>OY783225.1:99657500-100278542 GCA_963678685.1 Patella ulyssiponensis
AAACGTTTTTCGAAGCCGAAATCACCGAATTTTACGAACGAATGCTTTTGACCTACAATGCTGTAACTTTGTGACTATTTGACCTATTTAATTAATTCTTTTTTCTATGAGTACTTTGAGACATTTACTTCAAATCTGCAATTTCGGATTTTCGAATTTCGAAAATTCGTCGCTGTGATTTCGAACCGGAAGTTTAGACCAACTCGACAACTTCTTTAGTAGTTGTACGATTTTCATGAAATTTAATACGTAAGTTAACCTTAATGATGCGACTTGAAAAAATACTTTAGAAATTTTCTAAATTATCTCCCCTTGGAGAAATTGAGGATCGAAATTTTCAAAAAAATCGACGAAATATAGGTCAAATCATCTTGAATTTTTTTTTAGGTACTAGCTACGAGACCACTGATTCGTACACAAAAAAATGGAGTTTGTAGCTCAATCCGGAAGTGCCACCATCTTGAAATGTAAAAACCTCAAACGCCATTTTGCTATTTTACATACAGACACGGGGGTTATATTTTCTGAATCCTTGAAGGGATGGCTATAAAATGTTGGCAGTAGAATTTTGATTTAAGTCAATGGATAGTCACCATATTGAATTGAATATCAGAAATAGTGAAAAATGGACATTAACGGGCATGTAAATTATCAGAACAGACCGTAGTTTGTTGAATTCGTTTCTTATCTTTGAAATTAATGCATTTGGGGATAGCCTGGCTCATTGTCGAATTTTTGGTATTTGCAAATTTCAAAATTTCAAATTTCGCCTTTGATGTTTTCCGTGCCGACAAAGTTGTTTTCGCGTGAATAAGTCCGATTTACAGCTTGAAAATAATCAAATGGATCGCAGTTTCGCGATTTCGTCTCATATCTGGGAAATCAATACATTTCTGGTTAGCCTCCTTTAAAAAATGGGTGGTGGCCTTGTAATCAATATATTTTCAAAACGTTTTGCGAATCCAAAATCACCGAAAACAACTGATGAAAAAATTGACCTTGACAGCTGTGTTACTTCGTGATTTTGTGATCTATTTTACTTTTCTGGTTAGCCTCCTTTCAAAAATGGGTGGTGGCCTTGGAATCAATATATTTTCAAAACGTTTTGCGAATCCAAAATCACAGTAAATAACTGATGAAAAAATTGAGCTTTGATGGAAACTATATAGAAAAAATAAAAGGAAACATCAACAATATATAGGTCTTGCACACATAGGCTTAGAACTTTGCAGCCAGTCCTCATATTAATTGAAATTGAATAGGTTTGATTTGATATAATTATTTGTTTTCTATTTTAAAACTATCTAAAAAAAATATTTGTAATCATTTATGTTATTGATTTAGATTAATACTGTTTATATTGTGTACATTTTAACACCTTCATCGATTAATAATGGTTTGCAAAGTCATCCTATAGAGCTTATTCAACAGTATCGAATTCCAACTGCTTAGGGATATTTTACGTGCACTCCAATGTGTACACCGGACCTTGGTTTTTCGTCCCATCTATATGTTAGTTTGTGTCGAATGGACGTTAAGCCGCATTTATCTCTTTCTCTTTTATTTTTAAAGTTTTGTAATAATCGGTTGTACTGTACTGTACTGTAAAAGTGATAAAACAGAAAATTTCGCCCGGTAGTAATGTTTCTCACTTTAAAGTCACCAATTTGCTCATTTTAGGGGGCAAACGTTTATTGCGAACGATTAAGCTGGTCAGGGGGAGCTTATTTTTAAAAGTTTTGTAATATTCGGTTGATAATTAAAGGTACCGTGCAAATTAAACTGTTAAAATAGAAAATTTCGCCCGGTTGAAATGTTTCTCCTTGTAGGTCAGCAATTTGCCAAATTTAGGGAGGTTGCGTGGCAAAATGGTTAGCACCTGCGCACTGTATCGTAACGTCTGTCATTGAGTCAACTGGCGTTGTTTCGATTGAAATGCCCGGTTGAAATGTTTCTTGCTATAAGTCAGCAATTTATCGATTTTAGGGAGCCTGAATGGCTGTATGGTTAGCATGTGCGCGCTGTATCGTAACGTCTGTCATTGAGTCAACCGGCATCGTTTCGATTTCCAGGTTGCACGTGACATGGAGTATGGTGTCCAACCTCGTGGGTTTTCTCCGTGTCCTTCGGTTTCCTCCCACGGCGGATTTCAGATTATTGTTATGACTGAGTGCAATGTTTCATACTATATTTAGATTTGTAACTTCGCGAGTTTTTGACTAATTTTGATAATTTTTTCTTCTTATCCTTTTATTTAGGATACTTGATACAATCAATGACACGTGACGATGAATATGAAAGCTTTCATATCTGCATGGGACAGTAGCAGATCTAGTTAAGCTTTCATATGTATTACATATGAAAGCTTATTGTTTCTGTTAAAGTTATTATTATTATTATTTTTTTTTTTTGTGTGTTTTCTGCAAATCGGATTTCTCAGAATCTATCCATAGGATCTTTCTGAAATTTTGACCTACCCCCCCAAAAATGGGGTGCGAACCTTGATTAAATGTATTTTCAAAACGTTTTACGAATCCGAAATCACCGAATTTTACGAACGAATGCATTTGACCTACAATGCTGTAACTTTGTGACTATTTGATCTATTTTACTAATTCTTTTTTCTTTGAGTATCCTAAGACATTTACTTCAAATCTGCAATTTCGGATTTTCGAATTTCGAAAATTCGTCGCTGTGATTTCGAACCGGAAGTTTACACCAACTCGACAACTTCTTTAGTAGTTGTACGATTTTCATGAAATTTAATATGTAAGTAGACCTTAATGATGCAACTTGAAAAATGACTTTAGAAATTTTCTAACTTATCTCCCCTTGGTGAAATTAAGGATCAAAGTTTTCAAAAAAATCGTCGAAATATAGGTCAGAATGACCTAGTTTTTTTTTTCGATACTAGACAAGGAATTACTGATTCGTACACAAAATATGGAGTTTGTCGATCGAACCGGAAGTGCCACCATCTTTAAACGTGAAAAATCAATAAGGCTTTTTTGCTATTTTACTTACAGACTCGGGAGTTATATTTTCTGAATCCTTGTAGGAAGGCCTAAAAAATGTCGCGAATACAATTCTGATTTAGATCAACCGGGAGTCACCATTTTGAATTGAAAATGAAAAATAGAAGCAATTTGAAGGGCCGAGACTTTGAAGCACAATAACTCTCATTCTAATTAAGCTAGAATGTTCAAACTTGTTGTAGACGTTCACTAGATCAATGTTATTATTGAGTTCAAAGATGAGCATTTTCTGCTTAGGGTAAGCAGAGATAAGCATGCTGATTTGTTGATTCTTTAGGGCACGATAACTTCGGTTATAATGAAGGGAGGGCGGTGAAACTTTTGTCAATAGAGAGTCTAATAGCTAGCCTGTTGTGTGAAATGATTGAATCATTTTTTTAAATATCAGGGATAGCCGAAAAAAAGAGATTGAAAATCCAAAAAGTCGTATTTTTACAATTTGGAGCATGTTTAGAGGTCTTTCTCGTAAAGTCAACATACTATTTTTTGGGAACTTCTTCTACAAAGAGTCTTATTGGTAGTCTTTTATATGAAACTATCGATCAACAGTCCAACATATCAGGAGTAGAAGAACAAAAGGATCGAACATTGAAAACGGCACCCTTTCATTGTTAAGCGAAACATGCAGTGTGGGTGACTACAATCTACGCATTTAGTCATCGTATAGAGTTTATTCAACAGTATCGAATTCCAACTGCTTAGGGATATTTTACGTGCACTCCAATGTGTACACGGGACCTTGGTTTTTCGTCCCATCCGAAGGACTAGACAGCTGTGCTTGTCAGGCCCTCCGTTCTGCCTCACTGACAAGGGGAACCACGCCGGGAAATCGAGATGAACTTTTTCCGTGCAGAACTTTCAATTCAGGCGAAACGTTTATTGCATACGATTAAGCTGGTCAGTTGGAGCTTATTTTCAAAAGTTTTGTAATAATCGGTTGGTAATTAAAGTACGGTGCACATTAAACTGTTAAAACAGAAAATTTCGCCCGGTTGAAATGTTTCTTGCTATAAGTCAGCAATTTTCCGAATTCAGGGAGGCTGGATGGCTGAATGGTTAGCAGGTGCTCGCTGTATCGAAACGTTTGTCATTGAGTCAACGGGCGTCGTTTCGATCTCCAGGTTGCACGTGACATGGTGTATGATGTCCAACCTCGTGGGTTTTCTCCGTGTTCTTCGGTTTCCTCCCAACGGCTAAAGACCAGTACGTGCAAGGGGAGTTTTTAAATAAAATTAAAAAAACATATGTTAGTCCCGAAATGACCTAGTTTGTGTCGAATGGACGTTAGGCCGCATTTCTCTCTTTCTCTTTTTAAAGTTTTGTAATAATCGGTTGGTAATCAAAGGTACTGTTAAAGTGATAAAACAGAAAATTTGGCCCGGTTGTAATGTTTCTCACTTTAAAGTCAGCAATTTGTCGATTTTAAGGGGCAAACGTTTATTGCGAACGATTAAGCTGGTCAGGGGGAGCTTATTTTTAAACGTTTTGTAATATTCGGTTGATAACTAAAGGTACCGTGCAAATTAAACTGTTAAAATAGAAAATTTGGCCCGGTTGAAATGTTTCTCGCTGTAGGTCAGCAATTTGCCGATTTTAGGGAGGTTGCGTGGCTGAATGGTTAGCACGTGCGCTCTGTATCATAACGTCTGTCATTGAGTCAACTGGCCTTGTTTCGATTTCTTGGTTGTACGTGACAAGGAGTATGGTCGCCTTACCAACCTCGTAGGCCGTAACGCCGCTGACCGGGTCAAATTTCCCTCATTGCACACTTTATGGCGTATGCCCGTCTTCATTAGCCCATTGTAGGAGCAGAACAGTAGGACGTTAAACCCCATTCAATTTCATTTCATTTTCTCTATGTTGCTTATTTATTATAGTGGATAAATATTTTTCTGGTTCTAGCAATTATTTAATTTCTGCATAGAAATCTCTGGCCAGTTTTTTTTATTGCAGAGTGCCATTCTTGTATATTGCAGTCTATGACCCTTTGTTTAAAACATGCTTAAGAAGTCGTCACGATTTCCTACTTATAACCAAACATATTGGAAACCATAATTACATAACATATCTTGGAAGCCCGATTACAGCTATACAAGTTTCAGTTATTTCCCTTTAGTTTAAAGATTATTTTTTGCCCGGGTGCAATGTTTCTCACTACATTTAAATTTGTAACTTTGTGAGTTTTTGACCGATTTTGATATTATGTCTTTATAATTTTCCAAATCTACATATTTAACGTACATATTCAAATAGTTGAGTTCAACCTGATTCAAAAAGTTTTAGTTTTGTTCAAAGTTATCTCATTCATCCCGATTACAGCAACACAAATATCAGTTATTTCCCTTTAGTTTTCAGATTACTCAATGTTTCATACTATATTTAGACTTGTAACTTCGCGAGTTTTTGACCAATTTTGATAGTTTGTTATTCTAATCCTTTTATTTGAGATACTTGATATAATCGATGACACGTGACGATGAATATGAAAGCTTTCATATCTGCATGGGACAGTAGCAGATCTAGTTAGGCTTTCAGACTTTCGTCTGAAAGCCTATTGTGATTACTAAAATTATTATTTATTAGGCTTTCAGACTTTCGTCTGAAAGCCTATTGTGATTACTAAAATTATTATTTATTATTATTATTTTTTTTTTCGCCGGAGCCTATTTCTCAGTGCCTGTAACAGATACTGATCTGGGACCTAATTCTCTATCGGGAAACCATGTGTTGGCTACTTGATAAACTATATTTGAAACTTCTGCGCAGACCGGAAGTGGTCGAATTTCGTACGGTGTCAAAAAATCAAAAAATGGCCGTAGATTCGTCAATTCTGTATCTATTTTCATACAAATGACATTTTCGGAAACCCTGAGTCTTTTCTCGGACGATAGCATTTGAAAATTTCGATATTTCGAAACTTCATCGATGACTTCTTGCGATCGAAAAATGAAAAATGTTGTTTGAGAGACAATTTTTGTTATTTTTCAAAATTTTGAAATTTGACCTACATTTTTGGATACCTGAAGTCCATCCGATTCCAGTAATATAAGTTTCATTCAGAGTTATCGCCCTTTATTTTTCGATTTTTTTCGAATTTTCTACCCATTTTGTGAGCTCGGGTTCCGTTTTATGGCAGAATTAACGTTTCTGAAATTTCTGAGGCATGAAGCCAAATGACCATTGCAAGGAATAAAGCAATTTCGACAATAATCTGTACACCGGAAGTGGTCGAAATAATGTCCGATATTTTGAAAAAAATGCAAAAAATGGGTATTTTGGGGAAAAACGCGATTTCTCCGTCCGATATCAGTGGATTAAACAAATTAGTGTACCATTGGACTGCACTAGTATTGTGCTATCGTATGATACCCAATTTGTACGGATACGATGAGCAGGAAGCAAAATATGGCACGCTGAAAATCAAGTATTTTCTGATTTGGAGCGTTTTTGGACGCCTGTATCTCGAAAACTTAACCGCAACTTTTTTTTTAACTTTCTCTATCGAGAGTCCATTCGATAGTCTTGTGAATTATGCCATCCAATAAGACTTTGAAATGTCTGGAATACGATAAAAAAGGGACTGAAAATCAAAAAAAGTCGAAAAATCGTGAAATTTTGGAAAATGCTCTACTATTTTTTTATTTTAAGCGATTTTCAAAAAAAGGTTGTATATTCAGATAGCTGACCTAATTACGATTCTAACGATGTATAATATGTATGTAGTTATTGAAATTTAATTTTCGATATTTTAAATTTTTTGCATTTTTGGCACTTTTGAACATAGGATTTCTCAGAGGCATTTTATCTGATCTGATAATGTAATATATCATTACAGAGCCCCGTGGCTATTTTAGTGCCCAAACCGGCTATTAAAACTATTCCGACAATAATAACCATACCGGAAGTTTTCAAAAAATGAAAAAAAAAGGTTAAAAACATTGTCGCACTTGCGAGAAACTTGATTTCTCCCTTAGGTAATAGCGGACCAAAAGAACTAAAGTGTCACTGGATAGCCCTATTAATGGACCATCATATGGTATCTAAATAATACGATTTCGATGGTAAGGAAATAAATTATTGTATGCCAAAAATCTAGTATTTTCCGATTTTTTAACATTCTGGGACGCCCTTTTCTCGAAAACGACGCCGCAGATTTTTCTTAAACTTTTCTTACTCAAAGTCCTATCGGTTGTCTATATAGTGAATCCAAAATGAAAAGCATTGAAATAATATAAATGGTCCAAAAATGGCCTCAAACTTTGAAAAAAATTGAAAAATCGTTAAATTTTTGGAAACGCTCTTTAATTTATCTTTTTTTCAAAAACTACTCAATGGATGTTTCTGACACTTCTGGTACAGAAAGTTAATTATCCAAAGAAATTCGTAAAGCTATCACTACAACGATCGTAAAACCGGAAGTAGTCGAAAAAATGTCCGATATTTTGAAAAAAAAATTTTTTTTTACGAAAACCTTTTTTATTTATGAATATTTTTTGATGATATTTTACACAGGGTTAAAAATATCATCCTACTTGAGCAGAAATGAGAAAAAAATTGTCTCGGTAATTTGCGTTAGCCGCCATCGGCTAATTTAGTTTTTCGTACCCAGAAAAATTATTTATTGTTCGATTTGTATAAAACAAAGTTCATATGCTCCGTGGTCCCAATTGTAATTTTTTTTGTTACGGTGAAATTTTTCTGGCGGCAACGGAAGTGACGTAATATTAACAAAAACTACAATTTTGACCATTCAGTACCACTTTTTGAAAGCAAATATTATTTTTTTTCAAAACTGATATAACTAAAAGGATGCTCCCTCCAAAGGTGCACAAAATCCTTAGCTCAGATTTATTAATTTCAATTTCATTTTCGGGCAATTTCGAATAAAATGTAAAATAAAGTGTAAAATTCAGTTATTTACAATTCATTCAGCGTCTTCATATTTTGAAATATTTATTTGTAATTTTCATAAACTCGTAGCAATAATCCAGACGAAGAGAATGTATGCGCAAATTAGTTTGTAATATGAGCAGTTGCCGAGAAATATGCAGTTTTGCATGCATCACTTTTCACGTTATTTTGCCTATAAAAGAGTGAATTATTATTCGATTTGCAATATTTTTTTTTCATTTGATGCTTAATGCCAATTTGGACTAGGTCAAGCCAATTTTACATTTTCACTGAGACCGGAAATGATGTCATTTGGGCAAAAACTGTATTTTTAACTTAAAAAACAAATATTTTATTCAAATGAGTCTGCCTTATAATATTTTTAAAATTATGATATTTGATTCCCATCAACGAATAGAATGAAGCCATACGACCATACCGATACCACAAAATGGTTTCTAACTTGTACGGTTACAGAGAAATAGGCGATCTTCTATAAGTCACTTTTCAAGGTTTTTGGTCTATAAAAGTGTCAATTATTATTCGATTTTTATAATTTTTTTACCATTTGATGCCTTCTGCCATTTATGACTTCTATGAACTAAATTAACATTTTCAATATCTCCGGAAGTAATGTAATTTTTGCAAAAAACGTATTTTTAGCCTTCAAAACAAACATTTTTTTGAAGGTATTTATATTTTTTATTCGTTTAACTTTATAACGTCTGACTCTAATGGGCAGTAAGATTGAATCAATACCATCATATTGATATCAAGAAAAGGCTTCTAGCATGTTCCCTTGTCGAATAATAGCCAATTTTCCCAGGGTCACTTTTAAGTTTTATACCTTCTTAATTTCAGTTTATAGGTTATAGGTTGATTATTTATTGCCCGATATGTATAAAACAAAGTTTGTATTTTGTATGTTGCGAATTTTCGACTTATTTTTCACCTATAAAAATTTCTTTCGGCACCGGAAGTGACGTAATTTTGCCATAATTTACAATTTTGACCGGTCTTTTCGCCAGCAAATATTACTTTTACATATGATAGAAGGTGTCACTGAAGCAAAACAATTAAAGTATATTTTGGTAGCTCAATGGATCGGCTAGGGTATAATGAACTTCCTGTATGATTCCTGAAAGCCGGTTCAGTGCTGCTTGCAGGTCTAGTTAGGCTTTCAGACTTTCGTCTGAAAGCCTATTGTGATTACTAAAATTATTATTTTTTTTATTATTATTATTATTATTTACCGCGGGAGCCTATTTCTCTATGATCGAAAAGAGATACCGATTTGCGGTTCATCTTACTATCGGGAAACCAGGTGGTGGCTACTCAATAAAGCAATTTTCAAACTTCTGCGCAGACCGGAAGTGACCGAACTTTGTACGTTGTCAAAAAATTGAAAATTGGCTATAGTTTCATCAATTCTTTTCCCATTTTCAAACAAATCACATTTTTGGAATTCCTGAATCTTTTCTGAGACAATGGCTATCTCACATTTTTCAATTTCGAACATTCGTCTATGACTTTTATCGTTCGAAAATTGAAAACATGTTGTTTACGAGACAATTTTTGTTATTTTTCAAAATTTTCAAATTTGACCTACATTTTTGGATACCTGAAGTCCATCCGATTCTAGAAATATAAGTTTCATTCAGAGTTATCACCCTTTATTTTTCGATTTTTTTCGAATTTTCTTCCCATTTTGTGAGCTGTGGTTTCGTTTTACGGTCGAATTGATGTTTCTGAAAGTTATGGAACATGAAGTTATAGTCCAATACCAACTGATAAAGCAATTTCGACAAGGATCCTTAAACCGGAAGTGGTCGAAATAGTGTGCAATATTTTGAAAAAAATGCAAAAAATGGATGTTTTGGTGGAAAACGTGATTTCTCCGTCCGATATCAACGGATTAAACAAATTAAGGTACCGCTGGATGCCAAGAGGAATGGACTATCGTATGATACCCAAATCACACGGATATTATGAAACGGCAGTAAAATATGGAACGCTGAAAATGAAGTATTTTTTGATTTGGAGCGTTTTTGGACGCCTGTATCTCGATAACTACCCCAGCGATTTTTATGAAACGTTCTCTATCGAGAGTCCTTTCGGTAGTCTTGTATACGAAACATTCCATTAAGACTTTGAAATATCTGGAATAGGTCAAATAACGGACAGAAAATCGAAAAAAGTCGAAAAATCGTGAAATTTTGGAAAATGCTCTATTATTTTTTCATTTTAAGAGATTTTCTAAAAAAGTTTATATTTTCAGATAGCTGACCTTATTACGATTCTAACGATGTATAATACGTATGTAGTTATTGAAATTTAATTTTCGATATTTTAAATTTTTTGCATTTTTGGCACTTTTGAACATAGGATTTCTCAGGGGCATTTTATCTGATCAGAAAATGTAATATATCATTACAGAGCCCTGTGGCCATTTTAGTGCCCAAACCGGCTATTAAAACTATTCCGACAATAATAACCATAACGGAAGTATTCAAAAAATGAAAAAAAAGAGTAAAAACATTGTCGCTTTTGCGAAAAACTTGATTTCTCCCTTAGGTAATAGCGGACCAAAAGAACTAAAGTGTCGTTGGATAGCCCTATTAATGGACCATCATATGGTATCTAAATAATGTGATTTCAATGGCAAGGAAATAAATTATTGTATGCCAAAAATCTAGTATTTTCCGATTTTTTAACATTCTGAGACGCCCTTTTCTCGAAAACGGCGCCTACGATTTTTCTTAAACTTTTCTGACTCAAAGTCCTATCGGTTGTCTATATAGTGAATCCAAAATGAAAAGCATTGAAATAATATAAAGGGTCCAAAAATGGCCCCAAACTTTGAAAAAAAATGAAAAATCGTTAAATTTTTGGAAACGCTCTTTAATTTATCTTTTTTTCCAAAACTACTCAATGGATGTTTCTGACACTTCTAGTACAGAAAGTTAAGTATCCAAAGAATTTCGTAAAGCTATCACAACAACGATCGTAAAACCGGAAGTAGTCGAAAAAATGTCCGATATTTTGAAAAAAATTATTTGTTTTACGAAAACCTTTTTTATTTATGAATATTTTTGATGATATTTTACACAGGGTTAAAATATCATCTTACTTGAGCAGAAATGAGAAAAAAAAATGTCTCGGTAATTTCCGTTAGCCGCCATCGGCTAATTTAGTTTTTCGTATCCAGAAAAATTATTTATTGTTCGATTTGTATAAAACAAAGTTAATATGCTCCGTGGTCCCAATTGTAATTTTTTGGGTTACGGTGAAATTTTTCTGTCGGCGACGGAAGTGACGTAATATTAACAAAAACTACAATTTTGACAGTTCGGTACCACTTTTTGAAAGCAAATATTATTTTTTTTCAAAACTGATATAACTAAAAGGATGCACCCTGCAAAGGTGCACAAAATCCTTAGCTCATATTTTTTAATTTCAATTTCATTTTCGGGCAATTTCGAACAAAATGTAAAATAAAGTGCAAAATTCAGTTATTTACAATTCATCCAGCGTCTTCATATTTTGAAATATTTATTTGTAATTTTCATAAACTCGTAGCAATAATCCAGACGAAGAGAATGTATCCGAAAATTAGTTTGTAATATGAGCAGTTGCCGAGAAATGTGCAATTTTGCATGCATCACTTTTCACGTTATTTTGCCTATAAAAGAGTGAATTATTATTCGATTTGCAATATTTTTTTTCATTTGATGCCTAATGGCAATTTGGACTTGGTTAAGTCAATTTTACATTTTCACTGTGACCGGAAATGACGTCATTTGGGCAAAAACTGTATTTTTAACCTAAAAAACAAATATTTTATTCAAATGAGTCTGCCTTATAATATTTTTAAAATTATGATATTTGATTCCCATCAACGAATAGAATGAAGCCATACGACCATACAGATACCACAAAATGGTTTCTAACTTGTACGGTTACAGAGAAATAGGCGATCTTCTAGAAGTCACTTTTCAAGGTTTTTGGTCTATAAAAGTGTCAATTATTATTCGATTTTTATAAAAAAAATTTACCATTTGTTGCCTTATGCAATTTATGACTTCTATGAACCAAGTTAACATTTTCAATATCACCGGAAGTAATGTAATTTTTGCAAAAAACGTATTTTTAGCCTTCAAAACAAACACTTTTTTGAAGGGATTTATATTTATTATTCGTTTAACTTTATAACGTCTGACTCTAATGGGCATTAAGATTGAATCAATACCATCATATTGATATCAAGAAAAGGCTTCTAGCATGTTCCCTTGTCGAATAATAACCAATTTTCCCAGGGTCACTTTTAAGTTTTTTACCTTCTTAATTTCAGCTTATGGGTTACAGGTTAATTATTTATTGCCCGACATGTATAAAACAAAGTTTGTATTTTGTATGTTGCGAATTTTGGACTTATTTTTCACCTATACAAATTCCTTTCGGCACCGGAAGTGACGTAATTTTGCCATAATTTACCATTTTGACCGGTCTTTTCGCCAGCAAATATTACTTTTACATATGATAGAGGGTGTCACTGAAGCAAAACAACTAAAGTATAGTTTGGTAGCTCAATGGGTCGGCTATGGTATAATAAACTTCCTGTATGATTACTGAAAGCCGGTTCAGTGCTGCTTGCAGGTCTAGTTATTATTATTTTTTTTTTCGCCGGAGCCTATTTCTCAGTGCCTGTAACAGATACCGATCTGGGACCTAATTCTCTATCGGGAAACCATGTGTTGGCTACTTGATAAACTATATTTGAAACTTCTGCGCAGACCGGAAGTGGTCGAATTTCGTGCGGTGTCAAAAAATTAAAAAACGGCCGTAGATTTGTCAATTCTGTACCTATTTTCATACAAATGACATTTTCGGAAACCCTGAGTCTTTTCTTGGACGATAGCAGTTGAAAATTTCAATATTTCGAAACTTCATCGCTGACTTCTTGCGATCGAAAAATGAAAAATGTTGTTTGAGAGACAATTTTTGTTATTTTTCAAAATTTTGAAATTTGACCTACATTTTTGGATACCTGAAGTCCATCCGATTCCAGTAATACAAGTTTCATTCAGAGTTATCGCCCTTTATTTTTCGATTTTTTTCGAATTTTCTACCCATTTTGTGAGCTCGGGTTTCGTTTTATGGCCGAATTGACGTTTCTGAAATTTCTGAGGCATGAAGCCAAATGACCATTGCAAGGAATAAAGCAATTTCAACAATAATCTGTACACCGGAAGTGGTCGAAATAATGTCCGATATTTTTAAAAAAATGCAAAAAATGGGTATTTTGGGGAAAAACGCGATTTCTCCGTCCGATATCAATGGATTAAACAAATTAGGGTACCATTGGACTGCACTAGTATTGTGCTATCGTATGATACCCAATTCATACGGATACGACGAGCAGGAAGCAAAATATGGCACGCTGAAAATCAAGTATTTTCTGATTTGGAGCGTTTTTGGACGCCTGTATCTCGAAAACTTAACCGCAACTTTTTTTTTAACTTTCTCTATCGAGAGTTCATTCGATAGTCTTGTGAATTATGCCATCCAATAAGACTTTGAAATGTCTGGAATACGATAAAAAAGGGACTGAAAATCAAAAAAAGTCGAAAAATCGTGAAATTTTGGAAAATGCTCTACTATTTTTTTATTTTAAGAGATTTTCAAAAAATGGTTGTATATTTAGATAGCTGACCTAATTACGATTCTAACGATGTATAATATGTATGTAGTTATTGAAATTTAATTTTCGATATTTTAATTTTTTTGCATTTTTGGCACTTTGGAACATAAGATTTCTCAGAGGCATTTTATCTGATCAGATAATGTAATATATCATTACAGAGCCCCGTGGCTATTTTAGTGCCCAAACCGGCTATTAAAACTATTCCGACAATAATAACCATACCGGAAGTATTCAAAAAATGAAAAAAAAAGGTTAAAAACATTGTCGCACTTGCGAGAAACTTGATTTCTCCCTTAGGTAATAGCGGACCAAAAGAACTAAAGTGTCGCTGGATAGCCCTATTAATGGACCATCATATGGTATCTAAATAATACGATTTCGATGGTAAGGAAATAAATTATTGTATGCCAAAAATCTAGTATTTTCCGATTTTTTAACATTCTGGGACGCCCTTTTCTCGAAAACGACGCCGCAGCTTTTTCTTAAACGTTCCTTACTCAAAGTCCTATCGGTTGTCTATATAGTGAATCAGAAATGAAAAGCATTGAAATAATATAAATGGTCCAAAAATGGCCTCAAACTTTGAAAAAAATTGAAAAATCGTTAAATTTTTGGAAACGCTCTTTAATTTATCTTTTTTTCCAAAACTACTCAATGGATGTTTCTGACACTTCTGGTACAGAAAGTTAATTATCCAAAGAACTTCGTAAAGCTATCACGACAACGATCGTAAAACCGGAAGTAGTCGAAAAAATGTCCGATATTTTGAAAAAAAAATATTTTTTTACGAAAACTTTTTTATTTATGAATATTTTTTGATGATATTTTACACAGGGTTAAAAATATCATCCCACTTGAGCAGAAATGAGAAAAAAAATTGTCTCGGTAATTTGCGTTAGCCGCCATCGGCTACTTTAGTTTTTCGTACCCAGAAAAATTATTTATTGTTCGATTTGTATAAAACAAAGTTCATATGCTCCGTGGTCCCAATTGTAATTTTTTTTGTTACGGTGAAATTTTTCTGTCGGCAACGGAAGTGATGTAATATTAACAAAAACTACAATTTTGACAGTTCGGTACCACTTTTTGAAAGCAAATATTATTTTTTTTCAAAACTGATATAACTAAAAGGATGCACCCTGCAAAGGTGCACAAAATCCTTAGCTCAGATTTTTTAATTTCAATTTCATTTTCGGGCAATTTCGAATAAAATGTAAAATAAAGTGTAAAATTCAGTTATTTACAATTCATTCAGCGTCTTCATATTTTGAAATATTTATTTGTAATTTTCATAAACTCGTAGCAATAATCCAGACGAAGAGAATGTATGCGCAAATTAGTTTGTAATATGAGCAGTTGCCGAGAAATATGCAATTTTGCATGCATCACTTTTCACGTTATTTTGCCTATAAAAGAGTGAATTATTATTCGATTTGCAATATTTTTTTCCATTTGATGCTTAATGCCAATTTGGACTAGGTCAAGCCAATTTTACATTTTCACTGTGACCGGAAATGACGTCATTTAGGCAAAAACTGTATTTTTAACTTAAAAAACAAATATTTTATTCAAATGAGTCTGCCTTATAATATTTTTAAAATTATGACATTTGATTCCCATCAACGAATAGAATGAAGCCATACGACCATACGGATACCACAAAATGGTTTCTAACTTGTACGGTTACAGAGAAATAGGCGATCTTCTGTAAGTCACTTTTCAAGGTTTTTAGTCTATAAAAGTGTCAATTATTATTCGATTTTTATCATTTTTTTACCATTTGATGCCTTATGCCATTTATGACTTCTATGAACTAAATTAACATTTTCAATATCTCCGGAAGTTATGTAATTTTTGCAAAAAAAGTATTTTTAGCCTTCAAAACAAACATTTTTTTGAAGGGATTTATATTTATTATTAGTTTAACTTTATAACGTCTGACTCTAATGGGCAGTAAGATTGAATCAATACCATCATATTGATATCAAGAAAAGGCTTCTAGCATGTTCCCTTGTCGAATAATAGCCAATTTTCCCAGGGTCACTTTTAAGTATTATACCTTCTTAATTTCAGTTTATGGGTTATAGGTTGATTATTTATTGCCCGATATGTATAAAACAAAGTTTGTATTTTGTATGTTGCGAATTTTCGACTTATTTTTCACCTATAAAAATTTCTTTGAAGGGATTTATATTTATTATTAGTTTAACTTTATAACGTCTGACTCTAATGGGCAGTAAGATTGAATCAATACCATCATATTGATATCAAGAAAAGGCTTCTAGCATGTTCCCTTGTCGAATAATAGCCAATTTTCCCAGGGTCACTTTTAAGTATTATACCTTCTTAATTTCAGTTTATGGGTTATAGGTTGATTATTTATTGCCCGATATGTATAAAACAAAGTTTGTATTTTGTATGTTGCGAATTTTCGACTTATTTTTCACCTATAAAAATTTCTTTCGGCCCCGGAAGTGACGTAATTTTGCCATAATTTACAATTTTGACCGGTCTTTTCGCCACCAAATATTACTTTTACATATGATAGAAGGTGTCACTGAAACAAAACAACTAAAGTATAGTTTGGTAGCTCAATGGATCGGCTATGGTATAATGAACTTCTTGTATGATTCCTGAAAGCCGGTTCAGTGCTGCTTGCAGGTCTAGTTTATTATTATTATTTTATTTTTCGGGGGAGCCTATTTCTCAGTGTCTGTAACAGATACAGATCTGGGACATAATTTTCTATCAGGAAACCATATGGTGGCTATCCCTTCCACTGTATTTGAAACTTCTGCGCAGACCGGAAGTGGCCGAATTTCGTGCGGTGCCAAAAAATTAAAAAACGGCCGTAGATTCGTCAATTCTGTATCTATTTTCATACAAATTACATTTTTGGAAACCCTGAGTCTTTTCTCGGACGATAGCAGTTGAAAATTTTGCAATTTCGAAACTTCGCCGCTGACTTCTAGCGTTCGAAAAATGAAAATATGTTGTTTAAGACACATTTTTTGTTATTTTTCAAAATTTTAAAATTTGACCTACATTTTTGGATACCTGAAGGCAATCCGGTTCCAGTAATATAAGTTTCATTCAGAGTTATCGCCCTTTATTTTTCGATTTTTTTCGAATTTTCTTCACATTTTGTGAGCTTAGGTTTCGTTTTACGGCCAGATCGACGTTTTTGAAATTCCTGGAACATGAAATAATGTGGTCAAACCACCGTTTAAAGCAATTTCAACAACAATCCGTAAACCGGAAGTAGTCGAAATAATATGCGATATTTTGAAAAAAAAGTGAAAAATGGGTGTTTTGGGTAAAAACACAATTTTTCCGTCCGATATCAACGGATTAAACGAATTAAGGTATCATTTGGTCGGGCGGTGATTGGACCACTGAATGATACCCAATTCGTACGGATACGATTAGCAGGAAGCAAAATATGGCACGCTGAAAATCAAGTATTTTCTGATTTTTAGCATTTTTGGACGCCTGTATCTCGAAAACTTAACCGCAACTTTTTTTAAAATTTTTTCTATCGAGAGTCCTTTCGGAGGTTTTTTGCATGAAGCCATCCAATAAGACTTTGAAATATCTGGAATAGGTGAAATAACGGACTGAAAATCGAAAAAAGTCGAAAAATCGTGAAATTTTGGAAAATGCTCTACTATATTTTTATTTTAAGAGATTTTCAAAAAAAGATTGTATATTCAGATAGCTGACCTAATTACGATTCTAACGATGTATAATATGTATGTAGTTATTGAAATTTAATTTTCGATATTTTAATTTTTTTGCATTTTTGGCACTTTTGAACATAGGATTTCTCAGGGGCATTTTATCTGATCAGATAATGTAATATGTCATTACAGAGCCCTGTGGCTATTTTAGTGCCCAAACCGGCTATTAAAACTATTCCGACAATAATAGCCATACCGGAAGTATTCAAAAAATGAAAAAAAATGTTAAAAACATTGTCGCACTTGCGAAAAACTTGATTTCTCCCTTAGGTAATAGCGGACCAAAAGAACTAAAGTGTCGCTGGATAGCCCTATTAATGGACCATCATATGGTGTCTAAATAATACGATTTCGATTATAAGGAAATAAATTATTGTATGCCAAAAATCTAGTATTTTCCGATTTTTTAACATTCTGAGACGCCCTTTTCTCGAAAACAACGCCGCAGATTTTTCTTAAACTTTTCTTACTCAAAGTCCTATCGGTTGTCGATATAGTGAATCCAAAATGAAAAGCATTGAAATAATATAAGAGGTCCAAAAATGGCCTCAAACTTTGAAAAAAATTGAAAAATCGTTAAATATTTGGAAACGCTCTTTAATTTATCTTTTTTTCCAAAACTACTCAATGGATGTTTCTGACACTTCTGGTACAGAAAGTTAAGTATCCAAAGAACTTCGTAAAGCTGTCACGACAATGATCGTAAAACCGGAAGTAGTCGAAAAAATGTCCGATATTTTGAAAAAAAATTTTTTTTTTACGAAAACCTTTTTTATTTATGAATATTTTTTGATGGTATTTTACACAGGGTTAAAATATCATCCTACTTGAGCAGAAATGATGAAAAAAATGTCTCGGTAATTTGCGTTAGCCGCCATCGGCTCATTTAGTTTTTCGTAACCAGAAAAACTATTTATTGTTCGATTTGTATAAAACAAAGTTCATATGCTCCGTGGTCCCAATTGCAATTTTTTTTGTTACGGTGAAATTTTTCTGTCGGCAACGGAAGTGACGTAATATTAACAAAAACTACAATTTTGACAGTTCGGTTAGCTCAGATTTTTTAAATTTCAAATTCATTTTCGGGCAATTTCGAATAAAATGTAAAATAAAGTGTAAAATTCAATTATTTACAATTCATTCAGCGTCTTCATATTTTGAAATATTTATTTGTGATTTTCATAAACTCGTAGCAATAATCCAGACGAAGAGAATGTATGCGAAAATTAGTTTGTAATATGAGCAGTTGCCGAGAAATATGCAATTTTGCATGCATCACTTTTCACGTTATTTTGCCTATAAAAGAGTGAATTATTATTCGATTTGCAATATTTTTTTTCCATTTGATGCCTAATGTCAATCACTTACTGTTTCGCATTCAGAGGGGTGTTATTGTCCAAAAGACAGGTCCTGAGATTTTACATTAGAACCTTCGACGCTACGCGTCTCGGGTCCTAATGATCTCAGGACATGTCTATTGGACAATAACACCCCTCTAAATGCGAAACAGGAAGTGTTTATCTCCTAAATAGGCGATCTTCTATAAGTCACTTTTCAAGGTTTTTGGTCTATAAAAGTGTCAATTATTATTCGATTTTTATAATTTTTTTACCATTTGATGCCTTATGCCATTTATGACTTCTATCAACTAAGTTAACATTTTCAATATCACCGGAAGTAATGTAATTTTTGCAAAAAACGTATTTTTAGCCTTCAAAACAAACATTTTTTTGAAGGGATTTATATTTATTATTTGTTTAACTTTATAACGTCTGACTCTAATGGGCAGTAAGATTGAATCAATACCATCATAATGATATCAAGAAAAGGCTTCTAGCATGTTCCCTTGTCGAATAATAGCCAATTTCCAAGGGTCACTTTTAATTATTTTACCTTCTTAATTTCAGTTTATGGGTTATAGGTTAATTTTTCATTGCCCGATATGTATTAAACAAATTTTGTATGTTGCAAATTTTCGACTTATTTTTCACCTATAAAAATTTTTTCGGTGCCGGAAGTGACGTAATTTTACCATAATTTACAATTTTTACCGGTCTTTTCGCCAGCAAATATTACTTTTACATATGATAGAGGGTGTCACTGAAGCAAAACAACTAAAGTATAGTTCGGTAGCTCAATGGGTTGGCTATGGTATAATAAACTTCCTGTAAGATTCCTGAAAGCCGGTTCAGTGCTGCTTGCAGGTCTAGTTAGGGTTTCACACTGCGTAGCTTGTGTGAAACACTATTGTTTTTGTTAAAATTATTATTCTTATTATTATTAGGGTTTCACACTGCGAAGCTTGTGTGAAACACTATTGTTTTTGTTAAAATTATTATTCTTATTATTATTATTAGGGTTTCACACTGCGAAGCTTGTGTGAAACACTATTGTTTTTGTTAAAATTATTATTCTTATTAGGCTTTCAGACTTTCGTCTGAAAGCCTATTGTGATTACTAAAATTATTATTTATTATTATTATTTTTTTTTTCGCCGGAGCCTATTTCTCAGTGCCTGTAACAGATACCGATCTGGGACCTAATTCCCTATCGGGAAACCATGTGTTGACTACTTGATAAACTATATTTGAAACTTCTGCGCAGACCGGAAGTGGTCGAATTTCGTGCGGTGTCAAAAAATTAACAAACGGCCGTAGATTCGTCAATTATGTACCTATTTTCATACAAATGACATTTTCGGAAACCCTGAGTCTTTTCTCGGACGATAGCAGTCGAAAATTTCGATATTTCGAAACTTCATCGCTGACTTCTTGCGATCGAAAAATGAAAAATGTTCTTTGAGAGACAATTTTTGTTATTTTTCAAAATTTTGAAATTTGACCTACATTTTTGGATACCTGAAGTTCATCCGATTCCAGTAATATAAGTTTCATTCAGAGTTATCACCCTTTATTTTTCGATTTTTTTTCGAATTTTCTACCCATTTTGTGAGCTCGGGTTTCGTTTTATGGCCGAATTGACGTTTCTGAAATTTCTGAGGCATGAAGCCAAATGACCATTGCAAGGAATAAAGCAATTTCAACAATAATCTGTACACCGGAAGTGGTCGAAATAATATCCGATATTTTGAAAAAAATGCAAAAAATGGGTATTTTGGGGAAAAACGTGATTTCTCCGTCCGATATCCATGGATTAAACAAATTAGGGTACCATTGGACTGCACTAGTATTGTGCTATCGTATGATACCCAATTCGTACGGATACGATGAGCATGAAGCAAAATATGGCACGCTGAAAATCATGTATTTTCTGATTTGGAGCGTTTTTGGACGCTTGTATCTCGAAAACTTAACCGCAACTTTTTTTTTAACTTTCTCTATCGAGAGTCCATTCGATAGTCTTGTGAATTATGCCATCCAATAAGACTTTGAAATGTCTGGAATAGGTGAAATAACGGACTGAAAATCGAAAAAAGTCGAAAAATCGTGAAATTTTGGAAAATACTCTACTATTTTTTTATTTTAAGAGATTTTCAAAAAAAGATTGTATATTCATATAGCTGACCTTATTACGATTCTAACGATGTATAATATGTATGTAGTTATTGAAATTTAATTTTCGATATTTTAAATTTTTTGCATTTTTGGCACTTTTCAACATAGGATTTCTCAGGGGCATTTTATCTGATCAGATAATGCAATATATCATTACAGAGCCCTGTGGCTATTTTAGTGCCCAAACCGGCTATTAAAACTATTCCGAAAATAATAACCATACCGGAAGTATTCAAAAAATGAAAAAAAAGGTTAAAAACATTGTCGCACTTGCGAAAAACTTGATTTCTCCCTTAGGTAATAGCGGACCAAAAGAACTAAAGTGTCGTTGGATAGCCCTATTAATGGACCATCATATGGTATTTAAATAATACGATTTCGATGGTAGGGAAATAAATTATGGTATGCCAAAATCTAGTATTTTCCGATTTTTTAACATTCTGAGACGCCCTTTTCTCGAAAACGACGCCGCAAACTTTTCTTAAACTTTTCTTACTCAAAGTTCTATCGGTTGTCTATATAGTGAATCCAAAATGAAAAGCATTGAAATAATATAGGTGGTCCAAAAATGGCATTAAACTTTGAAAAAAATTGAAAAATCATTAAATTTTTGGAAACGCTCTTTAATTTATCTTTTTTTCCAAAACTACTCAATGGATGTTTCTGACACTTCTGGTACAGAAAGTTAAGTATCGAAAGAACTTCGTAAAGCTATCGCGACAATGATCGTAAAACCGGAAGTAGTCGAAAAAATGTCCGATATTTTGAAAAAAAATAATTTTTTTACGAATACCTTTTTTATTTATGAATATTTTTTGATGGTATTTTACACAGGGTTAAAATATCATCGTACTTGAGCAGAAATGAGCAAGAAAAATTGTCTCGGTAATTTGCGTTAGCCGCCATCGGCTAATTTAGTTTTTCGTACCCAGAAAAATTATTTATCGTTCGATTTGTATAAAACAAAGTTCATATGCTCCGTGGTCCCAATTGTAATTTTTTTTGTTACGGTGAAATTTTTCTGTTGGCAACGGAAGTGACGTAATATTAACAAAAACTACAATTTTGACAGTTCGGTACCACTTTTTGAAAGCAAATATTTTTTTTTTCAAAACTGATATAACTGAAAGGATGCACCCTGCAAAGATGCACAAAATCCTTAGCTCAGATTTTTTAATTTCAATTTCATTTTCGGGCAATTTCGAATAAAATGTAAAATAAAGTGTAATATTCAGTTATTTACAATTCATTCAGCGTCTTCATATTTTGAAATATTTATTTGTAATTTTCATAAACTCGTAGCAATAATCCAGACGAAGAGAATGTATACGAAAATTAGTTTGTAATATGAGCAGTTGCCGAGAAATATGCAATTTTGCACGCATCACTTTTCACGTTATTTTGCCTATAAAAGAGTGAATTATCATTCGATTTGCAATATGTTTTTTTCCATTTGATGCCTAATGCCAATTTGGACTAGGTCAAGCCAATTTTACATTTTCACTGTGACCGGAAATGACGTCATTTGGGCAAAAACTGTATTTTTAACCTAAAAAACCAATATTTTATTCAAATGAGTCTGCCTTATAATATTTTTAAAATTATGATATTTGATTCCCATCAACGAATAGAATGAAGCCATACGACCATACAGATACCACAAAATGGTTTCTAACTTGTATGGTTACAGAGAAATAGGCGATCTTCTATAAGTCACTTTTCAAGGTTTTTGGTCTATAAAATTGTCAATTATTATTCGATTTTTATAATTTTTTTACCATTTGATGCGTTATGCCATTTACGACTTCTATGAACTAAGTTAACATTTTCAATATCACCGGAAGTAATGTAATTTTTGCAAAAAACGTATTTTTAGCCTTCAAAACAAACATTTTTTTGAAGGGATTTATATTTATTATTCGTTTAACTTGATAACGTCTGACTCTAATGGGCAGTAAGATTGAATCAATACCATCATATTGATATCAAGAAAAGGCTTCTAGCATGTTCCCCTGTCGAATAATAGCCAATTTTCCCAGGGTCACTTCTAAGTTTTTTACCTTCTTAATTTCAGTTGATGGGTTATAGGTTAATTATTTATTGTCCGATATGTATAAAACAAAGTTTGTATTTTGTTTGTTGCGAATTTTCGACTTATTTTTCACCTATAAAAATTTCTTTCGGTACCGGAAGTGACGTAATTTTGCCATAATTTACAATTTTGACCGGTCTTTTCGCCAGCAAATATTACTTTTACATATGATAGAGGGTGTCACTGAAGCAAAACAACTAAAGTATAGTTTGGTAGCTCAATGGATCGGCTATGGTATAATAAACTTCCTGTATGATTCCTGAAAGCCGGTTCAGTGCTGCTTGCAGGTCTAGTTATTATTATTATTATTCTTCTTTTGTTTTGAGTAGATCTCAGCAACTACTTGTCGCATCGTTACGATTTCTTCGGTTTTACTGGGAAAGTGGGTGTGACTTAGAGGATAAAGCTATTTTGAACGTTCTGCGACAATGCGAAATGTCCGAAATCACCGAAGTTATCGTTTTTACAAATATTGCGGTAATTTTAACAATAATCATGGGATTTTAACTTTGGATACATTTTGGCATAGCTGGAGACAGGGCACATAGCTACGCTACTTTCGATTTTTGATTTTCGGCAAATCTTCGAAGATATTAGCCGCCAAATTTCGGAAATTTGAAATTTTACAAAAAACTTTTTTATTTATGAATATTTTTTAGTCGTGTTGTGCACAGAATTTAAAAGTCATCTGACTTGCACAAAAATGTTAAAAAATTTTGTCTAAGTAATTTTCCTTGGCCTCCATTGGCTAATTCAGTTTTTCAGTCCTAGATTAATTTTTTATTGTTCGATTTGTATAAAACAAAGTTCATATGCTTCGTTGTCTCAATTGTCATTTTTTTTATTACCAAAAGTGTTATCTGTCGGCACCGGAAGTGGCGTAATTTTACCAAAAACTACAATTTTGACAGTTAGGTACCATTTTTTGAAAACAAATATTATTTTTTTGAAAAATTATATGACTCAAAGAGTGTGTCCTTTAAAGGCGCAAAAAATGTCGGAAGCAGTTTTTTTAATTTCGATTTCATTTTCGAGCAAATTGGATTAAGAGGCTAAAAATGGTGTAAAATTGACCTATTTACAACCCATTCAGGCTTTTCAGATTTTAAAATATTTCTTCGTAACTTTTAGAAACATGTAGCTATAATCCATACGAAGAAAATGTATGTTAAAATTAGTTTGTAATATAAGCAGTTGCCAAGAAATGGGCAGTTCTGCATAAGTCACTGTTTTCGTTATTTTGCCTGTAAAATAGTCAATTATTATTGGATTTTTATAAAAGTGACATCATTTGATTCAGAAAGCATGTAGCGTCATATCAAGTTGATTACAATTTAAAATTGACACCGGAAGTGACGTCATTTTGTCAAAAACTGCATTTTAAACTTTTTAAATCAATGTTTTATTCAACCAAGAATTTCTTAATATGTATTAATAATTTTAACTTTTGGTTTAAATTCACATATAAACACAACTCATATGGTCATATAGATATCATAAAATTGTTTCTAACTTGTTCGGTTGCCGAGAAATAGACGTTTTTCTACAGGTCACTTTTGAAGGTTTTTGGGCCATAAAAGTGTCAATTATTATTCGATTTTCATAAACGTTACACCATGTTATACCTAATGCCATTTAGGATTTCATACAAGTAATTTAAGATTTTCATTATCACCGGAAGTAACGTCATTTCGGCAAAAACTGTATTTTTAGCTTTCAAAATAGATATTTTATTCAAATGAGTCTGTTTTGAAATCTTTTTCAAATTGTGGTATTTGATGCCAATCAACAAATAGAATGAACCCATACGAACATACAGATACCACAAAATGGTTTCTAACTTGTACGGTTGCAGAGAAATAGCCGATTTTCTACAAGTCACTTTTCAAGTTTTTTGGTCTTTAAAAGTGGCAATTATTATTCGATTTACATAAAATTTTCACTATATGATATCGTATGCCATTTCTGATTTCATAAAACTAATTGAACATTTTCATTAACACCGGAAGAAATGTAATTTTGTCAAGATCATTTACAAGTAACAAATGTATAAAATGAATTGATATTGCTGGATTTGGTTGATTCTGCGTCCATTTTATTTGTGTGCAACGTTTATTTGGAAACCTGTTTAATGGTTTCGTTGGTACCGGAAGTGACATATGTTCAAGGGTAACTTGGCACCGGAAGTGACATGTTTAAGGACAACGCGGCACCAGTGAAACCCGTCATTCCTGCATGCAGGTCTAGTTCTTCTTTTGTTTTGAGTAGATCTCAGCAACTGCTTGTCGCATCGTTACGATTTCTTCGGTTTTACTGGGAAAGTGGGTGTGACTTAGAGGATAAAGCTATTTTGAACGTTCTGCGACAATGCGAAATGTCCGAAATCACCGAAGTTATCGTTTTTAAAAATATTGCAGTAATTTTAACAATAATCATTGGATTTTAACTTTCGATACATTTTGGCATAGCCGGAGACAGGGCACATAGATACGCTACTTTCGATTTTTGATTTTCGGCAAATCTTCGAAGATATTAGGCGCCAAATTTCGAAAATTTAGAATTTTACAAAAAACTTTTTTATTTATGAATATTTTTAGTCGTGTTGTGTACAGAATTAAAGAGTCATCTGACTAGCGCAAAAGTGTTAAAAAAATTTGTCTCAGTAATTTTCCTTGGCCGCTATTGGCTAATTTAGTTATTCAGTCCTAGATTAATTTTTTATTGTTCGATTTGTATAAAACAAAGTTCATATGCTTCGTTGTCTCAATTGTCATTTTTTTTATTACCGAAAGTGTGATCTGTCGGCACCGGAAGTGGCATAATTTTACCAAATACTACAATTTTGATAGTTAGGTACCATTTTTCAAAAACAAATATTATTTTTTTGAAAAATTATATGACTCAAAGAGTGTGTCATTTAAAGGCGCAAAAAATGTCGGAAGCAGTTTTTTTAATTTCCATTTCATTTTCTAGCAAATTGGATTAAGAGGTGAAAAAGGGCGTAAAATTGACCTATTTACAACCCATTCAGGCTTTTCAGATTTTAAAATATTTCTATGTAACTTTTATAAACTTGTAGCTATAATCCATACGAAGAGAATGTATCTGAAAATTAGTTTGTTATATAAGCAGTTGCCGAGAAATGGGCAGTTTTGCATAAGTCACTGTTTTCTTAATTTTGCCTGTAAAATAGTCAATTATTAATGGATATTCACAATAGTGACAACATTTGATTCAAAAAGCAAGTATGCGTCATATCAAATTGATTATAATTTAAAATTGACACCGGAAGTGACGCCATTTGGTCAAAAACTGCATTTTTAACTTTTAAAATCGATATTTTTTTCAACCAAGAATTATTTAATATGTAATATTAAAATTAACTTTTGGTTTAAATTCACATATTAACAAAACTCATACGGTCATTTAGATATCATAAAATTGTTTCTAACTTATTCGGTTGCCGAGATATAGGCGGTTTTCTAAATGTCACTTTTGAAGTTTTTTGGCCCATGAAAGTGTCAATTATTATTCGATTTCCATAAAATTTTCACCCTTTGAGGCCTAATGTCATGGACGATGTTATAAAACTAATTTAAAGTTTTTAGTATCACCGGCAGTAATGTCATTTTGGCAAAAACTGTATTTTTAGCCTTCAAAACAGATATTTTATTCAAATGAGTCTGATTTGTAATGTTTTTAAAATTATGATATTTGATGCCAATCAACAAATAGAATGGACCCATATGATCATACAGATGCCACAAAATCGTTTCTAACTTGTACCGTTGCCGAGAAATAGCCGATTTTCTACAAGTCACTTTTCAAGGTTTTGGGTCTATAAAAGTGGCATATATTATTCGATTTGCATAAAATTTTCACCATGTGATGCCTTATGCCATTTCTGATTTCATAAAAGTAATTGAATATTTTCATTATCACCGGAAGTACTGTACATGCAACAAATGTATAAAATGAATTGATATTGCTGGATTTGGTTGATTCTGCTTCCATTTTATTTGATGTGTGCAATGTTTATGTGGAAATATGTTTATCGGTTCCATTTGTACTGGAAGTGAAATGAGTTCAAGGGTAACGTGACACCGAAAGTGACACAAGTTCAAAGGTAACGTGGTACCAGTGAAACCCGTCATTCCTGCATGCAGGTCTAGTTATTATTATTATTATTATTATTATTATTATTCAGATTCCAATTTGAATAGATCTTAGCAACTACGTGTCGCATCGTTACGATTTCTTCGGTTTTACTGGGAAAGTGGGTGTGACTTAGAGGATAAAGCTATTTTGAACGTTCTGCGACAATGCGAAATGTCCGAAATCACCGAAGTTATCGTTTTTGAAAATATTGCAGTAATTTTAACAATAATCATTGGATTTTAACTTTCGATACATTTTGGCATAGCCTGAGACAGGGCACATAGCTACGCTACTTTCGATTTTTGATTTTCGGCAAATCTTCGAAGATATTAGGCGCCAAATTTCGAAAATTTAAAATTTTACAAAAAACTTTTTTATTTATGAATATTTTTTAGTCGTATTGTGCACAGAATTAAAGAGTCATCTGACTAGTGCAAAAATGTTAAAAAATTTTGTCTCAGTAATTTTCCTTGGCCGCCATTGGCTAATTCAGTTTTTCAGTCCTAGATTAATTTTTTATTGTTCGATTTGTATAAAACAAAGTTCATATGCTTCGTTGTATCAATTGTCATTTTTTTTATTACCAAAAGTGTTATCTGTCGGCACCGGAAGTGGCATAATTTTACCAAAAACTACAATTTTGACAGTTATTTTCCTTCTTCGAAAACAAATATTATTTTTTGGAAAAATTATTTGACTCAAAGAGTGTGTCCTTTCAAGGCGCAAAAAATGTAGGAAGCAGTTTTTTTAATTTCGATTTCATTTTCGAGCAAATTCGATTAAGAGGCTAAAAATGGTGTAAAATTGACCTATTTACAACCTATTCAGGCTTTTCAGATTTTAAAATATTTCTTCGTAACTTTTATAAACTTGTAGCTATAATCCATACGAAGAAAATGTATGTTAAAATTCGTTTGTAATATAAGCAGTTACCAAGAAATTGGCAGTTCTGTACAAGTCACTGTTTTCGTTATTTTGCCTGTAAAATAGTCAATTATTATTGGATTTTTATAAAAGTGACATCATTTGATTCAAAAAGCATGTAGCGTCATATCAAGTTGATTACAATTTAAAATTGACACCGGAAGTGACATCATTTGGTCAAAAACTGCATTTTAAACTTTTTAAATCAATGTTTTATTCAACCAAGAATAACTTAATATGTTTTAATAATTTTAACTTTTGGTTTAAATTCACATATAAACCAAACTCATATGGTCATATAGATATCATAAAATTGTTTCTAACTTGTTCGGTTGCCGAGAAATAGACGGTTTTCTACAGGTCACTTTTGAAGGTTTCGGGGCCATAAAAGTGTCAATTATTATTCGATTTTCATAAACGTTACACCATGTTATACCTAATGCCATTTGGGATTTCATACAAGTAATTTAAGATTTTCATTATCACCGGAAGTAACGTTATTTTGGCAAAAACTGTATTTTTAGCCTTCAAAACAGATATTTTATTCAAATGAGTCTGTTTTGAAATCTTTTTCAAATTATGGTATTTGATGCTAATCAACAAATAGAATGAACCCATACGATCATATAGATACCACAAAATGGTTTGTAACTTGTACGGTTGCAGAGAAATAGCAGATTTTCTACAAGTCGCTTTTCAAGTTTTTGGTCTTTAAAAGTGGCAATTATTATTCGATTTACATAAAATTTTCACTATATGATATCGTATGCCATTTCTGATTTCATAAGACTAATTGAACATTTTCATTAACACAGGAAGTAATTTAATTTTGTCAAGATCATTTACAAGTAACAAATGTATAAAATGACTTGATATTGCTGGATTGATTGGTTGATTCTGCGTCCATTTTATTTGTGTGCAATGTTAATTTGGAAACCTGTTTAGTGGTTTCGTTGGTACCGGAAGTGACATATGTTCAAGGGTAACTTGGCACCGGAATTGACATGTTTAAGATTAACTTGGCACCAGTGAAACCCGTCATACCTGCATGCAGGTCTAGTTAGGCTTTCAGACGAAAGTCTGAAAGCCTATTGAGATTACTAAAATTATTATTATTAGGCTTTCAGACTTTCGTCTGAAAGCCTATTGTGATTACTAAAATTATTATTTTTTTTTTTTTTATTATTATTATTATTTACCGCGGGAGCCTATTTCTCTATGATCGAAAGGAGATACCGATTTGCGGTTCACCTTTCTATCAGGAAACCAGGTGGTGGCTACTCAATAAAGCAATTTTCAAACTTCTGCGCGGACCGGAAGTGACCGAGCTTTGTACGTTGTCAAAAAATTAAAAATTGGCTATAGTTTCGTCAATTCCTTTTCCATTTTCAAACAAATCACATTTTTGGAAAGCCTGAAACTTTTCTGAGACAATGGCTATCTCACATTTTTCAATTTCGAACATTCATCTATGACTTTTATCGTTCGAAAATTGAAAACATGTTGTTTACGAGACAATTTTTGTTATTTTTCAAAATTTTCAAATTTGACCTACATTTTTGGATACCTGAAGTCCATCCAATTCTAGAAATATAAGTTTCATTCAGAGTTATCGCCCTTTATTTTTCGATTTTTTTCGAATTTTCTTCCCATTTTGTGAGCTGTGGTTTCGTTTTACGGTCGAATTGATCTTTCTGAAACTGATGGAACATGAAGTTATAGTCCAATACCAACTGATAAAGCAATTTTGACAAGGATCCTTAAACCGGAAGTGGTCGAAATAGTGTGCAATATTTTGAAAAAAATGCAAAAAAAGGATGTTTTGGTGGAAAACGTGATTTCTCCGTCCGATATCAACAGATTAAACAAATTAAGGTACCGTTGGATGCCAAGAGGAATGGACTATCGTATGATACCCAAATCACACGGATACTATGAAACGGCAGTAAAATATGGCACGCTGAAAATCAAGTATTTTTTGATTTGGAGCGTTTTTGGACGCCTGTATCTCGATAACTACCCCAGCGATTTTTATGAAACGTTCTCTATCGAGAGTCCTTTCGGTCGTCTTGTGTACAAAACATCCCATTAAGACTTTGAAATATCTGGAATAGGTCAAATAACGGACTGAAAATCGAAAAAAGTCGAAAAATCGTGAAATTTTGGAAAATGCTCTACTATTTTTTTATTTTAAGAGATTTTCTAAAAAAGTTTATATTTTCAGATAGCTGACCTAATTACGATTCTAACGATGTATAATACGTATGTAGTTATTGAAATTTAATTTTCCATATTTTGTCATTTTTGCATTTTTGGCAATTTTAAACATAAGATTTCTCAGGGGCATTTTATCTGATCAGATAATGTAATATATCATTACACGGCCCTGCGGTTATTTTAGTGCCCAAACCGGTTATTAAAACTATCCCGACAATAATCTCCATACCGGAAGTATTCAAAAAATGAAAAAAAAGGGTTACAAAAATTGGCACTCTTACGAAAAACTTCATATCTTCGTTAGATAAAAGCAGACCAAAAGAACTAAAGTGCCGTCGGATAGCACTATTAATGGACTATCATATGGCATCTAAATAATACGATTTCGATGATAGGAGAATAAATTATTGTATGCCAAAAATCTAGTATTTTCCGATTTTTTGACATTCTGAGACGCCATTTTCTCGAAAACGACGCCTACGATTTTTATTAAACTTTTCCTACTCAAAGTCCTTTCGGTTGTCTATATAGTGAATCCAAGATGAAAAGCATTGAAATAATATAGTTGGTCAAACAATGGCCCCAAACTTTGAAAAAAAATGAAAAATTGTTAAATTTTTGTAAATGCTCTTTAATTTATCTTTTTTTACAAAACCACTCAATGGATGTTTCTGACACTTGTGGTACAGAAAGTTAAGTATCCAAAGAACTTCGTAAAGCTATCACAATAACGATCGTAAAACCGGAAGTAGTCGAAAAAATGTCCGATATTTTGAAAAAAAATAATTTTTTTACGAAAACCTTTTTTATTTATGAATATTTTTTGATGATATTTTACACAGGGTTAAAATATCATCGTACTTGGGCAGAAATGAGAAAAAAAAAATTGTCTCGGTAATTTGCGTTAGCCGCCATCGCCTAATTTAGTTTTTCGTACCCAGAAAAATTATTTATTGTTCGATTTCTATAAAACAAAGTTCATATGCTCCGTGGTCCCAATTGTAATTTTTTTTGTTACGGTGAAATTTTTCTGTCGGCAACGGAAGTGAGTCAAGTGACGTAATGTTAACAAAAACTACAATTTTGACAGTTCGGTACCACTTTTTGAAAGCAAATATTATTTTTTTTCAAAACTGATATAACTAAAAGGATGAACCCTGCAAAGGTGCACAAAATTCTCAGCTCATATTTTTAAATTTCAATTTCATTTTTGGGCAATTTCGAATAAAATGTAAAATAAAGTGTAAAATTCAGTTATTTACAATTCATTCAGCGTCTTCATATTTTGAAATATTTATTTGTAATTTTCATAAACTCGTAGCAATAATCCAGACGAAGAGAATGTATGCGAAAATTAGTTTGTAATATGAGCAGTTGCCGAGAAATAAGCAATTTTGCATGCATCACTTTTCACGTTATTTTGCCTATAAAAGAGTGAATTATTATTCGATTTGCAATATTTTTTTTCCATTTGATGCCTAATGCCAATTTGGACTAGGTCAAGCCAATTTCACATTTTCACTGTGACCGGAAATGACGTCATTTGGGCAAAAACTGTATTTTTAACCTAAAAAAACTAATGTTTTATTCAAATGAGTCTGCCTTATAATATTTTTAAAATTATGATATTTGATTCCCATCAACGAATAGAATGAAGCCATACGACCATACAGATACCACAAAATGGTTTCTAACTTGTACGGTTACAGAGAAATAGGCGATCTTCTATAAGTCACTTTTCAAGGTTTTTGGTCTATAAAAGTGTCAATTATTATTCGATTTTTATAATTTTTTTACCATTTTATGCCTTATGCCATTTATGACTTCTATGAACCAAGTTAACATTTTCAATATCACCGGAAGTAATGTAATTTTTGCAAAAAACGTATTTTTAGCCGTCAAAACAAACATTTTTTGGAGGGGATTTATATTTATTATTCGTTTAACTTTATAACGTCTGACTCTAATGGGCAGTAAGATTGAATCAATACCATCATATTGATATCAAGAAAAGGCTTCTAGCATGTTCCCTTGTCGAATAATAACCAATTGTCCCAGGGTCACTTTTAAGTTTTTTACCTTCTTAATTTCAGTTTATGGGTTATAGGTTAATTATTTATTGCCCGATATGTATAAAACAAAGTTTGTATTTTGTATGTTGCGAATTTCCGACTTATTTTTCACCTATAAAAATTTCTTTCCGCACCGGAAGTGACGTAATTTTGCCATAATTTACAATTTTGACCGCTCTTTTCGCCAGCAAATATTACTTTTACATATGATAGAGGGTGTCACTGAAGCAAAACAACTAAAGTATAGTTTGGTAGCTCAATGGATCGGCTATGGTATAATAAACTTCCTGTATGATTCCTGAAAGCCGGTTCAGTGCTGCTTGCAGGTCTAGTTAGGGTTTCACACTGCGAAGCTTGTGTGAAACACTATTGTTTTTGTTAAAATTATTATTCTTATTATTATTATTCTTCTTTTGTTTTGAGTAGATCTCAGCAACTGCTTGTCGCATCGTTACGATTTCTTCAGTTTTACTGGGAAAGTGGGTGTGACTTAGAGGATAAAGCTATTTTGAATGTTCTGCGACAATGCGAAATGTCCGAAATCACCAAAGTTATCGTTTTTTAAAATATTGCAGTAATTTTAACAATAATCATGGGATTTTAACTTTCGATACATTTTGGCATAGCCGGAGACATGGCACATAGCTACGCTACTTTCGATTTTTGATTTTCGGCAAATCTTCGAAGATATTAGGCGCCAAATTTTGAAAATTTAAAATTTTACAAAAAACTTTTTTATTTATGAATATTTTTTAGTCGTGTTGTACACAGAATGAAAGAGTCATCTGACTTGCGCAAAAATGTTAAAAATTTTTGTCTCAGTAATTTTCCTTGGCCGCCATTGGCTAATTCAGTTTTTCAGTCCTACATTATTTTTTTATTGTCAGATTTGTATAAAACAAAGTTGATATGCTTCGTTGTCTCAATTGTCATTTTTTTTGTTACCAATAGTGTTATCTGTCGGCACCGGAAGTGGCATAATTTTACCAAAAACTACAATTTTGACAGTTATTTTCTTTCTTCGAAAACAAATATTATTTTTTTGAAAAATTATATGACTCAAAGAGTATGTCCTTTCAAGGCGCAAAAAATGGCGGAAGCAGTTTTTTTAATTTCTATTTCATTTCCTAGCAAATTGGATTAAGAGGTGAAAAAAGGTGTAAAATTGACCTATTTACAACCCATTCAGGTTTTTCAGATTTTAAAATATTTTTACATAACTCTTATAGACTTGTAGCTATAATCAATACGAAGACAATGTATGTGAAAATTAGTATGTAATATATGCAGTTGCCAAGAAATGGGCATTTCTGCATAAGTCACTGTTTTCTTTATTTTGCGTGTAATAAAGTCAATTATTATTGGATTTTTATAAAAGTGACATCATTTGATTCAAAAAGCATGTAGCGTCATATCAAGTTGATTACAATTTAAAATTGACACCGGAAGTGACGTCATTTGATCAAAAACTGCATTTTAAACTTTTTAAATCAATGATTTATTCAACCAAGAATTACTTAATATGTATTAATAATTTTAACTTTTGGTTTAAATTCACATATAAACACAACTCATATGGTCATATAAATATCATAAAATTGTTTCTAACTTGTTCGGTTGCCGAGAAATAGACGGTTTTCTACAGGTCACTTTTGAAGGATTTGGGGCCATAAAAGAGTCAATTATTATTCGATTTTCATAAACGTTACACCATGTTATACCTAATGCCATTTGGGATTTCATACAAGTAATGTAAGATTTTCATTATCACCGGAAGTAATGTCATTTTGGCAAAAAATGTATTTTTAGCCTTCAAAACAGATATTTTATTCAAATGAGTCTGTTTTGAAATCTTTTTCAAATTATGGTATTTGATGTCATTCAACAAATAGAATGAAGCCATACGATCATACAGATACCACAAAATGGTTTCTAACTTGTACGGTTGCCGAGAAATAGCCGATTTTCTACAAGTCACTTTTCAAGTTTTTTGGTCTTTAAAAGTGGCAATTATTACTCGATTTACATAAAATTTTCACTGTATGATATCGTATGCCATTTCTGATTTCATAAGACTAATTGAACATTTTCATTAACACCGGGAGTAATTTAATTTTGTCAAGATCATTTACAAGTAACAAATGTATAAAATGAATTGATATTGCTGGATTTTGTTGATTCTGCGTCCATTGACCTATTTACAACCTATTCAGGCTTTTCAGATTTTAAAATATTTTTACTTAACTTTTATAAACCTGTAACTATAATCCATACGAAGAGAATGTATGTTAAAATTAGTTTCTAAAATAAGCAGTTGCCGAGAAATGGGCAGTTTTGCATAAGTCACTGTTTTCGTAAATTTGCCTGTAAAATAGTCAATTATTAATGGATATTCACAAAAGTGACATCATTTGACTCAAAAAGCAAGTCTGCGTCATATCATATTGATTACTATTTAAAATTGACCCCGGAAGTGACGTCATTTAGTTAAAAAACTCAATTTTTAACTTTTAAAATCGATATTTTTTTCAACCAAGAATTATGTCACATATAATAATAAAATTAACTTTTGGTTTAAATTCACATATTAACAAAACTCATACGGTCAAAAAGATATCATAAAATTGTTTCTAACTTGTTCGGTTGCCGAGATATAGGCGATTTTCTAGAAGTCACTTTTGAAGGTTTTTGGCCCATAAAAGTGTCAATTATTATTCGATTTTCATAAAATTTTCACCCTTTGAAGCCTAATGTCATAGACGATGTTATAAAACTAATTTAACGTTTTCATTATCACCGGAAGTAACGTCATTTTGGCAAAAACTGTATTTTAAGCCTTCAAAACCGATATTTTATTCAAATGAGTCTGATTTGTAATGTTTGTATGATATTTGATTCCAATCAACAAATAGATTAAACCCATACGGTCATATAAATACCAAAAAATGGTTTCTAACTTGTACGGTTGCCGAGAAATAGACGATTTTCTACACGTCACTTTTCAAGGTTTTTGGTCTATAAAAGTGGCAATTATTATTCGATTTACATAAAATTTTCACCATGTGATGCCTTATGCCATTTCTGATTTCATAAAACTAATGGAACATTTACATTATCACCGGAAGTACTGTAATTTGGTCAGGATCAATTACATGTAACAAATGTATAAAATGAAATGATATTGCTGGATTTGTTTGATTCTGTTTCCATTTTATTTGATGTGTGAAATGCTTATGTGGAAACCGGTATATTGGTTTCATTGGTACCGGAAGTGACATATGTTCAAGGGTAACGTGGCACCGAAAGTGACACAAGTTCAAGTTCAAAGGTAACATGGCATCAGTGAAACCCGTCATTCCTGCATGCAGGTCTAGTTATTATTTATTATTATTATTTACCGCGAGGGCCTAAATCTCCATGATCGAAAACAGATATCGATCTGGAATCAGATTTTCTATAAGGAAACCATGTGGTGGCTACTTGATAAAATATTTTTGAAATTTCGGCGCATACCGGAAGTGACCGAACTTTGTACGTTATCTAAAAATTGAAAATCGGCCATAGTTTCGTCAATTCTTTATCTATTTTCAAACAAATTACATTTTTGGAATCCCTGAATCTTTTGTGAGACAATCTTTTCTGAGACATTTTTCAATTTCGAACATTCGTCTATGACTTTTATCGTTTGAAAATTGAAAACATGTTGTTTACGAGACAATTTTTGTTATTTTTCAAAATTTTCAAATTTGACCTACATTTTTGGATACCTGAAGTCCATCCGATTCCAGTAATATAAGTTTCATTCAGAGTTATCTCCCTTTATTTTTCGATTTTTTTCGAATTTTCTTGACATTTTGTGAGCTCCGGTTTCGGTTTATGGCAGAATTGACGTTTCTGAAACTTCTGGAACATGAAGTTATAGTCCAATACCAACTTATAAAGCAATTTCGACAAGAATCCTTAAACCGGAAGTGGTCGAAATAATGGGCAATATTTTGAAAAAAATGCAAAAAATGGATATTTTGGGGAAAAACGCGATTTCTCCGCCCGATATCAATGGATTAAAGAAATTATGGTACCATTGGACTGCACTAGGACTGTACTATCGTATGATACCCAATTCATACGGATACTATCATCAGGAAGCAAAATATGGCACGCTTAAAATCTCGAATTTTCTGATTTTTAGCATTTTTGGACGCCTATATCTCGAAAACTTAACCTACAATTTTTTTTTAATTTTTTCTATCGAGAGTCCTTTTGGAGGTTTTTTGCATGAAGCCATCCAATAAGACTTTGAAATGTCTGGAATAGAATAAAAAAGGGACTGAAAATCGAAAAAAGTCGAAAAATCGTGAAATTTTGGAAAATGCTCTACTATTTTTTTATTTTAAGAGATTTTTAAGAAAAGGTTGTATATTCAGATAGCTGACCTAATTACAATTCTAACGATGTATAATATGTATGTAATTATTGAAATTTAATTTTCGATATTTTAAATTTTTTGCATTTTTGGCAGTTTTGAACATAGGATTTCTCAGGGGCATTTTATCTGATCAGATAATGTAATATATCATTACAGAGCCCTGTGGCTATTTTAGCGCCCAAACCGGCTATTAAAACTATTCCGACAATAATAACCATACCGGAAGTATTCAAAAAATGAAAAAAAAGGTTAAAAATATTGTCGCACTTGCGAAAAACTTGATTTCTCACTTACGTAATAGCGGACCAAAAGAACTAAAGTGTCGTTGGATAGCCCTATTAATGGACCATCATATGGTATCTAAATAATACGATTTCGATGGTAAGGAAATAAATTATTGTATGCCAAAAATCTAGTATTTTCCGATTTTTTAACATTCTGAGACGCCCTTTTCTCGAAAACGACGCCTACGATTTTTCTGACACTTTTCTTACTCATAGTCCTATCGGTTGTCTATATAGTGAATCCAAAATGAAAAGCATTGAAATAATATAGGTGGTCCAAAAATGACATCAAACTTTGAAAAAAATTGAAAAATCGTTAAATTTTTGTAAACGCTCTTTAATTTTTCTTTTTTTCCAAAACTGCTCAATGGATGTTTCTGACACTTCTGCTACAGAAAGTTAAGTATCCAAAGAACTTGGTAAAGCTATCACAACAACGATCGTAAAACCGGAAGTAGTCGAAAAAATGTCCGATATTTTGAAAAAAATTAATTGTTTTACGAAAATCTTTTTTATTTATGAATATTTTTTGATGATATTTTACACAGGGTTAAAATATCATCCTACTTGAGCAGAAATGAGAAAAAAAATTGTCTCGGTAATTTGCGTTAGCCGCCATCGGCTAATTTATTTTTTCGTACCCAGAAAAATTATTTATTGTTCGATTTGTATAAAACAAAGTTCATATGCTCCGTGGTCCCAATTGTAATTTTTTTTGTTACGGTGAAATTTTTCTGTCGGCAACGGAAGTGACGTAATATTAAAAAAGACTACAATTTTGACAGTTCGGTACCACTTTTTGAAAGCAAATATTATTTTTTTTCAAAACTGATATAACTAAAAGGATGCACCCTGCAAAGGTGCACAAAATCCTTAGCTCATATTTTTAAATTTCAATTTCATTTTCGGGCAATTTCGAATAAAATGTAAAATAAAGTGTAAAATTCAGTTATTTACAATTCATTCAGCGTCTTCATATTTTGAAATATTTATTTGTAATTTTCATAAACTCGTAGCAATAATCCAGACGAAGAGAATGTATGCGAAAATTAGTTTGTAATATGAGCAGTTGCCGAGAAATATGCAATTTTGCATGCATTACTTTTCACGTTATTTTGCCTATACAAGAGTGAATTATTATTCGATTTGCAATATTTTTTTTCCATTTGATGCCTAATGTCAATTTGGACTAGGTCAAGCCAATTTTACATTTTCACTGTGACCGGAAATGACGTCATTTGGGCAAAAACTGTATTTTTAAACTAAAAAACAAATATTTTATTCAAATCAGTCTCCCTTATAATATTTTTAAAATTATGATATTTGATTCCCATCAACGAATAGAATGAAGCCATACGACCATACAGATACCACAAAATGGTTTCTAACTTGTACGGTTACAGAGAAATAGGCGATCTTCTATAAGTCACTTTTCAAGGGTTTTGGTCTTTAAAAGTGTCAATTATTATTCGATTTTTATAATTTTTTTACCATTTGATGCCTTTTCCCAGGGTCACTTTTAAGTTTTTTTACCTTCTTAATTTCAGTTTATGGGTTATAGGTTAATTATTTATTGCCCGATATGTATAAAACAAAGTTTGTATTTTGTATGCTGCGAATTTTCGACTTATTTTTCACCTATAAAAATTTCTTTCGGCACCGGAAGTGACGTAATTTTGCCATAATTTACAATTTTGACCCGTCTTTTCGCCAGCAAATATTACTTTTACATATGATAGAGGGTGTCACTGAAGCAAAACAACTAAAGTATACTTTGGTAGCTCAATTGATCGGCTATGGTATAATAAACTTCCTGTATGATTCCTGAAAGCCGGTTCAGTACTGCTTGCAGGTCTAGTTAGGGTTTCACACTGCGAAGCTTGTGTGAAACACTATTGTTTTTGTTAAAATTATTATTCTTATTATTAGGGTTTCACACTGCGAAGCTTGTGTGAAACACTATTGTTTTTGTTAAAATTATTATTCTTATTATTATTATTCTTCTTTTGTTTTGAGTAGATCTCAGCAACTGCTTGTCGCATCGTTACGATTTCTTCGGTTTTACTGGGAAAGTGGGTGTGACTTAGAGGATAAAGCTATTTTGAACGTTCTGCGACAATGCGAAATGTCCGAAATCACCGAAGTTATCGTTTTTAAAAATATTGCAGTAATTTTAACAATAATCATTGGATTTTAACTGTCGATACATTTTGGCATAGCCGGAGACAGGGCACATAGCTACGCTACTTTCGATTTTTGATTTTCGTCAAATCTTCGAAGATATTAGGCGCCAAATTTCGAAAATTTAAAATTTTACAAAAAAATTTTTTATTTATGAATATTTTTTAGTCGTGTTGTGCACAGAAATAAAGAGTCATCTGACTAGCGCAAAAATGTTAAACTTTTTTGTCTTAGTAATTTTCCTTGGCTGCCATTGGCTAATTCAGTTTTTCAGTCCTAGATTATTTTTTTATTGTTCGATTTGTGTAAAACAAAGTTCATATGCTTCGTTGTCTCAATTGTCATTTTTTTTGTTACCGATAGTGTTATCTGTCGGCACCGGAAGTGGCATAATTTTACCAAAAACTACAATTTTGACAGTTATTTTCCTTCTTCGAAAACAAATATTATTTTTTTGAAAAATTATATGACTCAAAGAGTGTGTCCTTTCAAGGCGCAAAAAATGGCGGAAGCAGTTTTTTTAATTTCTATTTCATTTTAAATCAAATTGGATTAAGAGGTGAAAAAAGGCGTAAAATTGACCTATTTACAACCCATTCGGGCTTTTCAGATTTTAAAATATTTTTACATAATTCTTATAGACTTGTAGCTATAATCAATACGAAGAGAATGTATGTGAAAATTAGTTTGTAATATAAGCAGTTGCCAAGAAATGGGCAGTTCTGCATAAGTCACTGTTTTCTTTATTTTGCGTGTAATAAAGTCAATTATTATTGGATTTTTATAAAAGTGACATCATTTGATTCAAAAAGCATGTAGCGTCATATCAAGTTGATTACAATTTAAAATTGACACTGGAAGTGACGTCATTTTGTCAAAAACTGCATTTTAAACTTTTTAAATCAATGATTTATTCAACCAAGAATTACTTAATATGTATTAACGATTTTAACTTTTGGTTTAAATTCACATATAAACACAACTCATATGGTCATATAGATATCATAAAATTGTTTCTAACTTGTTCGGTTGCCGAGAAATAGACGGTTTTCTACAGGTCACTTTTGAAGGATTTGGGGCCATAAAAGTGTCAATTATTATTCGATTTTCATAAACGTTACACCATGTTATACCTAATGCCATTTGGGATTTCATACAAGTAATGTAAGATTTTCATTATCACCGGAAGTAACGTCATTTTGGCAAAAACTATATTTTTAGCCTTCAAAACAGATATTTTATTCAAATGAGTCTGTTTTGAAATCTTTTTCAAATTATGGTATTTGATGTCAATCAACAAATAGAATGAAGCCATACGATCATACAGATACCACGAAATGATTTCTAACTTGTACGGTTGCCGAGAAATAGCCGATTTTCTACAAGTCACTTTTCAAGTTTTTTGGTCTTTAAAAGTGGCAATTATTAGGCAGTGTGAAGTTAGCTCGATTTTCGTTTTTCGTTTTTCAATATTGGTGAATATCGAAAAACGAGCTACTCGTTTTTCGATATTGGCGAATAACGAAAAACAACTAGCTCGTTATTCGATATTGGCGAATGTTGAAAAACGAGCTACTTGTTTTTCGACATTCAAATTTGAATCTCAAAAAAAGTAGATTTGATGGATGTGTAGCTAAAGAAAGTCTCCAAAACACATCTGATTAAATCGGTGATCTAAAATGAAATAGATATCAAAAATGTGGATGCCTGAGCAGTAGATACACATAAAAAATGCCCTTTCTCATTGTTTTTTGATATTGGCGAATCTCGAAAAACGAGCTACTCGTTTTTCGATATTCAAGCTTGAATCTCAAAAAAGCAGACTTGATGGATGTCCCCAAAGCACTTTATTATTAAATACGTTTTCTAAAACAAACTAAAGACGTCGTTAATAAGGGTGCCTGAGCAGTGGATTCACATAAAAACTGTTCTTTCTCGCTGTATTTTGATATTGGCGAATCTCGAAAAACGAGCTACTCGTTTTTCGATATTCAAATTTGAATATCAAAAAAGCAGATTTGATAGATTTGATGAATGTATAGCTACAGAATTTCTCCAAAAAACATTTTTTTAAATCAGTGATCTAAAACGTACTAAAATACCATAACTGGGGATGCCCGAGCAGTGGATTCACGAAAAACTGATCTTTCTCCATATTTTTTAATATTCGCCAAAATCAAAAAAACAAGGAGAAAGAGCAGTTTTTATGTGAATTCACTGCTCCGGCATCCTCAATTACGATGCCTTTAGTACGTTATAGATCACTAATTTAATCAAATGTGTCATGGAGACATTCTGTAGATAAACATCCATCAAATCTGCTTTTTTGATATTCAAGTTTGAATATCGAATAACGAGTAGCTCGTTTTTCGAGATTCGCCAATATCAAAAAACAAGGTGAAAGTTTTTATGTGAATCCACTGCTCGGGCATCCCCAATTATGATGTATTTAGTTCGCTTTAGATCACTCATTTAATAAAATGTGTCAATTTAGACATTCTGTAGATAAACATCCATCAAATCTGCTTTTTTGATATTCAAGTTAGAATATCGAAAAACAAGTGGCTCGTTTTTCGAGATTCGCCAATATCAAAAAACAAGGAGAAAGAGCAGTTTTTATATGAATCCACTGCTCAGGCATCCTCAATTATGATATCTTTAGTTCGTTTTAGATCATTGATTTAATAAAATGTGTTTTGGAGAAATTCTGTAGATATACATCCTTCAAATCTTCTTTTTTAATATTCAAGTTTGAATATCGAATAACGAGTAGCTCGTTTTTCGAGATTCACCAATATCAAAAAACAAGGAGAAAGAGCAGATTTTATGTGAATCCACTGCTCGGGCATCCCCAATTATGATGTATTTAGTTCGTTTTAGATCACTCATTTAATAAGATGTGTCAATTTAGACATTCTGTATATAAACATCCATCAAATCTGCTTTTTTGATATTCAAGTATGAATATCGAAAAACGAGTGGCTCGTTTTTCGAGATTCGCCAATATCAAAAAAACAACGAGAAAAAAAGTTTTTATGTGAATCCACTGCTCAGGCATCCTCAATTATGATATTTGTAGTTCGTTTTAGATCATTGATTTAATAAAATGTGTTTTGGAGAAATTCTGTAGATATACATCCTTCAAATCTGCTTTTTTAATATTCAAGTTTGAATATCGAATAACGAGTAGCTCGTTTTTCGAGATTCGCCAATATCAAATAACAAGGAGAAAGAGCAGTTTTTATGTGAATCCACTGCTCGGGCATCCCCAATTATGATGTATTTAGTTCGTTTTAGATCACTTATTTAGTAAAATGTGTCAATTTAGAGATTCTGTATATAAACATCCATCAAATCTGCTTTTTTGATATTCAAGTTTGAATATCGAAAAACGAGTGGCTCGTTTTTCGAGATTCGCCAATATCAAAAAACAAGGAGAAAGAGCAGTTTTTATGTGAATCCACTGCTCGGTTATTCCCAATTATGATGTATTTAGTACGTTTTAGATCACTCATTTAATAAAATGTATTAATTTAGACATTCTGTATATAAACATCCATCAAATCTGCTTTTTTGATATTCAAGTTTGAATATCGAATAACGAGTAGCTCGTTTTTCGAGATTCGCCAATATCAAAAAACAAGGTGAAAGAGCAGTTTTTATGTGAATCCACTGCTCGGGCATCCCCAATTATGATGTATTTAGTTCGTTTTAGATCACTCATTTAATAAAATGTGTCAATTTAGACATTCTGTAGATAGACATCCATCAAATCTGCTTTTTTGATATTCAAGTTTGAATATCGAAAAACAAGTGGCTCATTTTTCGAGATTCGCCAATATCAAAAAACAAGGAGAAAGAGCAGTTTTTATATGAATCCACTGCTCAGGCATCCTGAATTATGATATCTTTAGTTCGTTTTAGATCATTGATTTAATAAAATGTGTTTTGGAGAAATTCTGTAGATATACATCCTTCAAATCTTCTTTTATAATATTAAGTTTGAATATCGAATAACGAGTAGCTCGTTTTTCGAGATTCGCCAATATCAAATAACAAGGAGAAAGAGCAGTTTTTATGTGAATCCACTGCTCGGGCATCCCCAATTATGATGTATTTAGTTCGTTTTAGATCACTTATTTAATAAAATGTGTCAATTTAGACATTCTGTATATAAACATCCATCAAATCTGGTTTTTTGATATTCAAGTTTGAATATCGAAAAACGAGTGGCTCGTTTTTCGAGATTCGCCAATATCAAAAAACAAGGAAAAAGAGCAGTTTTTATGTGAATCCACTGCTCGGTTATTCCCAATTATGATGTATTTAGTTCGTTTTAGATCACTCATTTAATAAAATGTATCAATTTAGACATTCTGTATATAAACATCCATCAAATCTGCTTTTTTGATATTCAAGTTTGAATATCGAATAACGAGTAGCTCGTTTTTCGAGATTCGCCAATATCAAAAAACAAGGTGAAAGAGCAGTTTTTATGTGAATCCACTGCTCGGGCATCCCCAATTATGATGTATTTAGTTCGTCTTAGATCACTCATTTAATAAAATGTGTCAATTTAGACATTCTGTAGATAAACATCCATCAAATCTGCATTTTTGATATTCAAGTTTGAATATCGAAAAACAAGTGGCTCGTTTTTCGAGATTCGCCAATATCAAAAAACAATGAGAAAGAGCAGTTTTTATATGAATCCACTGCTCAGGCATCCTCAATTATGATATCTTTAGTTCGTTTTAGATCATTGATTTAATAAAATGTGTTTTGAAGAAATTCTGTAGATATACATCCTTCAAATCTTCTTTTTTGATATTCAAGTTTGAATATCGAATAACGAGTAGCTCGTTTTTCGAGATTCACCAATATCAAAAAACAAGGAGAAAGAGCAGTTTTTATGTGAATCCACTGCTCGGGCATCCCCAATTATGATGTATTTAGTTCGTTTGAGATCACTCATTTAATAAAATGTGTCAATTTAGACATTCTGTATATAAACATCCATCAAATCTGCTTTTTTGTTATTCAAGTTTGAATATCGAATAACGAGTAGCTCGTTTTTCGAGATTCGCCAATATCAAAAAACAAGGAGAAAGAGCAGTTTTTATGTGAATCCACTGCTCGGTTATTCCCAATTATGATGTATTTAGTTCGTTTTAGATCACTCATTTAATAAAATGTATCAATTTAGACATTCTGTATATAAACATCCATCAAATCTGCTTTTTTGATATTCAAGTTTGAATATCGAAAAACATGTGGCTCGTTTTTCGAGATTCAACAATATCAAAAAACAAGGAGAAAGAGCAGTTTTTATATGAATCCACTGCTCAGACATCCTCAATTATGATATCTTTAGTTCGTTTTAGATCATTGATTTAATAAAATGTGTTTTGGAGAAATTCTGTAGATATACATCCTTCAAATCTTCTTTTTTAATAATGAAGTTTGAATATCGAATAACGAGTAGCTCGTTTTTCGACATTCGCCAATATCAAAAAACAAGGAGAAAGAGCAGTTTTTATGTGAATCCACTGCTCGGGCATCCCCAATTATGATGTATTTAGTTCGTTTTAGATCACTCATTTAATAAAATGTGTCAATTTAGACATTCTGTATATAAACATCCATCAAATCTGCTTTTTTGATATTCAAGTATGAATATCGAAAAACGAGTGGCTCGTTTTTCGAGATTCGCCAATATCAAAAAACATCGAGAAAGAAAAGTTTTATGTGAATCCATTGCTGAGGCAGGCGTCCTCAATTATGATATTTTTAGTTCGTTTTAGAAAACGTATTTAATAAAATGTGTTTGGGAGACATTCTGAAGATATACATCCATCAAATCTGCTTTTTTTGTTATTCAAGTTTGAATATCGAAAAACGAGTGGCCCCTTTTTCGAGATTCGCCAATATCAAAAAACAAGGAGAAAGAGCAGTTTTTATATGAATCCACTGCTCAGGCATCCTGAATTATGATACCTTTAGTTCGTTTTAGATCACTCATTTAATCAAATGTGTCATAGAGACATTATGTAGATAAATATCCATCAAATCTGCTTTTTTGATATTCAAGTTTGAATATCGAAAAACGAGTGGCTCGTTTTTCGAGATTTGCCAATATCAAAAAACAACGAGAAAGAAAAGTTTTTATGTGAATCCACTGCTCAGGCATCCTCAATTATGATATTTTTAGTTCGTTTTAGATCATTGATTTAATAAAATGTGTTTTGGAGAAATTCTGTAGATATACATCCTTCAAATCTGCTTTTTTAATATTCAAGTTTGAATATCGAATAACGAGTAGCTCGTTTTTCGAGATTCGCCAATATCAAAAAACAAAGAGAAAGAAAAGTTTTTATGTGAATCCACTGTTCAGGCATCCTCAATTATGATATTTTTAGTTCGTTTTAGATCATTGATTTAATAAAATGTGTTTTGGAGAAATTCTGTAGATATACATCCTTCAAATATGCCTTTTTGATATTCAAGTTTGAATATCGAAAAACGAGTGACTCGTTTTTCGAGATTCGCCAATATCAAAAAAACAACGAGAAAAAAAGTTTTTATGTGAATCCACTGCTCAGGCGTCCTCAATTATGATCTTTGTAGTTCATTTTAGATCATTGATTTAATAAAATGTGTTTTGGAGAAATTCTGTAGATATACATCCTTCAAATCTGCTTTTTTAATATTCAAGTTTGAATATCGAATAACGAGTAGCTCGTTTTTCGAGATTCGCCAATATCAAAAAAACAAGGAGAAAGAGCAGTTTTTATGTGAATCCACTGCTCGGGCATCCCCAATTATGATGTATTTAGTTCGTTTTAGATCACTTATTTAATAAAATGTGTCAATTTAGATATTCTGTATATAAACATCCATCAAATCTGCTTTTTTGATATTCAAGTTTGAATATCGAAAAACGAGTGGCTCGTTTTTCGAGATTCGCCAATATCAAAAAAGAAGGAGAAAGAGCAGTTTTTATGTGAATGCACTGCTCAAGCATCCTCAATTATGATGCCTTTAGTACGTTTTAGATCACTAATTTAATCAAATGTGTCATGGAGACATTCTGTAGATAAACACCCATCAAATCTGTTTTTTTGATATTCAAGTTCGAATATCGAAAAACGAGTGGCTCGTTTTTCGAGATTCGCCAATATAAAAAAACAACGAGAAAGAGCAGTTTTTATATGAATCCACTGCTCAGGCATCCTCAATTATGATATCTTTAGTTCGTTTTAGATCATTGATTTAATAAAATTTGTTTTGGAGAAATTCTGTAGATATACATCCTTCAAATCTGCTTTTTTTAATATTCAAGTTTGAATATCGAAAAACGAGAAGCTCGTTTTTCGAGATTCGCCAATATCAAAAAACAAGGAGAAAGAGCAGTTTTTATATGAATCCACTGCTCAGGCATCCTGAATTATGATATCTTTAGTTCTTTTTAGAAAACGTATTTAATAAAATGTGTTTTGGAGACATTCTACAGATATACCTCCATCAAATCTACTTTTTTGAGATTCAAGTTTGAATGTCGAAAAACAAGTAGCTCGTTTTTCAACATTCGCCAATATCGAATAACGAGCTAGTTGTTTTTCATTATTCGCCAATATCGAAAAACGAGTAGCTCGTTTTTCGATATTCACCAATATTGAAAAACGAAAAACGAAAATCGAGCTAACTTCACACTGCCCAATTATTATTCGATTTACATAAAATTTTCACTATATGATATCGTATGCCATTTCTGATTTCATAAGACTAACTGAACATTTTCATTAACTCCGGGAGTAATTTAATTTTGTCAAGATCATTTACAAGTAACAAATGTATAAAATAAATTGATATTGCTGGATTTGGTTGATTCTGCGTCCATTTTATTTGTGTGCAATGTTAATTTGGAAACCTGTTTAGTGGTTTCGTTGGTACCAGAAGCGACATATGTTCAAGGGTAACTTGGCACCGGAAGTGACATGTTTAAGGGTAACGTGGCACCAGTGAAACCCGTCATTCCTGCATGCAGGTCTAGTTATTATTATTATTATTCTTTTGTTTTGAGTAGATCTCAGCAACTACTTGTCGCATCGTTACGATTTCTTCGGTTTTACTGGGAAAGTGGGTGTGACTTAGAGGATAAAGCTATTTTGAACGTTCTGCGACAATGCGAAATGTCCGAAATCACCGAAGTTATCGTTTTTACAAATATTGCGGTAATTTTAACAATGATCATGGGATTTTAACTTTCGATACATTTTGGCATAGCTGGAGACAGGGCACATAGCTACGCTACTTTCGATTTTTGATTTTCGGCAAATCTTCGACGATATTAGGCGCCAAATTTCGGAAATTTGAAATTTTACAAAAAACTTTTTTATTTATGAATATTTTTTAGTCGTGTTGTGCACAGAATTAAAGAGTCATCTGACTTGCGCAAAAATGTTAAAAAATTTTGTCTAAGTAATTTTCCTTGGCCTCCATTGGCTAATTCAGTTTTTCAGTCCTAGATTAATTTTTTATTGTTCGATTTGTATAAAACAAAGTTCATATGCTTCGTTGTCTCAATTGTCATTTTTTTTATTACCAAAAGTGTTACCTGTCGGCACCGGAAGTGGCGTAATTTTACCAAAAACTACAATTTTGACAGTTAGGTACCATTTTTTGAAAACAAATATTATTTTTTTGAAAAATTATATGACTCAAAGAGTGTGTCCTTTAAAGGCGCAAAAAATGTCGGAAGCAGTTTTTTTAATTTCGATTTCATTTTCGAGCAAATTGGATTAAGAGGCTAAAAATGGTGTAAAATTGACCTATTTACAACCCATTCAGGCTTTTCAGATTTTAAAATATTTCTTCGTAACTTTTATAAACATGTAGCTATAATCCATACGAAGAAAATGTATGTTAAAATTAGTTTGTAATATAAGCAGTTGCCAAGAAATGGGCAGTTCTGCATAAGTCACTGTTTTCGTTATTTTGCCTGTAAAATAGTCAATTATTATTGGATTTTTATAAAAGTGACATCATTTGATTCAAAAAGCATGTAGCGTCATATCAAGTTGATTACAATTTAAAATTGACACCGGAAGTGACGTCATTTTGTCAAAAACTGTATTTTAAACTTTTTAAATCAATGTTTTATTCAACCAAGAATTTCTTAATATGTATTAATAATTTTAACTTTTGGTTTAAATTCACATATAAACACAACTCATATGGTCATATAGATATCATAAAATTGTTTCTAACTTGTTCGGTTGCCGAGAAATAGACGGTTTTCTACAGGTCACTTTTGAAGGTTTTTGGGCCATAAAAGTGTCAATTATTATTCGATTTTCATAAACGTTACACCATGTTATACCTAATGCCATTTAGGATTTCATACAAGTAATTTAAGATTTTCATTATCACCGGAAGTAACGTCATTTCGGCAAAAACTGTATTTTTAGCTTTCAAAAAAGATATTTTATTTAAATGTGTCTGTTTTGAAATCTTTTTCAAATTATGGTATTTGATGCCAATCAACAAATAGAATGAACCCATACGAACATACAGATACCACAAAATGGTTTCTAACTTGTACGGTTGCAGAGAAATAGCCGATTTTCTACAAGTCACTTTTCAAGTTTTTTGGTCTTTAAAAGTGGCAATTATTATTCGATTTACATAAAATTTTCACTATATGATATCGTATGCCATTTCTGATTTCATAAAACTAATTGAACATTTTCATTAACACCGGAAGAAATGTAATTTTGTCAAGATCATTTACAAGTAACAAATGTATAAAATGAATTGATATTGCTGGATTTGGTTGATTCTGCGTCCATTTTATTTGTGTGCAATGTTAATTTGGAAACCTGTTTAATGGTTTCGTTGGTACCGGAAGTGACATATGTTCAAGGGTAACTTGGCACCGGAAGTGACATGTTTAAGGATAACGCGGCACCAGTGAAACCCGTCATTCCTGCATGCAGGTCTAGTTATTATTATTATTATTCAGATTCCAATTTGAATAGATCTCAGCAACTAATTGTCGCATCGTTACGATTTCTTCGGTTTTACTGGGAAAGTGGGTGTGACTTAGAGGATAAAGCTATTTTGATCGTTCTGCGACAATGCGAAATGTCCGAAATCACCGAAGTTAGCGTTTTTAAAAATATTGCAATAATTTTAACAATAATCATGGGATTTTAACTTTCGATACATTTTGGCATAGCCGGAGACATGGCACATAGCTACGCTACTTTCAATTTTTGATTTTTGGCAAATCCTCGAAGATATTGAGCGCCAAATTTCGAAAATTTAAAATTTTACAAAAAACTTTTCTATTTATAAATATTTTTTAGTCGTGTTGTGCACAGAATTAAAGAGTCATCTGACTAGCGCAAAAATGTTAAAAAAAATTGTCTCGGTAATTTTCCTTGGCCGCCATTGGCTAATTCAGTTTTTCAGTCCTAGATTAATTTTTTATTGTTCGATTTGTATAAAACAAAGTTCATATGCTTCGTTGTCTTAATTGTCATTTTTTTTATTACCGAAAGTGTTATCTGTCGGCACCGGAAGTGGCATAATTTTACCAAAAACTACAATTTTGACAGTTAGGTACCATTTTTCGAAAACAAATATTATTTTTTTGAAAAATCATATGACTAAAAGAGTGTGTCCTTTAAAGGCGCAAAAAATGTCGGAAGCAGTTTTTTTAATTTCTATTTCATTTTCTAGCAAATTGGATTAAGAGGTGAAAAAAGGCGTAAAATTGACCTATTTACAACCCATTCAGGCTTTTCAGATTTTAAAATATTTTTACTTAACTTTTATAAACCTGTAACTATAATCCATACGAAGAGAATGTATGTTAAAATTAGTTTCTAAAATAAGCAGTTGCCGAGAAATGGGCAGTTTGGCATAAGTCACTGTTTTCGTAATTTTGCCTGTAAAATAGTCAATTATTAATGGATATTCACAAAAGTGACATCATTTGATTCAAAAAGCAAGTCTGCGTCATATCATGTTGATTACTATTTAAAATTGACACCGGAAGTGACGTCATTTAGTCAAAAACTAAATTTTTAACTTTTAAAATCGATATTTTTTTCAACCAAGAATTATGTCACATATAATAATAAAATTAATTTTTGGTTTAAATTCACATATTAACAAAACTCATACGGTCAAAAAGATATCATAAAATTGTTTCTAACGTGTTCGGTTGCCGAGATATAGGCGATTTTCTAAAAGTCACTTTTGAAGGTTTTTGGCCCATAAAAGTGTCAATTATTATTCGATTTTCATAAAATTTTCACCCTTTGAAGCCTAATGTCATAGACGATGTTATAAAACTAATTTAAAGTTTTCATTATCACCGGAAGTAACGTCATTTTGGCAAAAACTGTAATTTAAGCCCTCAAAGCCGATATTTTATTCAAATGAGTCTGATTTGTAATGTTTATACAATTATGATATTTGATTCCAATCAACAAATAGATTAAACCCATACGGTCATATAAATACCAAAAAATGGTTTCTAACTTGTACGGTTGCCGAGAAATAGACGATTTTCTACACGTCACTTTTCAAGGTTTTTGGTCTATAAAACTGGCAATAATTATTCGATTTACATAAAAATTTTCACCATGTGATGCCTTATGCCATTTCTGATTTCATAAAACTAATGGAACATTTACATTATCACCGGAAGTACTGTAATTTTGTCAGGATCAATTACATGTAACAAATGTATAAAATGAAATGATATTGCTGGATTTGTTTGATTCTGTTTCCATTTTATTTGATGTGTGCAATGCTTATGTGGAAACCTGTATATTGGTTTCATTGGTACCGGAAGTGACATATGTTCAAGGGTAACGTGGCACCGAAAGTGACATAAGTTCAAGTTCAAAGGTAACATGGCACCAGTGAAACCCGTCATTCCTGCATGCAGGTCTAGTTAGGCTTTCAGACTTTCGTCTGAAAGCCTATTGTGATTACTAAAATTATTAAGCTTTCATATTACATATGAAAGCTTATTGTTTCTGTTAAGATTATTAAGCTTTCATATTACATATGAAAGCTTATTGTTTCTGTTAAGATTATTAAGCTTTCATATTACATATGAAAGCTTATTGTTTCTGTTAAGATTATTATTATTTTTTTTTTTGTGTATTTTCTGCAAATCGGATTTCTCAGAATCTAACCATGGGATCTTTCTAAAACTTTGACCTACCCCCCCAAAAATGGGGTGCGAACGTTGTTTAAATATATTTTCAAAACGTTTTACGAATCCGAAATCACCGAATTTTACGAACGAAAAAACTGACAATGCATAGTCGTAACTTTGTTATTTTTTGACCGATTTTACTAATTCTTTTTTCTTTGAATACCTTGAAAAAAATCATTTTCATCTGCGGTTTCACATTTTCGAATTTCGAAAATTCGTCGCTGTGATTTCGAACCGGAAGTTTAGACCAATTTGACAACTTCTTTAATAGTTGTACGATTTTCATGAAATTTAGTATACAAGTAGATCTTACCTATGTGACTTCAAAAATATAATTAGAAATTTTCTAAATTATCTCCCCTTGGTGAAATTAAGGATCAAAGTTTTCAAAAAAATCGTCGAAATATAGGTCAGAATGACCTAAATTTTTTTTCCGATACTAGACAAGGAATTACTGATTCGTACACAAAATATGGAGTTTGTCTATCGAACCGGAAGTGCCACCATCTTTAAATGTGAAAAATCTAAAAGGCTTTTTTGCTATTTTACTTACAGACTCGGGAGTTATATTTTCGGAATCCTTGAAGGAATGCCTAAAAATCTATCGGATCAGAATTTTGATTTCGGTCATGTGATGGTCACAATTTTGAATTGAAAATGAAAAATAGAAGCAATTTGAAAGGCCCAGACTTCGGAACACAATAACTCTCCTTCTAATTAAGCTAGAATGTTCAAACTTGGTGTAGACGTTCACTAGGTCAATGTTATGATTGAGTTCAAAGATGAGCATTTTCTGCTTAGGGTAAGCAGAGATAAGCATGCTGATTTGTTGATTCTTTAGGGCACGATAACTTCGGTTATAATGAAGGGAGGGCGGTGAAACTTTTGTCAATAGAGAGTCTAATAGGTAGCCTGTTGTGTGAAATGATTGTATCATTTTTTTTAAATATCAGGGATAGCCGAAAAAAAGAGATTGAAAATCCAAAAAGTCGTATTTTTACAATTTGGAGCATGTTTAGAGGTCTTTCTCGTAAAGTCAACATACTATTTTTTGGGAACTTCTTCTACAAGGAGTCTTATTGTTAGTCTTTTATATGAAACCATCGATCAACAGTCCAACATATCAGGAGTAGAAGAACAAAAGGATCGAACATTGAAAACGGCACCCTTTCATTGTTGAGCGAAACATGGAGTGTGGGTGACTACAATCTACGCATTTAGTCATCGTATAGAGCTTATTCAACAGTATCGAATTCCAGCTGCTTAGGGATATTTTACGTGCACTCCAATGTGTACACGAGACCTTGGTTTTTCGTCCCATCCGAATGACTAGACAGCTGTGCTTGTCAGGCCCTCCGTTCTGCCTCACTGACAAGGGGAACCACGCCGGGAAATCGAGATGAACTTTCTCTGTGCAGAACTTTCAATTCAGGCAAAACGTTTATTGCATACGATTAAGCTGGTCAGTTGGAGCTTATTTTCAAAAGTTTTGTAATAATCGGTTGGTAATTAAAGTACCGTGCACATTAAACTGTTAAAACAGAAAATTTCGCCCGGTTGAAATGTTTCTTGCTATAAGTCAGCAATTTTCCGAATTCAGGGAGGCTGGATGGCTGAATGGTTAGTATGTGCTCGCTGTATCGTAACCTTTGTCATTGAGTCAACGGGCGTCGTTTCGATCTCCAGGTTGCACGTGACATGGTGTATGATGTCCAACCTCGTGGGTTTTCTCCGTGTTCTTCGGTTTCCTCCCAACGGCTAAAGACCAGTACGTGCAAGGGGAGTTTTTAAATAAAATTAAAAAACATATGTTAGTCCCGAAATGACCTAGTTTGTGTCGAATGGACGTTAGGCCGTATTTCTCTCTTTCTCTTTTTAAAGTTTTGTAATAATCGGTTGGTAATCAAAGGTACTGTTAAAGTGATAAAACAGAAAATTTGGCCCGGTTGTAATGTTTCTCACTTTAAATTCAGCAATTTGTCGATTTTAAGGGGCAAACGTTTATTGCGAACGATTAAGCTGGTCAGGGGAGCTTATTTTTAAAAGTTTTGTAATATTCGGTTGATAACTAAAGGTACCGTGCAAATTAAACTGTTAAAATAGAAAATTTGGCCCGGTTGAAATGTTTCTCGCTGTAGGTCAGCAATTTGCCGATTTTAGGGAGGTTGCGTGGCTGAATGGTTAGCACGTGCGCTCTGTATCATAACGTCTGTCATTGAGTCAACTGTCCTTGTTTCGATTTCTTGGTTGTACGTGACAAGGAGTATTGTCGCCTTACCAACCTCGTAGGCCGTAACGCCGCTGCCCGGGTAAAATTTCCCTCATTGCACACTTTATGGCGTATGCCCGTCTTCATTAGCCCATTGTAGGAGCAGAACAGTAGGACGTTAAACCCCACTCAATTTCATTTCATTTTCTCTATGTTGCTTATTTATTATAGTGGATAAATATTTTTCTGGTTCTAGCAATTATTTAATTTCTGCATAGAAATCTCTGGCCAGTTTTTTTTTATTGCAGAGTGCCATTCTTGTATATTGCAGTCTATGACCCTTTGTTTAAAACATGCTTAAGATGTCGTCACGATTTCCTACTTATAACCAAACATATTGGAAACCATAATTATATAACATATCTTGGAAGCCCGATTACAGCTATACAAGTTTCAGTTATTTCCCTTTAGTTTAAAGATTATTTTTTTGCCCGGGTGCAATGTTTCTCACTACATTTAAATTTGTAACTTTGTGAGTTTTTGACCGATTTTGATATTATGTCATTATAATTTTCCAAATCTACATATTTAACGTACATATTCAAACAGTTGAGTTCAACCTGATTCAAAAAGTTTTAGTTTTGTTCAAAGTTATCTCATTCATCCCGATTACAGCAACACAAGTATCAGTTATTTCCCTTTAGTTTTCAGATTACTCAATGTTTCATACTATATTTAGACTTGTAACTTCGCGAGTTTTTGACCAATTTTGATAGTTTGTTATTCTTATCCTTTTATTTGAGATACTTGATATAATCGATGACACGTGACGATGAATATGAAAGCTTTCATATCTGCATGGGACAGTAGCAGATCTAGTTATTATTTTTTTTTGTGTGTGTTTTCTGCAAATCGGATTTCTCAGAATCTATCCATAGGATCTTTCCGAAATTTTGACCTACCCCCCCAAAAATGGGGTGCGAACCTTGATTAAATATATTTTCAAAACGTTTTACGAATCCGAAATCACCGAAATTTACGAACGAAAAAACTGACAATGCATAGTCGTAACTTTGTTATTTTTTGACCGATTTTACTAATTCTTTTTTCTTTGAGTATCTTGAAACATTTACTTCAAATCTGCAATTTCGGATTTTCGAATTTCGAAAATTCGTCGCTGTCATTTCGAACCGGAAGTTATTACCAATTTGACAACTTCTTTAATAGTTGTGCGATTTTCGTGAAATTTAGAACGTTAATAGATCTTGCCAATGCGACTTCAATGATGTCCTTGGAAATTTTCTAAATTATCTCCCCTTTGTGAAATTAAGGATCAAAGTTTTCAAAAAAATCGTCGAAATATAGGTCAGAATGACCTAATTTTTTTTTTTGAATACTAGAGAAGTAATTACTGATTCGTACACAAAATATGGAGTTTGTCGATCGAACCGGAAGTGCCACCATCTTTAAACGTGAAAAATCAAAAAGGCTTTTTTGCTATTTTACTTACAGACTCGGGAGTTATATTTTCAGAATCCTTGAAGGAATGCCTAAAAATCTGTCGGATCCGAATTTTGATTTCGGTCACGTGATGGTCACCATTTTGAATTGAAAATGAAAAATAGAAGCAATTTGAAGGGCCGGGACTTTGGAATACAATAACTTTCCTTCTAATTAAGCTAGAATGTTCAAATTTGGTGTATACGTTCACTAGGTCAATGTCATGATTGAGTTCAAAGATGAGTATTTTCTGCTTAGGGTAAGCAGAGATAAGCATGCTGATTTGTTGATTCTTTAGGGCACGATAACTTCGGTTATAATGAAGGGAGGGCGGTGAAACTTTTGTCAATAGAGAGTGTAATAGCTAGCCTGTTGTTTTAAATCATTGTATCATTTTTTTTAAATATCAGGGATAGCCGAAAAAAAGAGATTGAAAATCCAAAAAGTCCTATTTTTACAATTTGGAGCATGTTTAGAGGTCTTTCTCGTAAAGTCAACATACTATTTTTGGGAACTTCTTCTACAAAGAGTCTTATTGGTAGTCTTTTATATGAAACCATCGATCAACAGTCCAACATATCAGGAGTAGAAGAACAAAGGGATCGAACATTGAATACGGCACCCTTTCATTGTTAAGCGAAACATGCAGTGTGGGTGACTACAATCTACGCATTTAGTCATCGTATAGAGCTTATTCAACAGTATCGAATTCCAACTGCTTAGGGATATTTTACGTGCACTCCAATGTGTACACGGGACCTTGGTTTTTCTTCCCATCCGAACGACTAGACAGCTGTGCTTGTCAGGCCCTCCGTTCTGCCTCACTGACAAGGGGAACCACACCGGGAAATCGATATGAACTTTCTCCGTGCAGAACTTTCAATTCAGGCAAAACTTTTATTGCATACGATTAAGCTGGTCAGTTGGAGCTTAATTTCAAAAGTTTTGTAATAATCGGTTGGTAATTAATGTACCGTGCACATTAATCTGTTAAAACAGAAAATTTCGCCCGGTTGAAATGTTTCTTGCTATAAGTTAGCAATTTTCCGAATTCAGGGAGGCTGAATGGTTAGCATGTGCGCGCTGTATAGTAACGTCTGTCATTGAGTCAACGGGCGTCGTTTCGATCTCCAGGTTGCACGTGACATGGTGTATGATGTCCAACCTCGTGGGTTTTCTCCGTGTTCTTCGATTTCCTCCCAACGGCTAAAGACCAGTACGCGCAAGGGGAGTTTTTAAATAAAGTTAAAAAAACATATGTTAGCCCCGAAATGACCTAGTTTGTGTCGAATGGACGTTAGGCAGCATTTCTCTCTTTCTCTTTTATTTTTAAAGTTTTGTAATAATCGGTTGGTAATCAAAGGTACTGTAAAAGTGATAAATCAGAAAATTTGGCCCGGTTGTAATGTTTCTCACTTTAAAGTCAGCAATTTGTCGATTTTAAGGGGCAAACGTTTATTGCGAACGATTAAGGTGGCCAGGGGTAGCTTATTTTTAAAAGTTTTGTAATAATCGGTTGATAACTAAAGGTACCGTGCAAATTAAACTGTTAAAATAGAAAATTTGGCCCGGTTGAAATGTTTCTCGCTGTAGGTCAGCAATTTGCCGATTTTAGGGAGGTTGCGTGGCTGAATGGTTAGCACGTGCGCTCTGTATCATAACGTCTGTCATTGTGCGTGACAAGGAGTATGGTCGCCTGTCCAACCTCGTAGACCGTAACGCCGCTGCCCGGGTAAAATTTCCCTCATTGCACACTTTATGGCGTATGCCCGTCTTCATTAGCCCATTGTAGGAGCAGAACAGTAGGACGTTAAACCCCATTCAATTTCATTTCATTTTCTCTATGTTGCTTATTTATTATAGTGGATAAATATTTTTTTGGTTCTAGCAATTATTTAATTTCTGCATAGAAATCTTGCTTTGGCCATTTTTTTTATTGCAGAGTGCCATTCTTGTATATTGCAGTCTATGACCCTTTGTTTAAAATATGCTTAAAGTTGGGTTCCCGGATACAAACTGGGTGATTTGATGATATATTAGAATTAAAAACATATTCAAACTAATTATCTTATCATAATTTTGCTTCAAATCGTTCTCATAACATTGTAATTGACGAGAATAGCCTGCTATAAAAATCTATCGAAAGAGACCATGTTTGCGTCAGGCGATTACCCCTCGCCGTAACCAATGTCAACGGTGGCAGACGACAGGGGAGAATGCTTTGCATACACAAGACGATGTTGTCTGTAAGCGCTGACTATTTACTACAAATATAGAATCCTAATTAAATTCTCGGATTATCCACTGCATGCGTCTTTTTCCCTGATTTTTACCCCAGAAATTGTTGTATGTCGAACTCTTCATTAGGTTTTTCAAAATGTACACAAATCACTCAAGTTCGCGTGCAGCCTTCAACGCCAAGCGTGCAGGTACCCTTATTCGTCGGGTTGACTATTAAGGGAACCCCTTACATTTTTGTCCTGTTTACGCTCCATGAGTGTTTTTCAGGCAATCCAGTATATTTCTAGTAAGATTGGATATCTCTTCTTTCCATATATACCAAAATGACCACCCGATAAATGCTTATCTGGGAACCCAACTTTAAGAAGTCGTCACGATTTCCTACTTATAACCGAACATATTGGAAACCATAATTATATAACATATCTTGGAAGCCCGATTACAGCTATACAAGTTTCAGTTATTTCCCTTTAGTTTAAAGATTAGTTTTTTGCCCGGGTGCAATGTTTCTCACTACATTTAAATTTGTAACTTTCTGAGTTTTTGACCGATTTTGATATTATGTCTTTATAATTTTCCAAATCTACATATTTAACGTACATATTCAAACAGTTGAGTTCAACCTGATTCAAAAAGTTTTAGTTTTGTTCAAAGTTATCTCATTTAATTTTTCGATGTTTTCTTACCATTTTCATTTCATTTTTCTGAAAGTTTTGAAGTCGGGAGTCATCCCGATTACAGCAACACAAGTATCAGTTATTTCCCTTTAGTTTTCAGATTACTCAATGTTTCATACTATATTTAGACTTGTAACTTCGCGAGTTTTTGACCAATTTTGATAGTTTGTTATTCTTATCCTTTTATTAGAGATACTTGATATAATCGATGACACGTGACGATGAATATGAAAGCTTTCATATCTGCATGGGACAGTAGCAGATCTAGTTATTATTTTTTTTTTTGTGTATTTTCTGCAAATCGGATTTCTCAGAATCTAACCATGGGATCTTTCTGAAACTTTGACCTACCCCCCCAAAAATGGGGTGCGAACGTTGTTTAAATATATTTTCAAAACGTTTTACGAATCCGAAATCACCGAATTTTGCGAACGAAAAAACTGACAATGCATAGTCGTAACTTTGTTATTTTTTGACCGATTTTACTAATTCTTTTTTCTTTGAATACCTTGAAAAAAATCATTTTCATCTGCACTTTCACATTTTCGAATTTCGAAAATTCGTCGCTGTGATTTCGAGCCGGAAGTTTAGACCAATTTGACAACTTCTTTAATAGTTGTACGATTTTCATGAAATTTAGTATATAAGTAGATCTTACCAATGTGACTTCAAAAATATAATTAGAAATTTTCTAAATTATCTCCCCTTGGTGAAATTAAGGATAAAAGTTTTCAAAAAAATCGTCGAAATATAGGTCAGAATGACCTAATTTTTTTTTTCGATACTAGACAAGTAATTACTGATTCGTACACAAAATATGGAGTTTGTCGATCGAACCGGAAGTGCCACCATCTTTAAACGTGAAAAATCAAAAAGGCTTTTTTGCTATTTTATTTACAGACTCGAGAGTTATATTTTCAGAATCCTTGAAGGAATGCCTAAAAATCTATCGGATCCGAATTTTGATTTCGGTCACGTGATAGTCACCATTTTGAATTGAAAATGAAAAATAGAAGCAATTTGAAGGGCCGGGACTTTGGAATACAATAACTCTCTCTCTAATTAAGCTAGAATGTTCAAACTTGGTGTAGACGTTCACTAGGTCAATGTTATGATTGAGTTCAAAGATGAGCATTTTCTGCTTAGGGTAAGCAGAGATAAGCATGCTGATTTGTTGATTCTTTAGGGCACGATAACTTCGGTTATAATGAAGGGAGGGCGGTAAAACTTTTGTCAATAGAGAGTCTAATAGCTAGCCTGTTGTTTGAAATCATTGTATCATTTTTTTTAAATATCAGGGATAGCCGAAAAAAAGAGATTGAAAATCCAAAAAGTCGTATTTTTACAATTTGGAGCATGTTTAGAGGTCTTTCTCGTAAAGTCAACATAATATTTTTGGGGAACTTCTTCTACAAAGAGTCTTATTGGTAGTCTTTTATATGAAACCATCGATCAACAGTCCAACATATCAGGAGTAGAAGAACAAAAGGATCGAACATTGAAAACGGCACCCTTTCATTGTTAAGCGAAACATGCAGTGTGGGTGACTACAATCTACACATTTAGTCATCGTATAGAGCTTATTCAACAGTATCGAATTCCAACTGCTTAGGGATATTTTACGTGCAATCCAATGTGTACACGGACCTTGGTTTTTCGTACCATCCGAACGACTAGACAGTTGTGCTTGTCAGGCCCTCCGTTCTGCGTCACTGACAAGGGGGAACCACGCCGGGAAATCGAGATGAACTTTCTCCGTGCAGAACTTTCAACTCAGGCCTAACGTTTATTGCATACGATTAAGCTGGTCAGTCGGAGCTTATTTTCAAAAGTTTTATGGTAATCGGTTGGTAATTAAAGTACCGTGCACATTAAACTGTTAAAAACAGAAAATTTTGCCCGGTTGAAATGTTTCTTGCTATAAGTCAGCAATTTTCCGAATTCAGGGAGGCTGAATGGCTGAATGGTTAGCATGTGCGCGCTGTATCGTAAGGTCTGTCATTGAGTCAACGGGCGTTGTTTCGATCTCCAGGCTGACGTGACATGGAGTATGATGTCCAACCTCGTGGGTTTTCTCCGTGTCCTTTGGTTTCCTCCCAACGGCTAAAGACCAGTAAGCGCAAGGGGAGTTTTTAAATAAAATTAAAAAACATATGTTAGTCCCGAAATGACCTAGTTTCGGTCGAATGGACATTAGGCCGCATTTCTCTCTTTCTCTTTTATTTTTAAAGTTTTGTAATAATCGGTTGGTAATCAAAGGTACTGTAAAAGTGATAAAACAGAAAATTTGGCCCGGTTGTAATGTTTCTCACTTTAAAGTCAGCAATTTGCCGATTTAAAGGGGCAAACGTTTATTGCGAACGATTAAGATAGTCAGGGGGAGCTTATTTTTAAAAGTTTTGTAATATTCGGTTGATAACTAAAGGTACCGTGCAAATTAAACTGTTAAAATAGAAAATTTGGCCCGGTTGAAATGTTTCTCGCTGTAGGTCAGCCATTTGCCGATTTTAGGGAGGTTGCGTGGCTGAATGGTTAGCACGTGCGCTCTGTATCATAACGTCTGTCATTGAGTCAACTGACGTTGTTTCGATTTCTTAGTTGTACGTGACAAGGAGTATGGTCGCCTGTCCAACCTCGTAGGCCGTAACGCCGCTGCCCGGGTAAAATTTCCCTCATTGCACACTTTATGGCGTATGCCCGTCTTCATTAGCCCATTTTAGGAGCAGAACAGTAGGACGTTAAACCCCATTCAATTTCATTTTATTTTCTCTATGTTGCTTATTTATTATAGTGGATAAATATTTTTCTGGTTCTAGCAATTATTTAATTTCTGCATAGAAATCTTGCTTTGGCCAGTTTTTTTATTGCAGAGTGCCATTTTTGTATATTGCAGTCTATGATCCTTTGTTTAAAACATGCTTAAGAAGTCGTCACGATTTCCTACTTATAACCAAACATATTGGAAATATTAGTCTGGCATTATTAAATCCTAATTTTATTGGTCTTATTTAAAATTAAACTTTCATTTAACTATGAACAACCCTTAACGTGTCTCTTTAAAACTATTAAATACTCTAAAACAGTAGCTCAACCTTTTGACCTAAACTCATTAATTTACCATTTTCTTGTGAGCGACTTCTTATTCTTCCTATATGACATATTGCACGTGTCTGATTTCAAAGGGGGGTTGGGTGGCTGAATGGTTAGCACGCGCGCCTGTCATTGAGTTAACTAGCGTGTTTTCGAATGCCCGGTTGTACGTGACAAGGAGTAAGGTCGCCTGTCCAACCTGCCATTTTCATTTCATTTTCTCATCCGTCTCATTACATTAATACAAGTTTCAGTTATTTCCCTTTGGTTTTCAGATTATTGTTATGCCTGGGTGCAATGTTTCATACTACATTTAGACTTGTAACTTCGCGAGTTTTTGACCAATTTTGATAAATTTTTCTTCTTATCCTTTTATTTAGGATACTTGATACAATCAATGACACGTGACGATGAATATGAAAGCTTTCATATCTGCATGGGACAGTAGCAGATCTAGTTATTATTTTTTTTTTTGTGTATTTTCTGCAAATCGGATTTCTCAGAATCTAACCATGGGATCTTTCTGAAACTTTGACCTACCCCCCCAAAAATGGGGTGCGAACGTTGTTTAAATATATTTTCAAAACGTTTTACGAATCCGAAATCACCGAATTTTGCGAACGAAAAAAATGGCAATGCATAGTCGTAACTTTGTTATTTTTTTACCGATTTTACTAATTCTTTTTTCTTTGAATACCTTGAAAAAAATCATTTTCATCTGCAATTTCACATTTTCGAATTTCGAAAATTCGTCGCTGTGATTTCGAACCGGAAGTTTAGACCAATTTGACAACTTCTTTAATAATTGTACGATTTTCATGACATTTAGTGTATAAGTAGATGTTACCGATGTGACTTCAAAAATATAATTATAAATTTTCTAAATTATCTCCCCTTGACGAAATTAAGGATCAAAGTTTTCAAAAAAATCGTCGAAATATAGGTCAGAATGACCTAATTTTTTTCTTTGATACTAGACAAGTAATTACTGATTCGTACACAAAATATGGAGTTTGTCGATCGAACCGGAAGTGCCACCATCTTTAAACGTGAAAAATCAAAAAGGCTTTTTTGCTATTTTCCTTACAGACTCGGGAGTTATATTTTCAGAATCCTTGAAGGAATGCCTAAAAATCTATCGGATCCGAATTTTGATTTCGGTCACGTGATGGTCCCCATTTTGAATTGAAAATGAAAAATAGAAGCAATTTGAAGGGCCGGGAATTTGGAATACAATAACTCTCCTTCTAATTAAGCTAGAATGTTCAAACTTGGTGTAGACGTTCACTGGGTCAATGTCATGATTGAGTTCAAAAATGAGCATTTTCTGCCTAGGCTAAGCAGAGATAAGCATGCTGATTTGTTGATTCTTTAGCGCACGATAACATCGGTTATAATGAAGTGAGGGCGGTGAAACTCTTGTCAATAGAGAGTCTAATAGCTAGCCTGTTGTGTGAAATCATTGTATTATTTTTTTTAAATATCAGGGAGAGCCGAAAAAAAGAGATTGAAAATCCAAAAAGTCGTATTTTTACAATTTCTGAGCCTGTTTAGAGGGCTTTCTCGTAAAGTCAACATAATATTTTTGGGGAACTTCTTCTACAAAGTGTCTTATTGGTAGTCTTTTATATGAAACCATCGATCAACAGTCCAACATATCAGGAGTAGAAGAAAAAAAGGATCGAACATTGAAAACGGCACCCATTCATTGTTAAGCGAAACATGCAGTGTGGGTGACTACAATCTACACATTTAGTCATCGTATAGAGCTTATTCAACAGTATCGAATTCCAACTGCTTAGGGATATTTTACGTGCACTCCAATGTGTACACGGGACCTTGGTTTTTCGTCCCACCCGAACGACTAGACAGATGTGCTTGTCAGGCCCTCCGTTCTGCCTCACTGACAAGGGGAACCACGCGGGGAAATCGAGATGAACTTTCTCCGTGCAGAACTTTCAATTCTGGCAAAACGTTTATTGCATACGATTAAGTTGGTCAGTTGGAGCTTATTTTCAAAAGTTTTGTAATAATCGGTTGGTAATTAAAGTACCGTGCACATTAAACTGTTAAAACCGAAAATTTCGCCCTGTTGAAATGTTTCTTGCTATAAGTCAGCAATTTTACGAATTCAGGGAGGCTGAATGGCTGAATGGTTAGCATGTGCGCGCTGTATCGTAACGTCTCTCATTGAGTCAACGGGCGTCGTTTCGACCTCCATGTTGCACGTGACATGGTGTATGATGTCCAACCTCGTGGGTTTTCTCCGTGTTCTTCGGTTTCCTCCCAACGGCTAAAGACCAGTACGCGCAAGGGGAGTTTTTAAATAAAATTAAAAAACATAAGTTAGTCCAGAAATGACCTAGTTTGTGTCGAATGGACGTTAGGCCGCATTTCTCTCTTTCTCTTTTATTTTTAAAGTTTTGTAATAATCGGTTGGTAATCAAAAGTACTGTAAAATTGATAAAACAGAAAATTTCGCCCGGTTGTAATGTTTCTTACTTTAAAGTCAGCAATTTACCGAGTTGAAGGCGCAAACCTTTATGGCGAACGATTAAGCTGGTCAGGGGGAGCTTATTTTTAAAAGTTTTGTAATATTCGGTTGATAACTAAAGGTACCGTGCAAATTAAACTGTTAAAATAGAAAATTTGGCCCGGTTGAAATGTTTCTCGCTGTAGGTCAGCAATTTGCCAATTTTAGGGAGGTTGCTTGGCTGAATGGTTAGCACGTGCGCTCTGTATCATAACGTCTGTCATTGAGTCAACTGGCGTTGTTTCGATTTCTTGGTTGTACGTGACAAGGAGTATGGTCGCCTGTCCAACCTCGTAGGCCGTAACGCTGCTGCCCGGGTAAAGTTTCCCTCATTGCACACTTTATGGCATATGCCCGTCTTCATTAGCCCATTTTAGGAGCAGAACAGTAGGACGTTAAACCCCATTCAAGTTCATTTCATTTTCTCTATGTTGCTTATTTATTATAGTGGATAAATATTTTTCTGGTTCTAGCAATTATTTAATTTCTGCATAGAAATCTTGCTTTGGCCAGTTTTTTTATTGCAGAGTGCCATTCTTGTATATTGCAGTCTATGATCCTTTGTTTAAAACATGCTTAAGAAGTCGTCACGATTTCCTACTTATAACCAAACATATTGGAAACCATAATTATATAACATATCTCTAATTTTGGAAGACCGATTACAGCTATACAAGTTTCAGTTATTTCCCTTTAGTTTAAAGATTATTTTTTTGCCCGGGTGCAATGTTTCTCACTACATTTAAATTTGTAACTTTGTGAGTTTTTGACCGATTTTAATAATTATGTCTTTATAATTTTCCAAATCTACATATTTAACGTACATATTCAAACAGTTGAGTTCAACCTGATTCAAAAAGTTTTAGTTTTGTTCAGAGTTATCTCAATTAATTTTTCGATGTTTTCTTACCATTTTCATTTCATTTTTCTGAAAGTTTTGAAGTCGGAAGTCATCCCGATTACAGCAACACAAGTATCAGTTATTTCCCTTTAGTTTTCAGATTATGCAATGTTTCATACTATATTTAGACTTGTAACTTCGTGAGTTTTTGACCAATTTTGATAGTTTGTTATTCGTATCCTTTTATTTGAGATACTTGATATAATCGATGACACGTGACGATGAATATGAAAGCTTTCATATCTGCATGGGACAGTAGCAGATCTAGTTATTAAGCTTTCATATGTATTACATATGAAAGCTTATTGTTTCTGTTAAAGTTATTATTATTATTTTTTTTTTGTGTGTTTTCTGCAAATCGGATTTCTCAGAATCTATCCATAGGATCTTTCCGAAATTTTGACCTACCCCCCCAAAAATGGGGTGCGAACCTTGATTAAATATATTTTCAAAACGTTTTACGAATCCGAAATCACCGAAATTTACGAACGAAAAAACTGACAATCCATAGTCGTAACTTTGTTATTTTTTGACCGATTTTACTAATTCTTTTTTCTTTGAGTATCTTAAAACATTTACTTTAAATCTGCAATTTCGGATTTTCGAATTTCGAAAATTCGTCGCTGCCATTTCGAACCGGAAGTTATTACCAATTTGACAACTTCTTTAATAGTTGTGCGATTTTCGTGAAATTTAGAATGTTAGTAGATCTTGCCAATGCGACTTCAATGATGTCCTTGGAAATTTTCTAAATTATCTCCCCTTTGTGAAATTAAGGATCAAAGTTTTCAAAAAAATCGTCGAAATATAGGTCAGAATGACCTAATTTTTTTTTTGAATACTAGAGAAGTAATTACTGATTCGTACACAAAATATGGAGTTTGTCGATCGAACCGGAAGTGCCACCATCTTTAAACGTGAAAAATCAAAAAGGCTTTTTTGCTATTTTACTTACAGACTCGGGAGTTATATTTTCAGAATCCTTGAAGGAATGCCTAAAAATCTGTCGGATCCGAATTTTGATTTCGGTCACGTGATGGTCACCATTTTGAATTGAAAATGAAAAATAGAAGCAATTTGAAGGGCCGGGACTTTGGAATACAATAACTTTCCTTCTAATTAAGCTAGAATGTTCAAACTTGGTGTAGACGTTCATTAGGTCAATGTCATGATTGAGTTCAAAGATGAGCATTTTCTGCTTAGGGTAAGCAGAGATAAGCATGCTGATTTGTTGATTCTTTAGGGCACGATAACTTCGGTTATAATGAAGGGAGGGCGGTGAAACTTTTGTCAATAGAGAGTGTAATAGCTAGCCTGTTGTTTGAAATCATTGTATCATTTTTTTTAAACATCAGGGATAGCCGAAAAAAAGAGATTGAAAATCCAAAAAGTCGTATTTTTACAATTTGGAGCATGTTTAGAGGTCTTTCTCGTAAAGTCAACATACTATTTTCTGGGAACTTCTTCTACAAAGAGTCTTATTGGTAGTCTTTTATATGAAACCATCGATCAACAGTCCAACATATCAGGAGTAGAAGAACAAAAGGATCGAACATTGAATACGGCACCCTTTCATTGTTAAGCGAAACATACAGTGTGGGTGACTACAATCTACGCATTTAGTCATCGTATAGAGCTTATTCAACAGTATCGAATTCCAACTGCTTAGGGATATTTTACGTGCACTCCAATGTGTACACGGGACCTTGGTTTTTCGTCCCATCCGAACGACTAGACAGCTGTGCTTGTCAGGCCCTCCGTTCTGCCTCACTGACAAGGGGAACCACGCCGGGAAATCGAGATGAACTTTCTCCGTGCAGAACTTTCAATTCAGGCAAAACGTTTATTGCATACGATTAAGCTGGTCAGTTGGAGCTTATTTTCAAAAGTTTTGTAATAATCGGTTGGTAATTAAAGTACCGTGCACATTAAACTGTTAAAACACAAAATTTCGCCCGGTTGAAATGTTTCTTGCTATAAGTCAGCAATTTTCCGAATTCAGGGAGGCTGAATGGTTAGCATGTGCGCGCTGTATCGTAACGTCTGTCATTGAGTCAACGGGCGTCGTTTCGATCTCCAGGTTGCACGTGACATGGTGTATGATGTCCAACCTCGTGGGTTTTCTCCGTGTTCTTCGATTTCCTCCCAACGGCTAAAGACCAGTACGCGCAAGGGGAGTTTTTAAATAAAGTTAAAAAAACATATGTTAGTCCCGAAATGACCTAGTTTGTGTCGAATGGACGTTAGGCCGCATTTCTCTCTTTCTCTTTTTTTTTAAAGTTTTGTAATAATCGGTTGGTAATCAAAGGTACTGTAAAAGTGATAAAACAGAAAATTTGGCCCGGTTGTAATGTTTCTCACTTTAAAGTCAGCAATTTGTCGATTTTAAGGGGCAAACGTTTATTGCAAACGATTAAGGTGGTCAGGGGGAGCTTATTTTTAAAAGTTTTGTAATAATCGGTTGATAACTAAAGGTACCGTGCAAATTAAACTGTTAAAATAGAAAATTTCGCCCGGTTGAAATGTTTCTCGTTGTAGGTCAGCAATTTGGCGATTTTAGGGAGGTTGCGTGGCTGAATGGTTAGCACGTGCGCTCTGTATCATAACGTCTGTCATTGAGTCAACTGGCGTTGTTTCGATTTCTTGGTTGTGCGTGACAAGGAGTATGGTCGCCTGTCCAACCTCGTAGGCCGTAACGCCGCTGCCCGGGTATGGCGTATGCCCGCCTTCATTAGCCCATTGTAGGAGCAGAACAGTAGGACGTTAAACCCCATTCAATTTCATTTCATTTTCTCTATGTTGCTTATTTATTATAGTGGATAAATATTTTTTTGGTTCTAGCAATTATTTAATTTCTGCATAGAAATCTTGCTTTGGCCATTTTTTTTATTGCAGAGTGCCATTCTTGTATATTGCAGTCTATGACCCTTTGTTTAAAATATGCTTAAAGTTGGGTTCCCGGATACAAACTGGGTGATTTGATGATATATTAGAATTAAAAACATATTCAAACTAATTATCTTATCATAATTTTGCTTCAAATCGTTCTCATAACATTGTAATTGACGAGAATAGCCTGCTATAAAAATCTATCGAAAGAGACCATGTTTGCATCAGGCGATTACCCCTCGCCGTAACCAATGGCAACGGTGGCAGACGACAGGGGAGAATGCATTGCATACACAAGACGATGTTGTCTGTAAGCGCTGACTATTTACTACAAATATAGAATCCTAATTAAATTCTCGAATTATCCACTCCATGCGTCCTTTTCCGTGATTTTTACCCGAGAAATTGTTGTATGTCTAACTCTTCATAAAGTTTTTCAAAATGTACACAAATAACTCAAGTTCGCGTGCAGCCTTCAACGCCAAGCGTGCAGGTACCCTTATTCGTCGGGTTGACTATTAAGGGAACCCCTTACATTTTTGTCCTGTTTACGCTCCATGAGTGTTTTTCAGGGAATCCTGTATTTTTCTAGTAAGATTGGATATCTCTTCTTTCCATATATACCAAAATTGCCATACTTTTATAGGCAATGACCACCCGATAAATACTTATCTGGGAACCCAACTTTAAGAAGTCGTCACGATTTCCTACTTATAACCGAACATATTGGAAACCATAATTATATAACATATCTTGGAAGCCCGATTACAGCTATACAAGTTTCAGTTATTTCCCTTTAGTTTAAAGATTATTTTTTTGCCCGGGTGCAATGTTTCTCACTACATTTAAATTTGTAACTTTGTGAGTTTTTGACCGATTTTGATATGTCTTTATAATTTTCCAAATCTACATATTTAACGTACATATTCAAACAGTTGAGTTCAACCTGATTCAAAAAGTTTTAGTTTTGTTCAAAGTTATCTCATTTAATTTTTCAATCTTTTCTTACCATTTTCATTTTATTTTTCTGAAAGTTTTGAAGTCGGGAGTCATCCCGATTACAGCAACACAAGTATCAGTTATTTCCCTTTAGTTTCCAGATTACTCAATGTTTCATACTATATTTAGACTTGTAACTTCGCGAGATTTTGACCAATTTTGATAGTTTGTTATTCTTATCCTTTTATTTGAGATACTTGATATAATCGATGACACGTGACGATGAATATGAAAGCTTTCATATCTGCATGGGACAGTAGCAGATCTAGTTAGGCTTTCAGACTTTGTCTGAAAGACTATTGTTTTTACTAAAATTATTAAGCTTTCATATTACATATGAAAGCTTATTGTTTCTGTTAAGATTATTATTGTTATTTTTTTTTTGTGTTTTGTCCACAAATCGGATTTCTCAGAATCTAACGATAGGATCGTTCTGAAACTTTTACCTATCCCCCCAAAAATGGGTGGTGGCTGTTGATTAAATATATTTTCAAAACGTTTTACGAATCCGAAATCACCGAATTTTACGAACGAAAAAACTGACAATGCATACTCGTAACTTTGTTATTTTTTGACCGATTTTACTAATTCTTTTTTCTTTGAATACCTTGAAAAAAATCATTTTCATCTGCAGTTTCGCATTTTCCAATTTCGAAAATTCGTCGCTGTGATTTCGAACCGGAAGTTTAGACCAATTTGAGAACTTCTTTAATAGTTGTACGATTTTCATGAAATTTAGTGTATAAGTAGATGCTACCGATGTGACATCAAAAATATAATTAAAAATTTTCTAAATTATCTCCCCTTGACGAAATTAAGGATCAAAGTTTTCAAAAAAATCGTCGAAATATAGGTCAGAATGACCTCTTTTTTTTTTTGAATACTAGAGAAGTAATTACTGATTCGTACACAAAATATGGAGTTTGTCGATCGAACCGGAAGTGCCAACATCTTTAAACGTGAAAAATCAAAAAGGCTTTTTTGCTATTTTACTTACAGACTCGGGAGTTATATTTTCAGAATCCTTGAAGGAATGCCTAAAAATCTGTCGGATCCGAATTTTGATTTCGGTCACGTGATGGTCACCATTTTGAATTGAAAATGAAAAATAGAAGCAATTTGAAGGGCCGGGACTTTGGAACACAATAACTCTCCTTCTAATTAAGCTACAATGTTCAAACTTGGTGTAGACGTTCACTAGGTCAATGTCATGATTGAGTTCAAAGATGAGCATTTTCTGCTTAGGGTAAGCAGAGATAAGCATGCTGATTTGTTGATTCTTTAGGGCACGATAACTTCGGTTATAATGAAGGGAGGGCGATGAAACTTTTGTCAATAGAGAGTCTAATAGCTAGCCTGTTGTTTGAAATCATTGTATCATTTTTTTTAAATATCAGGGATAGCCGAAAAAAAGAGATTGAAAATCCAAAAAGTCGTATTTTTACAATTTGGAGCATGTTTAGAGGTCTTTCTCGTAAAGTCAACATAATATTTTTTGGGAACTTCTTCTACAGAGAGTCTTATTGGTAGTCTTTTATATGAAACCATCGATCAACAGTCCAACATATCAGGAGTAGAAGAACAAAAGGATCGAAAATTGAAAACGGCACGCTTTCATTGTTAAGCGAAACATGCAGTGTGGGTGACTACAATCTACACATTTAGTCATCGTATAGAGCTTATTCAACAGTATCGAATTCCAACTGCTTAGGGATATTTTACGTGCACTCCAATGTCTATACGGGAGCTTGGTTTTTCGTCCCATCCGAACGACTAGACAACTGTGCTTGTCAGGCCCTCCGTTCTGTCTCACTGACAACGGGGAACCACACCGGGAAATCAAGATGAACTTTCTCCGTGCAGAACTTTCAATTCAGGCAAAACGTTTATTGCATACGATTAAGCTGGTCAGTTGGAGCTTATTTTCAAAAGTTTTGTAATAATCGGTTGGTAATTAAAGTACCGTGCACATTAAACTGTTAAAACAGAAAATTTCGACCGGTTGAAATGTTTCTTGCTATAAGTCAGCAATTTTCCGAATTCAGGGAGGCTGAATGGCTGAATGGTTAGCATGTGCGCGCTGTATCGTAACGTCTGTCATTGAGTCAACGAGCGTCGTTTCGATCTCCAGATTGCACGTGACATGAAGTATGATGTCCAACCTCGTGGGTTTTCTCCGTGTCCTTCGGTTTTCTCCCAACGGCTAAAGACCAGTAAGCGCAAGGGGAGTTTTTAAATAAAATTAAAAAAAAAATATGTTAGTCACGAAATGACCTAGTTTGTGTCGAAAGGACATTAGGCCGCATTTTTCTCTTTCTCTTTTATTTTTAAAGTTTTGTGATAATCGGTTGGTAATCAAAGGTACTGTAAAAGTGATAAAACAGAAAATTTCGCCAGGTTGTAATGTTTCTCACTTTAAAGTCAGCAATTTGCCGATTTTAAGGGGCAAACGTTTATTGCGAACGCTTAAGCTGGTCAGGGGGAGCTTATTTTTAAAAGTTTTGTAATATTCGGTTGATAACTAAAGGTACAGTGTTTCTCGCTGTAGGTCAGCAATTTGCCGATTTTAGGGAGGTTGCGTGGCTGAATGGTTAGCACGTGCGTTCTGTATCATAACGTCTGTCATTGAGTCAACTGGCGTTGTTTCGATTTCTTGGTTGTACGTGACAAGGAGTATGGTCGCTGTCCTACCTCGTAGGCCGTAACGCCGCTGCCCGGGTAATATTTCCCTCATTGCACACTTTACGGCATATGCCCGTTTTCATTAGCCCATTTTAGGAGCTGAACAGTAGGACGTTAAACCCCATTCAATTTCATTTCATTTTGTCTATGTTGCTTATTTATTATAGTGGATAAATATTTTTCTGGTTCTAGCAATTATTTAATTTCTGCATAGAAATCTTGCTTTGGCCAGTTTATTTATTGCAGAGTGCCATTCTTGTATAATTCAATCTATGATCCTTTGTTTAAAACATGTTTAAGAAGTCGTCACGATTTCCTACTTATAACCAAACATATTGGAAATATTAGTCTGGCATTATTAAATCCTAATTTTATTGGTCTTATTTAAAATTAAACTTTCATTTAACTATGAACAACCCTTAACGTGTCTCTTTAAAACTATTAATTACACTAAAACAGTAGCTCAACCTTTTGACCTAAACTCATTAATTTACCATTTTGTTGTGAGCGACTTCTTATTCTTCCTATATGACATATTGCACGTGTCTGATTTCAAAAGGGGGGGGGGTGGCTGAATGGTTAGCACGCGCGCCTGTCATTGAGTTAACTAGCGTGTTTTCGAATGCCCGGTTGTACATGACAAGGAGTAAGGTCGCCTGTCCAACCTGCCATTTTTAATTTTTTTTCCCGCCATTTTCATTTCAATTTCTCATCCGTCTCATTACAGTAATACAAGTTTCAGTTATTTCCCTTTAGTTTTCAGATTATTGTTATGCCTGGGTGCAATGTTTCATACTATATTTAGACTTGTAACTTCGCGAATTTTTGACCAATTTTGATAATTTTTTCTTCAATGACACGTGACGATGAATATGAAAGCTTTCATATCTGCATGGGACAGTAGCAGATCTAGTTATTTATTATTATTATTTTATTTTTCGGGGGAGCCTATTTCTCAGTGTCTGTAACAGATACAGATCTGGGACATAATTTTCTATCAGGAAACCATATGGTGGCTATCCCTTCCACTGTATTTGAAACTTCTGCGCAGACCGGAAGTGGTCGAATTTCGTGCGGTGCCAAAAAATTAAAAAACGGCCGTAGATTCGTTAATTTTGTATCTATTTTCATACAAATTACATTTTTGGAAACCCTGAGTCTTTTCTCGGACGATAGCAGTTGAAAATTTTGCAATTTCGAAACTTCGCCGTTGACTTCTAGCGTTTGAAAAATGAAAATATGTTGTTTAAGACACATTTTTTGTTATTTTTCAAAATTTTAAAATTTGACCTACATTTTTGGATACCTGACGGCAATCCGGTTCCAGTAATATAAGTTTCATTCAGAGTTATCGCCCTTTATTTTTCGATTTTTTTCGAATTTTCTTCACATTTTGTGAGCTTAAGTTTCGTTTTACGGCCAGATCGACGTTTCTGAAATTCCTGGAAAATGAAGTAATATGGTCAAACCACCGTTTAAAGCAATTTCAACAACAATCCGTAAACCGGAAGTAGTAGAAATAATATGCGATATTTTGAAAAAAAAGTGAAAAATGGGTGTTTTGGGTAAAAACACGATTTTTCCGTCCGATATCAACGGATTAAACGAATTAAGGTATCATTTGGTCGGGCGGTGATTGGACCACTGAATGATACCCAATTCGTACGGATACGATTAGCAGGAAACAAAATATGGCACGCTGAAAATCAAGTATTTTCTGATTTTTAGCATTTTTGGACGCCTGTATCTCGAAAACTTAACCGCAACTTTTTTTTAAATTTTTTCTATCGAGAGTCCTTTCGGAGGTTTTGTGCATGAAGCCATCCAATAAGACTTTGAAATATCTGGAATAGGTGAAATAACGGACTGAAAATCGAAAAAAGTCGAAAAATCGTGAAATTTTGGAAAATGCTCTACTATTTTGTTATTTTAAGAGATTTTCAAAAAAAGATTGTATATTCAGATAGCAGACCTAATTACGATTCTAACGATGTATAATATGTATGTAGTTATTGAAATTTAATTTTCGATATTTTAATTTTTTTGCATTGTTGGCACTTTTGAACATAGGATTTCTCAGGGGCATTTTATCTGATCAGATAATGTAATATGTCATTACAGAGCCCTGTGGCTATTTTAGTGCCCAAACCGGCTATTAAAACTATTCCGACAATAATAGCCATACCGGAAGTATTCAAAAAATGAAAAAAAAATGTTAAAAACATTGTCGCACTTGCGAAAAACTTGATTTCTCCCTTAGGTAATAGCGGACCAAAAGAACTAAAGTGTCGCTGGATAGCCCTATTAATGGACCATCATATGGTGTCTAAATAATACGATTTCGATTATAAGGAAATAATTTATTGTATGCCAAAAATCTAGTATTTTCTGATTTTTTAGCATTCTGAGACGCCCTTTTCTCGAAAACAACGCCGCAGATTTTTCTTAAACTTTTCTTACTCAAAGTCCTATCGGTTGTCTATATAGTGAATCCAAAATGAAAAGCAATGAAATAATATAAGAGGTCCAAAAATGGCCCCAAACTTTGAAAAAAATTGAAAAATCGTTAAATTTTTGTAAACGCTCTTTAATTTATCTTTTTTTCCAAAACTACTCAATGGATGTTTCTGACACTTCTGGTACAGAAAGTTAAGTATCCAAATAACTTCATAAAGCTGTCACGACAATGATCGTAAAACCGGAAGTAGTCGAAAAAATGTCCGATATTTTGAAAAAAAAATTTTTTTTTACAAAAACCTTTTTTATTTATGATTATTTTTTGATGGTATTTTACACATTTGATGCCTTATTTCATTTATGACTTCTATCAACTAAGTTAACATTTTCAATATCACCGGAAGTAATGTAATTTTTGCAAAAAACGTATTTTTAGCCTTCAAAACAAACATTTTTTTGAAGGGATTTATATTTATTATTTGTTTAACTTTATAACGTCTGACTCTAATGGGCAGTAAGATTGAATCAATACCATCATATTGATATCAAGAAAAGGCTTCTAGCATGTTCCCTTGTCGAAAAATAGCCAATTTTCCAAGGGTCTTTTTTAATTATTTTACCTTCTTAATTTCAGTTTATGGGTTATAGGTTAATTTTTCATTGCCCGATATGTATTAAACAAATTTTGTATGTTGCAAATTTTCGACTTATTTTTCACCTATAAAAATTTCTTTCGGCACCGGAAGTGACGTAATTTTGCCATAATTTACAATTTTGACCGGTCTTTTCGCCAGCAAATATTACTATTACATATGATAGAGGGTGTCACTGAAGCAAAACAACTAAAGTATAGTTCGGTAGCTCAATGGGTTGGCTATGGTATAATAAACTTCCTGTATGATTCCTGAAAGCCGGTTCAGTGCTGCTTGCAGGTCTAGTTTATTATTATTATTTTATTTTTCGGGGGAGCCTATTTCTCAGTGTCTGTAACAGATACAGATCTGGGACATAATTTTCTATCAGGAAACCATATGGTGGCTATCCCTTCCACTGTATTTGAAACTTCTGCGCAGACCGGAAGTGGCCGAATTTCGTGCGGTGCCAAAAAATTAAAAAACGGCCGTAGATTCGTCAATTCTGTATCTATTTTCATACAAATTACATTTTTGGAAACCCTGAGTCTTTTCTCGGACGATAGCAGTTGAAAATTTTGCAATTTCGAAACTTCGCCGCTGACTTCTAGCGTTCGAAAAATGAAAATATGTTGTTTAAGACACATTTTTTGTTATTTTTCAAAATTTTAAAATTTGACCTACATTTTTGGATACCTGAAGGCAATCCGGTTCCAGTAATATAAGTTTCATTCAGAGTTATCGCCCTTTATTTTTCGATTTTTTTCGAATTTTCTTCACATTTTGTGAGCTTAGGTTTCGTTTTACGGCCAGATCGACGTTTCTGAAATTCCTGGAACATGAAGTAATATGGTCAAACCACCGTTTAAAGCAATTTCAACAACAATCCGTAAACCGGAAGTAGTCGAAATAATATGCGATATTTTGAAAAAAAAGTGAAAAATGGGTGTTTTGGGTAAAAACACGATTTTTCCGTCCGATATCAACGGATTAAACGAATTAAGGTATCATTTGGTCGGGCGGTGATTCGACCACTGAATGATACCCAATTCGTACGGATACGATTAGCAGGAAGCAAAATATGGCACGCTGAAAATCAAGTATTTTCTGATTTTTAGCATTTTTGGACGCCTGTATCTCGAAAACTTAACCGCAACTTTTTTTAAAAATTTTTCTATCGAGAGTCCTTTCGGAGGTTTTTTGCATGAAGCCATCCAATAAGACTTTGAAATATCTGGAATAGGTGAAATAACGGACTGAAAATCGAAAAAAGTCGAAAAATCGTGAAATTTTGGAAAATGCTCTACTATATTTTTATTTTAAGAGATTTTCAAAAAAAGATTGTATATTCAGATAGCTGACCTAATTACGATTCTAACGATGTATAATATGTATGTAGTTATTGAAATTTAATTTTCGATATTTTAATTTGTTTGCATTTTTGGCACTTTTGAACATAGGATTTCTCAGGGGCATTTTATCTGATCAGATAATGTAATATGTCATTACAGAGCCCTGTGGCTATTTTAGTGCCCAAACCGACTATTAAAACTATTCCGACAATCATAGCCATACCGGAAGTATTCAAAAAAGTTAAAAAAATGTTAAAAACATTGTCGCACTTGCGAAAAACTTGATTTCTCCCTTAGGTAATAGCGGACCAAAAGAACTAAAGTGTCGCTGGATAGCCCTATTAATGGACCATCATATGGTGTCTAAATAATACGATTTCGATGATAAGGAAATAAATTATTGTATGCCAAAAATCTAGTATTTTCCGATTTTTTAACATTCTGAGACGCCCTTTTCTCGAAAACAACGCCGCAGATTTTTCTTAAACTTTTCTTACTCAAAGTCCTATCGGTTGTCTATATAGTGAATCCAAAATGAAAAGCATTGAAATAATATAGGTGGTCCAAAAATGGCCTCAAACTTTGAAAAAAATTGAAAAATCGTTAAATATTTGGAAACGCTCTTTAATTTATCTTTTTTTCCAAAACTACTCAATGGATGTTTCTGACACTTCTGGTACAGAAAGTTAAGTATCCAAAGAACTTCGTAAAGCTGTCACGACAATGATCGTAAAACCGGAAGTAGTCGAAAAAATGTCCGATATTTTGAAATTTTTTTTTTTTTTTACGAAAACCTTTTTTATTTATGAATATTTTTTGATGGTATTTTACACAGAGTTAAAATATCATCCTACTTGAGCAGAAATGATGAAAAAAATGTCTCGGTAATTTGCGTTAGCCGCCATCGGCTCATTTAGTTTTTCGTAACTAGAAAAACTATTTATTGTTCGATTTGTATAAAACAAAGTTCATATGCTCCGTGGTCCCAATTGCAATTTTTTTTGTTACGGTGAAATTTTTCTGTCGGCAACGGAAGTGACGTAATATTAACAAAAACTACAATTTTGACAGTTCGGTTAGATCAGATTTTTTAAATTTCAATTTCATTTTCGGGCAATTTCGAATAAAATGTAAAATAAAGTGTAAAATTCAATTATTTACAATTCCTTCAGCGTCTTCATATTTTGAAATATTTATTTGTGATTTTCATAAAGTCGTAGCAATAATCCAGACGAAGAGAATGTATGCGAAAATTAGTTTGTAATATGAGCAGTTGCCGAGAAATATGCAATTTTGCATGCATCACTTTTCACGTTATTTTGCCTATAAAAGAGTGAATTATTATTCGATTTGCAATATTTTTTTTCCATTTGATGCCTAATCCCAATTTGGACTAGGTCAAGCCAATTTTACATTTTCACTGTGACCGGAAATGACGTCATTTGGGCAAAAACTGTATTTTTAACTTAAAAAACAAATATTTTATTCAAATGAGTCTGCCTTATAATATTTTTATGTGGACTAGGTCAAGCCAATTTTACATTTTCACTGTGACCGGAAATGACGTCATTTCTGCAAAAACTGAATTTTTAACCTAAAAAAACAAATATTTTATTCAAATGAGTCTGCCTTATAATATTTTTAAAATTATGATATTTGATTCCCATCAACGAATAGAATGAAACCATACGACCATACAGATACCACAAAATGGTTTCTATCTTGTACGGTTACAGAGGATTGTAACATGCTTCAGGGTAAACCCTGCGTTTTGATTGGTCAATTAGACACTGTCTATTGGACAATAACACCCTTCTGTTTTAGTAATGTCTTTTAAAATCCTAAAAAAGCATGCTACAATGTCGATAATCACTTACTGTTTCGCATTCAGAGGGGTGTTATTGTCCAATAGACAGGTCCTGAGATTTTACATTAGAACCTTCGACGCTACGCGTCTCGGGTCCTAATGATCTCAGGACATGTCTATTGGACAATAACACCCCTCTAAATGCGAAACAGGAAGTGTTTATCTCCTAAATAGGCGATCTTCTATAAGTCACTTTTCAAGGTTTTTGGTCTATAAAAGTGTCAATTATTATTCGATTTTTATAATTTTTTTACCATTTGATGCCTTATGCCATTTATGACTTCTATCAACCAAGTTAACATTTTCAATATCACCGGAAGTAATGTAATTTTTGCAAAAAACGTATTTTTAGCCTTCAAAACAAACATTTTTTTGAAGGGATTTATATTTATTATTTGTTTAACTTTATAACGTCTGACTCTAATGGGCAGTAAGATTGAATCAATACCATCATAATGATATCAAGAAAAGGCTTCTAGCATGTTCCCTTGTCGAATAATAGCCAATTTCCAAGGGTCACTTTTAATTATTTTACCTTCTTAATTTCAGTTTATGGGTTATAGGTTAATTTTTCATTGCCCGATATGTATTAAACAAATTTTGTATGTTGCAAATTTTCGACTTATTTTTCACCTATAAAAATTTTTTCGGTGCCGGAAGTGACGTAATTTTACCATAATTTACAATTTTGACCGGTCTTTTCGCCAGCAAATATTACTTTTACATATGATAGAGGGTGTCACTGAAGCAAAACAACTAAAGTATAGTTCGGTAGCTTCCTGTAAGATTCCTGAAAGCCGGTTCAGTGCTGCTTGCAGGTCTAGTTAGGGTTTCACACTGCGAAGCTTGTGTGAAACACTATTGTTTTTATTAAAATTATTAGGGTTTCACACTGCGTAGCTTGTGTGAAACACTATTGTTTTTGTTAAAATTATTATTCTTATTATTAGGCTTTCAGACTTTCGTCTGAAAGCCTATTGTGATTACTAAAATTATTTATTAAGCTTTCATATTACATATGAAAGCTTATTGTTTCTGTTAAGATTATTAAGCTTTCATATTACATATGAAAGCTTATTGTTTCTGTTAAGATTATTATTATTTTTTTTTTTGTGTATTTTCTGCAAATCGGATTTCTCAGAATCTAACCATGGGATCTTTCTGAAACTTTGACCTACCCCCCCAAAAATGGGGTGCGAACGTTGATTAAATATATTTTCAAAACGTTTTACGAATCCGAAATCACCGAATTTTACGAACGAAAAAACTGACAATGCATAGTCGTAACTTTCTTATTTTTTGACCGATTTTACTAATTCTTTTTTCTTTGAATACCTTGATAAAAATCGTTTTCATCTGCAGTTTCACATTTTCGAATTTCGAAAATTCGTCGCTGTGATTTCGAACCGGAAGTTTAGACCAATTTGACAACTTCTTTAATAGTTGTACGATTTTCATGAAATTTAGTATACAAGTAGATCTTACCGATGTGACTTCAAAAATATAAATAGAAATTTTCTAAATTATCTCCCCTTGGTGAAATTAAGGATCAAAGTTTTCAAAAAAATCGTCGAAATATAGGTCAGAATGACCTAAAAAAAATTTTCGATACTCGACAAGTAATTACTGATTCCTACACAAAATATGGAGTTTGTCGATCGAACCGGAAGTGCCACCATCTTGAAACATGAAAAATCCCTAAGGCTTTTTTGCTATTTTACTTACAGACACGGAAGTTATATTTTCTGAATCCTTGAAGGATGGCCCAAAAATCATAGGGAGCAGAATTTTGATTTCGGTCACGTGATGGTCACCATTTTGAATTGAAAATGAAAAGTAGTAGCAATTTGAAGGGCCGAGACTTTGAAACACAATAACTCTCCTTCTAATTGAGCTAGAATGTTCAAACTTGGTGTAGACGTTCACTAGGTCAATGTCATGATTGAGTTCAAAGATGAGCATTTTCTGCCTAGGGTAAGCAGAGATAGGCATGCTGATTTTTGATTCTTTAGGGCACGATAACTTCGGTTATAATGAAGGGAGGGTTGTGAAACTTTTGTCAATAAAGAGTCCAATAGCTAGCCTGTTGTGTGAAATCATTGTATCATTTATTTTAAATATCAGGGATAGGCGAAAAAAAGAGATTGAAAATCCAAAAAGTCGTATTTTTACAATTTGGAGCATGTTTAGAGGTCTTTCTCGTAAAGTCAACTTAATATTTTTTGGGAACTTCTTCTACAAAGAGTCTTATTGGTAGTCTTTTATATAAAACCATCGATCAACAATCCAACATATCAGGAGTAGAAGAACAAAAGGATCGAACATTGAAAACGGCATCCTTTCATTGTTAAGCGAAACATGCAGTGTGGGTGACTACAATCTACACATTTAGTCATCGTATACAGCTTATTCAACAGTATCGAATTCCAACTGCTTAGGGATATTTTTTTTTTCGTCCCATCCGAACGACTAGACAGCTGTGCTTGTCAGGCCCTCCGTTCTGCCTCACTGACAACGGGGAACCACGCCGGGAAATCAAGATGAACTTTTTCCGTGCAGAACTTTCAATTCAGGCCAAACGTTTATTGCATACGATTAAGCTGGTCAGTTGGAGCATATTTTCAAAAGTTTAGTAATAATCGGTTGGTAATTAAAGTACCGTGCACATTAAACTGTTAAAACAGAAAATTTCGCCCGGTTGAAATGTTTCTTGCTATAAGTCAGCAATTTTCCGAATTCAGGGAGGCTGAATGGCTGAATGGTTAGCATGTGCGCGCTGTATCGTAACGTCTGTCATTGAGTCAACGGGCGTCGTTTCGATCTCCAGGTTGCACGTGACATGGAGTATGATGTCCAGCCTCGTGGGTTTTCTCCGTGTCCTTCGGTTTCCTCCCAACGGCTAAAGACCAGTAAGCGCAAGGGGAGTTTTTAAATAAAATTAAAAAACATATGTTAGTCACGAAATGACCTAGTTTGTGTCTAATGGACATTAGGCCGCATTTCTCTCTTTCTCTTTTATTTTTAAAGTTTTGTAATAAACGGTTGGTAATCAAAGGTACTGTAAAAGTGATAAAACAGAAAATTTCGCCCGGTTGTAATGTTTCTCACTTTAAAGTCAGCAATTTGCCGATTTTAAGGGGCAAACGTTTATTGCGAACGATTAAGCTGGTCAAGGGGAGCTTATTTTTAAAAGTTTTGTAATATTCGGTTGATAACTAAAGGTACCGTGCAAATTAAACTGTTAAAATAGAAAATTTGGCCCGGTTGAACTGTTTCTCGCTGCAGGTCAGCAATTTGCCGATTTTAGGGAGGTTGCGTGGCTGAATAACGTCTGTCTTTGAGTCAACTGGCGTTGTTTCGATTTCTTGGTTGTACGTGACAAGGAGTATGTTCGCCTGTCCAACTTCGTAGGCCGTAACGCCGCTGCCCGGGTAAAATTTCCCTCATTGCACACTTTATGGCATATGCCCGTCTTCATTAGCCCATTTTAGGAGCAGAACAGTAGGACGTTAAACCCCATTCAATTTCATTTCATTTTCTCTATGTTGCTTATTTATTATAGTGGATAAATATTTTTCTGGTTCTAGCAATTATTTAATTTCTGCATAGAAATCTTGCTTTGGCCAGTTTTTTTATTGCAGAGTGCCATTCTTGTATAATTCAGTCTATGATCCTTTGTTTAAAACATGCTTAAGAAGCCGTCACGATTTCCTACTTATAACCAAACATATTGGAAATATTAGTCTGGCATTATTAAATCCTAATTTTATTGGTCTTATTTAAAATTAAACTTTCATTTAACTATGAACAACCCTTAACGTGTCTCTTTAAAACTATTAAATACTCTAAAACAGTAGCTCAACCTTTTGACCTAAACTCATTAATTTACCATTTTCTTGTGAGCGACTTCTTATTCTTCCTATATGACATATTGCACGTGTCTGATTTCAAAGGGGGGTTGGGTGGCTGAATGGTTAGCACGCGCGCCTGTCATTGAGTTAACTAGCGTGTTTTCAAATGCCCGGTTGTACGTGACAAGGAGTAAGGTCGCCTGTCCAACCTGCCATTTTTAATTTGTTTTTCCCGCCATTTTCATTTCATTTTCTCATCCGTCTCATTACAGTAATACAAGTTTCAGTTATTTCCCTTTAGTTTTCAGATTATTGTTATGCCTGGGTGCAATGTTTCATACTATATTTAGACTTGTAACTTCGAGAGTTTTTGACTAATTTTGATAATTTTTTCTTCTTATCCTTTTATTTAGGATACTTGATACAATCAATGACACGTGACGATGAATATGAAAGCTTTCATATCTGCATGGGACAGTAGCAGATCTAGTTATTATTTTTTTTTTTGTGTATTTTCTGCAAATCGGATTTCTCAGAATCTAACCATGGGATCTTTCTAAAACTTTGACCTACCCCCCCAAAAATGGGGTGCGAACGTTGATTAAATATATTTTCAAAACGTTTTACGAATCCGAAATCTCCGAATTTTACGAACGAAAAAACTGACAATGCATAGTCGTAACTTTGTTATTTTTTGACCGATTTTACTAATTCTTTTTTCTTTGAATACCTTGAAAAAAATCATTTTCATCTGCAGTTTCACATTTTCGAATTTCGAAAATTCGTCGCTGTGATTTCGAACCGGAAGTTTAGACCAATTTGACAACTTCTTTAATAGTTGTACGATTTTCATGAAATTTAGTATACATGTAGATCTTACCGATGTGACTTCAAAAATATAATTAGAAATTTTCTAAATTATCTCCCCTTGGTGAAATTAAGGATCAAAGTTTTCAAAAAAATCGTCGAAATATAGGTCAGAATGACCTAATTTTTTTTTTCGATACTAGACAAGGAATTACTGATTCGTACACAAAATATGGAGTTTGTCGATCGAACCGGAAGTGCCACCATCTTGAAACATGAAAAATCCCTAAGGCTTTTTTGCTATCTTACTTACAGACACGGGAGTTATATTTTCTGAATCCTTGAAGGATGGCCCGAAAATCGTAGGGAGCAGAATTTTCATTTCGGTCATGTGATGGTCACAATTTTGAATTGAAAATGAAAAATAGAAGCAATTTGAAAGGCCCGGACTTCGGAACACAATAACTCTCCTTCTAATTAAGCTAGAATGTTCAATCTTGGTGTAGACGTTCACTAGGTCAATGTTATGATTGAGTTCAAAGATGAGCATTTTCTGCTTAGGGTAAGCAGAGATAAGCATGCTGATTTGTTGATTCTTTAGGGCACGATAACTTCGGTTATAATGAAGGGAGGGCGGTGAAACTTTTGTCAATAGAGAGTCTAATAGGTAGCCTGTTGTGTGAAATGATTGTATCATTTTTTTTAAATATCAGGGATAGCCGAAAAAAAGAGATTGAAAATCCAAAAAGTCGTATTTTTACAATTTGGAGCATGTTTAGAGGTCTTTCTCGTAAAGTCAACATACTATTTTTTGGGAACTTCTTCTACAAAGAGTCTTATTGGTAGTCTTTTATATGAAACCATCGATCAACAGTCCAACATATCAGGAGTAGAAGAACAAAAGGATCGAACATTGAAAATGGCACCCTTTCATTGTTGAGCGAAACATGAAGTGTGGGTGACTACAATCTACGCATTTAGTCATCGTATAGAACTTATTCAACAGTATCGAATTCCAACTGCTTAGGGATATTTTACGTGCACTCCAATGTGTACACGGGACCTTGGTTTTTCGTCCCATCCGAAGGACTAGACAGCTGTGCTTGTCAGGCCCTCCGTTCTGCCTTACTGACAAGGGAACCACGCCGGGAAATCGAGATGAACTTTCTCTGTGCAGAACTTTCAATTCAGGCAAAACGTTTATTGCATACGATTAAGCTGGTCAGTTGGAGCTTATTTTCAAAAGTTTTGTAATAATCGGTTGGTAATTAAAGTACCGTGCACATTAAACTTTTAAAACAGAAAATTTCGCCCGGTTGAAATGTTTCTTGCTATAAGTCAGCAATTTTCCGAATTCAGGGAGGCTGGATGGCTGAATGGTTAGCATGTGCTCGCTGTATCGTAACCTTTGTCATTGAGTCAACGGGCGTCGTTTCGATCTCCAGGTTGCACGTGACATGGTGTATGATGTCCAACCTCGTGGGTTTTCTCCGTGTTCTTCGGTTTCCTCCCAACGGCTAAAGACCAGTACGTGCAAGGGGAGTTTTTAAATAAAATTAAAAAACATATGTTAGTCCCGAAATGACCTAGTTTGTGTCGAATGGACGTTAGGCCGCATTTCTCTCTTTCTCTTTTTAAAGTTTTGTAATAATCGGTTGGTAATCAAAGGTACTGTTAAAGTGATAAAACAGAAAATTTGGCCCGGTTGTAAAGTTTCTCACTTTAAATTCAGCAATTTGTCGATTTTAAGGGGCAAACGTTTATTGCGAATGATTAAGCTGGTCAGGGGGAGCTTATTTTTAAAAGTTTTGTAATATTCGGTTGATAACTAAAGGTACCGTGCAAATTAAACTGTTAAAATAGAAAATTTGGCCCGGTTGAACTGTTTCTCGCTGCAGGTCAGCAATTTGCCGATTTTAGGGAGGTTGCGTGGCTGAATGGTTAGCACGTGCGCTCTGTATCATAACGTCTGTCATTGAGTCAACTGTCCTTGTTTCGATTTCTTGGTTGTACGTGACAAGGAGTATGGTCGCCTTACCAACCTCGTAGGCCGTAACGCCGCTGCCCGGGTAAAATTTCCCTCATTGCACACTTTATGGCGTATGCCCGTCTTCATTAGCCCATTGTAGGAGCAGAACAGTAGGACGTTAAACCCCATTCAATTTCATTTCATTTTCTCTATGTTGCTTATTTATTATAGTGGATAAATATTTTTCTGGTTCTAGCAATTATTTAATTTCTGCATAGAAATCTCTGGCCAGTTTTTTTTATTGCAGAGTGCCATTCTTGTATATTGCAGTCTATGACCCTTTGTTTAAAACATGCTTAAGAAGTCGTCACGATTTCCTACTTATAACCAAACATATTGGAAACCATAATTATATAACATATCTTGGAAGCCCGATTACAGCTATACAAGTTTCAGTTATTTCCCTTTAGTTTAAAGATTATTTTTTTGCCCGGGTGCAATGTTTCTCACTACATTTAAATTTGTAACTTTGTGAGTTTTTGACCGATTTTGATATTATGTCTTTATAATTTTCCAAATCTACATATTTAACGTACATATTCAAACAGTTGAGTTCAACCTGATTCAAAAAGTTTTAGTTTTGTTCAAAGTTATCTCATTCATCCCGATTACAGCAACACAAGTATCAGAGAGAGAGAGAAATGGGGTTTAACGTCCACTCGACACAACTAGGTCATTTCGGGACTAACATATGGTTTTTAATTTTATTTCAATAATTCGCTTGCGCGTAGGGGTCTTTAGCAGTGGGAGGAAACCGGAGTGCCCGGAGGAAACCCACGAGGTTGAGAAGGCGCCCCTATCTCCATGCCACATACGCTCACACCAGGGCTCGAAACCACAGCCGCAAGCCAGAGGTGACCGGCCAGCTAGAGGTCGAAGCGCGGCACTCTAGACCACTAGGCCATCCCAACCCCCCACACAAGTATCAGTTATTTCCCTTTAGTTTTCAGATTACTCAATGTTTCATACTATATTTAGACTTGTAACTTCGCGAGTTTTTGACCAATTTTGATAGTTTGTTATTCTTATCCTTTCATTTGAGATACTTGATATAATCGATGACACGTGACGATGAATATGAAAGCTTTCATATCTGCATGGGACAGTAGCAGATCTAGTTATTATTATTTTTTTTTTCGCCGGAGCCTATTTCTCAGTGCCTGTAACAGATACCGATCTGGGACCTAATTCTCTATCGGGAAACCATGTGTTGGCTACTTGATAAACTATATTTGAAACTTCTGCGCAGACCGGAAGTGGTCGAATTTCGTGCGGTGTCAAAAAATTAAAAAACGGCCGTAGATTCGTCAATTCTGTACCTATTTTCATACAAATGACATTTTCGGAAACCCTGAGTCTTTTCTCGGACGATAGCAGTTGAAAATTTCGATATTTCGAAACTTCATCGCTGACTTCTTGCGATCGAAAAATGAAAAATGTTGTTTGAGAGACAATTTTTGTTATTTTTCAAAATTTTCAAAATTGACCTACATTTTTGGATACCTGAAGTCCATCCGATTCCAGTAATATAAGTTTCATTCAGACTTATCGCCCTTTATTTTTCGATTTTTTTCGAATTTTCTACCCATTTTGTGAGCTCGGGTTTCGTTTTATGGTCTAATTGACGTTTCTGAAATTTCTGAGGCATGAAGCCAAATGACCATTGCAAGGAATAAAGCAATTTCAACAATAATCTGTACACCGGAAGTGGTCGAAAAAATGTCCGATATTTTGAAAAAAATGCAAAAAATGGGTATTTTGGGGAAAAACGCGATTTCTCCGTCCGATATCAATGGATTAAACAAATTAGGGTACCATTGGACTGCACTAGTATTGTGCTATCGTATGATACCCAATTCGTACGGATACGATGAGCATGAAGCAAAATATGACACGCTGAAAATCAAGTATTTTCTGATTTGGAGCGTTTTTGGACGCCTGTATCTCGAAAACTTAACCGCAACTTTTTTTTTAACTTTCTCTATCGAGAGTCCATTCGATAGTCTTTTGAATTATGCCATCCAATAAGACTTTGAAATGTCTGGAATAGGTGAAATAACGGACTGAAAATCGAAAAAAGTCGAAAAATCGTGAAATTTTGGAAAATGCTCTACTATTTTTTTATTTTAAGAGATTTTCAAAAAAAGATTGTATATTCAGATAGCTGACATTATTACGATTCTAACGATGTATAATATGTATGTAGTTATTGAAATTTAATTTTCGATATTTTAAATTTTTTGCATTTTTGGCACTTTTCAACATAGGATTTCTCAGGGGCATTTTATCTGATCAGATAATGCAATATATCATTACAGAGCCCTGTGGCTATTTTAGTGCCCAAACCGGCTATTAAAACTATTCCGAAAATAATAACCATACCGGAAGTATTCAAAAAATGAAAAAAAAGGTTAAAAACATTGTCGCACTTGCGAAAAACTTGATTTCTCCCTTAGGTAATAGCAGACCAAAAGAACTAAAGTGTCGTTCCAAAGCCCTATTAATGGACCATCATATGGTATCTAAATAATACGATTTCGATGGTAGGGAAATAAATTATTGTATGCCAAAAATCTAGTAGTTTCCGATTTTTTAGCATTCTGAGACGCCCTTTTCTCGAAAACGACGCCGCAGATTTTTCTTAAACTTTTCTTACTCAAAGTCCTATCGGTTGTCTATATAGTGAATCCAAAATGAAAAGCATTGAAATAATATAGGTGGTCCAAAAATGGCATTAAACTTTGAAAAAAAATGAAAAATCATTAAATTTTTGGAAACGCTCTTTAATTTATCTTTTTTTCCAAAACTACTCAATGGATGTTTCTGACACTTCTGGTACAGAAAGTTAAGTATCGAAAGAACTTCGTAAAGCTATCGCGACAATGATCGTAAAACCGGAAGTAGTCGAAAAAATGTCCGATATTTTGAAAAAAAATAATTTTTTTACGAATACCTTTTTTATTTATGAATATTTTTTGATGGTATTTTACACAGGGTTAAAATATCATCGTACTTGAGCAGAAATGAGAAAAAAAATTGTCTCGGTAATTTGCGTTAGCCGCCATCGGCTAATTTATTTTTTCGTACCCAGAAAAATTATTTATCGTTCGATTTGTATAAAACAAAGTTCATATGCTCCGTGGTCCCAATTGTAATTTTTTTTGTTACGGTGAAATTTTTCTGTAGGCAACGGAAGTGACGTAATATTAACAAAAACTACAATTTTGACAGTTCGGTACCACTTTTTGAAAGCAAATATTTATTTTTCAAAACTGATATAACTGAAAGGATGCACCCTGCAAAGATGCACAAAATCCTTAGCTCAGATTTTTTAATTTCAATTTCATTTTCGGGCAATTTCGAATAAAATGTAAAATAAAGTGTAAAATTCAGTTATTTACAATTCATTCAGCGTCTTCATATTTTGAAATATTTATTTGTAATTTTCATAAAATCGTAGCAATAATCCAGACGAAGAGAATGTATACGAAAATTAGTTTGTAATATGAGCAGTTGCCGAGAAATATGCAATTTTGCATGCATCACTTTTCACGTTATTTTGCCTATAAAAGAGTGAATTATCATTCGATTTGCAATATTTTTTTTCCATTTGATGCCTAATGCCAATTTGGACTAGGTCAAGCCAATTTTACATTTTCACTGTGACCGGAAATGACGTCATTTGGGCAAAAACTGTATTTTAACCTAAAAAACCAATATTTTATTCAAATGAGTCTGCCTTATAATATTTTTAAAATTATGATATTTGATTCCCATCAACGAATAGAATGAAGCCATACGACCATACAGATACCACAAAATGGTTTCTAACTTGTATGGTTACAGAGAAATAGGCGATCTTCTATAAGTCACTTTTCAAGGTTTTTGGTCTATAAAAGTGTCAATTATTATTCGATTTTTATAATATTTTTACCATTTGATGCCTTATGCCATTTATGACTTCTATGAACTAAGTTAACATTTTCAATATCACCGGAAGTAATGTAATTTTTGCAAAAAACGTATTTTTAGCCTTCAAAACAAACATTTTTTTGAAGGGATTTATATTTATTATTCGTTTAACTTGATAACGCCTGACTCTAATGGGCAGTAAGATTGAATCAATACCATCATATTGATATCAATGAAATGAAATGAAATGGGGTTTAACGTCCTACTCTTATGCACCTAACCTGGGCTAATGGAAGACGGGCATACGCCATACAGTGTGCTATGAGGGTAATTTTGCCCGGGCAGCGGCGCTACGGCCTACTCTTATATCGAATTCCAACTGCCAAGGGATCTTTTACGTGCACTCCAATGTGTACACGGGACCTCAGTTTTTCGTCCCATCCGAACGACTAGGCAGCTGTCCTTGTCAGGCCCTCCTTCTGTATCACTGACAAGGGGAAATCACGTCGGAAAATCGAGATGAACTTTCTCGGCCAATGCAGGGATCGAACACCCGACCTCCAGGCTAGCGAACCAGTGCCTTATCCACTTAGCCACCGTGATTCCCATATATTGATATCAAGAAAAGGCTTCTAGCATGTTCGCCTGTCGAATAATAGCCAATTTTCCCAGGGTCACTTCTAAGTTTTTTACCTTCTTAATTTCAGTTTATGGGTTATAGGTTAATTATTTATTGCCCGATATGTATAAAACAAAGTTTGTATTTTGTTTGTTGCGAATTTTCGACTTATTTTTCACCTATAAAAATTTCTTTCGGTACCGGAAGTGACGTAATTTTGCCATAATTTACAATTTTGACCGGTCTTTTCGCCAGCAAATATTACTTTTACATATGATAGAGGGTGTCACTGAAGCAAAACAACTAAAGTATAGTTTGGTAGCTCAATGGATCGGCTATGGTATAATAAACTTCCTGTATGATTCCTGAAAGCCGGTTCAGTGCTGCTTGCAGGTCTAGTTAGGCTTTCACCATTTTCAATGGTGAAAGGCTATTGTTATTACTAAGATTATTATTTATTAGGCTTTCACCATTTTCAATGGTGAAAGACTATTGTTATTACTAAGATTATTATTAAGCTTTCATATTTCATATGAAAGCTTATTGTTTCTGTTAAGATTATTATTATTTTTTTTTTTGTGTTTTTCCTGCAAATCGGATTTCTCAGAATCTAACCATAGAATGTTTCTGAAACTTTGACCTACCCCCCCAAAAATAGGTGGTGGCTGTTGATTAAATATATTTTCAAAACGTTTTGCGAATTCGAAATCACCGAATTTTACGAACGTAAAAATGGACAATGCATAGTCGTAACTTTGCTATTTTTTGACCAATTTTACTAATTCTTTTTTCTTTGAATACCTTGAAAAAAATCATCTTCATCTGCAGTTTCACATTTTCGAATTTCGAAAATTCGTCGCTGTGATTTCGAACCGGAAGTTTAGACCAATTTGACAACTTCTTTAATAGTTGTACGATTTTCATGAAATATAGTTTATAAGTAGATCTTACCGATGTGACTTCAAAAATATAATGAGAAATTTTCTAAATTATCTCCCCTTGGTGAAATTAAGGATCAAAATTTTAAAAAAAATCGTCGAAATATAGGTCAGAATGACCTAAAAAAAAATTTCCATACTCGACCAGTAATTACTGATTCCTACACAAAATATGGAGTTTGTCGATCGAACCGGAAGTGCCACCATCTTGAAACATGAAAAATCCCTAAGGCTTTTTTGCTATTTTACTTACAGACACGGGGGTTATATTTTCTGAATCCTTGAAGGATGGCCCAAAAATCGTAGGGAGCAGAATTTTGATTTAGGTCAACTGATGGTTGCCATTTTGAAGTGAATATGAAAAGTAGTAGCAATTTGAAGGGCCGAGATTTTGAAACACAATAACTCTCATTCTAATTAAGCTAGAATGTTCAAGCTTGTTGTAGACGTTCACTAGGTCAATGTTATGATTGAGTTCAAAGATGAGCATTTTCTGCTTAGGGTAAGCAGAGATAAGCATGCTGATTTGTTGATTCTTTAGGGCACGATAACTTCGGTTATAATGAAGGGAGGGCGGTGAAACTTTTGTCAATAGAGAGTCTAATAGCTAGCCTGTTGTATGAAATCATTGTATCATTTTTTTTAAATATCAGGGATAGCCGAAAAAAAGAGATTGAAAATCCAAAAGTCGTATTTTTACAATTTGGAGCATGTTTAGAGGTCTTTCTCGTAAAGTCAACATACTATTTTTTGGGAACTTCTTCTACAAAGAGTCTTATTGGTAGTCTTTTATATGAAACCATCGATCAACAGTCCAACATATCAGGAGTAGAAGAACAAAAGGATCGAACATTGAAAACGGCACCCGTTCATTCTTAAGCGAAACATGCAGTGTGGGTGACTACAATCTACGCATTTAGTCATCGTATAAAGTTTATTCAACAGTATCGAATTCCAACTGCTTAGGGATATTTTACGTGCACTCCAATGTGTACAAGGGACCTTGGTTTTTCGTCCCATCCGAAGGACTAGACAGCTGTGCTTGTCAGGACCTCCGTTCTGCCTCACTGACAAGGGGAACCACGCCGGGAAATCGAGATGAATTTTTTCCGTGCAGAACTTTCAATTCAGGCAAAACGTTTATTGCATACGATTAAGCTGGTCAGTTGGAGCTTATTTTCAAAAGTTTTGTAATAATCGGTTGGTAATTAAAGTACCGCGCACATTAAACTGTTAAAACAGAAAATTTCGCCCGGTTGAAATGTTTCTTGCTATAAGTCAGCAATTTTCCGAATTCAGGGAGGCTGGATGGCTGAATGGTTAGCATGTGCTCGCTGTATCGTAACGTTTGTCATTGAGTCAACGGGCGTCGTTTCGATCTCCAGGTTGCACGTGACATGGTGTATGATGTCCAACCTCGTGGGTTTTCTCCGTGTTCTTCGGTTTCCTCCCAACGGCTAAAGACCAGTACGTGCAAGGGGAGTTTTTAAATAAAATTAAAAAACATATGTTAGTCCCGAAATGACCTAGTTTGTGTCGAATGGACGTTAGGCCGCATTTCTCTCTTTCTCTTTTTAAAGTTTTGTAATAATCGGTTGGTAATCAAAGGTACTGTTAAAGTGATAAAACAGAAAATTTGGCCTAAGGGGCAAACGTTTATTGCGAACGATTAAGCTGGTCAGGGGGAGCTTATTTTTAAAAGTTTTGTAATATTCGGTTGATAACTAAAGGTACCGTGCAAATTAAACTGTTAAAATAGAAAATTTGGCCCGGTTGAAATGTTTCTCGCTGTAGGTCAGCAATTTGCCGATTTTAGGGAGGTTGCGTGGCTGAATGGTTAGCACGTGCGCTCTGTATCATAACGTCTGTCATTGAGTCAACTGGCCTTGTTTCGATTTCTTGGTTGTACGTGACAAGGAGTATGGTCGCCTTACCAACCTCATAAGCCGTAACGCCGCTGCCCGGATAAAATTTCCCTCATTGCACACTTTATGGCGTATGCCCGTCTTCATTAGCCCATTGTAGGAGCAGAACAGTAGGACGTTAAACCCCATTCAATTTCATTTCATTTTCTCTATGTTGCTTATTTATTATAGTGGATAAATATTTTTCTGGTTCTAGCAATTATTTAATTTCTGCATAGAAATCTCTGGCCAGTTTTTTTTTTATTGCAGAGTGCCATTCTTGTATATTGCAGTCTATGACCCTTTGTTTAAAACATGCTTAAGAAGTCGTCACGATTTCCTACTTATAACCAAACATATTGGAAATCATTATTATATAACATATCTTGGAAGCCCGATTACAGCTATACAAGTTTCAGTTATTTCCCTTTAGTTTAAAGATTATTTTTTTGCCCGGGTGCAATGTTTCTCACTACATTTAAATTTGTAACTTTGTGAGTTTTTGACCGATTTTGATATTATGTCTTTATAATTTTCCAAATCTAAAAATTTAACGTACATATTCAAACAGTTGAGTTCAACCTGATTCAAAAAGTTTTAGTTTTGTTCGAAGTTATCTCATTTAATTTTTCGATGTTTTCTTACCATTTTCATTTCATTTTTCTGAAAGTTTTGAAATCGGAAGTCATCCCGATTACAGCAACACAAGTATCAGATATTTCCCTTTAGTTTTCAGATTACTCAATGTTTCATACTATATTTAGACTTGTAACTTCGCGAGTTTTTGACCAATTTTGATAGTTTGTTATTCTTATCCTTTTATTTGAGATACTTGATATAATCGATGACACGTGACGATGAATATGAAAGCTTTCATATCTGCATGGGACAGTAGCAGATCTAGTTATTATTCTTTTTTTTCCATTTTGCCTATTTCTCAGCAACTATAAGAGATAGAGGTCTGAAGTTTGATTTTCTCTCGGGAAACTGGGTGGTAGTTAGTGCTTAAATGTAAAACGAAATTCGTGCGCATAGCGGAAATGCGTTAAATCTTTAACGTGCACGAAAATTGAAAATCGGCCGTAATTTTGGTAATTGTCAACCGATTTCTCTGATATTTACATTTTTGGATAGCTTGAGACATTTCTAAGAAGATAGCAGTTCACAAACGTCAAATTTGGAAACTATATCGCTTTCATTTTTTTGGTGAAAATCAGAAAATTTTCAAAAATTTCCAAAATTTTTATTTTGGGGAATTTTGAATAATGACTTATATTTTTGGATAGCTGACATCAATCCGATTCCAAAAATATAAGTTTTATTCTGAAATGTTAACTTTGATTTTTCACTTTTTTTCGCATTTTGGTCAAATCGTAGAGTTCTTATTTTTTTAAAACGGCGCCTACGATTTTTCTGAAACTTAGTGAATATATAGTCAAAGGTCCAAACCAGTCCATGAGCTATAAATGAAAATCCTCTAATCACCGGAAGTGGTCAAGAAAGGTATCCAAAGTTTGACAAAATTCAGAAAAATGGGTGCCTGTGCGCCAAACAAGATGTATCGATTGGTTGTTTACCGAGTAGTTAAAGTATTATATCGTTTGATAGCCACGTGAATTATCTACAAGATGGTAATATAGCGACAAGTTTCTATCAAAAAATAAAAAAGTTATCTGAGTTTAAAAAGTAAGCTATTTTGCTAATTCGATCAACTTTAGACGCGTATTTCTCGCAAACGCCGCCTACGATTTTTTTTAAACTTTGTCATTCGAGAGTCTTATAGGTGGTGTATTGTGTGAAACCATTGTACAATTTTTCTAATTGTCATGGGTAGCCGAAAAAAGAGATCAAAAATTGAAAACGGCGTATTTTTACGTTTTGGAGCATGTTTAGGGTTCTTTTTCTCGAAAAGTCAATATAATATTTTTTTGGAATTTCTTCTACAGAGAGTTTTATCAGTAGTCTTATGTATGAAACCATTGCGCAATAGTTAGAAATATCAGGAGTACGAGAACAAAGGGATCGAAAATTGAAAACGTCACCTTTCATTGTTAAGTGAAACATGCAGTTAGAGTTGATATAATCTGTTCGTATTACCTACGTTTAGAGCCTATTCAAAAGTACGTTTTTCTGTCACGGTGACGATATTTGAGCGAAAACTATTTCAACTTTGAGCGTTAACTTATATTCAGAATATGGGGTTAGTGACCCTGTAACAGATATAGTTGATTACTGTGTGTAATAATTAGTCTTTGAATTAATATTGTGTCTTCTTTGTCAAAATTACCTCATAACCGTAATCATCTCGACATAAATCGACGACTCGCGCTGTTTATAAGCAAGTCCAGTCTTAAGGGGATGCAGTTGTATCTAGCAGTAGTATCGTGCAGAAGTACGAATATTGCACCTGTGACAGAAGGCATGATGTAGTTTGAGCATATACTATATCTATAATAAATAATAAATTTTTATATGTTAGTGGTGCCAAATCTTTAACGTGCACGAACTCAGAAAATTGTCGATATTTCATTGCATATTAAATCAATTTTTGAACCAGTTACATATTTGAGTAGCTGACATGAACGCGATTCCAAAGTCCCGTGTTACACATTGGTGTGACATCGACAAAAGTCCGAATTGGTTATAAATGGAACGTTTTGCATACGTATAAAGCATATATAGAGAGCTTTTTTTTTTAAACTGGCAATATTTGAACTAAGGGTGTTTGAATGGTAACCAATATCTGGTACCGGTGCTTCTAGAATGAAAATAATTCATTTTAGTAATTAACAGTTCCTCCTGAAATTAATATCCCAGGTTTTTTGTCTACATGACGTCATCATTTGACACCAGTGAAAATGAAGCTACCTAATAAAGCTATGTATAAATACGGTACCCCTCAATTACGATGTTGAAAAATTAATGTTGAAAGTTGCGATTTTGGGTTTTGGTTATTACCTGATACTTAAGGTATTTTTTTGTCTCTTTCGGAAAACTGTTTTTTTCTATAGTCGTTTAGATTTCTGAAACTAAAACTGATAGAGTTCTGAATATTGTTTTTTTTTCTATGTTTTAAACATTTAGTACTTAGATCTATTGCGAAAGTTGTGAACAGACCGGAAGTGATGTAAATCTTTAACGTGCGCGAATGAAAATCGGTCCTAATTATGTCAATTGCCAACCGATTTTCGAAAAAGTTGTATTTTTGTACAGCGGGGGATATTGCGGATGCGATAACGATCGAATTGAGATACCACGTCGTTCTCTTTTTTCTTGAATATTTTGAAAATGTACTAAAATTTCCGACGCCTGTGCGATTCTACCGATCCAAGTTCATTATGTTGGAAATTATTCAACTATATTTTTCACTTTCTTTCTATCGTGATGCGCATGCACAGAAAGTGTCAATATCTGAGTTGTTTAATTGTGCGTGTGTGTGTGTTTTAAGGGGTCAGTGGTGGGCATTTTGTGCTGCCTTGGGTAAGGTGAAAGCCTTCAGTCCTGCAAGCAGGTCTAGTTATTTATTTTTTTTTCCACTTTGCCTATTTCTCAGCAACTATAAGAGATAGAGGTCTGAAATTTAATTTTCTGTCGAGAAACTGTGTGGTGGTTAGTGCTTAAATGTAAATCCAAATTTGTGCGCATAGCGGAAATGCGTGAAATCTTTAACGTACACGCTAATAGAAAATCAGCCATAATTCTTCTAATTCTCAACCAATTTTTCTGATATTTACATTTTTGGATAGCTGGAGACATTTCTGAGCCGATAGCAGTTCAAAAATGTCGAATTTAGGAACTTTGTCGCTTTCATTTCTTTGGTGAAAATTGGAAAATTTTCAAAATTTTTCAAAATTTTTATTTTTTGGAATTTTGAATTTCTTCTTTTATTTTTGGATTGCTGACATCGATCCGATTCCATTAATATAGGTTTTGTTCTGAAATGTTAACTTTGATTTTTCACTTTTTTACGCATTTTGGTCAAATCGTAGAGTTCTTATTTTTTTAAAACGGCGCCTACGATTTTTCTGAAACTTCAGGAATATGAAGTCAAGAGTCGTCTCCAGTCCTTAGACTATGGATGAAAATCCTCTAATCACCGGAAGTGGTCAAGAAAGGTATCCAAAGTTTGACAAAATTCAGAAAAATTGGTGCCTGTGCGCCAAATAAGATGTATCGATTGGTTGTTTACCGAGTAGTTAAAGTATTATATCGTTTGATAGCCACGTGAATTATCTACAAGATGGTACTATAGCGACAAGTTTCTATCAAAAAATAAAAAAGTTATCTGAGTTTGAAAAGTAAGGTATTTTGCTATTTCGATCAACTTTAGACGCGTATTTCTCGAAAACGCCGCCTACGATTTTTTTTAAACTTTCTAAATCGAGAGTCTAATGGGTAGTGTATTGTGTGAAACCATTGTACAATTTTTCTAATTGTCATGGGTAGCCGAAAAAAGAGATCGAAAATTAAAAACGGCGTATTTTTACGTTTTGGAGCATGTTTAGGGTTCTTTTTCTCGAAAAATCAATGTAATATTTTTTTGGAATTTCTTCTACAGAGAGTTTTATCAGTAGTCTTATGTATGAAACCATTGCGCAATAGTTAGAAATATCAGGAGTATGAGAACAAAGGGATCGAAAATTGAAAATGTCACCTTTCATTGTTAAGTGAAACATGCAGTTAGAGTTGATATAATCTGTACGTATTACATACGTTTAGAGCCTATTCAAAAGTCCGTTTTTCTCTCACGGTGACGATATTTGAGCGAAAACTATTTCAACTTTGAGAGTTAACTTATATTCAGAATATAGGGTTAGTGACCCTGTAGCAGAAATATTTGATTACTGTGTGTAATAATTAGTCTTTGAATTAATATTGTTTCTTCTTTGTCAAAATTACCTCATAACCGTAATCATCTCGACATAAATCGACGACTCGCGCTGTTTATAAGCAAGTCCAGTGTAATGAGGATGCAGTTGTATCTTGCAGTAGTATCGTGCAGAAGTACGAATATTGCACCTGTGACAGAAGGCATGATGTAGTTTGAGCATATACTGTATCTATAATAAATTTTTATACATGTATGTTAGTGGTGCCAAATCTTTAACGTGCACGAACTCAGAAAATTGTCGATATTTCATTGCATATTAAATCAATGTTTGAACCAGTTACATATTTGAGTAGCTGACATGAACGCGATTCATGACAAAAGTCCGAATTGGTTATAAATGGAACGTTTTGCATACGTATAAAGCATATATAGAGAGCTTTTTTTTTAAAACTGGAAATATTTGAACTAAGGGTGTTTGAATGGTAACCAATATCTGGTACCGGTGCTTCTAGAATGAAAATAATTCATTTTAGTAATTAACAGTTACTCCTGAAATTAATATCCCAGGTTTTTTGTCTACATGACGTCATCATTTGACACCAGTGAAAATGAAGCTCTCTAATGAAGCTATTTGTAAATAAGGTACCCCTCAATTACAATGTTGAAAAATTAATGTTGAAAGGTGCGATTTTGGGTTTTGGTTATTACCTGATACTTAAGGTATTTTTTTGTCTCATTCGGAAAACTGTTTTTTTCTATAGTCGTTTAGATTTCTGAAACTAAAACTGATAGAGTTCTGAATATTGTTTTTTTTTCTATGTTTTAAACATTTAGTACTTAGATCTATTGCGAAAGTTGTGAACAGACCTGAAGTGATGTAAATCTTTAACGTGCGCGAATGAAAACCGGTCCTAATTATGTCAATTCCCAACCGATTTTCGAAAAAGTTGTATTTTTGCACAGCGAGGGATATTGCGGATGCGATAACGATCGAATTGAGATACCACGTCGTTCTCCTTTTTCTTGAATATTTTGAAAATGTACTAAAATTAAAATTTCTTGGAATTTTTGAGTTTTTGATTGCGTGCTTAGATTTCCGACGTCTGTGCGATTCTACCGATCCAAGTTCATTATGTTGGAAATTATTCAACTATATTTTTCACTTTCTTTCTATCGTGATGCGCATGCACAGAAAGTGTTAATATCCGAGTTGTTTAAGTGTGTGTGGGTATTTTTTAAGGGGTGAGTGGTGGGCATTTTGTGCTGCCTTGGGTAAGGTGAAAGCCTTCAGTCCTGCAAGCAGGTCTAGTTAGGCTTTCACCATTTTCAATGGTGAAAGTCTATTGTTATTACTAAGATTATTATTATTTATTATTTTTTTTTATTCCACTTTGCCTATTTCTCAGCAACTATAAGAGATAGAGGTCTGAAATTTGATTTTCTGTCGGGAAACTGAGTGGTGGTTAGTGCTTAAATGTAAAATCAAATTTGTGCGCAAAGCGGAAACGCGTCAAATCTTTAACGTGCACTCAAATTGAAAATCGGCCATAATTCTTCTAATTCTCATCCGACTTTTCCGATATTTACATTTTTGGATAGCTGAAAACATTTCTGACTAGATGGCAGTTCAAAAACATCGAGTTTAGAAACTTTGTCGCTCTCATTTTTTTGGTGAAAAATGGAAAATTTTCAAAATTTTCTAAAATTGTTATTTTTTGGAATTTTAAAATAATACTGATATTTTTGGATAGCTGACCTCAATCCGATTCCAACAATATAAGTTTTGTTCTGAAATGTTAACTTTGATTTTTCACTTTTTTACGCATTTTGGTCAAATCGTAGAGTTCTTATTTTTTTAAAACGGCGCCTACGATTTTTCTGAAACTTCAGGAATATGAAGTCAAGAGTCGTCTCCAGTCCTTAGACTATGGATGAAAATGCTCTAATCACCAGAAGTGGTCAAGAAAAGTATCCAAACTTTGACAAAATTCTGAAAAATGGGTGCCTGTGCGCAAAATGCGAAGTTTCAGTTGGCTGTTTACTGAGTAGTTAAAGTACAGCGTCATTTGATAGCCACGTAAAATATCTACAAGATGGTACCACAGCGACAAGATTCTATCATAAATTGAAAAAGTTATAGGACTTTGAAAAGTAAGGTTTTTTACGATTTCGATCAACTTTAGACGCGTATTTCTCGAAAATGCCGCCTACGATTTTTTTAAAACTTTCTCATTCGAGAGTCTTATAGGTGGTGTATTGTGTGAAACCATTGTACAATTTCTCTAAATGTCATGAGTAGTCGAAAAACGAGATTGAAAATCCAAAACGTCGTATTTTTACCATTTGGAGCATTTTTAGACGTCTTTTTCTCGAAAAGTCAACGTAATTTTTTTGTTTTTTTTTGAACTTCTTCTACAGAGAGTTTTATCGGTAGTCTTAGGTATGAAACCATTGCGCAACAGTTAGAAATATCAGGAGTATGAGAACAAAGGGATCAAAAATTGAAAACGTCACCTTTCATTGTTAAGCGAAACATGCAGTAAGAGTTGATACAATCTGTACGTATTAGCAACGTTTAGAGCATATTCAAAAGTCCCTTTTTCTCTCAAAGTGACGATATTTGGGCAAAAAGTATTTCAACTTTGAGTCTTTACTTCTATTCAAAATAAGGGTATAGTGACCCTGTAGCAGAAATATTTGATTTATGTGTGTAATAATTAGTCTTTGAATTAATATTATTTCTCCTTGGCCCAAATTACCTCATAGCCGTAATCATCTTGACACAAATCGACGGCTCGCGCTGTTTGTAAGCAAATGCAATTTTGAAGAGGTAGCAGTTGTATCTTGCAGTAGTATCGTGCAGAAGTACGAATATTGCACCGGTTACAGAAAGTGTAATGTAGTTAGAGCATGGACTCTGTTTCTAATAAATATCGACATTTTATATGTTCGTGACGTCAAATCTTTAACGTGCACGAAATGCGAAAATTGGCGATATTTCATTGAATATAAAATCAATTTTTGAACCAGTTACATATTTGAGTAGCTGACATGAAAACGCGATTCCGAAGTCCCGTGTACACATTGGTGTGACATCGACAAATGTCCGAATTGGTCATAATTGGAACGTTTTGCATACGTATAAAGCATATATAGAGAGCTTATTTTAAAAGTGGCAATATTTGAACTAAGGGTGTTTTAATAGTAACCAATATCTGTTACTGGTGCTTCTAGATTGAAAATAATTCGTTTTAGTAAATAATAGTTACCCCTGAAATTAATATAGCTGGATTTTTGTCTCCATGACGTAATCATTTGATACCAGTGAAAATAAACCTCTCTGTTGAAGCTATTTATAAGGAAGGCACTCCTCCATATAAATACTGAAAATTTAATGTTGAATGTATGATTCTGGGTTTTGGTTATTATTTGACACTTACGATACTTTTTTGTCCCAATCGGAAAACTCGGGTTTTTTTATTCTCGTGTAAATCTCTGAAACTAAAACAGATAGAGTTTTGAATATTGATTTTTCCCATGTTTTAAACATTTAGTACTTAGAACTATTGCGAAAGTTGTGAACCAGACCGGAAGTGATGTAAATCTTTAACGTGCACGAATGAAAATCGGTTATAATTATGTCAATTCCCAACCGATTTTCGAAAAAAATATATTTTTGTACAGCCGGGGATATTGCGGATGGGATAAAGGTCGAACTGAGATAACCATGTCGTTCTCAGTTGAGATAACCAGTTTGAGCATGGACTCTATCTGTAATAAATATTAAATTTTATATGTTACATGTAGTGACGTCAAATCTTTAACGTGCACGAAATCAGAAAATTGTAGATATTTCATTGAATATTTAATCATTTGAGTAGTTGATATGGACGTGATTCCAAAGTCCCGTGTACACATAAAGCATTATATAGAGAGCTTTTTTTGAAAGAGGCAATATTTGAACTAAAGGTGTTTTACTGGTAACCAATATCTGGTAATGCTGCTTCATTTTAGTCAATAACAGTTACTCCTGAAATTATTATCCCGTTTTTTTTTTTGTCTACATGACGCTATCATATGATACCAACGAAAATGACGCTATTTACTGAAACTATTCATAAGGAAGGCACCCCTCTGAACAAATGTTGAAAAGTTGATGTTGAAAGGTATGATTCTTGGTTTTGGTTATGATCTGACACGATCTTTTTTTTCGTCCCATTCGAAAAACTGTTTTTTTTTTTCATTCTCGTGTAGATCTCTGAAACTAAAGCAGATAGAGTTCTGAATAATGATTTTTCCTATGTTTTAAGCAGTAAGTACTTAGAAGTATTGCGAAAGTTCTGAACAGACCTGAAATAAAGTAAATCTTTAACGTGCATAAATGAAAATAGGTTCTAAAAAGCTATATTTTTTGTAGAGCCGGTGATATTGTGGATGCGATAAAGGTCGAATTGCAATACCACGCCGTTCTCCTTTTTTCCTAAAAATTTGAAAATGTACTGAAATTGTAAATTTTTTTATAGAATTTTTGCGTTTTTGATTGCGTATTTAGATTTCTGGCGTCTGTTGGATTCTACCGATCCAAGTTCATAATGTTGTAAATTGTTCAACTATATTTTTCACTTTCCTTCTATCGTAATGCGCATGCACAGAAAGTGTCAATATCTGAGTTGTTTAAGTGTGTGTGTGTGTTTTAAGGGGTGAGTGGTGGGCATTTTGTGCTGCCTTGGGTAAGGTGAAAGCCTTCAGCCTTGCAAGCAAGTCTAGTTCTTATTATTATTCCAATTCCACTTTGACTATATCTCAGCAACTACTTGTCGCATCTTTACGATTTTTTCGGTTTTACTGAGAAAGTGGGTGTGACTTAGAGGATAAAGCTATTTTGAACGTTCTGCGACAATGCGAAATGTCCGAAATCACCGAAGTTATCGTTTTTAAAAATATTGCAGTAATTTTAACAATAATCATTGGATTTTAACTTTCGATACATTTTGGCATAGCCGGAGACAGGGCACATAGCTACGCTACTTTCGATTTTTGATTTTCGGCAAATCTTCGAAGATATTAGGCGCCAAATTTCGAAAATTTAAAATTTTACAAAAAACTTTTTTATTTATGAATATTTTTTAGTCGTGTTGTGCACAGAATTAAAGAGTCATCTGACTAGCGCAAAAATGTTAAAAATTTTTGTCTCATTAATTTTGCTTGGCCGCCATTGGCTAATTCAGTTTTTCAGTCCTAGATTAATTTTTTATTGTTCGATTTGTATAAAACAAAGTTCATATGTTTTGTTGTCTCAATTGTCATTTTTTTTATTACCGAAAGTTTTATCTGTCGGCGTCAGAAGTGGCATAATTTTACCAAAAACTACAATTTTGACAGTTAGGTACCATTTTTCGAAAACAAATATTATTTTTTTGAAAAATTATATCACTCAAAGAGTGTGCCCTTTCAAGGCGCAAAAAATGTCGGAAGCAGTTTTTTTAATTTCGATTTCATTTTCGAGCAAATTCGATTAAGAGGCTAAAAATGGTGTAAAATTGACCTATTTACAACCTATTCAGGCTTTTCAAATTTTAAAATATTTCTTTGTAACTTTTATAAACTTGTAGCTATCATCTATACGAAGAGAATATACGTGAAAATTAGTTTGTAATATAAGCAGTTGCCGAGAAATAGGCAATTTTGCATGAGTCACTTTTCACGTAATTTTGGCTGTAAAAGAATCAATTATTATTCGATTTTCAATTTTCTTTCGCCATTTGATGCCTAATGCCATAGTGGACTATGTCAAACCATTTTACCTCTTACGCTGCCACCGGAAATGACGTCATATGCTCAAAACTTAAATTTTAGCCTTCAAAAACAATATTTTATTCAAATGAGTCGTACTTGTTATTTTTTTTCAAATTATGATATTTGATTCTATTGATCAAATAGATTGAACCCATACGATCATACAGATACCACAAAATGGTTTCTAACTTGTACGGTTGCAGAGAAATGGGCGATTTCCCTTAAGTCACTTTTCAAGGTTTTTGGTCTATAAAAGTGTCAGTTATTATTCGATTTTCATAAAATTTTCACCATATGATATCTTATGTCATTGATGATTTCATAGAACTAATTTAAAATTTTCAGTATCACCGGAAGTAATGTCATTTTGGCAAAAACTGTATTTTTAGCCTTCAAAACAGATATTTTTTTCAAATGAGTCTGATTTGTAATATATTTCAAATTATGATATTTGATTCCAATCAACAAATGGATTGAACCCATACGATCATATAGATACCATAAAATAGTTTTTATCATGTACGGTTGCCGAGAAATAGACGATTTTCTACAAGTCACTTTTCAAGGTTTTTGGTCTATAAAAGTGGCAATTCTTATTCGATTTACATACAATTTTCGCCATATGATGCCTTATGTCATTTCTGATTTTATAAAACTAATTGAACATTTTCATTATCACCGGAAGCAATGAATCTGGACACCATACTAATGGTAAAATTGATCCTGCTAATACACAAATTAGAACGCACGCAGAAGAAACTTGGATTATCAAACTACAGACCATTTTCCCTTATGGTCTTAATGATAGATTTAAAAATATCGATTATAACAACCGGAATGAAAACACTTTGATCACCAGAAATTGTTACAAAAAACTTGACCATAAATTTCAAAATAAAAATCGTTCCATTAAAAAATCTAAATTTCAAAAAGATCCGGAAAGTATTTTGAACGAATTGTATTCTGTATGCCAATGCCATACTTCCGACAAATTATCTTGTGCAGCTTGTGTACTTAATCTAGCTCGACAAGTTGTACATACCTTGAAAAAATCAACAGCTAAGAAACTTGGTGTCCTCATACAGGATATTATCTATTCTAATCAACTTAATGAAAGCTTTCTTCCTCAATATTACGATGTTATTACGGATTTGATAAATAGTAAATTTTCACCTAAACATTCAGCACAGCAAAATAAAGTACATAAGAAAAAACCCGAGATTTTATGTAAAATACTTTTTACAGATAAACATATACAAGATATTGGACTGAATAGAATTTTCCGAGATAGATCTGTAATCAAATCTATACCAGATACTATTCCTAAAATTTCACCTACAGTCGTATACAAATTTTTACCTCCAATTCGTAATAAAATATTTAACTACCATGAAACTATAGCAAACCTAAACGTTCACGAATTTATCAACAGTTACGACAATACAACATGTCAATGTCATAACTCTCCTTTTAAAGATAAATTCCACGACCATGTACTGACTGGAAACTTCGATATTGTTGAAGACAATAATCTTAAAAAACTATTTCGCTTTGGACCACAATTTCGAGAACAACCTAATAAAACTAACTTCAAAAAATTACATAATAATCTAAAATCAGAAATCAGAAAATGCATAGTAGCTTGGTCAGATAAATTTCGTGCACCAATAGAATCGTTTGGAGAATGGAGAAACACTGTTTTTGACCTATTATCAAAGAGAATCAAACATATTAAAAACAACCCAAGACATCCACCACCCGAAGTCCTAAAAAATGCATCTGCAGCCGAATGCCTTTCTGCTCTTCAAGAGAAATTTGTTCTAACACCCGTCGATAAGGCCAGCAATAACATTGCCTTTATCTGTAAAAAGTACTATATTAAAAATATCCTTACCGAAGTTGGACTTTGGCCTAACACCAATAATAACACTTATAAATGTATTACGGAATTATCTAAACTAGATATTTTACAAAATCAATATTCGTTTAACAGGAGTAATAATATAAAAGACAATGTAAAAGTAGATGCCCTTCCATATATTTATTCTATACCGAAATTTCATAAAAATCCAGTAAAATTCAGATACATAATTTCCTCCAGCATCTGCCAGACAAAACCTCTAGCAGTGACTATTACGAAAGGACTTAAATTATGCCAGGCCCAACATGCCATCTGGTGCAAAACACTTCGCAATTATACTGGAATTAATAGCTTTTTCATAATTGATAAAAATAAACCAATAGTAGACACTTTAGATAAAATCAATCAAAAAGACAATGCAAAATCTATAGAAACTTTCGACTTTTCTACTTTATATACTATGCTACAACATGCAGACCTTAAAAAGAATTTGGATTGGTTCGTGGATAAGGCCTTTAATGGTGCTTTTGGAAAAGGCAGAAATCTGATGGCCATCTACTCACAAGATGCAAGATGGATCATAAAACGGCGCAATGCCAATACTGTAGTTTTCGATAAAGAAAAATTTCAAAATATTATACATTTTCTCATTGACAATGCCATATTTGAGGTTGGGGATCAGATAATACAACAAACTATTGGTTTACCAATGGGAACTGACCCCGCCCCATTTATGGCAAATGCACATTTATATAAATACGAATTCGACTTTCAAGACCATAAAAGAAAAACAGATTACAAGGTAGCAAAAAGTCTAAATTATACCTTCCGTTACATTGATGACATAACACCAATCAATGATAATGGTAATTTCAATAAATACAAAGATGAAATATATCCTCCTGAACTGATATTAAATAAAGAAAATTCGGGCACTATAAATGCATCTGTCCTTGACTTGGACATCAATATAATTAATAACAAATTTAATGTTGGTATATTCGATAAAACGGACAAATTTGGTTTTGAAGTAGTAAAATACCCGTCAGCTCATAGTAACATACCAGATACGACACTATACAATGTTTTCTATTCACAGGCATTACGATTTTTAAAAATATGCAACAATAAAGAACTATTTCTTTCCCGAATAAAAACTCTTAATTTTAAGTGCACGGCCAAAGGTGGTACACAATTACGCATTTTGAAAGAAATTTCAAAACTTCCATTTCTTCAACATAATAAGTTTTACATTTCTTATAACGAGATTACTGACTACATATTGGATAAAGATTCTATATAAATTGCTTCTAGATGTCTAGTCCTCTTTTGGATTATCGCCCTTATTTTTAGGCCTTTATTAATACACTAATAACTTACGATTTCTTCAGCATTCCTGTTTTGCATTTCTTACGTGGGACATTATATAATATTATACTACGGTTTGTACAATTACATGGTCTTTAAAACTAATAGTTTTTTATATTTTAACGTAATTTTATCTAGATTATCGCCCTTTTATCGGGAAATTGCACCTTCTAAACCACGACGTCATAACAACTATTACGGCAGATTCACGTCACACCACTCAGTCAGCAGACGGCTGTCTCCCTAGATAGTCTATTCCTTTGCTTCTTTGTATTCAGTTGTGTTTTTGTTTCTGTGACGGTTGCAATGTTTGTCCTAAATGCATTTATATACTTCAATCCTTTTATTGATTTAGTTTTGAACTAGGCCTACTTCTGATACATTTAACTATGTGGTTACTTGCGTAACGGAATTTATACAACAATATGCTTGCATTCGTAATTCTTGCAACATATAATAGAACATGACTCATGCTGACACTATATAATTATTTCTTTGGGTTGCATTCCCAGTTGTTTTCAAATATGAGTGAAGTCTGTGTCACCACAGGCCCGGGACTGTACAGCGCAGTGGACGCTTACGGCTAGCCCCCGGATCCATTCACTCTCTTTGATTTGTTTATGTTTGTGGTCTTTGAGTATGATGTCTTGTCCATATATTTGTTTTGTGTAGAATTGTGTGTGGTGCAGCCCTCCTGCACTTACTATTACAAGTAACATATATATAAAATGAATTGATATTGCTAGATTTGGTTGATTCTTCGTCCATTTTATTTGATGTTTACAATGCTTATGTGGAAAGCTGTTTGATGGTTTCATTGGTATCGGAAGTGACATATGTTCAAGGTAACGTGGCACCGAAAGTGACGTGGCACCAGTGAAACCCGTCATTCCTGCATGCAGGTCTAGTTATTCTTATTATTATTATTCTTCTTTTGTTTTGAGTAGATCTCAGCAACTGCTTGTCGCATCGTTACGATTTCTTCGGTTTTACTGGGAAAGTGGGTGTGACTTAGAGGATAAAGATATTTTGAACGTTCTGCCACTATGCGAAATGTCCGAAATCACCGAAGTTATCGTTTTTAAAAATATTGCAGTAATTTTAACAATAATCATGAGATTTTAACTTTCGATACATTTTGGCATAGCCGGAGACAGGGCACATAGCTACGCTACTTTCGATTTTTGATTTTCGGCAAATCTTCGAAGATATTAGGCGCCAAATTTCGAAAATTTAAAATTTTACAAAAAACTTTTTTATTTATAAATATTTTTTAGTCGTGTTGTGCACAGAATTAAAGAGTCATCTGACTAGCGCAAAAATGTTAAAAAAAATTGTCTCTGTAATTTTCCTTGGCCGCCATTGGCTAATTCAGTTTTTCAGTCCTAGATTAATTTTTTATTGTTCGATTTGTATAAAACAATGTTCATATGCTTCGTTGGCTCAATTGTCATTTTTTTTATTACCGAAAGTGTTATCTGTCGGCACCGGAAGTGGCATAATTTTACCAAAAATTACAATTTTGACAGTTATTTTCCTTCTTCGAAAACAAATATTATTTTTTGGAAAAATTATTTGGCTCAAAGAGTGTGTCCTTTAAAGGCGCAAAAAATGTCGAAAGCAGTTTTTTTAATTTCTATTTCATTTTCTAGCAAATTGGATTAAGAGGTGAAAAAAGGCGTAAAATTGACCTATTTACAACCCATTCAGGCTTTTCAGATTTTAAAATATATTTACTTAACTTTTATAAACCTGTAACTATAATCCATACGAAGAGAATGTATGTTAAAATTAGTTTCTAAAATAAGCAGTTGCCGAGAAATGGGCAGTTTTGCATAAGTCACTGTTTTCGCAAATTTGCCAGTAAAATAGTCAATTATTAATGGATATTCACAAAAGTGACATCATTTGACTCAAAAAGCAAGTCTGCATAATAATCTGTTGATAACTATTTAAAATTGACACCGGAAGTGACGTCATTTAGTCAAAAACTCAATTTTTAACTTTTAAAATCGATATTTTTTTCAACCAAGAATTATGCCACATATAATAATAAAATTAACTTTTGGTTTAAATTCACATATTAACAAAACTCATACGGTCAAAAAGATATCATAAAATTGTTTCTAACTTGTTCGGTTGCCGAGATATAGGCGATTTTCTAGAAGTCACTTTTGAAGGTTTTTGGCCCATAAAAGTGTCAATTGTTATTCGATTTTCATAAAATTTTCACCCTTTGAAGCCTAATGTCATAGACGATGTTATAAAACTAATTTAACGTTTTCAGTATCACCGGAAGTAACGTCATTTTGGCAAAAACTGTATTTTAAGCCTTCAAAACCGATATTTTATTCAAATGAGTCTGATTTGTAATGTTTATACAATTATGATATTTGATTCCAATCAACAAATAGATTAAACCCATACGGTCATATAAATACCAAAAAATGGTTTCTAACTTGTACGGTTGCCGAGAAATAGACGATTTTCTACACGTCACTTTTCAAGGTTTTTGGTCTATAAAAGTGGCAATTATTATTCGATTTACATAAAATTTTCACCATGTGATGCCTTATGCCATTTCTGATTTCATAAAACTAATGGAACATTTACATTATCACCGGAAGTGCTGTAATTTGTCAGGATCAATTACATGTAACAAATGTATAAAATGAAATGATATTGCTGGATTTGTTTGATTCTGTTTCCATTTTATTTGATGTGTGCAATGCTTATGTGGAAACCTGTATATTGGTTTCATTGGTACCGGAAGTGACATATGTTCAAGGGTAACGTGGCACCGAAAGTGACACAAGTTCAAGTTCAAAGGTAACATGGCATCAGTGAAACCCGTCATTCCTGCATGCAGGTCTAGTTAGGTTTTCACCATTGAAAATGGTGAAAGACTATTGTTATTACTAAGATTATTAGGCTTTCACCTTCGGTGAAAGACTATTGTTATTACTAAGATTATTATTATTATTTATTTTTTTATTGGGGGAAGCTAGATCTCAGCAACTATAAGAGATAGAGGTTTGCAATTTGATCTTCTGTCGGAAAAGTGGTGTGCAGCTACTGCTTAAAGCTATTTTGAAATTTGTGCGCACACCGGAAGTGACGTTTAATACGAAAACCAAAAATCGGCCGTAATTCTGTTAATTCTCAACCAATTTTTCTGATATTTACATTTTTGGATAGCTGGAGACATTTCTGGGCCGATAGCAGTTCAAAAATGTCCAATTTAGAAACTTTGTCGCTTTCATTTTTTTGGTGAAAATTGGAAAATTTTCAAAATTTTCCAAAATTTTTATTTTTTGGAATTTTGAATTTCTGCTTATATTTTTGGATTCCTGACATCGATCCGATTCCAACAATATAAGTTTTGTTCCGAAATGTTAACTTTGATTTTTCACTTTTTTTCGCATTTTGGTCAAATCGTAGAGTTCTTATTTTTTTAAAACGGCTCCAACGATTTTTCTGAAACTTACTGAATATATAGTCGAAGGTCCAAACCAGTCCATGAGCTATAAATGAAAATCCTCTAATCACCGGAAGTGGTCAAGAAAGGTATCCAAAGTTTGACAAAATTCAGAAAAATGGGTGCCTGTGCGCCAAATAAGATGTATCGATTGGTTGTTTACCGAGTAGTTAAAGTATTATATCGTTTGATAGCCACGTGAATTATCTACAAGATGGTACTATAGCGACAAGTTTCTATCAAAAAATAAAAAAGTTATCTGAGTTTGAAAAGTAAGGTATTTTGCTATTTCGATCAACTTTAGACGCGTATTTCTCGAAAACGCCGCCTACGATTTTTTTAAAACTTTCTCATTCGAGAGTCTTATAGGTGGTGTATTGTGTGAAACCATTGTACAATTTCTCTATATGTCATGAGTAGTCGAAAAACGAGATTGAAAATCCAAAACGTCGTATTTTTACCATTTGGAGCATTTTTAGACGTCTTTTTCTCGAAAAGTCAACGTAATTTTTTTTTTGAACTTCTTCTACAGAGAGTTTTATCGGTAGTCTTAGGAATGAAACCATTGCGCAACAGTTAGAAATATCAGGAGTATGAGAACAAAGGGATCGAAAATTGAAAACGTCACCTTTCGTTGTTAAGCGAAACATGCAGTAAGAGTTGATACAATCTGTACGTATTACATACGTTTAGAGCATATTCAAAAGCCCCCCTTTTCTCTCACAGTGACGATATTTGAGCTAAAAGCATTTCAACTTTGAGTGTTTACTTCTATTCAAAATATGGGTTTAATGGCCCTGTAACAGAAATAGTTGATTGCTGCGTGTAATAATTATTCTTTGAATTAATATTGTTTCTTCTTTGTCAAAATTACCTCATAACCGTAATCATCTCGACATAAATCGACGACTCGCGCTGTTTATAAGCAAATCCAATTTTTAATAGATTGCAGTTGTATCTTGCAGTAGTATTGTGCAGAAGTACGAATATTGCACCGGTCATAGAAAGTGTAATGTAGTTTGAGCATGGACTCTCTTTGTAATAGATATCGAAATTTTGTATGTTGGTGACGTCAAATCTTTAACGTGCACGAAATCAGAAAATTGACGATATTTCATTGAATATTCAATCAATTTTTGAACCAGTTACATTACATATTTGAGTCCATTTTGCCTATTTCTCAGCAACTATAAGAGATAGAGGTCTGAAGTTTGATTTTCTCTCGGGAAACTGGGTGGTAGTTAGTGCTTAAATGTAAAACGAAATTCGTGCGCATAGCGGAAATGCGTTAAATCTTTAACGTGCACGAAAATTGAAAATCGGCCGTAATTTTGGTAATTGTCAACCGATTTCTCTGATATTTACATTTTTGGATAGCTTGAGACATTTCTAAGAAGATAGCAGTTCACAATCGTCAAATTTGGAAACTTTATCGCTTTCATTTTTTTGGTGAAAATTGGAAAATTTTCAAAAATTTCCAAAATTTTTATTTTGGGGAATTTTGAATTATTACTTATATTTTTGGCTAGCTGACATCAATCCGATTCCAAAAATATATGTTTTATTCTGAAATGTTAACTTTGATTTTTCACTTTTTTTCGCATTTTGGTCAAATCGTAGAGTTCTTATTTTTTTAAAACGCCGCCTACGATTTTTCTGAAACTTACTGAATATATAGTCGAAGGTCCAAAGCAGTCCATGAGCTATAAATGAAAATCCTCTAATCACCGGAAGTGGTCAAGAAAGGTATCCAAAGTTTGACAAAATTCAGAAAAATGGGTGCCTGTGCGCCAAATAAGATGTATCGATTGGTTGTTTACCGAGTAGTTAAAGTATTATATAGTTTGATAGCCACGTGACTTATCTACAAGATGGTACTATAGCGACAAGTTTCTATCAAAAAATAAAAAAGTTATCTGAGTTTAAAAACTAAGCTATTTTGCTAATTCGTTCAACTTTAGACGCGTATTTCTCGGAAACGCCGCCTACGATTTTTTTTAAACTTTCTCAATCGAGAGTCTTATAGGTGGTGTATTGTGTGAAACCATCGTACAATTTTTCTAATTGTCATGGGTAGCCGAAAAAAGAGATTGAAAATTGAAAACGGCGTATTTTTACGATTTGGGACATATTTAGGGGTCTTTTTCTCGAAAAGTCAACTTAATATTTTTTTTTGAATTTCTTCTACAGAAAGTTTTATCGGTAGCCTAATGTATGAAACCATTGCGCAACAGTTAGAAATATCAGGAGTATGAGAACAAAGGGATCGAAAATTGAAAACGTCACCTTTTATTGTTAAGCGAGATATGCAGTAAGAGGTGATACAATCTGTACGTTTTACCAACGTTTAGAGCATATTCCAAAGTCCCCTTTTCTCTCACAGTGACGATATTTGAGCTAAAAGTATTTCAACTTTGAGTGTTTACTTCTATTCAAAATATGGATTTAATGACCCGGTAACAGAAATAGTTGATTGCTGTGTGTAATAATTAGGCTATGAATTAATATTGTTTCTTCTTTGTCAAAATTACCTCATAACCGTAATCATCTCGACAGAAATCTAGGACTCGCACTGTTTATAAGCAAGTCCAATTTTTAAGAGGCTGCTGTTGTATCTTGCAGTAGTATCGTGCAGAAGTACGAATATTGCACCTGTGGTAGAAGACATGATGTAGTTTGTAGTTAATAAACATCAACGGGCACGGAATCAGAAAATTGTCGATATTACATTGAATATTCGATCAATTTTTGAACCAGTTACATATTTGAGTAGCTGACATGAACGCGATTCCGATGTCTCATGTACATATTGGTGTGACATCGACAGTCTGAATTGGTCATAATCGGAACGTTTTGCATACGTATAAAGCATTTTTAGAAAGCTTTTTTTTGAAAGTGGCAATATTTGAACTACGTGTGTTTTAATGGTAACCAATATCTGGTACTGGTGCTTCTAGAGTGAAAATAATTCATTTTAGTAAATAACAGTTACTCCTGAAATTATTATCCCAGGTTTTTTGTCTACATGACGTCAGCATTTGATACCAGCGAAAATGACGCTATTTACTGAGGCTATTTATAAGGAAGGCACCCCTCTTTATTAATGTTGAAAAGTTGATGTTGAAAAATATGATACTTGGTTTTGGCTATTATCTGACACGATTTTTTTTGGTCCCATTCGGAGAACTGTTTTTTTATTTCTAGTGTAGATCTCTGAAACTAAAACAGATAGAGTTCTGAATAATGATTTTCCTATGTTGTAATCAGTTAGTGCTTAGAACTATTGCGAAAGTTCTGAACAGACCGGAAGTGAAGTAAATCTTTAACGTGCATAAATGAAAATAGGTCCTAATAATGTCAATTTCCAACCGATTTTCAAAAAAGTTATATTTTTGTAGAGCCGGGGATATTGCGGATGCTATAAAGGTCGAATTGCGATACCACGCCGTTCTCTTTTTTTACTGAAAATTTGAAAATGTACTTAAATTGTATTTTTTTTGGAATTTTTGAGTTTTTGATTGCGTATTTAGATTTCCGGCGTCTGTAGGATTCTACCGATCCAAGTTCATAGTGTTGTAAATTGTAAAGTGTCAATATCTGAGTTGTTTAAGAGTGTGTGGGTATTTTTTAAGGGGTGAGTGGTGGGCATTTTGTGCTGCCTTGGGTAAGGTGAAAGCCTTCAGTCCTGCAAGCAGGTCTAGTTATTATTCTTTTTTTTTTCCATTTTGCCTATTTCTCAGCAACTATAAGAGATAGAGGTCTGAAGTTTGATTTTCTCTCGGGAAACTGGGTGGTAGTTAGTGCTTAAATGTAAAACGAAATTCGTGCGCATAGCGGAATTGCGTTAAATCTTTAACGTGCACGAAAATTGAAAATCGGCCGTAATTTTAGTAATTGTCAACCGATTTCTCTGATATTTACATTTTTGGATAGCTTGAGACATTTCTAAGAAGATAGCAGTTCACAAACGTCAAATTTGGAAACTTTATCGCTTTCATTTTTTTGGTGAAAATTGGAAAATTTTCAAAAATTTCCAAAATTTTTATTTTGGGGAATTTTGAATTATGACTTATATTTTTGGATAGCTGACATCAATCCAATTCCAAAAATATAAGTTTTATTCTGAAATGTTAACTTTGATTTTTCACTTTTTTTCGCATTTTGGTCAAATCGTAGAGTTCTTATTTTTTTAAAACGGCTCTAACGATTTTTCTGAAACTTCAGGAATATGAAGTCGAAGGACCAAACCAGTCCATGAACTATAAATGAAAATCCTCTAATCACCGGAAGTAGTCAAGAAAGGTATCCGAACTTTGACAAAATTCCAAAAAATGGGTGCCTGTGCGGAAAATGCGACGTATTCATTGGTTGTTTACCGAGTAGTTCAAGTATTATGTCGTTTGATAGCCACGTGAATGATCTACAAGATGGTACTATAGCGATAAGTTTCTATCAAAAATTGAAAAAGTTATAGGACTTTAAAAAGTAAGGTTTTTTACGATTTGGAGCAATTTTGAACGCATGTTTCTCGGAAACGCCGCCTACGATTTTTTTAAAACTTTCTCAGTCGGGAGTCTTATGGGTGGTGTATTGTGTGAAACCGTTGTACAATTTCTCTAAATGTCATGAGTAGTCGAAAAACGAGATTGAAAATCCAAAACGTCGTATTTTTACCATTTGGAGCATTTTTAGAGGTTTTTTTCTCGAAAAGTCAACGTAATTTTTTTTTGGAACTTCTTCTACAAAGAGTTTGATCGGTAGTCTTAGGTATGAAACCATTGCGCAACAGTTAAAAATATCAGGAGTATGAGAACAGAGGGATCGAAAATTGAAAACGTCACCTTTTATTGTTAAGCGAAACATGCAGTAAGAGTTGATACAATCTGTACGTATTACATACGTTTAGAGCATATTCAAAAGCCCCCTTTTCTCTCACAGTGACGATATTTGAGCTAAAAGCATTTCAACTTTGAGTCTTTACTTCTATTCAAAATATGGGTTTAATGGCCCTGTAACAGAAATAGTTGATTGCTGTGTGTAATAATTAATCTTTGAATTAATATTGTTTCTTCTTTGTCACAATTATCTCATAACGGTAATCATCTCGACACAAATCGACGACTCGCGTTCTTTATAAGCAAGTCCAATTTTAAGAGGTTGCAGTTGTATCTTGCAGTAGTATCGTGCAGAAGTGCGAATATTGCACCTGTGACGGAAGGTATGATGTAGTTTGAGCATATACTCTATCTATAATAAATTTTTATATGTTAGTGGTGCCAAATCTTTAACGTGCACGAACTCAGAAAATTGTCGATATTTCATTGCATATTAAATCAATTTTTGAACCAGTTACATATTTGAGTAGCTGACATGAACGCGATTCCAAAGTCCCGTGTAACACATTGGTGTGACATCGACAAAAGTCCGAATTGGTTATAAATGGAACGTTTTGCATACGTATAAAGCATACGTTTTTTAAAACTGGCAATATTTGAACTAAGGGTGTTTGAATGGTAACCAATATCTGGTACCAGTGCTTCTAGAATGAAAATAATTCATTTTAGTAATTAACAGTTACTCCTGAAATTAATATCCCAGGTTTTTTGTCTATATGACGTCATCATTTGATACCAGTGAAAATGAAGCTCTCTAATGAAACTATTTATAAATAAGGTACCCCTCATTTACAATGTTGAAAAATTAATGTTGAAATTGCGATTTGGGGTTTTGGTTATTACCTGATACTTAAGGTATTTTTTTGTCTCATTCGGAATACTGTTTTTTTCTATAGTCGTTTAGATCTCTGAAACTAAAACTGATAGAGTTCTGAATATTGTTTTTTTTCTATGTTTTAAACATTTAGTACTTAGATCTACGAAAGTTGTGAACAGACCGGAAATGATGTAAATCTTTAACGTGCGCGAATGAAAATCGTTCCTAATTATGTCAATTCCCAACCGATTGTCGAAATAGTTGTATTTTTGTACAGCGGGGGATATTGCGGATGCGATAACGATCGAATTGAGATACCACGTCGTTCTCTTTATTCTTGAAGGGGGGTTGGGATGGCCTAGTGGTCTAGAGTGCCGCGCTTCGACCTCTAGCTGGTCGGTCACCTCTGGCTTGCGGCTGTGGTTTCGAGCCCTGGTGTGAGCGTATGTGGCATGGAGATAGGGGCGCCTTCTCAACCTCGTGGGTTTCCTCCGGGCACTCCGGTTTCCTCCCACGGCTAAAGACCCCTACGCGCAAGCGAATTATTGAAATAAAGTTGAAACCATATGTTAGTCCCAAAATGACCTGGTTGTGTTGAGTGGACGTTAAACCCAATTTCTCTCTCTCTCTCTCTCTTATTCTTGAATATTTTGAAAATGTACTAAAATTAAAATTTCTTGGAATTTTTGAGTTTTTGATTGCGTGCTTAGATTTCCGACGTCTGTGCGATTCTACCGATCCAAGTTCATTATGTTGGAAATTATTCAACTATATTTTTCACTTTCTTTCTATCGTGATGCGCATGCACAGAAAGTGTCAATATCTAGAGTTGTTTAAGTGTGTGTGTGTTTGTGTTTTAAGGGGTGAGTGGTGGGCATTTTGTGCTGCCTTGGGTAAGGTGAAAGCCTTCAGTCCTGCAAGCAGGTCTAGTTATTATTATTATTATTCTTCTTTTGTTTTGAGTAGATCTCAGCAACTACGTGTCGCATCGTTACGATTTCTTCGGTTTTACTGGGAAAGTGGGTGTGACTTAGAGGATAAAGCTATTTTGAACGTTCTGCGACAATGCGAAATGTCCGAAATCACCGAAGTTATCGTTTTTACAAATATTGCGGTAATTTTAACAATAATCATGGGATTTTAACTTTCGATACATTTTGGCATAGCCGGAGACAGGGCACATAGCTGCGCTACTTTCGATTTTTGATTTTCGGCAAATCTTCGAAGATATTAGGCGCCAAATTTCGGAAATTTAAAATTTTACAAAAAACTTTTTTATTTATGAATATTTTTTAGTCGTGTTGTGCACAGAATTAAAGAGTCATCTGACTTGCGCAAAAATGTTAAAAAATTTTGTCTCAGTAATTTTCCTTGGCCTCCATTGGCTAATTCAGTTTTTCAGTCCTAGATTAATTTTTTATTGTTCGATTTGTATAAAACAAAGTTCATATGCTTCGTTGTCTCAATTGTCATTTTATTTATTACCAAAAGTGTTATCTGTCGGCACCGGAAGTGGCATAATTTTACCAAAAACTACAATTTTGACAGTTAGGTACCATTTTTTGAAAACAAATATTATTTTTTTGAAAAATTATATGACTCAAAGAGTGTGTCCTTTAAAGGCGCAAAAAATGTCGGAAGCAGTTTTTTTAATTTCTTTTTCATTTTCTAGCAAATTGGATTAAGAGGTGAAAAAAGGCGTAAAATTGACCTATTTACAACTCATTCAGGCTTTTCAGATTTTAAAATATTTTTACGTAACTTTTATAAACTTGTAGCTATAATCCATACGAAGAGAATGTATGTGAAAATTAGTTTGTAATATAAGCAGTTGCCGAGAAATAGGCAATTTTGCATGAGTCACTTTTCACGTAATTTTGGCTGTAAAAGAATCAATTATTATTCGATTTTCAATTTTCTTTCGCCATTGGATGCCTAATGCCATAGTGGACTATGTCAAACCATTTTACCCCTTGCGCTGCCACCGGAAATGACGTCATTTGCTCAAAACTTAAATTTTAGCCTTCAAAAAACAATATTTTATTCAAATGAGTCGTATTTGTTATTTTTTTCAAATTGTGATATTTGATTCTATTGATCAAATAGATTGAACCCATACGATCATACAGATACCACAAAATGGTTTCTAACTTGTACGGTTGCAGAGAAATGGGCGATTTTCCTTAAGTCACTTTTCAAGGTTTTTGGTCTATAAAAGTGTCAGTTATTATTCGATTTTCATAAAATTTTCACCATATGATATCTTGTGTCATTGATGATTTCATAGAACTAATTTAACATTTTCAGTATCACCGGAAGTAATGTCATTTTGGCAAAAACTGTATTTTTAGCCTTCAAAACAGATATTTGTTTCAAATGAGTCTGATTTGTAATATATTTTAAATTATGATATTTGATTCCAATCAACAAATGGATTGAACCCATACGATCATATAGATACCAAAAGATAGTTTTTATCGTGTACGGTTGCCGAGAAATAGACGATTATCTACAAGTCACTTTTCAAGGTTTTTGGTCTATAAAAGTGGCAATTCTCATTCGATTTACATACAATTTTCGCCATTATGATGCCTTATGCCATTTCTGATTTCATAAAACTAATTGAACATTTTCATTATCACCGGAAGTAATGAAATTTTGCCAGGATCACTTACAAGTAACATATATATAAAATGAATTGATATTGCTGGATTTGGTTGATTCTTCGTCCATTTTATTTGATGTTTACAATGCTTATGTGGAAACCTGTTTGATGGTTTCATTGGTATCGGAAGTGACATATGTTTAAGGGTAACGTGGCACCGAAAGTGACGTGGCACCAGTGAAACCCGTCATTCCTGCATGCAGGTCTAGTTTCTATCTAAATCAGTTAAGGTCGCATCGGCAGATGTCCGAGTCTCTCTGTTTATTAAATTAATTTCACTTGTGTCTGCCGATGGAGTAACGTAAACTATCCCGGAAAAAATGGGGTGTCAAGAAAATCGTCGTATGATTTCATACATTTAGTGGACTTAACCTTACTTTTACTCAGCTTCCTAGTCTTTCTCGTCAGTCTGACCAGTCTATTTTGAATGTATTTGTCACCAAAAGTCACACAGTCGTCATGTAAAGCAGTCATGATAGACCGATGCTCCGAAGTTTTCGGGAATTTATTAACATTTGTCTAGCATAAAGCCTATTTGTGATTTTTGTCATAGGTAGTTTATTACAGTTCCCAAATCATAGGGGTACTTGTCCAATGCAATGCTGGATAGCAAATCATCCGTGGACGATATCTTGCAGGACTCAGTCTCAAATCTAGAAAAAAATAAGTCCGTCGATCAAAGCCTATGCCTACAGGATGGTTAGATAATATACTATGATTATAAAAATAATTTACACCATGTTACCGAAAAGGGTCTGGAAAATAAAGACTACAAATAAAAAGTTTGTTTCGGTTATTTTCCGGGCTTAAATAGTTCTGCGTATTTAGAGCTAGCAAATATTTATTTCCTAACCACGATAGATGCCAGCGTAAACCAAGAATGTAGCCACTTAATAAAAGTAAATCTCGAAAGGTTGTAGTAAATTTATCTGGGCGATCTCATGTGGTTGAAAGTTAGAAATGAGACGAAGCTATTACAGCTAGCTCTGTATTTAAATCACCAAAATCAAAAATCAAATCAAGGAGTGAAATCGAAATTTTTGCTCACGTTCGCTATTAAATAAACACGTCGAAGCCCGTAATGAGTGTATTTTTTACTCAGCGTTATATATACCAATACATGTTTGTAAAAATACCTCATGTGACGTATATTTGCTGCGACTTCCTAAACCATGTGCGCGGCGCTAACTTCTGCTCACTTCAGAAGATTTCTCGACGGAGCAATCACACAGATAAGCGGGTCAGTTTTTATAAGGACAAATATTGTGTCTCTGAACCACTCTACCTTATAGGACACACTGATCAGCAGCGAATATTAGCTAAGGCTGACATCGACACGACATAATGAGTCCACAATATTAACTTTTTTCTTCCGACAAATTAAATTCTAAAGCATTTTTTTATGTTTTAGAAAATAAAATAAAGACATTTGTAGTTAAAAAATATTTCCTATTTAGTGTAAATGGGTATTGAAATGAGTAAAAGGCATCATTTTGCCCGAGGCAGTTACGTCGTATGTAAATAATGCACGCCATTGAGCCAATGATTGACGCCGCCGCTGGTGTCGTTGCACGTGTAGAAGACAGTCATCTGTGACAGAGATATTATAAGAAGACTTTCGTAATTCTCTGTGAAACTGATTGCCTATAGAGGTCACAATTTTGAACCGATTTTGATGAAACTTAAAATGCATGGTTATAACACAAATATCTTGGTTCCTTTTGATATTTGCGCATATCGGATCGTAACTTCCTGAATATGGCCCCTGATTTTACAAAAAAAAATTAGCTTGTGGTCCCTCTACAGGTCACAATTATTATCTGATTCTAAAACCCGTTTGATTATTATATCACCGTTACACAGTAATGAAGGTTGAGTTTGAATTTCGTGAAAATCGGACCAAAATTGTCGGACAAAATGACTGCCGTTGTGGACCCAGTAGAGGTCACATATTATTATGGTTGTATATTATTTTCATCATCATTTGCTTGAAAACGTTGAGAGAGAACCACCAACGAAACGTCCCTATACGTCGCTATAATTGTCCCCCGCCTTTCGAAGAAAGTTGGGGGACTATTAAAATGGGTTCGTCCGTCCGTCTGTCTGTCTGTCTGTCTGTCCGTCACACTTTTTGGGACACAATAACTCTCTTCCTAATTGAGCTAGAATGTTCAAACTTGGTGTATGTGTTTATTAGGTCAATGCCTTGATGGAGTTCGAAGATGAGCATTTTCCGCTTAGGGTAAGCAGAGATAAGCAATTTGATTGGTTGATGCTTTGGGACACGATAACTTTAGTTCTAATTAAGTGAGATTGATGAAACTTGGTGTATAGTTTCATTATAGTAATACCTTGACTAAGTTCGATAATGAGCATTTTCTGCTCAGGGTAAGCAGAGCTATACGCTATTTGATTGGTCGAGAATTTGGAACACAATAACTCTCCTTCTAATTGAGTTAAAATGTTCAAACTTGGTGTATATGCTTATTAGGTCAATGCCTTGATGGAGTTCGAAGGTGATCATTTTCCGCCTAGGGTAAGCAGAGATAAGCAATTTGATTGGTTGATGCTTTGGGACACGATAACTTTAGTTCTAATTAAGTGAGAGTGATGAAACTTGGTGTATAGTTTCATTACAGTAATACCTTGACTAAGTTCGATAATGAGCATTTCCTGCTCAGGGTAAGCAGAGCGATACGCAATTTGATTGGTCGAGACTTTGGAACACAATAACTCTCCTTCTAATTGAGTTAAAATGTTCAAACTTGGTGTATATGCTTATTAGGTCAATGCCTTGATGGAGTTCGAAGATGAGCATTTTCCGCTTAGTGTAGGCAGAGATAAGCAATTTGATTGGTTGATGCTTTGAGACACGATAACTTTAGTTCTAATTAAGTGAGAGTGATGAAACTTGGTGTATAGTTTCATTACAGTAATACCTTGACTAAGATCGAGAATGAGCATTTTCTGCTCAGGGTAAGCAGAGCGATAAGCAATTTGATTTGCCGAGACTTTGGAACACAATAACTCTCCTTCGAATTGAGTTAAAATGTTCAAAATTGGTGTGTATGCTTATTAGGTCAATGCCTTGATGGAGTTCGAAGATGAGCATTTTCTTCTTACGGTAGGCAGAGATAAGCAATTTTTGGATGACACTTCGTGTTCAGTTTGATTGGTCGATACGTTTGAAAAAAATAAATGTGCGATTAATTGATATGTGTCATCTATTTATTTTGGGATTTCGGCGGGGGACATCAGCCTCACTGTTGGCTTGTTAAAATAGTAATGGTGTTCCATATTATGTTTTTGTGTTTCTTACTATATGTATAATTACTAAAAAGGTGAGTCACGGTGGCTAAGTGGGTAAGACGATGGCTTGCTAGCCAGGAGGTCGGGTGTTCGATCCTTGCATTTATCCAGACTTTTCCGATGTGGTTCCCCCTTGTCAGTGATGTGTACAAATTGGCGTGCGCGCAAAAGATCCCTTGGCAGTTGGAATTCGATATAAAAGTAGGTCGTAGCGCCGCTGCCCGGGCAAAATTTCCCTCATAGCACACTGTATGGGCTAATGGAAGATGGGCATACGCCATACAGTGTGCTATGAGGGCAGCGGCGCTACGGCCTACTCTTATATCGAATTCCAACTGCCAAGGGATCTTTTACGTGCAATCCAATGTGTACACGGGACCTCTGGTTTTCGTCCCATTCGAACGACTAGGCAGCTGTCCTTACCAGGCCCTCCTTCTGCATCACTGACAAGGGGAAATCACGCCGGAAAATCGAGATGAACTTTCTCGGCCAATGCAGGGATCGAACACCCGACCTCCAGGCTAGAGAACCAGCGCCTTATCCACTTAGCATACTTACATATTTAATATTTTATAATATACGACTATTTTGTTTCAAAACATTTAACTTCTTTAAATTGAATTCTTCCGGTTAGACTTGTGTTTAAATACCCAACAATCGATGCCATGCGTAAGATTTGGTAGAGTGAACAATAACAATAAGAAGAGAATATTATAAATTTTTGTTTACAATATCGGGCGTATACATTGATAATTTCTCTCAAATTGAGTTACGCGTTGACAGGATGTATAGTTGATAAGATATAGGCATCAGTTGGGAAAACAAATAATAAATATGGACATTATTTTTTTGTGCTGGATTCTTTAGCGCTGATTTATTTGACAACATGGGGGTGACATTAGACGATATATTTGGTAAGCTCTTTTTATACGCCCACATTTTCATGTGGACGTATATTGTCGTCGCCCCTGTTCGTCCGGACGTCCGTCCGTCCACAATTGTTTGTGAACAGTCTACAGGTCACAATTTTTATCCGATTTCAATGAAACTTAAAATATAGGTTTATCACCCTAAGATCTCGGTTCCTGTCGATATTGGCATGTATCAGACCGTAACTTCATGGGTTATGGCCCCTGATTGTACGAAAAATCATGTTTTTTAGCTTGTGAACAGTGTAGAGGTCACAATTTTGAACCGATTTGGATGAAACTTGAAATGCATGTTTATAACCCAAAGATCTTGGTTCCTTTAGATATTTGCGCCAATTGGATCGTAACTTCCTGAATTATGGCCCCTGATTGTCTGAAAAATCGCCCTTTTTAGCTTGTGGTCCCTCTGGAGGTCAAAATTGTGATACGATTTAAAAAACCATTTGATTATATCACCGTCCCATGGTTATGAAGGTTGAGTTCCAATTTCGTGAAAATCAGACCAAAATTGACGGACAAAATGGCCACCGTTTGTACGCGAATAGTGTGAAAATATGTTATATCAAGGTTGTGGATCTTATAGAGGTCACAATTTTGAACCGATTTTAATGAAACTTGACATGTATGTTTATGACCCAAAGATCTTGGCTCCTGTCGATATTTGTGCCCATCGGATCGTAACTTCCTGAATTATGGCACCTGATTGTCCGAAAAATCGCCCTTTTCAGCTTGTGGTCCCTCTGGAGGTCAAAATTGTTATCCGATTTTAAAAAACATTTGATTATATCACCGTTCCATGTTTATGAAGGTTGAGTTCGAATTTCGCGAAAATCGGACCAAAATTGACGGACAAAATGTCCGCCGTTTGTATGCGAATGGTGTGAAAATATGTTATATATATCACGGTTGTGGACCTTATAGAGGTCACAATTTTGAACCGATTTTGATGAAACTTGACATGTATGTTTATAACCCAAAGATCTTGGTTCCTTTCGATATTTGCGCCCATCCGATCGTAACTTCCTGAATTATGGCCCCTGATTGTCCAAAAAATCGCCCTTTTTAGCTTGTGGTCCCTCTGGAGGTCAAAATTGTTATCCGATTTAAAAAAACGTTTGATTATATCACCGTTTCATGAAGGTTGAGTTCGAATTTGTGATACGATTTAAAAAACCGTTTGATTATATCACCGTCCCATGGTTATGAAGGTTGAGTTCGATTTTCGTGAAAATCGGACCAAAATTGACGGACAAAATGGCCATCGTTTGTACGCGAATGGTGTGAAAATATGTTATATCAAGGTAGTGGACCTTATAGGGGTCACAATTTTGAACCGATTTTGATGAAACTTGACATGTATGTTTATAACCCAAAGATCTTGGTTCCTTAAGATATTTGCGCCCATCGAATCATAACTTCATGAATTATGTCCCCTGATTGTCCAAAAAATCGCTTTTGTTAGCTTGTGGTCCCTCTGGAGGTCAAAATTATTATCCGATTTAAAAAACCGTTTGATTATATCAAGGTTTCATGGTAATGAAGAGAGAATTTGAATTTCGTGAAAATCGGACCAGAGTTGACGGATAAAATGGCCGCCATCTGTACGCGAATTGTGTAAAAAATATGTTATATCAAGGTTGTGGACCCTATAGAGGTCACAATTTTGAACTGATTTTGATGAAACTTGAAATACATGTTTATAACCAAATGATCTTGGTTCCATTGCATGTTTGACGATATCGGATCGTAACTTCCTGAATCATGGCCCCTGATTGTACGAAAAATCACCCATTTTAGCTTGTGGTCCCTCTGGAGGTCACAATTACATGTATTATCTGATTTAAAAAAACGTTTGATTATATCACAGTTACACCGTAGTTATGGGTGAGTTTGAATTATGATTTTCTGATGATTACTTAAAATGCAACAACTCTTGTTGACTGCCCGGACGATTTGGCTGCTGTGTGGGCGTATGTTTCGTTGCCTGGCAACCTATTTTTTCAATCTTCATATAATTATAAAATTGTGGCCGCTTTGTTTTCTTTAAGGGAGGCGGGTGGGGGGCACAAACAAGGTCATTTTTTGATCAAAACTTGGTCTAATTTTATTTCAAAAATTAGCTTGCGCGTAGACGAAGCATGGAAGACTAAACAATTGAAAGATTAAGTATTCGTTAAACTCTCTATAAAACGAACTGTTGTTTTAGATTTTAACTTACATGTAGAAGCAATATTTTATAGTTTAATTATCAATGTGTCATAATTGTCTATCATATTGTTTAGAACCGATGGGTCTCTCTCTCTCTCTCTCTCTCTCTCTCTCTCTCTCTCTCTCCTGTAAATAATTGTTGTTGAATTATCTATGTTTAATAAATCACATAGAAGTTATTTGGACTCAGTCCAGACATAAGGTGGTCAAAATTTCCATATCGCCGATGATTTTTCCCCAGTTGGACCTAGGCATTAGTTCGTTACATCTGTCATTTCCCAAATAGGGCAAAAAAACTTAATATGAAAGACTAGGTTTTGTTAATAAGTTTGCTTAACTTAAACAGTGTATTTAATACAAGTAGTATGTCGAATGAACATACATAATAGGTAAACTCCTCTTGTTATTAAAAAAAACCCATTTACATTTATGAATTCTCGTTAAGAGATTTGATATCAATGTTTCATAATCAAATGTTCCATAAACGGGAATTTCGTTTCAAGTAAATATACTATTCAAAAAAAGTAGGGGATATTTGATTTTTAAGTGTTATTAAAGTCACCTAATGAAACTGACGAAGAAACAAATGACAAAATGAAATGAAGTTCACATTCATCGATTTATTCCAAATGATCGTTAGACTAAGTAAGGCACAGACTGACCATTATAAGGGTAAAATGATACCCGGGGTCAAACAGCAAAGTTACCACAGCATCACAACAAAGTCAGTAACGGGTAAATCCTCCTCTGTTTGCCAAACAAGCATTGGTCCGACGTGGCATACTCCTAATGAGACGTCTAAGGTCATTTTGGTCCAGATTGTCCCATTCCTGTTGCAACGCAGCAGCAAGTTCTTGGACATTGGCAGGACGTTGTTGACGTTGACGTAACCTCTGTCCAAGCATGTCCCAGACATGCTCGATGGGGGAGAGGTCGGGACTCAGTGCTGGCCAAGGTAATGTGGTGATGTTCTGTTGTTGGGGGTAACCTGAAACGATCCTGGCACTGTGACATCTTGCGTTGTCATCCTGGAAGATGAAACGGCGGCCATGAATTCGTGCGAACGGCACAACATGGACTGCCAAGATGTTGTCCCGGTAGTACTGGCCTGTAACACGCCCTGCAACAACATGTAAAGCCGTTCTTCCAGCAACAGTGATGCCTCCCCACACCATAACAGAACCACCCCCAAATCGATCATGTCTGATGACGTTAACGTCTTGGAAGCGCTTGTTTCGACGACGCCATACCCTCCTACGTCTGTCCAAAAAATCAACAGTGAACCTTGACTCATCTGAAAACATCACATTGCTCCAGCGTCGATTATCCCAGTGTTGACGATCCCTACACCGACGACGTCTTGCCTGAATGTGATGATCTCTCAAACAAAGGATCACGCGAGGACGTCGGGCGCGAAGGTGACCCCTATGCAGTCGATTCCGAATCGTCTGGCCACTCACTCTCACACCAGTGTCTGTCCTGTACAGATTGTGTATCACGGTATCTGGACCATAGCCTGCTTATGACAGACTGAGAAACATTCATCGTCCGCGCCACAACCGCCTGTGTTGTGCCGATCTGTAGCATGCCAAGGGCACGTAACCTTTCATTTTGGATAAGTCGACGCATATCAAAATTTGTTTTCTGGTCACTAAAACAATTAAACTGATGTTTCCACCCCGGAATTCAATGCCACAATGACTGTAACATTCAAAGTCAGAGTCGTGCAAATCTTGGGTTGGACCCCCATGATGATCCCAAGCATCACCTGCATTCCATGCGGTAGCTATTGGTGCGTTTGGGCGTCACATGTAACTGGAAATGTTTCTTCTGTTAGGTTCTATAGTGACTTTTTTCGTAGTCATTTGCATATTTTAGTATTATGCCCCCAAAATCAAATATCCCCTACTTTTTTTGAATAGTACATGTATATTTTGAAAATGTAAGTATCTGGAAAATTCAAGTTAGTAGTTTAAAAGTTTAATAGCTTAAAAGTTTAATAGCTTAAAAGTTTAATAGCTTAAAAGTTTAATAGCTTAAAAGTTAATGGTTTAAGTTAGGGGGTCAAGGTGGCTAAGTGGGTAAGGCGCTGACAGTGATGCAGGAGGGGGCGGGGGAGGGGGGCGGCTGACGAAGACAGCTATCTGGTCGTTCTGATAGTAAAAAACGGATGTTTAAGTTAGAGAAACCTCCCCATGTACAAACTGTATGATGTGGGCTAAAAACATATCCACACTAATTAATCTATCAAAATTTTCTTCAAATATCTCTCAAAATAACTTAATAAGGTGTCTATCTACCACGGGCTTACGATACAATAATTGCTAATATACTTTAACTGCAATGATCGGTAATATACTGAGCGCTATAGAAAACGCATCACTTAGTTTTTCATATAGCAAAATGATCCTGTAAACATACCTTATCTATTCTGCCTCTCATTGTGAACAATATTCAAATGGGAACACATCAATAACAACACATTTGTACACTTATGGGTGTTTAATCTGTAGTCAACGGGCGGGGGGGGGGGCGTCAGCCTCACTGTTGTTGGCCTGTTTTGATAGAATTATCAATTCAAGAAAGTGATAGAGAAGATACCAAATATTTCATTTTATTTCAAAATGTTTTAGGCTATCCTTCCGTATACCTGATTCAATTATTTGTTTATATATTTATTTTTGTTCACAGTTTTACCAATTCAAGAAAGTGAGAGCGAAGATACCAGAATCGAGGGACATGCGGAAGGTAGTTACCAATATTATTAAAGTGTAACTTTAACATCACCATATTGTTTATAATTTGGCTACTTATTATGAATGGCCTGAGATTTGTGATATTTTTTGGTATTAGTAAAAGTATCAATTGTTAAAGCTGCATTATGAAAGAGCTACATCTGCCTATCTTTCGGATGGGACGAAAAACCCGAGGTCTCGTGTACACATTGACATTTGGAATTCGACATAAGAGTAGGCCGTAGTGCCGCTCTCCGGGTAAAATTTCCCTCATAGAACACTGTATGGCGCATGCCCGTCTTCATTAGCTCAATTCGGAGCAGAACAGTAGGACGTTAAACCCCATTTTATTTCTATTTTCTACTAACTATCATAGCAAGAACGACCACTGTTTTATCTAAATATTACACAATGTGTCTTTAAAAACGTTATCACAGATTGAACATGAACAATTTATAACTTTGTCTTCCGATTTATGTTTCAGTTTCCGCCAATGATGTCAGTGAAGTTTCAATTCAACAACAGAATTTAATGCAACAGGCCGCAGGTAAATAACAATAGTCGCAAATGAAATCAGTAGAGTTACATAAAGGAAATGCAATGAAGATTAAATGAAATGAAATGGGGTTTAACGTCCTACTGTTCTGCTCCGAGTGGGATACTGAATACGGACATACAGTGTACAATGATGGCACTACGGCCAACTCTTATATCGAATTCCAACAGCCAAGGGATCTTTTACGTGCATGTCAATATGTACATCGGCGTTTCGTCTCATCCTAACGACTAGACAGCTGCCAGGCCCTCCGCCCTGATTCACTGACATGTGAGAACCAAGCCGGAAACTCTGAACTGTCTCGGCCAATGCAGGGGTCGAACGACCGACATCCAAGCTAGCGTGCCAGCGCCTTACCTACTAAGCCACGGTGACTCCCCGAGTAGCATTCAAATAGTAAGGTCCACCACATTGCATGACATTAATATGTCGTTTTGGTGTTGGAGACTAGTAGCATTCAAAGTGTGAGGACTGTTTAAGCTGAACTCCGATTACAAAACTAAATTACCCACAGTTGCGTGCAAAAAACAGCTGAAGCTCACCGCAACAGACCGTTTCATTGGCTAATCCCTCACATCATCCAGAACACTTCAATGTTCAATGATAACAACTCTTCCAGATCCTACTGTCGTAAAGACAAGTAAATCCAGATTTTGAACTATATAAAAAAGAAACGAAATAGGATCTGTGTTTTATTCAAATTGGTGAATTATTTCTTTTGAACACAGGTGAAGAAAAAAAAGAACGACATTTATTTTACGGGCCTTGAATCTCACTCTTGAATATCTTTATTTTTAACATTTCCTAATGAACTTTAGAAGTCCTGTCAATTAACCTCGACAATCTGCTGTAGCCGAGGTAAATCCGTAATTTATGCCGATGTATTTTACATTTGCCTGGGCCACATTATTAGCCGAGGCCATTGAATCCTTGAATAGGTATATAACGTTATTTTTGTTTTATAAATACCAAAAATTATTATCAACAAATCATACCGCTCATCGGTTTGATTATCGTCAAATAGTTTCATGTCTTTCAATTTCTCTTTGAATATTATTTCCGTTGTGCAAATACCGTTCATAATTTTATAATCGTGCGTCCCGGTAACACAATTAATTTCCGAACATCCCGGCTTCGTTTTGAAATTAACAGGGCAATATTTCAGTTATTATCTAGACATTAATCACAAGTACAACTCCATTTTGAAATCCATGGAAAATGGAATTGTCTGATGGCATTTCGTGGATCGCGATCATGCTAATGACAATCATCGCTTTGAATTCTATTATCGCAAAAGGTAGCGTGCCATCATCTTCAATAGAAGGATTGATCTTGCCTTAACTACATACATCTTATCAAGTCATTCACGTAATACCTTGCATATTTCGCCACCAAGTTCGATTGGCACAAGCCCAGCTTGGGAACCTATCAGATTCATCGGTCGTCGTGAATACCAAGTCTCGTGCTTGTAGCTAAAATGCCTACATGTGACAATCGAGTTGTAAAGTTCAAAGATCGATCAATGTCAAGGTTGTTGCTTTTCCAGGAGTTTCTCAATTTAAAAAACCCTGTTTGTTTATAGTGTGTTATGTGTCACGAACTCTAATTGGACAATGCTAACTAGTTACGTGTTAAACAACGGGAGCAAAGTACGGGAATTGCTGAGTATTGAAGCAACGGTTAGATGTTGTAAAACTCGCGAACGTTGCCTAAAGCTGCAATTTCATATTTTTAAGTTATATTATTAAAATATATTAAAATAAAGCCTTTAAATAGGTGGTATCTATAAACAGTCCTACCTTGTTAAAGAATAATCATATAATTCACTATTGCCAGTTGAGAAATTGGTAAAAATATCATTTTCAACTTTAAATTCAAACGTTTGAAGATAGCTATTGCATGGGGGTAATAGTAAAACAAGGGAGGTAATTGTGTTATTATTTCCTCTGTGAAAGATTTCTAAGAGTAGGTAATAATGCCTATGATCGTATCGAGTTGACAACCTATTGCGCAAAAGACAGAAATAATTATGTTTTGACTTTCTTAGAAAATATGAAATTCTCGCTTTAAGGAACATGGCGTGCCATATGAGTTATTGTATGCTGCACAGATGCAGTGAAAATGGTTAAATTTTGCACGAAACTTGCACGATTGAAAAGATCGTGCATTGCTATGATTGCAATCGCGTGTGTGTCAAAATGTGTCAACCTTTTGTCGCAGGAGGCAAATTATTTAACAGAACGACTACACAAGGGCTCAGTTCTAAAATAAACCTGGAAAGAGGTTTTCCTGGCTAACCAGGCTTGTTACAAGGTGAAGTACCTTAAAAAGTCTGTAAATTCTATCACAGCGACTATACTGAAAACAATTACACTAGATTATCTCAATAACTACACAATTATATTAAACTGAAAAGGATTCAACCATTTTTATTATTATGTCTTATCAGGTACATATTATTTTACTAATTAGACGAAATAAGTCTACCACGGTGTACTATTGCTCTAAAAAAACTGCCTTACCCCAATATTTGTCTGGATGATGGAGACTATTACCTTACAACATTCTTTGGAACAAGTAGTAAAAAATTTATAATTTACTAGTATTATTTATTTCATTGTAGATTTACTATGGATGTTTAGTACTGTTTGTTATATGGAGCTGTACAGAATATTATGTTATATACGGTAAGTGTATATAAAGTTGTACAGTATAATATGTTATATAAGGTAAGTGTATATAAAGTTGTACAGTATAATATGTTATATAAGGTAAGTGTACACAGAGTTGTACAGTATAATATGTTATATACGGTAAGTGTATATAATGTTGCACAGTATAATATGTTATATACGTTAAGTGTATATAAAGTTGTACAGTATAATATGTTATATAAGGTAAGTGTACATACAGTTGTACAGTATAATATGTTATATAAGGTAAGTGTACATACAGTTGTACAGTATAATATGTTATATAAGGTAAGTGTAGTGTATGAGCAGTTGTACAGTGATGTAATATGATGTAAGTAAGTAATGTAAATGATGTAATGTTTGACAAGGTCAGCATGGTGTTTTAATACCGACTGTCCAACAACTTGCCCCTGAAATATTTTAACAGCATTGAAGTCCTTAATTCAAAAAAACAATGATAATCAATTTTAAACACAACAAGTTTGGCATCTAAAAATACTAATTCCAACATGACGACCCAACTGCATTTATTTACCCACCCCATTCCATTCTAACCTATATACACATAGGTTTAATATTTGTTGAAAGAATATCAACTATATGATATAGTAATAAGTTTTATATTCGTTATATGCACTTAGTAATGGGTTTTATATTCGTTATATACACTTAGTAACAGGTTTTATATTCGTTATATACGGTTTTATATTCGTTATATACACTTAGTAATAGGTTTTATATTCGTTATATACACTTAGTAATACGTTTTAGATTCGTTATATACACTTAGTAACAGGTTTTATATTCGTTATATACGGTTTTATATTCGTTTTATACACTTAGTAATAGGTTTGATATTCGTTATATACACTTAATAATGAGTTTAATATTTGTTGAAAGAAAATGAACTATATATATCTATAGTAATAAGTTTAATATTTGTTATAAGAAATACATTTATCTAACATGCCATTTGACTTTCATTTCAGATTCTTTCAACGTTTAGTCTTGGCATTAATTTTAACGTCCATTTTGTTTTAACGTCTATTTACTGGAAGTCGGAAAATGGTCCATTTCACCAAAATACCGAAAACCCTTCATTGGCTTCCTGTACATTACGAATCTCAACTTTTTTCAAAATAAATGTAAATAGCACCAGCGATGAGCTTAGAAATGAGCAAACGTTCCGTCCAGTACTCTTTAACTCATCTGTGGAATTCACAACCCCTTCATTTAAAAGTATCAAAGTTCGTCCATTTTCAAAACAAGGATGACAACTCATCAGTTCATATAACACTTTGGATCAAATGGAATCCTTAAGTATTAACTTTACAAGCGTATTCGGAACTCCTAGTACAAGTATTTATTACGCTATACAAATGTGGATGTTGTGTTACAACTAACATATTTAATAAATATGTGCTACAGCTGGAGATACTCTATAAGATAAATATTATTGCATTGTGACCATTTACATCTGTATTAAGTTATAACAATACACATTCATCCGTGATACATTCTTTATACATTCTAAAATACCAAATATTTAAACAAGTGTATCTACATTATGTGTTTATGTATAATATGTAGAAATACGGCATATATTTTATTACCCAGAGAAAAAGGATATTGCAGCACCTAATTTGAATATAGTGTTAGTGTTTGATCAGTTAGTTAGGTATTTTACGTCCCGGACTGTCTCTAGGAAACACTGAAGCAGAAACGAAAGACAAAAACTGAAACCTAAGTAGTGGATTCAATGTGATTCTATCGAGCTACAGAAACTGAGTGAAACCAGGTCTAAACAAGAGATTACATATACCAGTGGAAGCCTTCACATAATTCAGAAAGTTACAATCCAATATGCGCAAATATGGAATGGAACCAAGAGCTGTAGGTTATAAACATGTATTTCAAGTCCCATCAAAATCGAATTAAAATTGTGACCTCTGTAGGGTCCACAGCCTTGATATAACATATTTTCACACTATTCGCGTACAAACGGCGGCCATTTTGTCTTTGCTCTAGGATGTTTTTCTGTAGGCATTCCATTTTCAAACGTCGCGCTATACCCGTGCTCGACCATCAGTTTCTCTCGTCCGACTTGTGAATTTTTCGTCATAACGCCATCTTCCAATGAGAGATTATCTGATAATAGATCTCCTGGTGCCCATATAACATTTCATGTTCATATCGAATGTGAGTAACAAATACATACTGTTACGAGTTACTGTTCAGATCTCTTGCAATATGGTTACATCATTTTATATAACGAGAACGTATTTATTATCACGTTTTAGCGATTCAGAATTGTTATATTCATGTTAATCAGGCGCGGATCCAGAGGGGGGGGGGGCGTACCCGGCGCACGCCCCCTCTATTTTTTGAGGTGGCGAACAATTTTTAGCTCCATATATTCTCGCGAGAAAGGAGAACAAAAATAGTTTAGGTTGGAAATCTTAATTTACAGTATTAGTATGAAATTAGTCCTTGTGGGCATTTTTTTCCACTCAAAAATCACTGTTCCGGGCGTCGCACTCCAAAGTGGGTGCGGCACGCCCCCTTTTCCGAAAATCCTGGATCCGCCTCTGATGTTAATATATATTCATAATCATTGTATTATTGTATTATATACATACGCCAACCACCTAGCCTTAATAAATTACTTACTGCAGCTAAATTACTACTTTCTAGAAATATGACGTTTTCTACTCCCAAGTGACACTGTCCACTTGGTAAATGTTGCCAACATATCATATGATTATTGATACTTTTTATACGCCCACATTGAAATGTGGTCGTATATTGTCGTCATCCCGTCCGTCCGTCCGTCGGTCCGGCGTCCACAATTGCTTGTGGACGCTCTAGAGGCTAAAGTTAATATCCGATTGACTTTAAATTTGTACATGGTGTTTAAGGTCATCAGACGAAGAAGCCTATTGTTTTTCAGCGATTTCCGATAATAACTACCAGAGTTATGACCCTTGATCACTTCAAAAAATCTTGTGGACGCTCTAGAAGCCAAAGTTAATATCCGATTGACTTTAAATTTATACACAGTGTTTAAGGTCATGAGACGAGGAAGCCTATTTTATTTCAGCAATTTCCGATAATAACTACCAGAGTTATGGCCCTTGATCACTTCAAAAAATCTTGTGGACGCTCTAGCGGCCAAAGTTAATATCCGATTGACTTTAAATTTATACACAGTGTTTAAGGTCATCAGACGAAGAAGCCTATTGATTTTCAGCAATTTCCGATAATTAGTGCCAGAGTTATGGCCCTTGATCACTTCAAAACAATCTTGTGGACGCTCTAGCGGCCAAAGTTAATATCCGATTGACTTTAAATTTATACACAGTGTTTGAGGTCATAAGACGAAGAAGCCTATTGATTTTCAGCAATTTCCAATAATTAGTGCCAGAGTTATGGCCCTTGATCACTTCAAAAAATCTTGTGGACGCTCTAGAGGCCAAAGTTAATATCCGATTGACTTTAAATTTATATATGTTTAAGGTCATGAGACGAAGAAGCCTATTAATTTTCAGCGATTTCAAATAATTACTTCCAGAGTTATCTCCCTTGGTCACTTCAAAAAACCTTGTGAAACTATAGAGGCCAAACTTATCATCCGATTGACTTCAGATTGATACACAGAGTTTAAGGTGTTGAAACGAATAAGTATTTTGATTTTCAATGAATTTTGATAACTGAACAGCTAAATCCATGATATTAAATGATTCGTATACTAATTGTTAGCGTGGGGCAAAACTCTTTAAAAAGCAAGCAAATTCTAATGATTTCCTGATTCTGATAATTACATAATGAGTTGTTACTCGTAATCAGATTTTAGTGTATTACAAACGTTTCATTCCCTAAAAAAAGTATAATTATGTGACAACCATTGTTGACTGCCCGGACGATTTAGCTGCTGTGGGCGTATGTTTCGTTGCCTGGCAACCTATCTTCTAATAATGATTATACTTTTAGAATTAGTAGTAATAGCTATTATGGTACAAAAACTTAGTACATGTTCTTGTGTGTAGGCGAATGCGGTCCTGTTTGGAAAGTTTCGAAACATTTAAAAACTTAAATTTAGTATTTGTCCCTTTTAAAAGTCAAAATTGATGATGCCATTAAAAGAAGAAACAAGGAAACTAATTTCATTGACTAGTTCTTACCAGACTAACATGCTTAATTTGCCTTAACCCCTTTCCCCCATCGACCGGGCTGCCTACGACAGCACCTTGTATATATACAACTTACCTTTTTTTTTTACTTTAATACTATATAAGGGGATTTAAAAACCCACTTTATTATCAATATTTGTTTATAAGGTAATAAGATTGATATAATGAAAGGTTAAGTTTATAGTCACATTGCATATATACATTCATTTCATCTCATTACTCTTGTAGTATTGGGAGGAGGGGGGGGGGCGAATGTATCATACGGCCTGCTATTGAGTCAACTGTTGTGGTTTCGAATCCCCGATTGTACGTGGCAAGGAGTAGGGTCGGCTGTCCAACATCGTGAGTTTTCTCCGTGTACTCCGGTTTCCTCCAACTGCTAAAGACACCTACGCGCAAGCGAATTATTGAAATAAAATTAAACCATATGTTAGTTTGTGTCAAGTGGACGTTAAACCGCATTTCTCTCTTTCAGTATTGACAGATTATACCAGGAAGAGTATACTTTACATTATGTTATGTATACTTTAAATTATGTTATGTATACTTTAAATTATGTTATGTGTACTTTAAATTATGTTATGTATACTTTAAATTATGTTATGACGTATACTTTCAATTATGTTATGAGGTATACTTTAAAATAGCATTATGCAAGATCAAAATCTACTTATTACATGTCTTTAGGCCTGAGATGTTATCTAAATACTCAATTAGACATTAATTAACATATCTAGACCATAATAAACTCTTTAAGTCAAGGCTAGCCTTCAATGTTGGCGGATTAAATTCTTATATGCCGCTTAATGGCCGTTGATAATTAAATCAAGCAAGTGGATAATCGAGACTATGCTGTTTATATTAATGATTTGAGTATGGATCAATTTGACTGAAATTTTCAGCAAATTATCTTTACACTATCTAGTTTTTAACTATTATAGTGAGAACTGCCATGTCTTTATCTTATCTCCCATAATGTAACTTTAAATACGGCAATACATGGATGAATTGTGACTAATATAAATCTCACATATGGTCGTCGACATTTTTGTATCGGAGAGACAGGCACACATCTACCAAATTGAGTACACAACCATCGACGGGCCCTTGTATGTAAATAGACACCTACAAGTAAAATTCAAGTTTTCCGTTTTTAATCAAATGCAGGCCTATGACAGTACGAAAAGAAAATAATGGAAGTCTATTTTATTAAAAAGTATGTTCCTCGACTTAATATTCAATAAGTAATAATTGACCATTAATTTATCCCAAGACGTCTTCTATTCATTGTTTCTAAATTGTATCCATATACAACAGATAAACACACGTGTATACATGTTTTCTGCTCGTTACCTACATGTATATACTACTTAACTATAGACAATTTTATTTAACTTTAGACAATTAAAACCAACGTGTTACGTTGTAAATATGTATAAATATACTATAATATGCCCATTTCTATGCAATAGTCCCAAGAAAGACACACAGTATTTTAAAGTGTTTTTAAACCAGTGTTGAAATCAGGTTGTGGCAGCATACCTTTTATATTTTCATCGTTTACCGTGAAACATAGTAATACTGCCTGCCTTACCGCTGTGCTCATATTTCTTGATCTCTAACGTTTAATTACTTATTTACATTGATGGCGCAGATAGGTAGCTTATGATTTAATGTATATCAGAATAAAGTAAATTTGTTAATTTTTTTCAAATGTACGTATTTTTTATTTATTTATGTATTATCAAGAACAAGACATGTCTCCACCAACAACAGTATTGAAGAACAAGACATGTCTCCACCAACAACAGTATTGAACTTGCTCACCGAATCACTTCATATTCATTGGGTTACTTACATTAATCACGGTGAAACATTTAGTAAATTATTTGTATGCAAACTCGACGATAATAGATCACTAAAAATAGAATCGTTTCGAATGGCCTACTCTTATAGTCAGGGGTGGGGTGGGGTGGTGGCAAAGAACTCATTAAGATCATTATGTCAAAAATGGCTGCCAACACCTCCAAATGAGCGAAAGTCCATAACTATTAACTCAAATTTGATGATCTTGATGTCTATCCGCAGGTTTTGGGGGACAAGGAACACATTAAGAGAACTTTGGATATCACTGAAATTATATTCATGACCTTCACTTGTCCACTATCATAGAATAAGTTTCAGGCCGTTCAGTTTTGAGTGTCAACCTGATCCTATTTTGTCGGACGCAATCAGGAGTTTACTGAAAGTAAGCCAGGCTTGAGTTAGAATATAGCTTCTCCCAATCTATGTCTATTTTAGGTATTATCATTGTGCTGATCTTCTGTTATCTGTAGTGTTACAGGATTTAGTGTAAGTGGATATGTAAAATGAGAAAAAGGCATCATTCCGCCCGGACCAGTTTACGCTACCATGTCTTATGTAAGCAATGCACGCGCCATCGAGCGTGATCGGCGCCGTATGTAACGTCAAATGTAGAAGGCATACTTGAACTAATACAGGTCAGTCACCTTATACAGAGGTGTAAGAGAATGGTAAGTGGGCGAACCAGAAAATACCCCGCATTCCTTGTAATGTATAGTGTATACATCACATCTGTCCTACCTCGCGGGTTTTTTTTCCAAGACCTCCGGTGTCCTCCCACTACACACAAGTGAATTATTGAAATAAAATTAAACCATATGTTAGTCCCTAAATGATCTAGCTTGTGTCCAGTGGACGTTAAACAATTTCTCCCTCACCCCATCCCAACTAATAAGGTTGGGATTGAAATTACAACAGCTGATTTAATGAAAGATCCGGGGGGGGGGGGGAGTATGGCCTAGTGGCCTAGAGTGCTGCGATCCGACCTCTAGCTGGCCGGTCACCTCTGGTTTCGAGCCCTGGTGTGAGCGTATGTGGCATGGAGATAGGGGCGCCTTCTCAACCTCGTGGGTTTCCTCTGGGCACTCCGGTTTCCTCGACGGCTAAAGACCCTACGCGCAAGCGTATTATTGAATAAAAATTAAACCATGTGTTAGTCCCAAAATGACCTAGTTTGTGTCGAGTGGACGTTAAACCCCATTTCTCTCTCTCTCAGAGAAAACCAACAAGAGTCCGGCAACCCTCATCCTTGTCACATACAAACCCACAGATCCAATGCGCAACGGTTTTCTTGAAATATAATAAAAGACAAAGTTAAAAAAATTTTTTTTTCAAAATCTTTTATTCAGTTTTAGATTACAAGAAGGAGATGAAAATTCTTAAAACAAACGGTTTCAAATACATAGAGAATTTGTTTTTAATTTAATAAAAACCATGGACCTTATTATAGGTCCATGTTAAAAACCATTGATGGTATAAAGTTAATGTAAAATGTGCTGAAATTAAAACCTTTAAAAGTGGTAGTATTAAAGTAGTTAAATACATATATGTAACATATAGTTTCATTTAATATCCTGATTTTAATTCAATCAATTGAACAGATTTAAAGACTCCTGACTGAAGAGGGATAAAAGTTCACTTTCGTTTTTAATAATTCATTAATAGAAAAGGGCCTACAACCCATGTCCTTTTGAATACTACATCAACTGGTGTATTCGCACATTGCCTGCAAACTGACAAAAAAATATTAGAAAGTCGTTCACCAACATGGGTATGAAAACTTAGATGTTAATGGAATTTTGATTGTCACATAGAAATAGGGTAGATTTCACATTTAATAGGAAATTAACCCATTTCTCAACTTATTTAACAAATTTTGAAAAGACAAGAATATTTGCACAGGGCTTGTTCCTGAGGGAATTCAGGAATACTGGTTTCATTGTGAGAAAACACCAACCAGACACAAGCGACTATCATTCAATTTGGACTTCTCATGTATTTCGCTGAACATAATCGATTAGAAATTACAATACATTATTTAAAATATTTTATATACAATAAAATTATATTAATATGTGCTTTTCGCTCCATTTTAGTTTCCAAATAATAGGGATTTAACTCTTTTAATATTTCCAGTTTGTACCACAGTGGGAATAAAAGACTTTAATTGGATATAAGAATTAGACCACCTGTTGTGTCAAGTAGAAGATAGATTAATATAAAACATATTATTATACTACACCTATACAGTTGACTAATCAATTAAATTCAATAAAAGAAATAAGAAAAGATTATCTTAAAAATTGATAAAAGTTTTAACTCATTTATACATTATTAATTTACACATGTAATAATTATTTGAATATTTTCATCTATGTTTATATGTTACAGTCATTCTGTCAAACCAGGCATTTTCGCCAAACGATGCCCTGTAATCATGCGTTATGTCATATTCTTTAAAAGCTGACGAATTGTTTTAAGTCTTTTGATATAATAATGACTAAAAAAATTCCACATTAGGTGTTTAGCCAAATAGGTTTATTTGACAGAATTGACTATAACATATATAATATAGTGTTTTCGTATAGAAGTTATATTAATATTGTTGTTTTATTTCATTATACCCTACTAATATATTCGTTTCATGAAACCTAAACATAATTTAATTTTTAAACACAGAATCTATTTAAAATGACATGTTCTTCTCTTAATATTTACAAGTAAATCAGAAAGATCCAGTTGTAATCGGGTTTCATATTGACCCTTTTCCCGCTAATTGCTAGGTTTATTTAAAATTCTAATGTTTCCAATGCATGGTTAGGTCAGTCAACCTTAAGGGGCTGTACATATATAGCAGTGATGATCAGTGTATATCAGATCTGACAAACACGTGGCTGTAACTTACAGTAACTTACAAAACCTACTTAACTGATTCCCCTATTAGACTAACAGGCCCATTGTTCATGGTAATTATAATATCATATAATAGTATTTAGTTCCTTTTGTACTGCAAAACACTCCTTTATTCTTCCTTTTATTCATTCATTCATTCACTCTATTCATTCATTCATTCGATAAAACTTCTATCCCATTCAATCTTCATACAGTGCTAGGGGGTGTAATATGGCAAACAGTGCACGAATATTATAAAATGGAAACTTTTTTTTTTAATGAACTCTTTATACAAATTAACATCACTATCACACTTAAAATGGGCGAATATTTACAGAAAAATAAAACATTAACACTATATACAATCAAATACTGGATAAAACAGCAAATAAAATATGCCAGCAGGCGTGGAAATTTTTTTTAATGAACTCTTTATACAAATTAACATCACTATCACACTTAAAATGGGCGAATATTTACAGAAAAATAAAACATTAACACTATATACAATCAAATACTGGATAAAACAGCAAATAAAATATGCCAGCAGGCGTGGAAATAAGTTTTAGATGTACCTGACAAAATGTCAGGCAATAATGAAATAGTACCTGACATTTTCAACAGAGTGCCAGACATGTATTAATAATATCAACAAAAAAGACAAATCAGTGCCGGACAAATGTTTCAGATGGTATAAGGTTTCTTTTAAGGAGTTTGGTTTTGCCTTTTAAAACATTAACTTTTGGACATTTGCATTTGGCGCTAAAATTCTACAGTAGTTCTTTGACCTTATATGTACTTACACTAGGTAAGCAATTTTAAAAACGTGATAACAAGTTAGAAATAAGCTTCCACCAATGGAGTGAGCAAATCAAATTATGAATGAATATAATAAAATCTATCATTTTAATAAATTCTAAAATTTGTTCGTAATAAAGTTATAGTATTCACAAATAACAAATATCTAATAAAATTCTTAATTGAGAAATATTCAATTAAATTTAACAATGAAGTTTCCACCAACAGTGAAAAAGACAAACAAATTATGGCTGGATATAATAAAGAATAAAGAGTATTCAAAATTTGTTCGTAAGTACGATAACATTCTTGTGTTCACTAATGAGAACGTGCTCTTATTCTGTCTTGGGGATGTGACGCAACCCTTGGGTTATTTGTCACTAGTTCTCACAATGTTACCTAATAATAAGAAGAGGTTGTTAATACATAATGTCTTTAATGTCTTCAAGAGATAAGAATGATCTAGTACAATATATAGTTATTATGCAGTTATGAAAACATGCAAGTTATGAAAATATGCAATAATAGAAATATGCAATAATAGAAATATGCAATAATGGAAATATGCAATTATTGGATGTGTAATTATGGAATAACAGTAATTGCATAATTATTGAATTACACAATATAATATAAATATGACATCATGTGTCAGTAATAATTAATTATGAAAATAATAATTCTAGAACACTGATGCGTGATAATTAAAAGGTTTGAGATGCTTTCTCATTAATAAAGATGGTTATGACGTAACCATATTACTAGAGATCTGAACGTGAACTCGTAAGTTATTTGTTCCTCACATTCGATATAAACACGAAAGGTTATTTTATCGAATGTGAACGATCATTAATACTTCGCACAACGGTATAATTATTGTTGATAATTAGCAAACGGCTATTGTATCAAGTATACCAAATACGAGTATCTAGTTTATACATTACTATTTAAAACAAAATATGTTTGAAATATCTAAACATTAAATCAGCCTAATATTTAGTTAGACATAAATTAACAATATAAATTTATACGGAATGCATATCAGCGTACTATATGGCTGATGAATATAATGAAAAAATGAAATATATTGAACATAGAATGACTCACCTAATAATAAGAAGAGGTTGTTAATACATAATGTCTTTAATGTCTTCAAGAGATAAGAATGATTATGCTTCTTGAGACTCTGGGTTTATATCCTAATTTTGGTTACCATAGATTTGATTAGCGTGTATTCTAAAGTATTTAATCCGTTTCTAATGGAGAGGATGATAACCCAGACCAAGACATGTTAACAACCAGTGGACAAGAGGGATTATCAATTTGAAAGTGAGCTAATGGCTTAAGCTTAATTAATTAATTGTTAGTGTACAACAATTATATGTTTGTTGCACACTATGACACTAATAACAACTATCTTATAAATGTCAACAATGGTATACCATCATTAACAATTCGATGGAACACTGCATTCAACATAACATTAGTTTAAAGCTATAAACATAGGCGTAGGAGCCGGGGGGGGGGGGGGGCAGGGGGCATTTGCCCCCCAAAAAATTTATTTTCGGGCAATGAAAAATTCGACGACCTTTTTTTTTCTATTAACGTTTAGAGAAAAAATATAACTAACTTATTTCTATGAGATCCAAGCTGCTCGAAAAGTATTTTCTCGTCTTTTTCTTGTCCACACCATGTCCGAAAATATGCCCGAAGCTCTTTTATGATAGGTATGCCCGAAATAATTTATTTTCGGGCAATGAAAAATTCGACGACCTTTTTTTTCTAACGTTTAGAGAAAATATATAACTAACTTATTTCTATGAGATACACACAGTCCGAAAAGTATTTTCTCGTCTTTTTCTTATCCACTGCATGCCCGAAAATATGCCCGAAGCTCTCTTATGATAGGTATGCCCGAAAAAACGGTAATGCCCGAAAATAGGTATTGCCCGAAAAACATTCATCGGGCCGGAAAACGGCAGAGGAAACGAGCCAAATGGAAAACTGCTATAGTAGAGTATAATCCATACAGTCACATTAAACATTGCAGAAGTAGAGGTACCTATATCGCATTTAAAACTTTTGATTCAGTACCGGACTTTAAATTGTTTTCAAAAATTAAAATTACTAGCTATACGGATGAGACGATATTTCAGTGTTTTCATTGATTTAAAACTAGTACATGTACGGTGAATGTTGCTATTGTTATCTCTGAATATCAAAATATTGTTTAATTAATCTAATACCTATAATAGTGGTAGAATTATATTGATTTATATTATATTATATTGATTATATATAATCAATATAATATACTTATATATTGAGCATATTGATTTCGATATATATACTATATTGATTATATTATATTGATTTCGGGCAATTTTCTCTTATGCCCCCCTGAATTACTTTGAGCTCCTACGCCTATGAATACCCCAAAGTTTTAATGGGAAATGCCCCGATATTTTACGGGAGAAACTTTATGTGAAGTTCCTATAAGGAGGAATTGGTTTAAACCCAGGAGGGTTGTGCTCGGATTTAAGAGCGAACGTATTGTCTTGTTTTGTGTCGTGTTTAACAATTATAGAGATAAACCGTTAGTTCTTTCAAAAATATCTTATTTAAGATTGGTTAAATGTGTTCAGATCATTCATTATTCTTGAGATAAAACAATATGACTCCCTAATTTCAATTGTATCCGTGTAAATAATACTGTAAATATCGTTAGATCGTTATCTAAGTCAAGTTTGTTCCACTTGCTAATTTGATTAACTATTAATTAAGCTCACTCCATGATATATGTGATAAGCAGATGCTAAAACTTCGGCACGGGTGGCAGTTAATACTCTTCATAGCACATGTCATAACACGCCGTTCTGCCAGACGGTATGGAAAATGAAAAGACTACCGGTCAACAACAATATTTGAACTAAACGGAGCAGGGAAAATTCTGACCCCTCAACATTGCTGGAACGAGGAAGGGCATCATGTGTACCCCACCCCTACAGTTGGCTACGACAGTGCAGTATCGGTCTAAGAAGATAATTACAGTAGTTTGTGTTCGCAATTCCACCAAATAATCGGTCTAAGAAGATAATTACAGTAGTTTGTGTTCGCGATTCCACCAAATAATCGGTCTAAGAAGATAATTAGAGTAGTTTGTGTTCGCGATTCCACCATTTATGTGAATAATAAGAGTAGTCTGTGTTTGTGATTCCAGGATCTCGTTTGTTTTTTTTTCATTGACTCGCGTGTGTGACCGATTGTGTGTATATAACTTTTAAGTTCGTGTGTTTTTCATTGACCTTTTCATTTTGTTTAAAGACATTTTTGGATATTATGACATTTTACAAGTATATATAACTTTTAAATTCGTGTGTGTTTCTTTTACCTTTTCTTTTTGTTTATAGACATTTTTGTATACGACATTTTACAAGTGTTGTTTGTTTTTATATGTCTTTTCATTATTATTATTGTTGTTTATATCTTAATAAGAGTAGTAATTATCGACTCCATAGGTATCTAATTTTGTAATAGTCTTTAAAAGTTATTTCATATAATTCATAACTTTATTCAAACAAAGAGAGGTATATAACACAATAACATATGTCATAGAGGCGTCCTGCCATATTAAAATACGTGTTAGTGATTGTAACATAAACCTGTTGCTATCAACACCCGGCTGGAGATCTTGGTAGTATTCCTTATGTCATTGCGTAACTATAACTTGTTGTTGGCATGTCTTATCTAACTTTCTTTGTCTGATAAACTATATTGAATGTTAAACCTTCATATGATGCTTGATACATTAGACAGGTGTCTAATGAGCTCCTTTGTCTCGAATACGTTTATGAACTCAGAACAGAAACGAATCTTCAGTCAGGTCCAGGAGGCCATGCTAGGCGGGCGCCTAGATGAAGGTACCTAGGAGTAAGGTCCGGCCAGGACTGAGCAAAGGCCATGGGTGCCTTGGCACGAGACGAGACGAGACGAGAGCCTCTGGAGTTAGCACACTCGTGCTAAGCCAAGCTAATTAAGTCATGACTCCTTCCATATAGTTAGTTCTACGGTCGTTTACATCATGATGTTTGTACCTATTGTAAGAAGCAGAATAAAAGTACTATATTTGAAGTCACACCAGTGTTGCCTCCAGAACTTGTTTTAAAGAAGTTGATTGAAGAAATACTGTCACAATAGTGCTGTACCCGGCCAAATTTCCCTCATAGCACACTGTATGGTGTATGCATGTTTTCATTAGCCCAGTACATGTATAGGAACAAAACAGCAGGACGTTAAACTCCATTTCATTTCTAATTCATTTTACTGGAATCATTTAGATAACTATTTGTTTTTCTCTTATATCTATTTTTATTTACTGGTATATATCTTTTAATTTTGTACAGTGTAAATGGGCACAAGACCTGATCTGTGTATATTCTGTGAATATAACAATCTGAACAGCAGATTAGAAACCGTACTCCAGAACAATGATATTATTATAATTATTGTATACATTTTTCATCAATACTAGTGGTGTGTTAGATCCCTGCATTGGCCGAGAAAGTTCATCTCGATTTACCGGTGTGGTTTCCCCTTGTCAATGATGCAAAACTGAGGGGCCTGACAAGGACAGCTGTCTAGTCGTTAAGATGGTATGGGAAACCGTGGTCCAGTGTACACATTGGCGTGCACGTAAAAGATCCCTGTGAGGTTGGAATTCAATATAAGAGTAGGCTGTTGCGGTGCTGCCCAGGCAAAATTTCCCTCATAGCACACTGTATAGCATATGCTCGTCTTCCATTAACCTAGGTTAGGTGCAGAAGAGTAGGACGTTAAAACCCATTTCATTTCATTTACTAGTAGTGGGGGGGGGATGGCCTAGTGGTCTAGAGTGCCACGCTTCAACCTCTAGCTGGCCGGTCACCTCTGGCTTGCGGCTGTGGTTTAGATCCCTGTGTGAGCGTATGTGGCATGGAGATAGGTTGCCTTCTCAACCTCGTGGGTTTTCCTCCTGGCACTCCAGTTTCCTCCCACTGCTAAAGACCCCTACGCGCAAACGAATTATTGAAATAAAATTTAACCATATTTTAGTCTGTAAATGACCAAGTTTGTGTCGAGTGGACGTTAAACCTCGTTTCTCTTACTAGTAGTGTATGGTATTGTTGTGTATGAGGAAATTTATATTATTGCATTTGTTTATTTTTGCCAAAATCGTTTTCAGGGGTATTTAGTATATTGTTTTACTGAAATAGTTTTTTTTAAAAAATACTTGTTTCCAGTAAATAACAGATTCTTTCAATCATTGGTGCTATTTCTCTACTGTTGACCATATTTATTCCACAGATCTGGGATTAATCGTTTTCATCGTGTTACTGCAACATTTAATATGTGGTATTATACAGTAATCCGGGCATATTTTGAGAAAAATTCTCTCCTGCAAATGTAAACAAACCAACATGTTCCGTCTCGTAAAAGGTATTCCATGGTCTAATTATGGCTATTGACCCGTGACCCTATGACGTTGATTTATGGTTTCTGATTGGCTTAGAATTTGATTTTTTCACCCCAGTATGACTACACTTGACAAATATAGTTCGAGGCGTAATTCTAGTGCTGACGTATTGTGCAATGCATCGGAAACGAAATGTATGCGACAGTGACGGCTATCTGGTTAATTTATGTAACAAAGCGTCAGATTTTCACCCGGAATTTGCTGGGACGAGATGAAACGATTTTCGGGGCTAAATCGCAGTCTAAGTGGGAGAAACCGGAAAAACCCCACACGGCGAATCGAAACCGAACGACTATACGTTATCCCTTGCCAGGCCCTCCGTCCTCCATCCTACACAACTGACATGGGAAGACATCTCCAGAAATTTAGCCCGATGCACTTCGATGAAGCTAGAGAGCAAACGTCCTACACACTGAGCCATTGTAGCCACCACTTCATTACGATTTCGGACACCTCGTATTTTATATATATACCGTTCAAACGACTATACGTTGTCCCTTGCCAGGTCTTCAGTCCTATACCACTGACAAGCAGGAACCCGACCGAAAAATCCTGAAAAACTTTGATAAAGTAAAAGAGCAAACGTCGATCCTGCTCACTGAGCCATCGTAGCTCCATTTGTATTCCGGCCACGGGATCTCGGTTATTTGTATTCCATCCGAACAACTATTCATTGTCCCTTCTCAGGCCCCCCGTCCCACACCACTGACACCACATGGTATTCGATCCCTGCATTGGCCGAGAAAGTTCATCCAGATTTTTTTTCGGGCGTGATTTCTCTTTGTCAGTAATGCAAAACGTAGGGCCTGTCAAGGACACCTATTGGCGTGCACATAAAAGACCACTTGGAAGTTTAAATTCGATATAAGAGTAGGCCTTAGCGCCACTGCCCGGGCAAAATTTCCTTGATAGCACACTGTATTATTGTATCGTATGCCCGTCTTCATTAGCCCAATTTAGGAACAGAACAGTAGGACGTTAGACCCCATTTTATTTCATTTCATTTCATTTAGATTCCGGACACGTCACCTCGGTTATTTTTATTTCATCCGAACGATTATACGTTGTCTCTTGCTAGGCTCTCTGTTCTACACCACTGACAAGGGTGGACATAGGCAGAAAAATCACGATGAACTTCGATTAAGTTAGAGAGCAAACCTCCTACGCAGTGAGCCACCGTAGAACCAACTTCATTTCGATTCCGGGCACGGGACCTGGTTTTTTAAAATCCCATTCGAACAACTATACATTTTCCCTTGTCAGGCTCTCCATCCTGCAGCACTGACAAAACCACGCATCAAATGAAAACTCCCGATGAATATTTTTAGAGAGCAAAGAAAGATTTGACTGAAGACTTAAAATCAATTACAGAATACAATACTATCTGTGCAAGAAGAGATTAAACTTGTTTAGGACTATTACATTTTCTAGAACTTCAAACATTTTCGTTTATTATAATCCATGTCAAAATACAAATGCCGATACGGTAGTCAGTGGACATGCGTAATAACTGCACTTCAGAGGCGAGGGAGCGAGAACACGAGAAGACGAGTTTGTGACGAAGCGAGGGAGCGATTGAGCGAGAAGTCGAGGTTTTTCAAAGGCGAGAAGTCGAGGGCGAGAACGCGAGGGAGCGAGAAGTCGAGGGCGAGCGAGCGAGAACACGAGGCTTTTCAAAGGGACGAGAAGACGAGGTGAAAGTAATCTCGTGTTCTCGGGGCGAGATCCTCGTATTCTCGCCCTGTTTCCTCGCGTTCTCGCTCTCTCGCTCCCCCGCCCTCGACTTCTCGCTCCCTCGCGTTCTCGTCTTCTCGCTCCCTCGCCCTCGACTTCTCGCGGCGAGGGGGCGAGATTCTGAAATGGCCGCAATAGGCTTCCATACAAAAGGAATATAGTGTACTAGGTGTATATCTGCCAATCAACCCGATTATCGTTGATAATAGGCTGAATTGACTGGCCCACTAACCAGGCGATTCTGGGTGTTCTGTCCGGTATTTGTCAAAATAGTCTCCCAGGATTGCATTATGTTTATTTCCTGTCAATTGGGCAAGGAACATTGTATGGTCATTTGGGTGTGACGAAAAGCGAGGCCCCGCAATTTTCTGCGCAGGGAAGTGACAAACATCTCTAACGAATAAATGATAAAATGCCGGACAATTTCTTCTGGCCCGATATTATAAGTCCAGCTGTACTGAAAAAGTTATCTCCCTCAATCACAAGCCCTCTCACCAATTTTTTTAACCTTTCATTAGAACTTCAATTATTACCTAATATTTTAGACTTCACATATCATTGCAGCGTATAAAGGAAAAGGTGATCCACAGTCCCCTGACAACTATAAACCAATTTCATTAACATGCCCATTATGTAAAATACTTGAGAAAATCTCATTCAAAAATCTTTATAATTTCATAAAAGAAAATAACCTGTTATGTAAGTATCAGTCTGGCTTTCAACTAACGATTCTACAGTAAATCAACTTTTAGAAACATGATGTTATAATGAGTAATCTTGATAAAGGAAAGCAAATTCGATTTATATTTTGTGATGTACCAAAAGCTTTTGATAAAGTTTGGCATGAAGGTTTATTGATTAAATTGAGACAATATGGAATTAATAAAAAAATATTTAAATGGATTGAACACTATCTAAGTAATAGACAACAATGTGTAGTTTTAGAAGGTTTCAAATCAAATTATTTGCATACTAATTCTGGGGTTCCCCAAGGAACAAGGAAGTGTACTGGGTCCTTTTCTATTTTTAATTTACTTAAATGACATCTCCGATAATATTTCTAACAACATACGACTATTCGCCGATGATACGTTACTTTTTATCATTATTCATAATGATCCTCTAAGTAGCGCCAACTCTATAACTGAAGATCTGAATATCATCTCGTCGTGGGCTAAACAGTGGTGTATAACTTTTAACCCTAATATAACTAAAAAATATTACTTTTAATAGGAAAAATAAAATTCATCCAGATGTTGTTTTTGAAAATACAAAAGATGAAGATGTAAACACTTCAGTCTAATGCATCATGGTCAAAACACAATTCAAATATATACCAGAAAGCTTGTGGTCGTCTAAATATCTTGCGCATACTGAAATATAAAATTAATAGAATTTCACTTAATAAAATTTATCTTGCTTTTATTCTCCCGATTTTAGAATATGCTGATATTGTATGGGATAACTGTTCAAAGAAGGATTCTGATCTATTAGAAAGTGTTCAAACTAAAGCAGGTAGAATAATAACTGGCCTTAGAAGAAATTCATCTAAAAACAATTTATACAAAGAGCTAGGGTGGGAATCGCTGTCTAATCGTAGAATAAAACACAAACTAATCTACTTATATAAAATAAAGAACAGCTAAGGCCCAAATTATCTGACTGAAATCTTTAAAAAATTTGAATCCTCAGTACCAACTTATAATATTCGTAATTCAGAAACTCAATCCACCATTTGTAGGCATATGTATCAGTCTTGTAGGCATATAAGTCAAGGAGTTGGCACAGGGCACCACCAAACTCCCGCACACCATTTTTCAAAGGAATACGTTTTTCCAACAAAGTTGCTAAGTTATAGTGATTCGCTGCTTTCTTAAATTCATGGCGGTGTTACAAAATGCTGCACCAAGACATGTTTTTGTACGCTCGCATTTTCATATGGAGGTGTATTGTCATCGCCCCTGTACACCAGTCCTTCCACAATTCGTTTGTGGACATTCTACAGGACACTACATTCTACACCCCCCTCTAGATCCGCCCCTGTTTCATGTGCAATAACAACAAGCATGTTGAGCAGGTGTCAGTATTACAAATATAACTTTACTCGAATATTATTCTATTTACTGATGACCCTTCCATTTATTTACGATTAATGAATCCACAGGAAGACGTAACTATCCTAAATAATGTTTCTAATGTCTAGAAAAACTGGGTCTCCATTCATTCATACAGTATGTAGGTCAGTGGGTGAATTTTATTTTTGAAATGACATAATTTAGTGTTGTCAACATGATATGACCTAGAATTCAATATCGCCCTCTTTTTTGGCAGACAGCCAAATGTACTTAAAGGAGCTAAATTGCTACTATTTGGGTCACAGAAATTGATACAAATGGGTTGCAACGCATATAATAATGTAAAATAAATGTATATAAACTGATTAACATTTAATCCTTTCTGTCTTTTGTCTAATTTCAAATCAGTTATGGCAATTTCAAGCTGTGGCTATTCCAGTCTACACCGATCGGATTTATTGCGCATGCTCTCCAGAAATAATATAACGTCAGCGTTTTACATGACTTGTGGGATATGTCTAGTCGTGTTCTTCGAGTCCCTTGTTACAAATCAGTTGAAACGTATTTTGGTACTCGATTGAACCTCTCAATTATAAAATAATACACGTGGTTATGACCACACAGTGATGCTCTTAAAGCACTGATCAATCGCCCGGTTTTAAGGGCACCCACACTCTTATATCACCCAAATAAGCGAAATGACCCTCATATCAACCCTTTCTAGGTCAGCGCCTGTCCCACCACATGACATTAGAGGGTTCGTTTTGGTCGCCCTATCCACATTTGATAGGGTCTCATATTATCGGTCTTTGGGTACCCCGCCACCAAATGACATTATTAGAGATTCTCGTTCTGGTCGCTCTATCCACATGGCCTTATTGGTGTTTCGGGCTAGTTTTAGTTTAGAGGACCAAAAGTGTCTTCTGGTATGTTTAACATCATAATGAGAAATGGCGCCACCGAAATTGACTCACGTGGAAAACGGGTTTGCGACCGTCAATTTTTCCCAATTTTCGTGGGGTGGGGGATGATGTCTGGATGTCGCCGCTCCGCACTCAGTAACTCGGGTTATTATTTTGGCCCCCCTCCATCACTCTACGGCAACCCCAGTTTTAAAATCCTACATACGGCCCTGAAGAGGAGACTTTAACTGATGGAGAACTTAAAGATACATTATGTAAGATTTAGATAAAGAACTAGCCATTCTTGCTATAATAGATCAAAAATAGATAATGTAAAATGAGAATATTGAACATTTTGAGATCCTTTGGCAGTTGGAATTCGATATAAGAGTAGGCCATAGTACCGCTGCCCGGGCAAAATTGCCCTCATAGCACACTGTATGGTGTATGTCCGTCTTTATTGGCAGTGTAAATGTAAAGTGTATTATTGTAAACGATTTGATTTAAGGCCGACGACAAATTTCGTTGGTTAAAGTAACCGCTTTCTGTAATGTTCTTACTTAAAAAAAAAACCAAAACAAAAAATACCACCCTCACTCCCATGTTCAGCAATAATCAAATTTTATTTTGCCCCAATCTTCTAGCCAGCATTGAGGTAAACAAAAGGGAGCCGCACTGGCCTCCCACATTTTCAGCTGTGATAAAATATATATAAAAAAAGAACAAGACATTTATTTTGTGTGGTTTCCTGTGAATACGGATACGATTAATACTAGCTGGTTTCCTGTTTGCCTATTTAGGGATGTACCCTTATTAAACTGACGCATGGCAGTTTCAATAAAATCTACCCTGCAAACCGTTTGCTGAAAAGCGCATGACAGTTAAACATAACGCATTTTTACCTGATGTACATCGCTGTATAACGACGACGATTTTCTGATAAAATGGGAGCCACTTCTACTGGCGAAACGGATTCCACAAGAAGAGAGGAAATATTGGGTGAGCTTAATTACATAATTATAAAATAATGGCCACTTAGTTTGTACATTTACCAAGATATTCCATGTGACAGAAAGTTGCAAAGAAAATGTCTTATTTTTGTTTATTATTGACATTGTGCCGACGAATTGTTTTTATTTTTTTCCAATATATATAATTTGATTTATCGAGCCATTTTGTTTCAAAACTGGGAGCCATGGTGAATATAAGAAGTGCATTTATTATGGCGCAATAAAATGTTGCTCCTATTTTCGCAGATATGGATCTGTGAGTAAGGCACTGGTCCAGTGATGTGATTTCGTCCATATATACTGAACATGTCCAGCGCTCTTTTCCAAACATCCCAAATTATCCGACCAGGAATATGCCCGATCGGACAGCAAGATATGGTGAATAATATTCAAAATTTAAATAGTGTACTGAGTGTATAACTCCACTCAACCGGATTATCGCGTTGATAATAGGTTGAATTGACTGGCCCACTAACCAGGCGATTCTGGGTGTTCTGTCCGGTATTTGTCAAAATAGTCGCCCAGGATTTCAGCATGTTTATTACTTGGCAATGGTGCTCGACAGACTAGGAACATTGTATGGTCATTTGGATGTGACGAAAACCGAGGTCCTGCAATTTTCTGCATAGGGAAATTGACAAACATCTCTAGCTAACGAATAAAAAATAAAATGCAGGACAACTTCACTTCTTAGTTAAACGTCGAGGCCAAAATTTGACCTGTACATCAGATAACACTAATCCACAAGTACAGGCCAAAATCTTCCAATGTATTGATGTGCGGAGAGATCAGACCACGGACCCCAGCAGCCGTTTTTTGGGTAACAGAGTGAAATGCAATTATGTTTGAAATTATTGATAAATTTAGGTGTATCAGTCTTGTAGGCATATTAGTCAAGGAGTTGGCACAGGACACCACCAAACCCCCTGCACACCATTTTTTAAGAGGAATATGTTTTTCCAACAAAGTTGCTAGGTTATAGTGATTCGCTGTTTTCTTTAATTCATGGCGGTGTTACAAAATGCTGCACCAAGACATGTTTTTATACGCCTGCATTTTTACGTGGAGATGTATTGTCATCGCCCCTGTACATCAGTCCTTCAACGTAACTCTTTTAAGATTTCGGGTCAATTTTTAACCCCAAATTATACCGTTTTATTCTCCAACATAATATCGGGATTGGTCCTTTAAGTGAATGTCTGGATGAAATTCGACAATGATCATTTTCTGCTTAGGTTAAGCAGAGATAAGCAATTTGATTAGTTGATTCTTTGGAACCCGATAACTTTGGTCCCAATTGAGTGAGAGTGAAGCCACTTGGTGTGTACATTGACTAAGTGTGATAATGAACATGTTCTGCCCAGGTTAAACAGAGCAATAAGCAATTTGATTGGTCAAGGCTGGAGCGCGATAACTTTGATTCTAATTGGGTGAAAATGGTGAAACGTCGTGTATAGTTTATGTTAAAACATCCAGCCAGTGTCACTCAGATAGGATTGGAGATAAATTGTGAGAACTTTTCGCTCGATAAACCATCCTTGCCGCTTTGTTCTATATTCTCTGTAGTTGATTTGTCTAAACAGTTTCTGATTTTACCGATTTTATGCAGATGGAAACTTGCCTTCCAGCACACTTCGGATACATGATGCTTCATATTTATATTGTAGCCTGATTTCTGTCGCATATACAAAATAGGACTAAGAGTGTATCCCTGCCTTACTCCATACACACATTCAAAAAAAGGAGTGAGTCGGTTCCCAATTTTGACATATGATGAGACTGAACTGTACATGGACAATAAAAATGAAATATGATATCACTGACCTCATAATATTATTATATCTTTGAAACATGTCAAATATATAAAACTGCATAATCTTGGGTTGATATTATTTGTTTTGTTTTTGTAGATATGTCATAGAAATTTATTTAAAGGGTTATCATTCCGCATGATCGCACATTGGGACCACAATCAAAATACCACTCCCTTGACTGCACTGCAGTAACATTGATACAATAACTGGTATGGCACACACATCACTTCTTAGCGCCTATATGTGGACGCTTAACGTTTAAGTATATACGGACAATATTCTTTTCAATATATTAGTCAAACTATTACAGGGATCTGATTTTAAGCCATATGGCTAAAAATAACTGTTTGAACGCTTTAATTTAACGTTGATGCATTATTATACGGTGTATATTAATTTTCATATTTGAGTAGTCAACGGATTATAAGCTAGAAGTTGGATGTATTACTGATTTTCTGACAAATGGGTAACTTTAATTGTAAAATCGTGGCCGCTTTTTTTTTCAAACATTTACCAAGATATCGTCTGTGAAAATGTTATTAATTATACAGGGAAAAATAATGAAGTTTTTTAACGAAATCTAAATTATCACCTCCAGTTTACCCCCCCGGCCACTATCTTTAGGGGGTATGTACAGAGGGGTAGGGGGGTCAGAAAGAAATAAAAAAAAAATATGTTTATACTTGTTTAGGGTAACTACAACGTTTGAAGGGGGCCCCGAATATGAACATCAACATTTGTAAATAACACGACCCCCTACTTATTAGTGGTTGGTATTGTGACCGCAATCACGATACGTATCAAACTGATCCCGCAGTGAATATTCGCTTGGCCGCTACAATCACTGACAAGCATGACATCGACGAGACTTAATGAGTTCGGCAAATTAAATTCTCAAACATTTTTTTGAAGAATAAGAAAAATAAATAAAGACGTTTGAAGTATTTGTAGTTAAAACATATTTCCTTTTTAGCGTAAATGGGCATAGGCGTACGGGCTCGATGACAGTTAGGGGGCAGAACCCGAAATGCCCGAAACAATTTCGGGTTTACAAAGAGCGGTGCTGGTCTTCCTCGAGGGGCGAAGAAGCGGAGCTTAAAACCACGTTTACAGGAATATTTGACAGTCGCAAACGCGTTTTCCTGCTATTCCAGCCAGTAAATATATTGTTTTATTACATTTCGGGCACTTTATTTTGCTAAATATATGAAATAATTTCTTTTCACTTCACCCGTCTGCCCGAAAAGTCAGCTTGCCCGAAAGTTGAGATCGACTATTTACGCCCCTGCATGTACAAGAATATTTCCGAATCGACAATGACAGACACATATCATATAGTATCCGTTGACAGCAACATCTTCCATTACGTGTGTGAATATTTGTCTACACGTGACATAATTCATCTGTAAGGGCGCGTTTAGCTAGTTATTTGCTTCATGTGCACAATAAAAACTTCAAGTCGGCTATGACCGCACTACGTTTGAGTTCCCATAAACTAGAAATAGAGAGAGGTCGGTACAAGAACGTCCCCCCTGATTTGAGACTATGTTCACTCTGTTCCCTCTTAAAAGCAGAAACCGAATTTCACTTTTTGATTGAATGTCCACACTATGAATCTCTCAGGCTAAATATTCTTTCTGCTATTTTCAGTGACAAAAATTTGGCAATAACGTTTGAAAATCTATTTGACCCTCCCCCTTCAGTCTCGGTTAGTGTATGTCATTATGTGTATAAAGCATTTCAACGTAGAAATCAAACCTCGACCTAACAAGACAAACTTCACATTGTATTTCCATTTTTTAACATCTATATATATTGAAATAATGACTGATATATATTTTCACTTTTATCACGAACCTGGATTTCATTTACACACTTATAAATGTATAATATATGTATATTGCTATTTATCGTATGTTCCTTATGTCTTTCACTTTTATCATGAACCGTTATTTCATTTTATGTATATTGCTATTTATTTTATGTTCCTTATGTCATGTCATGTATATGAATTGTATGCGGCCCCCTTGTCGATATCAAAAAAAGTTTGATTTTATGAACTTGGTGTCCTAAAATTTGAAGATTAATTTATTGTAGTGTGTATAATCAGACATCTATGCAAGACTTTGTGATTCCCATTTTTCTGTTAGTTACTAAGTCGTTATTGTGGATTTGTTTACCACAAGATTTTGGGCTTGGAAAAATAATTACATTCAGTTGGGAAAAAAAACACATGAACATTTTTTAAATAATTTTTTGTATCAATTTTGGCGGAACAAATTTGAATAGATGATATGGCAATTATAGTGTTTTATAGATAATGTTGGGTAAGTCATCCTCTACACATTTGATATATATATTTCACGCTCGGTTAAGCCCATTGAGAGACAGATTAAGAGACGCTTGTGTTTAACGGTGTATTCTCACTGGGGTGTTCCCACTTAGCCGGCAGGCTTTGATGTCAAATTTTGCCGCTAATCCAGAGTTAATCCTAGAACAATGCTGTTATAAACTATAGTCCATATCTTTTTTAAGACTAAAACTGTATTGATTTTAACAAATTTAACTTTTATTAAATAACATTAAATAGCTTACACATATAAAAAATATATTGATTTTAACAAATTTAAATAACATTAAATGATTTACACATATAAAAATGCATTAGAATTTACACATTTAACTTTTATTAAATAGCATTATATAATTTATAAATAAATGCCTTATAACATAACAATCATTTTACAGCCCCACTAAATAGGAAATATTTGTTCCATACCTTACACTTAAAGAACCATTTCTGTGTTTTCAAATGTTCAATTCTTGTATCAAGTTGTCGATATTTCTTAACTCGAGGCCTTTTGGTACCACCAAATAATATCTAATAAAATTTATTAACCAACTAATTAATGACATTTTGAACACAGTTCATGCCGGCGTTATCCCTTCAAACATGAATTCATTTCACTATATTAATATAAATAGATGGTCGATCTGTGTCGAAATTATATTTATTTTTAAAATGGCAAACGTTCAGGTTAATATTCGCTTTATCTCCAATAATCGAGGTGGCCAAAATTTAATACCCAATGGTTACAAGTAGTTAAAACAATATTTATTCATAAAATATCATATAATACATTACAGTTATAAAGATATGATACAAAAACAAGCTAAAAGCTTATATAAATTTGCTTCATATATGTTTATGTTACTTACTTTTGATATTTCAAGAATTTGATAATGTACTTATTTCTTGACGACGAAATCGTAAATTAATAAAGAAAAATAATTGAGTAACAGACCGTTCCAACCACCACGCCAACTAACTTAATTACATTAGATATACAGTTAAAGTTGAAGAGTAATTACTGATTTGTTTAAAGACGTATTCCAGTTGTTCGCAAAAAAAAAAGAAGATTTTCTAGGTCTCAAAACGTTTTGTTAGTTTTAAGTAATCATGAACTATCTGGAATATATTTTCGTTTACATCATAACCAAGATCATTGTTACCTTTAAGCAAACAAGTGATAGACCGTTGGCCATATGGCAGTTTATTAATGCTGCGTCTACGCGCAAGCGAATTATTGAAATAAAATTAGACCAAGTTTTGATCAAAAAATGACCTTGTTTGTGCCCCCCTCCACCGCCTCCCACAAACAAAACAAAGCAGCCACAATTTTATAATTATATGAAAATTGAAAATTGAGCTTACCCAATATATCGTCTAATGCCACACCCATGTTGTCAAATAAATCAGCGCTAAACAATCCAGCACAAAAAATAATGTCTATTCAGACCTCGAAATGTATGAATAGCCACCTGTCGCAAAGCGACAATAAGCTTTTCATCATACCTGTCGCTTCAGTAAACAAGCCAACAGTGAGGCTGATGTCCCCCGCCCAAATCCGAAAATAAATAGATGACACATATTAATTAATCGCACATTTTTTTTTTCAAACGTATCGAGCAATCTGTACACGAAGTGTCACCCAAAATTGTTTTATAAAGAAAAATGCTAAAACCGACGAGAAAAATGAAAATGTACCCCAGTTAGGGGGACTCTAAAGGCAGACAAACGGGCCCCCACGCTTGACAAAGGGGCCCCTCTGATCAAGGGAAAGGGCCCTTGCGCCCGAGTCAATTGTTTCTATACACTGTTACTGTCGAATCCATTACTGAATGAGAATGCAGTCATTGTATTGGCATAAAAATCATCAATCAAGATGAACCTAAGTTATCTTGTCCCAAAGTATCAACCAATCAAATTGCTTATCTCTGCCTACCCTAAGAAGAAAATGCTCATCTTCGAAGTCCATCAAGGCATTGACCTAATAAGCATACACACCAATTTTGAACATTTAACTCAATCAGAAGGAGAGTTCGTGTGTTCCAAAGTCTCAGCAAATCAAATTGCTTATCGCTCTGCTTACCCTGAGCAGAAAATGCTCATTATCGATCTTAGTCAAGGCATAACTGTAATGAAACTAAACACCAAGTTTCGTCACTCTCACTTAATTAGAACTAAAGTTATCGTGTCTCAAAGCATCAACCAATCAAATTGCTTATCTCTGCTTACCCTAAGCGGAAAATGCTCATCTTCGAACTCCATCAAGCCATTGACCTAATAAGCATATACACCAAGTTTGAACATTTTAACTCAATTAGAAGGAGAGTTATTGTGTTCCAAAGTATCGACCAATCAAATTGCGTATCGCTCTGCTTACCCTGAGCAGAAAATGCTCATTATCGAACTTATTGTGTGTCCCATGGTAAATAATAAACGGATTTCTACGATTATGAACAAACTACTCTACTTAAGTTATTATAAACTTACCTATGTGTTTAAAATCACCTCCGGTTAAATAAAATCCATTATACAACTAAATATACCAACGAATAAAAAAGTTCTCTCTTGTAAAATTGAACTTACTACAAACTTTGACACCGAGAAATAAAAAATGGAAGCTTATTACGTCACTTATCGGAATAGATCATTTCGTATGAGGGGGTCAAAGCAAGGCTATTTTTGTGTTGATGCGTTCGATTACTGGCGCCGCGCTTACTCTAGCCACCGCGAATGCGTTCGGGTTACTTCTGGAAGTAACCCATTATTCAACATGGAAGCAAATAAATTATTTGATCGAAGTTATATTTGCCGATAAAGTTTAGGCGACGGAAGAATTATTGTTGACAATTGTCTTAGTAGTGTTGTGTTTATTTTGGTGATTCCACATCTTGGTTTAACGATTTCAAGAATTAGAAAAATCCACTAGCAGAACTGAGATGTTTATTAAATATTATTTTTTTATGATAACGGGTCAGTTTCCCCAAATCAATGTATGGAGTCATAAGCCATGGTGGCTATAGAGAGCAGACTGGGTCTCCAAGTAGGAATTCTTCCAACTGAATTTGGTATCTGATTAGAGGAAAGTCTTCAAAACCCTAGCGTCATGTGTACACCCAGACCAGCCGATGTGAACATGAGTAAATCGAACTCGATGATCACATAGCCTACAGCCTGGAGTACGACTGAGTGACCTTTTTGCGGTTTATGTATGATATTCGATAGTCATTCATCTTGGGCGCCATATTCGAATATGACAGCCATCCATACCTCCGATTATTCCAATCCGGGAAATTTACAATATTTAGCAAATCCGTAATAAATTTCTTCACGTTTGTGGGGTAATGGGCAATTGTAACACGGACAGGAGATCTTCCTTTGTTCTTTTCGCAGATTGTTTTACCTCTGCTAAACTCACTGGGGCGTAACTGTGCAATAAATAGACATTTGCAGTGTTGTTGCACACTTTTGCTAGTTTACGCTAGTTTTAGTAGAAATCATATAGAGAAGTTGGATGGGTTTTCCGTGCAATAACAACGATCATGTTGAGCAGGTATCAGTGTTACAATCATTTATATCACGCTTCATTCGCTACCAGGTTTAACACAGGTCTCTGTGCGATCATAACCTTGCCCTTCTAACTACAATTCTTGTAAGCTATGGAGCTCGTTAACAAAGCTAACCAAAGGTTACATTGGTTGAACGAAAATGTGATTTAAAGTATGTTCTGCATAATATGGGCTTTATTTCGCTTCTCTGGATTTGATAATTCCAATGAGATACCAATGAAAAAGTCTAAAGTTTGTTGATGGATTATTGTCTGCTCGTTGTTATTCATCAGAACATCGAGCACAATTAATTGTTTAGTGGCGTTCATCTTCCATTTTGATATCCGAAGAAAGTGCCGCGCCGTTTGATTACCCATTCCCACTGCGCATGTCGAAACGTACTCGAGGATCCTGGCCGAGTAAGCACGGAGCAAATAATCGAACGCGACATGTATGAATAAGCTTTTGCTCTGAGACCCAGTAATGAGTTTGAGCGTTTACAAACATAAATACGCCCATAGTCCGATATTTTGTTTCCGCCTTGTATTAATTATTTGGTTAGAGAGTTCTGGGGGAATTTTTTTTCTTTTGAATTACATTTGTTTTACTGGCCTTGAATATCACCGTTGAATATTTTTAATATTTCCTGATGATGAACTTAAGCAGTCCTGCCAGTTAACCCCGGCAATCTGCTGTGGACGAGGTAGGCCTAAATTCCGATGTATTTTACATTTGCCTCGACAAAATTAATAGCCGAGGCCATTGAATCATTGAATAGGTATATAACGTTTTTTTATAGATAAATACCAATAATTATTATCACCAAATCAAACCGCGCATCGGTTTTATTATCGGTAGATAGTTCTATATCTTTCTATTTCTCTTTAAATATTATTTCTGGTGTGTTAGAATTTTATAATCGTGAAATTCACAAGGCTGTTTATCCATAAGATTTTGAAATCCACGGAGAATTGAATTTTCCGATGGCATTTCGTAGATCGCGATCATGTCCCAGCTAATCAACGCTTTGAATTATATTGCCGTAAAAGGTACCATGTCATATGAGTTATTGTATGCTACACAGATGGTTAAATTTAGTGCCGCGAAACTTGCACGAATTTTCCCCGCGGTCTGCATAATTAACACACAAAACCAAATAATAGGCCTACACACAATCTGTCGTGTGATTTTTTGTTTTAAATACATTTTTATAAAGACGATAAACGATGTTGAGACATCCCGAACTGTTCGTATCAAGAATGTTTCGATTTCAGTATCTGTCGAATGAACAAAAACAAGTAATTTAATCAGGAACATTAATGATATGAACAGTCGGACCGTGAATAAAATATGGAAATTATTGAGAAGCGGTGGTCTTTTTCATACGAAATATGATCAATTAAAATTATGATTGACTGGGCTGTAATGTGTTTTATAAAAATATATATAATATACACGGGTGAAATTACGGGGTGAAAAGCAATATTATACATGTATTTACGAGTATTCGTATAATCGGTAAATAAAATTTAGTAGACTGACAATCAAATGGTTTAAAATTAATGTCATTGTCTCCAGTTGCTATTTTCTTGCCCAAACTCAAACGATCGAAAAGGCAGTGAGCTGTTTTGATTACAACACACGTGGTTATCATAAATTACCCCCTTCAACAGAATTACGATGGTTTAGCCCATAACGTCACGTGTGTAATGTTGTGATGAACACAGACGAAAATACAAGCAAAAACATTGAATTTTCAAGAGAAAACCTCTTTTTTCCGTTGGGATGTTTAATTGTGCAATGAATTTTATTTAACCGGAGGTGATTTTAAACACATAGGTAAGTTTATAATAACTTAAGTAGAGTAGTTTGTTCATAATCGTAGAAATCCGTTTATTATTTACCATGGGACACACAATAGTCAAGGTATTACTGTAATGAAACTATACACCAAGTTTCATCACTCTCACTTAATTAGAACTAAAGTTATCGTGTCCCAAAGCATCAACCAATCAAATTGCTTATCTCTGCTTACCCTAAGCGGAAAATGCTCATCTTCGAACTCCAACAAGGCATTGACCTAATAAACACATACACCAAGTTTGAACATTCTAGCTCAATTAGGAAGAGAGTTATTGTGTCCCAAAAAGTGTGACGGACGGACAGACAGACAGACAGACAGACAGACAGACGGACGAACCCATTTTAATAACCATTTTAATAACCTGTCAAACACAAAGACTAAGTAATAGTGTAGTATCACACATATCCATACATGTAGGTACACACACGTTTGTTTAGGTATTATCTTCGTTGAGTGGCATAATATGGAACACAATTACTCTTTTATTTCATCATTATGTGCTTGAAAACGTCGAGAGAACCCTCAACGAAACGTCACTTTGCTAAATGCCGCTCAAAGAAGATTATTATTTGTGTTCCTTATTATAAGAAATCACGTTTTTAGCTTGTCGACCTTATATGGCACACTGATCAGCAGCTAATATTAGCTAAGGATGTCATCGACGCGACATTATGAGTCCACAATATTAAATTTTTTCTTCGACAAATTAAATTCTAAAACATTTTTTTTTATGTTTTAGAAAATAAAATAAAGACATTTGAAGTATTTGTAGTTATATTTCCTATTTAGTGTAAATGGGTATTGAAATGAGTAAAAGGCATCATTTTGCCCCAAGCAGTTTCGTCTTATGTAAATAATGCACGCGCCGTTGAGCCAATGATTGACGCCGCCGCTGGTGTCGTTGACAGTCATCTGTGAAAGAGATATAAGAAGACTTTCGTAATTCTCTGTGAAACTGATTGCCTATAATATAGAGGTCACAATTTTGAACCGATTTTGATGAAACTTGAAATGCATGTTTATAACACAAATATCTTGGTTCCTTTTGATATTTGCGCATATCGGATCGTAACTTCCTGAATATGGCCCCTGATTTTACGAAAAAAATTTAGCTTGCGGTCCCTCTGCAGGTCACAATTACTATCCGATTCTAAAACCCGTTTGATTATTATATCACCGTTACACAGTAATGAAGGTTGAGTTTGAATTTCGTGAAAATCGGACAAAAATTGTCGGACAAAATGACCGCCGTTGTGGACCCTGTAGAGGTCACATATTATTATGGTTGTATATTATTTTCATCATCATTTGCTTGAAAACGTCGAGAGAGAACCACCAACGAAACGTCGCTATAATTAAAATAGTAATGGTGTTCCATATTATGTTTTTGTGTTTCTTACTAATTATATATGTATAATTACTAAAAGGGTGAGTCACGGTGGCTAAGTGGGTAAGACGATGGCTTGCTAGCCAGGAGGTCGGGTGTTCGATCCATGCATTGACCGTGAAAGTTCATCCAGACTTTTCCGATGTGGTTCCCCCTTGTCAGTGATGTGTACAAATTGGCGTGCGCGCAAACGATCCCTTGGCAGCTGGAATTTGATATAAAAGTAGGTCGTAACGCCACTGCCCGGGCAAAATTTCCCTCATAGCACACTGTATGGCGTATTAGCCCAGTGTTCGGAGTAGGACGTTAAACCCCATTATATTTCATTTACTAAAAGATCCAGGTTCAAAATTCAAATAACAGTGAAAAATAGAAATATGATACATTACATAGCTAGATTACACACCCAACAATCATTGTCAATGCCTAAGATTTGGTATAGTGAACAGGAGATATTTTCAGAATATATCGAGCGTTTACATTGATAATTTTTTTCAGATTGAGTTACAGGTTGTATAGTAAATAAATAAGATATATGTATTATTAATTGACGGATATTAAATATGGACATTATTTTTTTTGTGCTGGATTGTTTAGCGATGATTTATTTGACAACATGGGGGTGACATTAGACGATATATTGGGTAAGCTCAATTTTCAATTTTCATACAATTATAAAATTTTAACGGCTTTGTTTTGTTGTCTCTCTCTCACTCTCTCTCTTCTCTCTCTCTCTCTCGGGGGGGGGGGGATGGCCAAGTCACCTCTGGCTTGCGGCTGTGGCTTCGAGCCCTGGCGTGAGCGTATGTGGCATGGAGATAGGGGCGCCTTCACAACCTCGTGGGTTTCCTCCGGGCACTCCGGTTTCCTCCCACTGCTAAATGCCTCTACGCTCAAGCGAATTATTGAAATAAAATTGAAATCATATGTTAGTCCCAAAATGACCTAGTTTGTGTCGAGTGGACGTTAAACCCCATCTCTCTCTCTCTCTCTCGGTGAGGGGGGGCGGGGGCGGCTGACGAAGACAACTGTCTAGTCGTTCTGATGGTAAAAAAACGGAGGTGCCATGTACACATTGACGTGCACGTAAAAGATCCCTTGGCAGTTGGAACTCGATATAGTGCCACTGTCCGAGCAAAATGTCCCCCATAGCACGCTGTATGACGTATGTCCGTCTTCATTAGCCCAGTTCAGAGCTGAACAATAAGACGTTAGAGCCAATTTCATTAAATTTTTTCTGTCTAAATCAAATCTTTAAAGTTTCGGTTAATATCTTAAAAATTCCAAGTTCTTAAAAATTCAGTTAAAATCTTAAATGTTTAAGTTAGAGAAACCTCCCCGTACAAACTGTATGATGTTGGCTAAAAACATATCCACACTAATTAATCTATCAAAATTTTCTTCAAATAAGGTGTCTATCTACCACGGGCTTACGATACAATAATCGCTAATTAGGAGATAAACACTTCCTGTTTCGCATTTAGAGGGGTGCTATTGTGATGTAACGTCTGTGAGGTGAGAGGACGTGTTAGCGTTCTGTCCAGGAACCAACCAACCGTGACGTATATTGTAAACCCGAATACAAGCTGGAAAAACAAGTTTTAAATGAATAATACCAATATGTACACATGAGTTCCTCAAACGAAAAGAAGAAAAGGAAAAGGAAGGCTAAAGGTAAAATCATAAGTGGTGAAAGTCATTGTAAAATACAGGCGAATGAGACTGAAAACTTTACAATACCAAGAATGAGTTTAATGAATAACAACTCACTGAACTCTTCACAACAATACCAGCTTCACTCTACACCACTAGCAAGTTACCAACAATGTCAATATGGGCCACCGGGCCCACAGGGACAGTTTGTAGGTTATATGTCACCCCCTGTGATCGGAAACGATTTAAATTCAAAGTTTGACTTGTTAACAAACAAAATAGATGAGCTGGGTATCAAATTAAATAAATTGGACATTATCGAACGGCGCCTGGCCTCTGTTGAAACAAAAGTCGATAGTATAAACGGTGAGATGAAAGAAGTTAAAGAAAGAGTTGACGAAATGGATAAAGGCCTTGATTTCATAAACGGCCAATTTGAAACAAATAGACAAGAGCTACATGATATAAAGTTAAATGTGAAGGACTTAAAGGTGACAACAAATATTTTACAGACGCGAAACGAATTCACTCGAACTGAACTCACCCGGCTCAACACAAACGTGACTGAGATGAGAAATGCTCAGATCGACTTGCAAATGCGCTCGATGAGTAACAATCTCATATTTACTGGAATTGTAGAAATGGCCGACGAAAATACAGTGTCGGAACTAAACAACTTTTTACATACTATAATGGGAATTGAAAAAAATCTGGTATTCAACAGAGTGCATCGGATTGGTAAACAACAGCCTAATAAAAGCAGACCAATAATAGCCAATTTCGTCTTCTCAAAAGACAGGGATTTACTGTTTGAGTTCTGGTAAATAATAAACGGATTTCTTCGATTATGAACAAACTAGTTAACTTTAGTTATTATAAACTTATCCGTGTGTTTGAAATGAACTCCCGTTAAATAAAATCCATTGCACCACTAAAAATCCCAACGAATAAAAACGGTTCTCTCTTGAAAAATTTGAATATTTACTTGTTATTTCGACAGAGTGGATAATAACATTGCTTTCGTCACATATTGGACGAATCCAACACACTGAAGCGAGGTTGTTTAAATTTGACGCATCTTTTGGCAACCACGTGCTATGCTCAAAGCAATGCGCCAACATTACGATCGTTTGAGTTTGGGCGACGAAAATATCAATTGAAGGCAATTACATAGGAGCGTTATATTGAAACCATTGATCGCCAGTCTATCAAATTTTATTCACAATGAACGAATCACTGATTGCACGGATACTCGTAAAAATAAAGTCATATATAAAATATAAATTTTAATATCCTATCTTGTTTATGTTATAAATAGTTTAACACGGATCACGAAGCACACCTCCGAAGTGTCTGAGGACTGAGTGTATTATTAATTTGATCTCATTCTTTCGATCAAATAATAACCGCTTCAGTGACATTTTTAAGCGTGTTGCGGCAGCGTTCAAAGTGCCTAATGGCATTGGGTGGCGTATACAATGCCGATACGTCCGTAACATTAATTGTCAATGGCCTGCATATATGTTAAATAATAATATTATCATACCATATTATAAAGATGGGTAATATTTAAGGCCCGTGAAAAGAATGTAGTTATTTTTGTTCCTCATGCGTGTTAAAAAGAAAATTATCCCATCCGAGCCGCTAATCAAATAATAAAGTCGGTAACAAATTTTAAAAAATACAGGTTGTTATGTGTGCGAACGCTCAAACTCAATGCCTAGTCGAGACGTGCTTTTAACTTAAACGTTTCCTATGCTGTCACCCCTGATACAAAGTGATATCTCCCGAGGTGTGACGTAACCAGCTGCAGTGCCATATTGATATTTTTCTTAATCGAAAGTTTGTGGGATTTCAATTTTTCAAGAGAGAACTGTTTTTATACGTTGGGACATTTAGTGGTGCAATGGATTTTATTTAACGGGAGTTCATTTTAAACACGTAGGTAAGTTTATAATAACCAAAGTTAACTAGTTTGTTCATAATCGAAGAAATCCGTTTATTATTTACCAGAACTCAAACAGTAGTTAGATACGAGGCGCCAAAAACATTGAAAGGTAAACCCTATGGTGTAAATGAACAATTTCCGAAAGTAATAAATGATAGACGAAAGGCATTATACCCACATTTTAAAGCCGCGAAACGAATGAATAACAAAAGCCGTATTTAAAGTCGACAAGCTGTTTATTGAAGGAGAGTTGTTTGATCCAGATTCCAACTTCCATGATGACGATTATCTGCGCAGAACTAACCACTTGGATATGGAAATCACAAGTGTAAAACAACCAGTTTTGGGAGCAGCTGTAGGCGAATAGGACAACCAGGAGGGACAACCAATATTAACAGTCGACAATAATCAACTGACACACGGGAACCCCGTTATTAAAAAGCCTTTAAGCTTATTCTATGTGAATGTATGCGGACTCTCAACTAAACTAAACTACCCGGAGTTTAATGATGAAATAACCAAACATGATATCATATGTTTTGCTGAAACAAAAACTGATGAAGCGGATGATATCCACTTAGAAGGCTACAAACTCGTAATTAAACACCGGCGGCAACTTGCGAAAAGAAAATCTGGAGGAATAGCAGCACTTTTTAAGGATAAAATATCGAGTAAAGCAAAGCTGATTGATTTTAAAAGTGAATACGTTCTATGGATTAATTTTGAATTACAAAAAGACAAAAACCTACTTATCGGAATTATATATATCCCCCCTGCTAACTCTAAATACTCGTCACCCGAGGCTTTCGAAGAAATAGAACGAGAGTACATGTTCTTATCTAATAATTTTAAATACGTGTGTCTAGTCGGATATTTCAACGGCAGAACTGCAGCAAACGGTGACATCATAAACGACAGTGAAAGTGAAAACTATAACAAACTTATAGCATGCGACCCTATAAACATAATTGGTGATGTCACGCAGGTCTTAAAACAGTTAAAAATACCGTTACAGCGAACATCAAGGGACACAACAATAAACACTTACGGTCGACTCCTACTTAATTTGTGCAAACATAACAATTTTGTGATATTAAATGGCCGTTTAGGCCAAGATAAAGGAATTGGCGAATTTACCTGCAATGATGCAAGTATTGTAGATTATTGTATATCTAATTCTGAATTCCTATTTAAAATTGAAGGTTTCTCAATACTCCCATACTCCAACCTTTTTTCAGATATCCACAAACCCATTTGTTTGCTAATTACAACCCAATTCTATTGTGATAACGAACAAAGTCAAAAGAAAACCAGACCTATCACCAAAGAAATTGTCAATAGATGGGATCCCCAAAATAAAGCTAAATATTGTCTTATGATAAATGAAAACCTACCTAAACTAGATGAAATAAATAATATACTAAGGAATGTGAAACTTGATAGGGGCCTACTGTAAATATTGATATCGTCGATAACTTAATGCATGATGTCTGTAATATCCTTGTAGATGCTGGCAAGTCCACATTTGGTACCAGACATGTATGTACGAATAAAACTTCCTCCAAAAGAGTATTTAAGTATAAACAACCATGGTTTAATAGAGAATGCCAGTTAGCGCGTCAGAATTATAGAAAATCCAAGCGACTATATAAAAAACATGGCGGGACCATATTTAAAAACGAATTGATACGAAAAGGGGCATCTTACAAAAAAACTCTACATAAATTCATAAAACTACATAGAATCGACATGCAAAGAAAATTACAAAATATTAGATGTTCAGACCCAAAGGAATATTGGAAAATTCTTAATAATAAGGACAGTAGGGGCAGGGCCAATAGTGAAATACCTTTACAATCGCTCTATGATTATTTTAGTAATGTGAATAGAAATGTAAACAACGCTGTTCCTGATTATGTATTACCAATGCATGAATTGAATGAAATATACGATATAGATAGCAATGTATGTATAAACGCAAGCATAACTGCTGACGAAATTTTCAAAGCTGTCAAAAAACTAAAATTAAATAAATCTTCTGGCGAGGACGCTATTATTAACGAGTATATAAAACATAGCATTCCTGCATTGGTACCGACTTATGTTCTTATGTTTAACATTGTATTTGACACAGGAATAATCCCGTCCGACTGGTTAATCGGACATATCATCCCCATTTATAAAAATAAAGGAGACGCTTTAAACCCAATTAATTATCGACCAATCACTTTACTGAGTTGCCTGGGCAAACTGTTCACCTCTATTATTAACGAACGACTAAACCAATTCTCCGAAAGCTATCAGATTATTTTAGAAAACCAAGCAGGCTTTCGGAAACATTATTCCACAGTTGATCATATTTTTAACTTGTATACTCTAATACAACTTTATAAAGGGTTTCGTAAGAAACTATATTGTGCATTTATTGACTTTGAAAAGGCGTTTGATACTGTTTGGAGGATTGGTTTATGGAACAAATTATTACAAAACTATATAAATGGAAAATGTTTTAATGTTATAACCAATATTTATAAAGACATTAAGGCCAAGGTCAAACTAAACGGCGAAGAATCGGCTGGTTTCGAATGCACAAATGGAATCCGACAGGGCGAAAATCTCTCCCCATTCCTATTTTCCATCTTCTTGAATGATTTAGAAGAATTTCTAAATAAAAATAATGTAAACGGCCTTAGCACTATATCTAGCAAAGCCCGAAAAGAACTGGGGATCTATTTAAAACTATTTATATTGTTGTATGCTGACGACACTATACTCCTTGCAGAGTCAAGCGAGGACCTACAACAACAACTAAATATTTTTAATGAATACTGCCTATTATGGAAATTAAAAGTGAATACACATAAAACTAAGATAATGATTTTTAATGGAAAAGAACCAAATGATTGTACATTTTATTTTAGTAACTCTAGTATTGATATTGTTGATAATTTTAAGTATTTGGGTGTTCATTTCACGAAAAATGGATATTTTAACTATCATAGCAAGAATAATAATGACAAATCTACGAAAGCTATGTACGGAGTTTTATCAAAATGTACTAAACATAATTTAAGTATAGAATGTAAATTGGATATGTTTGATAAAGTAGTAAAGCCTATATTATTATATGCCTGCGAAGTTTGGGGCTACTCTAACACTAACAATATCGAACGAATCCATATGAAATATTGTAAATACATATTATCACTAAATAATTCCACTAGTTCGTCGATGGTCTTAGGTGAACTGGGCAGGTACCCGTTAATTATTGATATTAAAGTACGAATGGTATGCTTCTGGGCTAAAGTAGTAACGGATGAAAACAAACTGACAACTAAACTGTATATACTGTCAAAATCGTGCAATACACCATGGATGAAATGTATCAAAAACATCCTTGACGAATGTGGCTTATCGTATATATATGTAACACAAACCTTTCCAAATATTAAATGGCTGAAAAACCGAATTACCCAAACCCTGCAAGACCAATTTTTACAATCATGGCATAGTAACATCGCATTATCTCCAAAAGGTTTAAACTATAGATTATTTAAACATAGTCTTGATCTAGAAAAATATCTATCAGTTTTACCCATGTACAAATCTAAATTAATATGTAGATTTAGAACTTGTAATATCAAGCTACCCATAGAAACTGGCCGATGGAAGAAAATCCCAAGAGAAAATAGAATCTGTAAACTATGCAACCTAAACGAAATAGGCGACGAATTTCACTATTTATTCATTTGTACAGATTCGGCTATTTTAAAGAAAAGGAAATTGTCAATATCTCCTAAGTTCTACTTACGACCAAATACACACACGTTTAGCGAATTGTTTAATTGTACTCACCCTCATGTACTAAACAGTTTACACGGATTAATTAAGGTTATAAGAGAAAGGTTACACCCCCCTGGTTAATCCATATCCACACATGTATATATATGTTATACTCATATTGATGTAAATATGTTATTGTTTCTACACTGTATTTATGTACGGTTTGAGAAATAAAGAATATCTATCTATTGTCCAATAGACATGTCCTGAGATCATTAGGTTCTAATGTAAAATCTCAGGACATGTCTACTGGACAATAACACCCCTCTAAATGCGAAACAGGAAGTATTTATCGACATTGTAACATGCTTTTTTAGGATTTTAAAAGACATTACTAAAACAGAAGGGTGTTATTGTCCAATAGACAGTGTCTAATTGACCAATCAAAACGCAGGGTTTACCCAAAAGCATGTTACAATATACTTTAACTGTAGTGATCGGTAATATACTGAGCGCCATAGAAAACGCACCTCTTAGTTTTTCGTATAACAAAATGATCCTGTAAACATATCTTATTTATTCTGCCTCTCATTGTGAGCAATATTCAAATGGGAACACATCAATAACAACACATTTGTACACTCATGGATGTTTAATCTGTAATCAACGGTACAAAGTCATGGGGGTCAAAACCAAAAGTACGACACAGATGTCAGTAGTGCGTGTGTCCTCCATTCTGGCTCTCACGCACGCTGTGCAGCGACGTAGCATGGAATTAACATCTGAACATGAGACAACATTATAACTGCAGTTATAAACTTAATCTCTAAACAACATTAGTACCCTAGTATATGCCGCCTGTGTTTGTGTGTTATGAGGTTGTAAATTAATTCATTTAAACTGGAACATTAGCGAATAAAATAGTGTTATCTGTTTGCCCCCCTCCCTCTCCACCCCCCTCTCATCTACCAATACTAACGTTAAGATTAAGTGGTTTCCTCTAATATATTAGTATTATTGTTTTAATAGAATGGAATTTAATGTAGGGTTCTAAGTAGTTATTATAGATTTTATGTATATAGTTTCGTAAGGTCTTGTTGACTTAATATATTAATGGTTTCACTATCCATTATCATTGTTAGTTGTGTTTATTACGTATGTCAATTGCTAAATGCAACTCAAAGAACACAATAACTCTCCTTCTAATTGAGTTAAAATTGTGGCCGGAACAGCTAGATTTTAATATTTTCATTTTATGTGTAAGCTTCGTAATTCATTATATTTTCGTAGGCACAAGTATTTGGTGAATTTATCTTTATTTAATCTTGTTCTATGATTAATTTGGAATCATTACCAATTTAAATTTTATATGTGCCTAATTATGTTTAATGATGCCGAGTAATTATATGTGATGTACTTATCCCATTGTTTAGCATAGGAGAGCATTTTGATTTCATCGGCAATGATCGGCAGTAGATTATTCTCATGATTTTATTGTCTATATTTGTTTGGAATGGCTTGCCGAAGCAGTGCCTATTCGTATTTTTATTGTGCCTTAATCGTGGCGGAAATTATAACCATTTTTGTATTTTACTTATTGAGTGAATGTAGGATTGATCCAACGGAAATAATTTGATTTTGTAAAATTTACTATTTTTGTAATTTTGTTTGTATATGTTAAATTTCTATAATTTGTATTATTCTATTGTTCCAAAACTTGGGATATATTGTATTATCATCGCCCATATTTTGTTTTAGTTGAGGCGGGGGTTCGTTATTTTATTTATGTATGTTGTTCGATAAGAGTATGCCATTCACTTTTGTGGAGCTTAATATAAATATTAGGGCTTCGCATAGTGAGGAAATTGATCTGGTCTGACTGTCCAATACGTCATGTGACTTGACTTAAAAGACTGATTCGTAGAAGATATTAATTTTGTATGTGTTTGAAGACATAATGTCTTGATTGGATTTTTATTGGGAGAATTTTTATACGCCCACATTTTCATGTGGACGTATTATGTCGTCGCCCCTGTCCGTCTGTCCGTCCGTCCGTGCACAATTTGTTTGTGGACTCTCTACAGGTCACAATTCTTATCCGATTTTGACGAAACTTGAAATATAGGTTTATCCCCATAAGATCTCGGTTCCTGTCGATATTGGCATGTATCGGATCAAAACTTCATTGATTATATGGCCCTTGATAGTACGAAAAATCACGTTTTTAGCTTGTGGACCCTATAGAGGTCACAATTTTGAACCGATTTTGATGAAACTTGACATGCATGTTTCCCAAACATCTTGGTTCCTTTCGATATTTGCGCCTATCGGAACATAATTTCCTGAATTATGGCCCCTGATTGTCCGACAAATCACCTTTTTATACGCCCACATTTTCATGTGGACGTATTATGTCGTCGCCCTGTCCGTCCGTCCGTCCGTCCGTCCGTCCACAATTTGTTTGTGGACTCTCTACAGGTCACAATTCTTATCCGATTTTGACGAAACTTGAAATATTAGGTTTATCCCCATAAGATCTCGGCTGCTTGCGATATTGGCATGTATCGGATGGAAACTTCGTGGATAATGGCCCCTGATTATACGAAATATCATGTTTTTAGCTTGTGGACCCTATAGAGGTCACAATTTTGAGCCGATTGTGATGAAACTTGACATGCATGTTTATAACCCCAATATCTTAGTTCCTTTCGATATTTGCGCCCATCGGATTGTAACTTCCCGAATTATGGCCCCTGATTGTCCGAAAAATCTACCTTTTTAGCTTGTGGTCCGTCTGGAGGTCCAAATTATTATCCGATTTAAAAAACCGTTCGATTATATCACCGTTACATGGTAATGAAGGTTGAGTTCGAATTTCGTGAAAATCGGACCAAAATTGACTGACAAAATGGCCGCCGTTTGTACGCGATTAGTGTGAAAATATGTTATATCAAGGTTGTGGACCCTATAGAGGTCATAATTTTGAATCGATTTTGATGAAACTTGACATGCATGTTTATAACCCAAAGATCTTGGTTTCTTTCGATATTTGCGCCCATTGGATCGTAACTTCCTGAATTATGGCCCCTGATTGTCCGAAAAATGGCCTTTTTTTAGCTTGTGGTCCCTCTGGAGGTCAGAATTATTATCCCATTTAAAAAACCGTTTGATTATATCACCGTTACATCGCAATGAAGGTTGAAGTCGAATTTCGTGAAAATCGAACCAAAATTGACTGAAAAAAGGCTGCCGCTTGTACGCGAAGAGTGTAAAAATATGGTATATCAAGGTTGTGAACCCTTTAGAGGTCACAATCTTCATTCAATTTTGATGAAACTTGAAACACATGTTTACAACTTAACAATCTTAGTTCCTTTCGATATTTGTGCATATCGGATTGTAACTTCCTGAATTATGGCCCTGATTGTACGGAAAATGACCTTTTTTTTCTAGCTTGTGGTCCCTCTGTGGTCAGAATTATTATCCCATTTAAAAAACCGTCTGATTATATCACCGTTACATCGTAATGAAGGTTGAGGTCGAATTTCGTAAAAATCGAACCAAAATTGACAGCTGTTCTTGTCAGGCCATCCATCCTTCATCACTAACAAGGGGAAACCACGCCAGAAAATCTAGATGAACTTTGTCACCCAATGCAGGGATCAAACACCCAACCTCAAGGCTACCGAGCCAGCATCTTACCCACTTAGCAACATGATCCCCAGTCGAATTTGAAGCCTACTGAAATGCACCTTTATAACCAAAAGATCTTAATTCATTTCGATATTTGCACATATCATATTGTAACTTAATGATGTAGGAAAAATCACTTTCGGTATTTCTATCCATCTCTCGAAAATGTGGGCCTATCTTTTAGCTTGTGGTCCCTCTGGAGCGCACAACTATTATCCGATTTAAAAAACGTTTGCTTATATCACCGTTACACCCTAAGGAAGGTTGAGTTCGAATTTCGGGAAAATCGGACCAAAATTGCCATACAAAATGGCCGCCGTTTGTACGCGAATACTGTTAAAAAATGGTATATCAAGGTTGTGGACCCTGTAGAGGTCACAATTTTAATTCGATTTTGATGAAACTTGAAATTCGTGGTTATAACCCAACGATCTTGATTCCTTTCGATATTTGCGCATATAGGATCCTAACTTCCTGAATTATGGCCCCTGATCATACGCAAAATCGCCTTTTTTCAGCTTGTGGTCCCTCTGGAGGTCACAATTATTATCCGATTTAAAAAACGTTTGATTACATTACCGTTACACCGTAAGGAAGTTTGAGTTCGAATTTCGGGAAAATCGGACCAAAATTGCCATACAAAATGGCCGCCGTTTGTACGCGAATACTGTTAAAAAATGGTATATCATGGTTGTGGACCCTGTAGAGGTCACAATTTTAATTCGATTTTGATGAAACTTGAAATGCATGGTTATAACCCAAAGGTCTTGGTTCCTTTCGATATTTGCGCATATCGGATCGTAACTTCCTGAATTATGGCCCCTGATTGTACGCAAAATTGCCTTTTTTTTTGCTTGCTGGAGGTCACAATTATAATCACCGTTAAACCTTAAGGAAGGTTTGAGTTCGAATTTCGGGAAAATCGGACCAAAATTGACAGATAAAATGGCCGCCGTTAAAAAATGGTATATCATGGTTGTGGACCCTGTCTAGGTCACAATTTTAATTCGATTTTGATGAAACTTGAAATGCATGGTTATAACCCAAAGATCTTGGTTCCTTATCCGATTTTGACGAAAAGTCACATTTCTAGGTTGTGTACCGTCACACCATAATCATTGTCGGCTTCGAATTTTATGAATATCAGACTGGAACTGACCAACAAAATGGCTGCTCCCTGTATGAAATACAGGACTTAATGATGTAGGGAAAATCACTTTCGGTATTGCTTGTTCTCTATCCATCTCTCGAAAATGTGGGCGTATCCTGCCTGGCAGTGCCAGCCTATCTTTGATGTTGTTTTTACCTTGTGTTTTTATTAAATTGAATTGTCGAAGACGTTGTTTCTCTACATTGTTAGAGACGTTGGCAAGACGTCCCGTCCCAATCGTTCCGAATTACCCGAACTGCTGCTGGCTAATCCCCTATCGAACGAATATTCAATATTCACAATATAATTTCTTAAGACTGACGGTGTGCGGGTAACAAAATTTTCAAACTTGGTGTATGTGTTTATTAGGTCAATGCCTTGATGGAGTTCGAAGATGAGCATTTTCTGCTTAGGGTAAGCAAAGAAAAGCAATTTGATTGGTCGATGCTTTGGGGCACGGTAACTTTGGTTATAATGAAGTGAGAGCGATGAAACTCAGAATATAGATTATTATATCATTACCTTGACTAAGTTTTACAAGCAATTTGAGATTGGTCAAGACTTTGGAACACAACAACTCTACTTTTAATTGAGGTAGAATGTTTAAACTTGATGTAGATGTTCATTAGGTGAATGCCTTTGACTGAGTTCAATGATTAACATTTCGAGCTGGTCGATGCTTCGGGACAAGATAATCTTGATTCTATCTGATCGAGAGTGATGAAACTTGTGCATAGTTTGATTGCTCCATACTTTTGAAAAAAATAAATGTGCGATTAATTAATATGTGTCATCTATTTATTTCTGGATTTCGGCGGGGGGGGGGGGGGCATCAGCCTCGCTGTTGGCTTGTTTTGATAGAATTACCAATTCAAGAAAGTGATAGAGAAGATACTAAATATTTCACTTTATTTCTGATTCAATTATTTGTTTATATATTTATTTTTGTTCACAGATTTACCTATTCAAGAAAGTGAGAGCGAAGATACCAGAATCGAGGAACATGCGGAAGGTAGTTACCAATATTATCAAAGTGTAACTTTAACATCACCATATTGTTTTAATTTGGCTACTTATTATGAATGGCCTGAGATTTGTGATATTTTTGGGTATTAGTAAAAGTATCAATTCTTAAAGCTGCATTATGAAAGAGCTACATCTGCCTATCTTTCGGATGGGACGAAAAAACCGAGGTCTCGTGTACACATTGACATTTGGAATTCGACATAAGAGTAGGCCGTAGTGCAGCTGTCCGTTAAACCCCATTTCATTTCTATTTTCTAACTATTATAGCAAGAACGACCACCGTTTTATCTAAATCTTACACAATGCATCTTTAATGACGTTATCACTGATTGAACATGAACAAATTATAACTTTGTCTGCCGATTTATGTTTCAGTTTCCGCCAATGATGTCAGTGAAGTTTCAATTCAACAACAGAATTTAATGCAACAGGCCGCAGGTAAATAACAATAGTCGCAAATGAAATCAGTAGAATTATATAAAGGAAATGCAGTGAAGATTAAATGAAATGAAATGGGGTTTAACGTCCTACTGTTCTGCTCCGAGTGGGACACTCAGGGGCGTAAATGTGGGGGAGTGTGGGGGGGGGGGTGGTACACCCAAAAAAAAGTCGGTCGCAAAATCAGTGCAGTCGGTCGCAAAATAGGAGCAGTCGAAATCAAAATAAGTGCTCACTGTATACGTCACGCTACTCACGCAAAACTGTAGCATAAAATAACCCTGTCAACTTATGTTTGAAAAGATGTTGTGTTTCACTCTTCTCTGTTGTCAGTATGTTGGTCTAGGAACAAAATTTCACTAAGGGAGAAAATAGTCGGTCTCAAAATAAGTGCAGTCACTGAAGTTGGTCTAAAAAAAGAATGCCAGAATAGATCTCAAATAGTATGCATTTGCTTGAATCCGTGAGCCTAAATTACATACGTCACTCTTATTCTGCTGTCAGTATGTCGGTCTAACAACAAAATTGCACCCAGTCGGTCACAAAATAAGTGCAGTCACAGCAGTCGGTCGCATAAACAATGCCAGAATAGATCCCAAATATTATTTATTTGCGTGAATCCGTGAGCCTAAACTGCACACACCACTCTTATTCTGATGTGAGTATGTTGGTCTTACAACAAAATTTCACAGAGGGAGAAAAATAGTCGGTCACAAAATACGTGCAGTCATCACTGCAGTCGGTCTCAAAAACAATGCCAGAATAGATCCCAAATACTATGTGAATCCGTGTGACTACATTGCATACGTCACACAAAACTATAGTATAAAATAACCATGCCTGCTTGTCACTCTTATTCTGTAGTGAGTATGTTGTTCTATGAAATGTTTTCTGCCATGGCAAAAAAATAGTCGGTCTCATAAAATAAGCGAAATTGACAGATATACCTCAAGATTCTGTCCCATTTCTTATCCTCTCGTAAACGAGAATTTGTTTGACATTGATTCAGATTTTCAAGCTCAGTCCCAAAAATTTAAAAGCGCTCTTACATATCTGAAATTTTTTCGCGTCTGCGGCGCTCGATTCAATCGTAACATCATTCTTCTACTCGATTATATATCTGAAATTTTTTCGCGCCGGCGGCGCTCGATTCCACGATAACACCATTCTTCCACTCCTCTGTTGTCTTACTCGGTTGTCTTATTCACGATAAAAGCGCTCTTACATATCTGAAATTTTTTCGCGCCTGCGGCGCTCGATTCCATCATAACATCATTCTTCTACTCGATTATATATCTGAAATTTTTTCGCGCCGGCGGCGCTCGATTCCACGGTAACACCATTCTTCCACTCCTCTGTTGTCTTACTCTGTTTTCTTATTCACGATAATAGTGAACTGCCCAGATTCTGTCCCATTGACTGACATTTCTAGTCCACTAGTCCACAAGAATTTCTCCCAGTTGACCTCAAATGCCAGGATGTTGAATCAATTTTTCAAAATTTTCTCAAATTACTCAGTGTTATAGGTAATATCATCACATATGACATAAACTATATGTGAACTTAAATAAAACTGCTTTCCGGGACGCTAAATGTTATAGGCAATATCATCACATATGACATAAACTATATTTGAACTTAAAGACCACATAAAATAATAATTTTTAATTGCATATATTGATAGCCAAGGGTTACTACATTCATTTTACGGCATGTTCACTCCAATCTGATTAAAATTAATTAAGATATTAAAGTTTAAACATGCGATAGCCAAAAACTGTTTTCAAATTTTCAATTACGACCTTAATCTGGTTGATTGGCTGGTGACGTCACAGGCACTACACATAATCTATACACATTATCTATACAATATATCACTATCTGTCAATATATCACTGTATACACACCGCCAGTTAACACGTGTGTATTTGTCGGTCCAATTAACATTTGACTGGCGTAATCATTAACTCGTAATTTTACACGTAAGCTACATATCACTATACTATAGTCAAAGCATTTTCAAAAGCCGACCTTTCTCGTCTTGAGTTGTAATAGATTATATATTTGTGACTAGAATATTTCGGAGTGTATTTCAAGATGCCGTATTATCGTTGTGTTATTGAGAGTTGTGGAAATTCCAGCAAGGAAAAGGGGAATAATGTACCGGCGTTTCATAAATTTCCCAAGGATGAAATCTTACGGAAAGAGTGGATTAATCGTATTGTTTGTGTGATCGTATGTCACGTACAACCGGGAAATCGAAACCACGTCAATTGACTCAATGACAGAACTTATGATACAGCGCGCACATGCTAACCATACGTCATATAATGTGCTGTGGCGGTACGGTCAACTCTTATATCGAATCCCAGTTGGCGAAAACAAGTAGGACCCCATTTTATTTCACACCCATTAAAGAAGCCAAGTCTCTAACTCAATATCATCCAAAATCTTCAACATTGAAAACACGAATTATTTGTCGATTTAAATCAACATTTTCTTACCGGAAAAAGATCGGCTTCTGATATCCAATATTTAAGATATTAAGGCTTCTGATATCCAATATTTAAGACAAAATAAACATTTTACCATTGGTACACGAATCGTGTTCCATAATGCATTTCAGCCCCAGTTCTAGCAAGAGACTCGGGGGACGATGCTAGACATATTGCACCAAACCAAACGGCGTATGTAGAATAACCAGACGCTAGAAATTTGCATTCGATTGAGACTGCTGGCTTATTTCGCGGAACGTAACTGATTTGAAATTAAGAGTAAAAACGGAAACCATTGAATGTAAATGAGTTTATATACATTCATATTACAGTATTATATGCGTTGCGACCCACTTCTGACAATTTCTAGGTCCCAAATGTTAGCGATTTAGCTCCTTAAAGTATCAATTCAAATGGCCACGTTAGGCTACCTTGTTTTTTCGTCTTCTATCATGAGCTTAATTGGCACAGAAAAGCAGGAGCACATTTCATTTCACATCCCTTGAAGTATTTATTCAAATGGCAACGGTATAGGGTACGCCATGGATTCCCCCACTGTGTCTCTTTGACCGACTATAACTCTTTGTTGTTGCGGTTGTTGTTGTCGTTGTTATGTCATTTGACATTAATTTCAGATTATGGTAACGGTTGACCATGGCAGTAATATTAACGACCATTTTGGAAGAACACCCATTTGTTATACTATGAAATTTGTGTTTTATTTGCCTATAATTGGATAGCATATACGACATAACCTCTAATCTAAACAGGGGGTAATGTTTTTGTGTGTTGATTTGTTGTACTATATATTGCCTGTTATCTATATTGCTTGTTGATTTGTCATATCTATTACTTTTAACACAAATTCGTCCACGATATATTCTTCAAAAATTTCATATTTTCAATAATCAATAAAATATATGTCCCGCCATGTTTTTGATTTTATGTATCTGATATGTTCTATATTATTTAATTACGTATATAAACCGTATATATTTGGTATTACTGTGTATATATTGTGTACTGTGATTTTTATTCTCTTGAATTCCAACTGTCAATGATTCTTTTATGTGTCTTGGCGTTTAATCCAATCCGAACGATCCATAATTTCATTTACACTGAATAATATATTATTTACGCCCATTCTCGTTAAAATTTCGAGTATATTATTAAGCCATGGCGGTTTGTGTGGTTACTAAATTAGTGCAATTGAACTACGCTATTCAGAAATTTTGATATTCTTCCCCGTGATCTACTCTTTAAAAATACATTATTTAATAAACAATGGTTTGAGGAATAGACTGGGCCTATGTTGACCCATCTTCAGTATTCACATATAAATACATTTAATTAAAGAAGCTAAATCGCTAATATTTCAGACCTAGAAATTGCCACAAATGGGTCGCAACGAATATAATATTGTAATATGAATGTATACAAACTGATTTACATTTAATCGTTTTCGTTTGTACTCTAATTTCAAATTAGTTATGTTCGGCGAAATACGCCATTAGTTTCAATCAAGGGTTATTTCGAGTGTCTGGTTGTTCCAGTCTACATACGCCGTTTGATTTGGTGCAATGTTTCTAGCCTCGTTCCTCTAGTGTCTTGCTGGAACTGGGGCTGAAACGCATTATGGTACACGATTCGTGTACCAATGGTAAAATGATTATTTTGTTTTAAATATTGGATATCAAAAACCCATCTTTTCCCGGTAATCCGGTAAAATAACAAAACATCAGTGTTGATTTAAATTGACAAATACTTCGTGTTTTGAATGCCGAAGACTTTGGATGATATTGAGTTAGAGACAGTAGCGGATTATCAGCGAGGCTGGTGAGGCTGCAGCCTCAGGCCCAAAGATTTTGTAAAAAATATTTTTAGACTTGTCTGATACGATTAAAAACGCATAGACAATGAATGTTAGGGGGAGGGGTTTAGGCCCAACGGGAGTCAAATTAGCCCTGACCCGAAATTAATTAGGCCCACGCCTTTTTAAATAGGCCCTCCAGAAACTGCCGCCTCAGGCTTTGGTGGAGCTTAATCCGCCACTAGTTAGAGACTTAGCTACTTTAATATATTAATGAAATTTATACACCAAGACCATTTATAATATAAAGCATAAATTGTATATGGAATTAAAACGAAAATAAACATGTATCAATACCTACAATTGCTTATTTATAATAAGTAGTCAGCGATTAAAGACAACACCGACTGGTATATGCAATAAATTCTCGCCTGGCTTCGCATGTGTCACTATGTACGTTGACATAGAAATATATAAATAGTCTAGAATTTATATTTATGTAGCCTACATAGACACCTAAATCACGTGACACAAACATGACCTCATTTGATCGATATTTTTATTCCCCGACAATTACAGTGCTCTGAGAAGAATTTGAAGCGAAATAATGACAAATTAATTGGTCTGAATATGCTTCTAATCCAAATATGTCATCAAATCACCCAGTATATACACGGGAATGTATCTTTTAATAGGATCCATACGTAGTATATAGGTCGGTGCGTGGGAATTTTGTGTGTGTCAACCTGAATGAAACATAATATGACCTAGAATTCAATATGACCATGCGTATTTGGGTTATATTATTGCAATTACGTCAATTGCTATTGAGTTAGATAGGATTACCCACTAGGCCTACTGATAAATCGTATTATGTAAATTCAACGTTAATTATGATCTGATAAGGATTCATAAATCTTTTAGACATAGTCAAGCGACTGGAGGTGCATACTTTCTTTATCAAGAAATCACGTTTTGTGAGACTATGTTATGATAACCCTTATTTCGTCCTTGGCATTGTAGACTAGAGCTACATGTACCCTTTAGGAAATTGTCCGTGCAACTCGTTTAGCATGATATATTTATCAAAATTTGAGAATTTAAGATAGTCACTCTAAGACCAGTTAGATTTTCTCTAATCAAATAACACACGTATTTTGATAACGACTTGAGAAATCGTGTTGAAACGTCATAGTGATATAAATCATAGTAATTGTTATTCCATAATAATAGTGTGTTATTTGAGGCACAGCATCTGTTAAAAACCAGTGTATTTTATGTGTTTAAACAAGTGTATTTTTGGTACCAATGTTAAAACCTGTGTATTTTATAATCTGTGTATTTTAAAAACAGTGTATTTTATAATCTGTGTATTTTATGGTTTGTTTTAAAGAAAAGAAATCATTTAAACAGAAGTGTGTTTTTAGTTCAGGTTTTGGTAAATAAGGTCACAGATATTTTGATGATGGCAGCTTCCCAATTTCAGTATGCCACAAAACTTACAGTACGTGACATACATCGGTTCCCAGGAAAAAACTTTCATTATTTCTTAGTGCTCCCCTTTTCTTAAATATAACAGCCTTGGTTTTTTGAAGTGTTCCCTAACCCTGTTAAAACAGATAAATTAAATTTAGTACAAAACCTATTCAGAATATTGATTTTTCTTTGCAAATTACCAACGGAGTCACCTAAAATACCAAGGTCATCTGCATATACAAAATAGGACTAAGAGTGTATCACTTCTTAGCTTCTATGTGGACGTTTAACACTTTTAAGTATATACGGACAATATTCTTTTCAATAATTAGTCAAACTATTACAGGGATCTGATTTTAAGCCATATGGACGAAGCCACAGAATAAAAATAACTGTTTGAACGCTTTAATTTAACGTTGATGCATTATTATACGGTGTATATTATTAATTTTCATATTTGAGCAGTCAACGGATTATAAGCTAGAAGTTGGATGTATTACTGATTTTCTGACAAATGGGTAAGTTTAATTGTAAAATCGTGGCCGCTTTTTTTTCAAACATTTACCAAGATATCGTCTATGAAAATGCTATTAATTATACAGGGAAAAATAATGAAGTTTTTTAACGAAATCTAAATTATCACCTTCAGTTTACCCCCCGGCCACTATCTTTAGGGGGTATGTACAGAGGGGTAGGGGGGTCAGAAAGAAATAAAAAAAAATATATTTATACATGTGTAGGGTAGAATAAGAAAAATAAATAAAGACGTTTGAAATATTTGTAGTTAAAAAATATTTCCTATTTAGTGTAAATGGGTATTAAAATGAGTAAAATGCATCATTTTGGGATCCCACCCCCTCTGTTAATTATTAGCATTGTTTTTTTACCCCATTAATTTATTTAATTGTTGAGGCATAATTTTGAGACACCGATTGCAGTGACTGCACTTATTTTGAGATCGACTATTTACGCCCCTGCATGTTTAAGAGTATTTCCGAATCGACAATGACAGACACATATCATATCCGTGACAACAAACATCTTCCGTGACGTGTGTGAATATTTGTCTACACGTGACATAATTCATCTGTAAGGACGCGTTCATGTCTATTCAATATTCAGTCTATGAATAATAAACCACCGTATCAATTTTCGACTTCACCTAAAGATAGTTCATCGTTATGTCGGCTTACAGTTGTAAACAACTGATAAAAGTGATAAAACTGTTGGTCCTTTTCCAAATTAAATTTATCAGATATCGTTTAAAGGTACTATAGTATAAATCAAGAACTTATAAAAATGTCTTCAATGCAAACAGAAAGTAGCTCAGCATAAAACCATGTTTCATAGCCCACAACTCTGTTAAACCCAGTTGATGTTTCTCATGATAGTCCATGTGCAAAACGTTTAAGAGTATAAGCCCTTGTCGATATCAAAAAAAGTTTGATTTATAACTTAGTTACTAAGTCGTTATTGTTGTGTTTTCATCTGCAGGTTGTGAATGTATTTGTGTCGCCCCACCACTTTTTCGGGCGTTGTGACAAGATTGTACATTTATAGCAAGGTTTGCGGCCATTCGTGTGGAATTGTTCACCATAAGATTTTGGTCTTAGAAAAAAAAAACATTCAGTTGGCGGAAAAAGAAACACATGAACATTTTTTAATTAAATTTTGTTTCAATTTTGGCGGAACAAAATTGAATGGATGATATGGTAATTAAGTATAGGATATTAACCTACCCGAGGTTGATATGATCAGGGGCGGATCCAGGATTTTCAGAAAGGGGGGGGGCGTGCTGCACCCACTTGGGAGTGCGATTTTGATTTTTGAGTGGACTAAAATGCCCACATGGACTAATTTCATATCAGTACTGTAAATTACGATTTCCAACCTAACCTGTTTTTGTTCTCCTTTCCCGCAAGAATATAGGGAGCTAAAAATTGTCCGCCACCGCAAAAAAATAGAGGGGGCGTGCGCCGGGTGCGCCCCCTCTGTATCCGCGCCTGATGATAAGAGAAAACGCGGGCGCAGCCCAAGTGTTCTCTATCATATCAATCCGAGGGACAGTAGGTTTATATCTGACATATACAACGCGTTCACCCTTAAATTTAATGGGCTCTTCTAGAAAAAGCAACAGTGATTGGATAATTGCTCGATAGTTTCCGCCAAAAAGCGAAAATTACCGAAGCTATCACGTGCAGATTTTTGTTTATACGTCGCCATTTTGGACTAATTGAATTGAAAGCGAAAACAAAATGGATAGTAAAACGAAGTCAGACGAATAATCAATCCATTTTAGTCACCATATTGACGATGGAATAGATGTGAATGCAAATATGATGAGGATCTATCCAAAGCCTGAAGAAAACTTGGAGTGTGTGGAGAAATAATGTGGGCGGAAAGAAAATTCTGAAAGATATCATAGACATGGAGTATGGATAACCGATTTAAATATGCCGATAAGTACGCCGTCTATTACGTTACTGAATGCTACAAACTGTACTATAACAATGTTTTTTTTATTGTCAAAAGAATAAAATTTTATTTCTGTGTTCTTTGTATTATTTCGATCATCTACATACGTCATCAGCGGTTGATATGAGCCGAATATATCGACCTGGGATGACGTCATCAGCGGTTGAGTTGAAATATCAACCTGTCATGACGTCATCAGCGGTTGATATGAACCGAATATCAACCTATGATGACGCCATGAGAGGTTGTTATGAGATATAACTGCTATTGACATCAAAGAAAAAACTACACCCAGTTGTATTATACAGTGTTTTATATATAATGTTGGGTCAGTTATTCTCCCACTATTTGCTATTTCACCCTCGGTTAAGGCCATTGAGAGAGAAATTGAGAGATACTTGTGTCGGTTGCTCAACACCAAATTATTTTAACGATCCGTTCACCTGTAACGGATCGTTATCTTGCTAACGTGTCATTTAATAACGGTCCGTTAAATTCCTGTTGCTGGAAAGTCAATTTCATTATCCGTTAGTTTACAGATTCATTAAGGTTAATCCAAGACAAAACTGTTTGTTCATTGACTTATGATATAAGATAACCCGCACTTGAATGATTTGATAACCTTAACGCCTATTAATCTTTACTATACTGTCGAGTGGTGTCGGTTTCGTATTCGTCGACGCTCAATGAAATGAAATGAAATGAAATGGGGTTTAACGTCCTACTCTTATGCACCTAACCTGGGCTAATGGAAGACGGGCATACGCCATACAGTGTGCTATGAGGGTAATTTTGCCCGGGCAGCGGCGCTACGGCCTACTCTTATATCGAATTCCAACTGCCAAGGGATCTTTTACGTGCACTCCAATGTGTACACGGGACCTCGGTTTTTCGTCCCATCCGAACGACTAGGCAGCTGTCCTTGTCAGGCCCTCCTTCTGTATCACTGACAAGGGGAAATCACGCTGGAAAATCGAGATGAACTTTCTCGGCCAATGCAGGGATCGAACACCCGACCTCCAGGCTAGTGAACCAGCGCCTTATCCACTTAGCCACCGTGATTCCCACGCTCAATGAACGAATGAATGATTTATAAACGATTAGAGGATACTTGTCAAACCGTCGCGATTAAAGATTTAAAACCAGTGATTGTCTCACATAAGAATTGTTTTTTGTTAAAAAAGTTGGATTGTTTGTACTGGTGTACCCGACAACATGGGACCGACTTTTACTACTGAGACTCGTAAGCTTAGTTTTCATATCATTTTAAAATCGTGGATTTTTAAGGATTTCAAATAACTTGAACAACTAAAATCTAATGATTTCTTATAATAAGGAACACTAACAATAATCTTCTTTGGGCGGCATTTAGCAAAGTGACGTTTCGTTGAGGGTTCTCTCAACGTTTTCAAACAAATAATGATGAATTAAAAGAGTAATTGTGTTCCATATTATGTTTTTGGCTTACGTGCGTGTGTCAATTGCTAAATGCCACTCAACGAAGATATTCGTCATCAATATGGAGATGAGGCAGTAAAATCAGTGAATTTAATTGGTAATTTAGAAGGTAAATTGTTTGTGGACACTCTACAGGTCACAGTTCTTATCCGATTTTGACGAAACTTAAAATATAGGTTTATCTCCAAAATATCTCGTCTGCTGTCGATATTGGCATGTATCAGATCGAAACTTCACAGAGGCGGATCCAGGATTTTCAGAAAGAGGGGGCGTGCCGCACCTACTTGGGAGTGCGAAGCCCGGAACAGTGATTTTTGAGTGAAAAAAATGCCCACAAGGACTAATTTCATACTAATACTGTAAATTAGGATTTCCAACCTAAACTATTTTTGTTCTCCTTTCTCGCGAGAATATATGGAGGTAAAAATTGTTCGCCACCTCAAAAAATAGAGGGGGCGTGCGCCGGGTGCGCCCCCCTCTGGATCCGCGCCTGCTTCATAAATTATGGCTCCTGATTGTCCCCAAAATCACGTTTTTAGCTTGTCGACCTTATATAGAGTGGTTCAGGCTAAAAATGTTTTATAACATAAAAGACATTATATGATAAGACTTACTATAAAAACTTCATTGATCAACTTCATTTGAGGATATATAACCATTTGGACATATGTTATAAATGGCTTAAAATCTTCCCGGCTTCGATAATCAAAGGCGTTATCTCTTAGTGAGAATAAGAGCTATGTCCCTTGGTTGTACTAAAAAAAATATGCTCCAAGCTACGCACGTCCCGGAAACGAAATAACTTTATCGCAGTCGGAAAATATCGTTTATTTCCATACTGCAAAGTAACAGAATACACTCTATGAGACGATTGGATTTGACATATGTACGCACGGGCGCGAACGCTTAGTTGTTTTAACAGTAAACCCGCGCCTTCAAATGTCTTTATATTAACTGTGTTTATAATGCTACAGTAGAAATTAAAATACATGTTATGCTGGAGATGAAAAGATCGGCATTTGACATGAATTATTTCAAGATTAGCCTAATACATACATGTATATTAAAATGAACAGTGCGTTTACTTATTTATTCACAGACACTGGCCTATTGATAACGGCATGTTATACAGAGGGAGCGAGGGAGAGAGAGGGTCTATAAATCTAATAATGTAACACTTAAATGTTAATCTCAAAGATAACTAAATATTATATTGTGCAGTACGATGTTTGTTATGACAAATAAATTGCCGGGTCAAGTACGAGGAAAATATAATGACATGTAATACGGGGAGTGAGAGAGAGTGATAAACACCCCAATAAAACTATTAATTTAAGACTTTATTTTTTGTCCCTCAGATAAATAAATATTTTGTACTGCATGATGTTTGTTATGAAAAAAAACCACATTGCTGGGTAAGTGGCGTATGCGCCGAGCCAGCGATTATTGCGTATGTACCGAATTTAGAGCCAAATTTTATAGTTTCGTCTGTATAAAGGGTGGTATTTTTCGCCGACTTCAAGGTTTCCTAAACATGTGGACACCGACGCGCTCACATGATATTCTTTGAACTGTACATTTTGATGGAGTGTAATTAGATTTAGTCCCGCGAGAGCCAAACATGCGGTTATAAGCACTGCTACGTTATCATTGGAAACGTTTAGATTTTTAAGTTTCATGACCAAATTATGGCATTCTGCTGTGTATCTTTGATTTTTGACGTCATACAAAATTCCTTCGTTCATCTAAAAAGGTTTGGACTTGCAACCATTCTTTTTACCTGCCAATTGTTTTTTATTTTCATTATTAGCCTTCATGCGAATCATTTCTTTTTTAGTCTTCCGAAGTTGATTTTTTTTTTAAACTTGGCGATTGTGCTTTTATGACAATCGCCGCAAATACTTTTTTTCTATCTAAATCAGTTAAGGTCGCATCGGCAGATGTCCGAGTCTCTCTGTTTATTAAATTAATTTCACTTGTGTCTGCCGATGGAGTAACGTAAACTATCCCGGAAAAAAATGGGGTGTCAAGAAAATCGTCGTATGATTTCATACATTTAGTGGACTTAAAGGAATAATCCCAGTTACATTTTGGGGCGTAAAATTGCTTAATTTTGTATGAAAGGCCTTTAATAACTTATAACTTAGCCCCTAGCAACTACCTCAAGCGTTGTGATACGTTTTCAAAAAATTTCCAATTGTCGGTATTGCTCTGTGTTTGAAGACCGGCGTCTTGGTTGCATCCTAAAAAGTGCCTGGATAATACGCGTCTACATGCTGAGTGTGCGCAGTGGCATTTCTCATGTTATCGCTTACCGCAAGCTCTCTATTTATGAAGTGTACAATAGGTATCGCATGTAGTCGCATTTATCAAGTGGTTGGCCCGAACTATTTAAAAAGTCTAGTGTCCGGATATTTGATTGTGGTGCGATTTTGACGTTCACGTCCAAACGACTGAATATTTTGAACTGAACTTTTCAGACAAGGTAAATACACAATTCCTCTGTATTTTGGCGTTAAAATTTCATACGTATACGAACTTGTAATTTTCAGATTCTATGAAATTCGGGATTCGCACTTTAACCTTACTTTTACTCAGCTTCCTAGTCTTTCTCGTCAGTCTGACCGGTCTATTTTGAATGTATTTGTCACCAAAAGTCACACAGTCGTCATGTAAAGCAGTCATGATAGACCGATGCTCCGAAGTTTTCGGGAATTTATTAACATTTGTCTAGCATAAAGCCTATTTGTGATTTTTGTCATAGGTAGTTTGTTACAGTTCCCAAATCATAGGGGTACTTGTCCAATGCAATGCTGGATAGCAAATCATCCGTGGACGATATCTTGCAGGACTCAGTCTAAAATCTAGAAAAAAATAAGTCCGTCGATCAAAGCCTATGCCTACAGGATGGTTAGATAATATACTATGATTATAAAAATAATTTACACCATGTTACCGAAAAGGGTCTGGAAAATAAAGACTACAAATAAAAAGTTTGTTTCGGTTATTTTCCGGGCTTAAATAGTTCTGCGTATTTAGAGCTAGCAAATATTTATTTCCTAACCACGATAGATGCCAGCGTAAACCAAGAATGTAGCCACTTAATAAAAGTAAATCTCGAAAGGTTGTAGTAAATTTATCTGGGCGATCTCATGTGGTTGAAAGTTAGAAATGAGACGAAGCTATTACAGCTAGCTCTGTATTTAAATCACCAAAATCAAAAATCAAATCAAGGAGTGAAATCGAAATTTTTGCTCACGTTCGCTATTAAATAAACACGTAAGTCGAAGCCCGTAATGAGTATATTTTTTACTCAGCGTTATATACCAATACATGTTTGTAAAAATACCTCATGTGACGTATATTTGCTGCGACTTCCTAAACCACGTGCGAGGCGCTAACTTCTGCTCACTTCAGAAGATTTCTCGACGGAGCAATCACACAGATAAGCGGGTCAGTTTTTATAAGGACAAATATTGTGTCTCTGAACCACTCTACCTTATAGGACACACTGATCAGCAGCGAATATTAGCTAAGGCTGACATCGACACGACATAATGAGTCCACAATATTAACTTTTTTCTTCCGACAAATTAAATTCTAAAGCATTTTTTTATGTTTTAGAAAATAAAATAAAGACATTTGAAGTATTTGTAGTTATATTTCCTATTTAGTGTAAATGGGTATTGAAATGAGTAAAAGGCATCATTTTGCCCGAGGCAGTTACGTCGTATGTAAATAATGCACGCCATTGAGCCAATGATTGACGCCGCCGCTGGTGTCGTTGCACGTGTTGAAGACAGTCATCTGTGACAGAGATATTATAAGAAGACTTTCGTAATTCTCTGTGAAACTGATTGCCTATAGAGGTCACAATTTTGAACCGATTTTGATGAAACTTAAAATGCATGGTTATAACACAAATATCTTGGTTCCTTTTGATATTTGCGCATATCGGATCGTAACTTCCTGAATATGGCCCCTGATTTTACAAAAAAAAATTAGCTTGTGGTCCCTCTGCAGGTCACAATTATTATCTGATTCTAAAACCCGTTTGATTATTATATCACCGTTACACAGTAATGAAGGTTGAGTTTGAATTTCGTGAAAATCGGACCAAAATTGTCGGACAAAATGACTGCCGTTGTGGACCCAGTAGAGGTCACATATTATTATGGTTGTATATTATTTTCATCATCATTTGCTTGAAAACGTTGAGGGAGAACCACCAAAAAAAACGTCACTATACGTCGCCATAATTGTCCCCCGCCTTTCGAAGAAAGTTGGGGGACTATTAAAATGGGTTCGTCCGTCCGTCTGTCTGTCTGTCTGTCTGTCCGTCTGTCCGTCACACTTTTTGGGACACAATAACTCTCTTCCTAATTGAGCTAGAATGTTCAAACTTGGTGTATGTGTTTATTAGGTCAATGCCTTGATGGAGTTCGAAGATGAGCATTTTCCGCTTAGGGTAAGCAGAGATAAGCAATTTGATTGGTTGATGCTTTGGGACACGATAACTTTAGTTCTAATTAAGTGAGATTGATGAAACTTGGTGTATAGTTTCATTATAGTAATACCTTGACTAAGTTCGATAATGAGCATTTTCTGCTCAGGGTAAGCAGAGCTATACGCAATTTGATTGGTCGAGAATTTGGAACACAATAACTCTCCTAATTTAGTTAAAATGTTCAAACTTGGTGTATATGCTTATTAGGTCAATGCCTTAATGGAGTTCGAAGATGAGCATTTTCCGCTTAGGGTAAGCAGAGATAAGCAATTTGATTGGTTGATGCTTTGGGACACGATAACTTTAGTTCTAATTAAGTGAGAGTGATGAAACTTGGTGTATAGTTTCATTATAGTAATACCCTGACTAAGCTCGATAATGAGCATTTTCTGCTCAGGGTAAGCAGAGCGATACGCAATTTGATTGGTCGAGACTTTGGAACACAATAACTCTCCTTCGAATTGAGTTAAAATGTTCAAAATTGGTGTGTATGCTTATTAGGTCAATGCCTTGATGGAGTTCGAAGATGAGCATTTTCTTCTTACGGTAGGCAGAGATAAGCAATTTTTGGATGACACTTCGTGTTCAGTTTGATTGGTCGATACGTTTGAAAAAAATAAATGTGCGATTAATTGATATGTGTCATCTATTTATTTTGGGATTTCGGCGGGGGACATCAGCCTCACTGTTGGCTTGTTAAAATAGTAATGGTGTTCCATATTATGTTTTTGTGTTTCTTACTATATGTATAATTACTAAAAAGGTGAGTCACGGTGGCTAAGTGGGTAAGACGATGGCTTGCTAGCCAGGAGGTCGGGTGTTCGATCCTTGCATTTACCGTGAAAGTTCATCCAGACTTTTCCGATGTGGTTCCCCCTTGTCAGTGATGTGTACAAATTGGCGTGCGCGCAAACGATCCCTTGGCAGCTGGAATTTGATATAAAAGTAGGTCGTAACGCCGCTGCCCGGGCAAAATTTCCCTCATAGCACACTGTATGGGCTAATGGAAGATGGGCATACGCCATACAGTGTGCTATGAGGGCAGCGGCGCTACGGCCTACTCTTATATCGAATTCCAAATGCCAAGGGATCTTTTACGTGCAATCCAATGTGTACACGGGACCTCTGGTTTTCGTCCCATTCGAACGACTAGGCAGCTGTCCTTACCAGGCCCTCCTTCTGCATCACTGACAAGGGGAAATCACGCCGGAAAATCGAGATGAACTTTCTCGGCCAATGCAGGGATCGAACACCCGACCTCCAGACTAGAGAACCAGCGCCTTATCCACTTAGCATACTTACATATTTAATATTTTATAATATACGACTATTTTGTTTCAAAACATTTAACTTCTTTAAATTGAATTCTTCCGGTTAGACTTGTGTTTAAATACCCAACAATCGATGCCATGCGTAAGATTTGGTAGAGTGAACAATAACAATAAGAAGAGAATATTATAAATTTTTGTTTACAATATCGGGCGTATACATTGATAATTTCTCTCAAATTGAGTTACGCGTTGACAGGATGTATAGTTGATAAGATATAGGCATCAGTTGGGAAAACAAATAATAAATATGGACATTATTTTTTTTTGTGCTGGATTGTTTAGCGCTGATTTATTTGACAACATGGGGGTGACATTAGACGATATATTTGGTAAGCTCTTTTTATACGCCCACATTTTCATGTGGACGTATATTGTCGTCGCCCCTGTTCGTCCGGACGTCCGTCCGTCCACAATTGTTTGTGAACAGTCTACAGGTCACAATTTTTATCCGATTTCAATGAAACTTAAAATATAGGTTTATCACCCTAAGATCTCGGTTCCTGTCGATATTGGCATGTATCAGACCGTAACTTCATGGGTTATGGCCCCTGATTGTACGAAAAATCATGTTTTTTAGCTTGTGAACAGTGTAGAGGTCACAATTTTGAACCGATTTGGATGAAACTTGAAATGCATGTTTATAACCCAAAGATCTTGGTTCCTTTAGATATTTGCGCCAATTGGATCGTAACTTCCTGAATTATGGCCCCTGATTGTCTGAAAAATCGCCCTTTTTAGCTTGTGGTCCCTCTGGAGGTCAAAATTGTGATACGATTTAAAAAACCGTTTGATTATATCACCGTCCCATGGTTATGAAGGTTGAGTTCCAATTTCGTGAAAATCAGACCAAAATTGACGGACAAAATGGCCACCGTTTGTACGCGAATAGTGTGAAAATATGTTATATCAAGGTTGTGGACCTTATAGAGGTCACAGTTTTGAACCGATTTTAATGAAACTTGACATGTATGTTTATAACCCAAAGATCTTGGCTCCTGTCGATATTTGTGCCCATCGGATCGTAACTTCCTGAATTATGGCTCCTGATTGTCCGAAAAATCGCCCTTTTCAGCTTGTGGTCCCTCTTGAGGTCAAAATTGATATCCGATTTAAAAAAAACATTTGATTATATCACCGTTCCATGTTTATGAAGGTTGAGTTCGAATTTCGCGAAAATCGGACCAAAATTGACGGACAAAATGGCCGCCGTTTGTATGCAAATGATGTGAAAATATGTTATATATATCACGGTTGTGGACCTTATAGAGGTCACAATTTTGAACCGATTTTGATGAAACTTGACATGTATGTTTATAACCCAAAGATCTTGGTTCCTTTCGATATTTGCGCCCATCCGATCGTAACTTCCCTGAATTATGGCCCCTGATTGTCCAAAAAATCGCCCTTTTTTAGCTTGTGGTCCCTCTGGAGGTCAAAATTGTTATCCGATTTAAAAAAACGTTTGATTATATCACCGTTTCATGAAGGTTGAGTTCGAATTTGTGATACGATTTAAAAAACCGTTTGATTATATCACCGTCCCATGGTTATGAAGGTTGAGTTCGATTTTCGTGAAAATCGGACCAAAATTGACGGACAAAATGGCCACCGTTTGTACGCGAATGGTCAATCTGATTAAAACACAGATCCAATTTCGTTTCGTTTTTTATAGTTCAAAATTTCGTTTTTACATGTCTTCACTACTCTTGGATCTGGAGGACTTGTTATTTAACTGGTGTTCTGCCTGAAATGAGGGGTCAGCCAATCAAATGGTCTGTCGAATCGACCGTTTGACCTTTTCATGCGTGGAACTGTGGGTAGATATTACCAGCCAACGACGTCTATACTAACACCAGCGGATAGAAATCATAACAAAACAAAAGTGGATTTTGAAAAGCATGACGATCGCTAATTGGTTAATCGAATGACTGACGTTATCGGGTCAAATGTCCCGTGCTTGATACCTGACGTCATAGAACGTGAGCGTCCACTATAACTAGTTAGATCTACATGAGTGTAGGCCATCGAAAGTATAAAAAACGAAACGAAATATAGATCTATATTTTAATTAGATTGGCGAATGGTGTGAAAATATGTTATATCAAGGTTGTGGACCTTATAGGGGTCACAATTTTGAACCGATTTTGATGAAACTTGACATGTATGTTTATAACCCAACGATCTTGGTTCCTTAAGATATTTGCGCCCATCAATCATAACTTCATGAATTATGTCCCCTGATTGTCCAAAAAATCGCTTTTGTTAGCTTGTGGTCCCTCTGGAGGTCAAAATTATTATCCGATTTAAAAAACCGTTTGATTATATCAAGGTTTCATGGTAATGAAGAGAGAATTTGAATTTCGTGAAAATCGGACCAGAGTTGACGGATAAAATGGCCGCCGTCTGTACGCGAATTGTGTAAAAAATATGTTATATCAAGGTTGTGCACCCTATAGAGGTCACAATTTTGAACTGATTTTGATAAAACTTGAAATACATGTTTATAACCAAATGATCTTGGTTCCATTGCATGTTTGACGATATCGGATCGTAACTTCCTGAATCATGGCCCCTGATTGTACGAAAAATCACCCTTTTTAGCTTGTGGTCCCTCTGGAGGTCACAATTACATGTATTATCTGATTTAAAAAAACGTTTGATTATATCACAGTTACACCGTAGTTATGGGTGAGTTTGAATTATGATTTTCTGATGATTACTTAAAATGCAAGAACTCTTGTTGACTGCCCGGACGATTTGGCTGCTGTGTGGGCGTATGTTTCGTTGCCTGGCAACCTATTTTTTCAATATTCATATAATTATAAAATTGTGGCCGCTTTGTTTTCTTTGCGGGAGGCGGGTGGGGGGCACAAACAAGGTCATTTTTTGATCAAAACTTGGTCTAATTTTATTTCAAAAATTAGCTTGCGCGTAGACGAAGCATGGAAGACTAAACAATTGAAAGATTAAGTATACGTTAAACTCTCTATAAAACGAACTGTTGTTTTAGATTTTAACTTACATGTAGAAGCAATATTTTATAGTTTAATTGTCAATGTGTCATAATTGTCTATCATATTGTTTAGAACCGATGGGTCTCTCTCTCTCTCTCTCTCTCTCTCTCTCTCTCTCTCTCTCTCTCCTGTAAATAATTGTTGTTGAATTATCTATGTTTAATAAATCACATAGAAGTTATTTGGACTCAGTCCAGACATAAGGTGGTCAAAATTTCCATATCGCCGATGATTTTTCCCCAGTTGGACCTAGGCATTAGTTCGTTACATCTGCCATTTCCCAAATTGGGCAAAAAAACTTAATATGAAAGACTAGGTTTTGTTAATAAGTTTGCTTAACTTAAACAGTGTATTTAATACAAGTAGTATGTCGAATGAACATACATAATAGGTAAACTCCTCTTGTTATTAAAAAAACCCATTTACATTTATGAATTCTCGTTAAGAGATTTGATATAAATGTTTCATAATCAAATGTTCCATAAACGGGAATTTCGTTTCAAGTAAATATACTATTCAAAAAAAGTAGGGGATATTTGATTTTTAAGTGTTATTAAAGTCACCTAATGAAACTGACGAAGAAACAAATGAGAAAATGAAATGAAGTTCACATTCATCGATTTATTCAAAATGATCGTTAGACTAAGTAAGGCACAGACTGACCATTATAAGGGTAAAATGATACCCGGGGTCAAACAGCAAAGTTACCACAGCATCACAACAAAGTCAGTAACGGGTAAATCCTCCTCTGTTTGCCAAACAACCATTGATCCGACGTGGCATACTCCTAATGAGACGTCTAAGGTCATTTTGGTCCAGATTGTCCCATTCCTGTTGCAACGCAGCAGCAAGTTCTTGGACATTGGCAGGACGTTGTTGACGTTGACGTAACCTCTGTCCAAGCATGTCCCAGACATGCTCGATGGGGGAGAGGTCGGGACTCAGTGCTGGCCAAGGTAATGTGGTGATGTTCTGTTGTTGGGGGTAACCTGTAACGATCCTGGCACTGTGACATCTTGCGTTGTCATCCTGGAAGATGAAACGGCGGCCATGAATTCGTGCGAACGGCACAACATGGACTGCCAAGATGTTGTCCCGGTAGTACTGGCCTGTAACACGCCCTGCAACAACATGTAAAGCCGTTCTTCCAGCAACAGTGATGCCTCCCCACACCATAACAGAACCACCCCCAAATCGATCATGTCTGATGACGTTAACGTCTTGGAAGCGCTTATTTCGACGACGCCATACCCTCCTACGTCTGTCCAAAAAATCAACAGTGAACCTTGACTCATCTGAAAACATCACATTGCTCCAGCGTCGATTATCCCAGTGTTGATGATCCCTACACCGACGACGTCTTGCCTGAATGTGATGATCTCTCAAACAAGGGATCACGCGAGGACGTCGGGCGCGAAGGTGACCCCTGTGCAGTCGATTCCGAATCGTCTGGCCACTCACTCTCACACCAGTGTCTGTTTGAAGACGAGCGCTGATCTGATTTGCTGTGATGACACGATTTCTCAAGGCCAATGTACGGATAAATCGATCCTGGGCTTGAGTTGTCGCCCTTGGTCGACCTGAGCGTGGTCTGTCCTGTACAGATTGTGTATCACGGTATCTGGACCATAGCCTGCTTATGACAGACTGAGAAACATTCATCGTCCGCGCCACAACCGCCTGTGTTGTGCCGATCTGTAGCATGCCTAGGGCACTTAACTTTTCATTTTGGATAAGTCAACGCATATCAAAATTTGTTTTCTGGTCACTAAAACAACTAAACTGATGTTTCCACCCTGGAATTCAATGCCACAATGACTGTAACATTCAAAGTCAGAGTCGTGCAAATCTTGGGTTGGACCCCCATGATGATCCCAAGCATCACCTGCATTCCATGCGGTAGCTATTGGTGCGTTTGGGCGTCACATGTAACTGGAAATGTTTCTTCTGTTAGGTTCTATAGTGACTTTTTTCGTAGTCATTTGCATATTTTAGTATTATGCCCCCAAAATCAAATATCCCCTACTTTTTTTGAATAGTATATTTTGAAAATGTAAGTATCTGTAAAATTCAAGTTAGTAGTTTAAAAGTTTAATAGCTTAAAAGTTTAATAGCTTAAAAGTTTAATAGCTTAAAAGTTTAATAGCTTAAAAGTTAATGGTTTAAGTTAGGGGGTCAAGGTGGCTAAGTGGGTAAGGCGCTGACAGTGATGCAGGAGGGGGGCGGGGGAGGGGGGCGGCTGACGAAGACAGCTATCTAGTCGTTCTGATAGTAAAAAACGGATGTTTAAGTTAGAGAAACCTCCCCGTACAAAGTGTATGATGTGGGCTAAAAACATATCCACACTAATTAATCTATCAAAATTTTCTTCAAATATCTCTCAAAATAACTTAATAAGGTGTCTATCTACCACGGGCTTACGATACAATAATTGCTAATATACTTTAACTGCAATGATCGGTAATATACTGAGCGCTATAGAAAACGCATCACTTAGTTTTTCATATAGCAAAATGATCCTGTAAACATTCCTTATCTATTCTGCCTCTCATTGTGAACAATATTCAAATGGGAACACATCAATAACAACACATTTGTACACTTATGGATGTTTAATCTGTAGTCAACGGGCGGGGGGGGGGGGGGGCATCAGCCTCACTGTTGTTGGCCTGTTTTGATAGAATTATCAATTCAAGAAAGTGATAGAGAAGATACCAAATATTTCATTTTATTTCAAAATGTTTTAGGCTATCCTTCCGTATACCTGATTCAATTATTTGTTTATATATTTATTTTTGTTCACAGTTTTACCAATTCAAGAAAGTGAGAGCGAAGATACCAGAATCGAGGGACATGCGGAAGGTAGTTACCAATATTATTAAAGTGTAACTTCAACATCACCATATTGTTTATAATTTGGCTACTTATTATGAATGATCTGAGATTTGTGATATTTTTTTGGTATTAGTAAAAGTATCAATTCTTAAAGCTGCATTATGAAAGAGCTACATCTGCCTATCTTTCGGATGGGACGAAAACACTGAGGTCTCGTGTACACATTGAAATTTGGAATTCGACATAAGAGTAGGCCGTAGTGCCGCTCTCCGGGTAAAATTTCCCTCATAGAACACTGTATGGCGCATGCCCGTCTCCATTAGCTCAATTCGGAGCAGAACAGTAGGACGTTAAACCCCATTTTATTTCTATTTTCTAACTATCATAGCAAGAACGACCACTGTTTTATCTAAATATTACACAATGTGTCTTTAAAAACGTTATCACAGATTGAACATGAACAATTTATAACTTTGTCTTCCGATTTATGTTTCAGTTTCCGCCAATGATGTCAGTGAAGTTTCAATTCAACAACAGAATTTAATGCAACAGGCCGCAGGTAAATAACAATAGTCGCAAATGAAATCCGTAGAATTACATAAAAGAAATGCAATGAAGATTAAATGAAATGAAATGGGGTTTAACGTCCTACTGTTCTGCTCCGCGTGTGATACTCAGGGGCGTAATGTGGGGGGGGGGGTACACCCAAAAAATAGTCGGTCGCAAAATCAGTGCAGTCGGTCGCAAAATAGGAGCAGTCGAAATCAAAATAAGTGCTCACTGTATACGTCACGCTACTCACGCAAAACTTTAGCATAAAATAACCTTGTCAACTTATGTTTGAAAAGATGTTGTGTTTCACTCTTCTCTTTTGTCAGTATGTTGGTCTAGGAACAAAATTTCACCAAGGGAGAAAAATAGTCGGTCTCAAAATAAGTGCAGTCACTGCAGTCGGTCTAAAAAAACAATGCCAGAATAGATCTCAAATAGTATGCATTTGCTTGAATCCGTGAGCCTAAATTACATACGTCACTCTTATTCTGCTGTCAGTATGTCGGTCTAACAACAAAATTGCACCCAGGGAGTAATAGTCTGTCACAAAATAAGTGCAGTCACTGCAGTCAGTCGCATAAACAATGCCAGAATAGATCCCAAATATTATTTATTTGCGTGAATCCGTGAGCCTAAATTGCATACACCACTCTTATTCTGATGTGAGTATGTTGGTCTTACAACAAAATTTCACCCAGGGAGAAAAATAGTCGGTCACAAAATAAGTGCAGTCATCACTGCAGTCGGTCTCAAAAACAATACCAGAATAGTTCCCAAATACTATGTATTTGCGTGAATCCCTATGACTACATTGCATACGTCACACAAAAGTATTGTATAAAATAACCAGGTCTGCTTGTCACTCTTATTCTGTAGTGAGTATGTTATTCTATGAAATGTTTTCTACCATGGCAAAAAAATAGTCGGTCTCAAAAAAAGTACACACCGCAGTCGGTCTCAGACTAAATGAATTAATGCGGTAAACAAACAATCACAAAATAAGCGAAATTGACAGATAAACCTCAAGATTCTGTCCCATTTCTTATCCTCTCGTTAACGAGAATTTGTTCTATTTGCATGACATTGATTCAAATTTTCAAGCTCAGTCCCAAGAATTTAAAAGCGCTCTTACATATCTGAAATTTTTTCGCGCCGGCGGCGCTCGATTCCACGATAACACCATTCTTCCACTCCTCTGCTGTCTTACTCACGATAATAGTGAACTGCCCAGATTCTGTCCCATTGACTGACATTTCTGGTCCACTCGTCCACAAGAATTTCTCCCAGTAATGACCTCAAATGCCAGGATATTGAATCAATTTTTCAAACTATCATCACATATGACATAAACTATATGTGAACTTAAATAAAACTGCTTTCCGGCGAGACAGCGATTGGCGAACAACTATATTTATACTATCCATAATGTTCTACTGGGACGCTAAATGTTATAACCAATATTTTGTTATTCGTCCGCATTCATAATGTGAACGTATTATGCCGTCGCCCCTGTCTGTGTGTGTGTGGGGGTGTCTGTGGGTCGCCTACAGGGCGCAATTCTTCATGGATTTTCTGTATACTTATTTCTTATACCCCAAGGAAGATCCCTATTGTTTTTGGTGCAAGCCCGACCCCCAGGGACAGAGCCACGCCCATTTTTAGTATTTGTTTGTTTGTCGTCTACAGGCCACATTTATTAACTTATAATCGTGAAACTTTGCATACATATTCTTTGTACCCTAAGGAACATCCCTATCGTTTTGGGTGCATGCCCAACCCCAGGGGCAGAGCCACGCCCATTTTCTTTTCGTGTGTCTTTGTTTCGCCTACAAGGCGCAATTCTTACTGGATTTTCTTCAAACTTTGTATACTTACTCTTTATGCCCTAAGGATGATCCCTATCGTTTGGGGTGCATGTCCAACCCCCAGGGGCAGAGCCACGCCCATTTTCTTTTTGTGTGTCTGCGTGTCGTCTACAGGGCGCAATTTTAACTGGATTTTCTTAAAACTTTGTATACTTACTCTTTACACACTAAGGATGATCCGTGTTGTTTTTTGGTGCATGCCCGACCCCCAGGGGCAGAGCCACGCCCATTCCTTGTATTTATTTGTTTGTCGTCTACTAGCCACATTTCTTAACGTATCATTTTGAAACTTTGAATGCTTATTCTTTGTACCCTAAGGAACATTCCTATCATTTGGGGTGCATGCCCAACCCCCAGGGGCAGAGCCACGCCCATTTTTTTTTTCGTGTGTCACCTACAGGCCACAATTCTTAATCGGTCATCTTGAAACTTAAAATACTTATTCATTATACCCTAAGGATGATCCCTTTTGTTTTTGGTGCATGCCCATTTCTTGTATTTGTTTGCCTGTCGTCTACAGGCTGCATTTCTTAATGTATCATCTTGAAACTTTGAATACTTATTCTTGGTACCCTAAGGAAGATCCCTATTGTTTTTGGTGCATGCCGGACCCCCAGGGACAGTGCCACTCCCATTTTCTTTTTGTGTGTTTGTGTGTCACCTACAGGCCACAATTCTTAATCGATCGTCTTAAAAACTTTTTTTTATACTTATTCATTATACCCTAAAGCCTGGCGCAGACTACGCGACAACTGAAGCGACGAGTTTGGCGACAAATATCGCCGTAATTTAAGTGGAGTGAGCACACTACACGACGACTTCGGCGATCCCGCAAAATACAACAGATCACGTGATTCATCATGTGACACATCAGAATGGCAGTATTTACGTCGTCAGCACGTCAATTAATGTTGTTTTTGTACATGATGATGTGTACGAAGAGATTTCATGCGCCTTTGTATTTCAAAAACTGGAAATTAGTTAGAATTCTATCTATATTAAACATTTAATTTTGACACAGAAAAGGTCTATCTTCAAATGTAAATACCATTTTGTGACAGAAATACAGGACAGCTTGGCGTTTACTCTGTACAATTAACGAAGGTAGTACTAGTAGGTACACTAGGCACCCGCGAATGATATTAGAATTCAAACTAGCCTACTTGGCTACATTTTGGTCGGAGTGGGATAATAGAGTAAACTATAACTTCATTCGGAGTAAACTCCGGACAGCTAACCTTAGTGATCAATCGAGGCCTAGCCCATTATATACAGCGATCGATATTTACCACAAGTCAGTCAGCAGGCTCTCTTTTTCATCTGTTCAAACTGTCTCGTTAAAGTTTTGCAAAGCCATATTGTGTGTTTATGTCACATGAGATGTCACATGAGACAAATAACTCAAAATGATTGGTTATATAGGTGATTTTGTTTCCTTGTCTGTCGCCCAACCCGTCGCCGAGGTGAGCACACTTTACGATTGATCGCCGACGAAGCGATCACTTTAGCGATCATATCAAACAAGTCTGATATCGGCGACCATCGCCGCGATGGTCGCTGGCGACGGAAAATCGCTTGCGATTGAGTGCGCACACTAGGCGATTTTTTGATTTTTCATCGTCGGCGACCGAAATCGCCTATGTCGTCGCGTAGTGTGCGCCAGGCTTAAGGCTGACCACTATTATTTTTGGTGCATGCCGGACCCACTGGGACAGAGCCACGCCCAATGCTTTTGTGTCTTGTGTTCGCCTACAGGATGCAATTCTTAACAGATCCTTTTAAAACTTTACAGGATGACCCCTATTGTTTTGGGTGATTTCCTAACCCCCAGGCTTAGAGCCATGCCCATTTTTACTTCGTGTCTGTGTGTGTTGTCTACAGGCCACGATTCTTGATGGAACGTCTTTAAACTTGGGATATGTATTCCTTTTAGCCTAAGGACGACAACTGCATGTCCCGACTCCCACAGGCAAGACACGCCCAATTTTTGTGTTTGTTGTTTACAGGTCGCAATTCTGAATGAATCAGCTTGGTACTTGGCATATCTATTCCTTATAGCCTGAGGGCGTCACTCGCACGGGGGAGGGGGGTGGCTAAACACCCCCCCCCCCCAAACAAAATCGTTATGTACGCCCCTGGGGATACTGAATACGGACATACAGCGTGCAATGAGGGCACTACGGCCAACTGTTATATCGAATTCCAACAGCCAAGGGATCTTTTACGTGCATGTCAATATGTACATCGGTGTTTCGTCTCATCCTAACGACTAGACAGCTGTCCTTGTCAGGCCCTCCACCCTGATTCACTGACATGTGAGAACCAAGCCGGAAACTCTGAACTGTCTCCGCCAATGCAGGGGTCGAACGACCGACATCCAAGCTAGCGTGCCAGCGCCTTACCTACTAAGCCACGGTGACTCCCTGAGTAGCATTCAAATAGTAAGCTATACCACATCGCATGACATTAATATGTCGTTTTGGTGTTGGAGACTAGTAGCATTCAAAGTGTGAGGACTGTTTAAGCTGAACTCCGATTACAAAACTAAATTACCCACAGTTGCGTGCAAAAAACAGCTGAAGCTCACCGCAACAGACCGTTTCATTGGTTAATCCCTCACATAATCCAGAACACTTCAATGTTCAATGATAACAACTCTTCCAGATCCTACTGTCGTAAAGACAAGTAAAACCAAATTTTGAACTATATAAAAAAGAAGCGAAATAGGATCTGTGTTTTAATCAAATTGGTGAATTATTTCTTTTGAACACAGGTGAAGAAAAAAAAGAACGACATTTATTTTACGGGCCTTGAATCTCACCCTTGAATATCTTTATTTTTAACATTTCCTAATGAACTTTAGAAGTCCTGTCAATTAACCTCGACAATCTGCTGTAGCCGAGGTAAATCCGTAATTTATGCCGATGTATTTTACATTTGCCTGGGCCACATTATTAGCCGAGGCCATTGAATCCTCGAATATGTATATAACGTTATTTTTGTTTTATAAATACCAAAAATTATTATCAACAAATCATACCGCTCATCGGTTTAATTATCGTCAAATAGTTTCATGTCTGTCTATTTCTCTTTGTATATTATTTCCGTTGTGCAAACACCGTTCATAATTTTATAATCGTGAGTCCCGGTAACACAATTAATTTCCGAACATCCCGGCTTCGTTTTGAAATTAACAGGGCAATATTTCAGTTAGTATCTAGACATTAATCACAAGTACAACTCCATTTTGAAATCCACGGGAAATGGAATTGTCTGATGGCATTTCGTGGATCGCGATCATGCTAATGACAATCATCGCTTTGAATGAAGTTCGCCGACGATGGGCTCACCAGGTGGCGCGCGTGAATTATGGGTTATAGTTCACGGCCTTTTATGTCAACATACGATCTATGATGTAAACATCGTCTGCTACTTCCTGTCGTCTCTAACGACGCACAATGCCGCAGTATTGCTGTGTACCAAACTGCAAAAACTCATGTTCAAGAAATAGTGGTATTTTCAGATTTAGTTTCAGATGTAGATCCCTAGTTACTATAAAAACGGATGTTACCGGTTTTCGGATAGAGGCCAAAGCCGATAAATATCCGATACTTATAGTAACTAGTATAGTAGATCCCATGGTTTGCATGATAAAGTATTTGTATTTGACAAATAAAACACATAGGCAAATGAAGCCACGAGAATATCAAAGGTCTTAATCTGCCTTTGGAGGTGAATTAATTGACAATTTCAACCCAATCATCAATGTGTATGGTTTCCAGTTCCACTGATTGTACGCGTGTAACGACTAATCACTAAAAACAACGGCAACAAATCACGAACGATAGAACAAATAATCTCAAGCCAATTAACTTAAATCCGTTGATCGTGTAACTACTGATCACTAAAAAACAGCTAATCACGATAACAAGTATGTTTATTAATGACAAAACTCTAAGAACATAACACTTTTTCCTGAAGTGATCAGTTATTTGAGTTATGAGGAACCATCTCACAATGGCGGAAGTGGATAAAGCTGTGTTGTCCGTGTTGCTAACACAAACATCCGTCTCGGACATGCGCAAGTGCCCAGGAACCAACACACACCAGCGACCAACAGAACTGTCTGTGACACCGGGGAGCACGATCGTGTTTGTAAAGATCATTTTACCAATGACGACTACACAAGTACACTTCTCGGTAAGAAAAAAAAAAAAAAACATAGGCCCTACATGGTACATGTTCATCATCTTTGCACTAAGATGCAGAGTTTGATATTGTTCAAATCCCCATACGAGAATATATTCTTAGGTCTGTTGAAAAAATAAAATAAAATAACACTCGCCATCCAAAAGTTCAAAAGATTGAGACTCTGGCTTGGGCAACTGGATGATAAATAAGTTGGTATTATTATTATTATCTATGATTTCATGGCCACTCTTCATTAAACTCAGGCCCTAATCTACTATGCACCAGTGTGTATTTTAATATTAAATGCTTGACTATTAATATTACTACAACTGTATTAGGCCTTAAATGTAGAATCAAGCAATTGCTAGGCCTAGTTGTGTATATTTAATGAATGAGCATATTTGTTTTAAATAGAAAATTATCTAACATTGATAAGACATTTTTTCTATAAATTAAAGGACTACTTATACTGTTTTGTAGGGTTAATACTAATAGTAATTTTTGATTTCTATTCTAGGAGAACGCAAAAGATTGAAGAAGGGTGCTGTTCCATCATTATTTAAATTCAAAAAGTCTGTATGCCCAAGGCGAAAGTTGAAGAGAGTCTTTGAAGATCCAGTTAACCCGGTAATTTTTGAGAATGAAGAGAATGAAGTCATCAATGAAATCGTAATTGATCACTCCTGTGTTGATGTCGCAGTACCTGTTGATTGTGAACCATCCCAAAATAATAATGTTGAAATTCAATGTCACCTTTTGTCAGATATAAATTCTAAGTTCTCCATTGAAAATTTCCGTGAAAATCCAAGAGCCATTAAATATTACTCTGGGTTTAATAATTATAATCATTTTATGTTTTTCTTTAATCTTCTTGGGCCTGTAGTTTTTGATTTAAATTATAAGTGTTCTTTGTTGGAACCCAAGGATCAACTTTTCTTAACTCTCATGAAATTAAGACAAGCCAAGAAAGATTTGGAACTCAGTATTTTTTTCAAAGTCAGTGAAAGTACTGTTTCCCAACTAATTAATGTATGGATCAATTTTTTATACTTCCAATTAAAAGAAATCAATATTTGGCCCGAAAAATCTATTGTGCAAGAGAATATGCCTAGTAACTTTAAATGTGCATTCCCTACAACACATGTAGTGCTAGACGCCACAGAAATTCCTATTTCAAAGCCACAGAATGTTGATGCCTAAAGTATGACATTTTCTACATTCACCTCGAGGACTTGTATATCAGTGACAGTTATGGCGGATCAGCTAGTGACAGACAAATAATTGAACGATCCACACTAGTCAATAATAATGATATGTTTGAATCAAAGGATAGCATAATGGCGGACAGGGGTATTATGGTCCAGGATATCTTTGCATCCAAAAATGTTTTTGTCAACACCCCAACAATGTTGAAAGGCAAGTCGCAACTAGAACCTGAACAAGTCATACATGATCGTCGGATTGCTTCAAGGAGAATTCATGTGGAACGAGTGATAGGTTTAGGCAAAACCTACAAAATTTTGAAAAAAGATCTACCTGCCGGCAAACGAGCTCTTGGTTCGAGAATTGTACTTGTATGCTATATGCTATCAAATTTCCGTCCATCAATTGTCAACATTCCCCCCCTATAGATCAAACAAAGAAATCTAGTAGGCCTGTAATATAATACTGTGTTTATTACTGTAACTACATGTATTTAATATCATGTAAATAAAGCATTTTATATAACTTACACACTGGACCCTTTGTTCCCACTCGGGTGTTCAAGTTACTGATCAACCTGTATTGTGTTGTTTTAACACGTACACAGGTGATCATTTGAGGAAAAGTGGGTGTTCATTTATATGAAAGGAACACCCACTTTTCCTCAAATGATCACCTGTGTACGTGTTAAAACAACACATACTAACCCGGTGATTGTCAAAACAGACAACCGCGCATTTTCGTGCGTGCACTGTGTATTAGCAATAACAAGAAACACCGTGTTAATTTTAAAAAAGATAAATACATGTACATGTAGTTAAAACGACAAATAAATATTTTTTTCACAGTAGATTGTTAAATAATATCATTAGCTAGAAAACGCAAGCAACAGTATAAGAAACAATTGCGCGAAACCTAGCGAATTGGGCTAAATTTCTGTTTGAACATTTTTTTAGATAATTGTCAGCTTGTAAAATACCAATCCTACATCATCACACATGATATTTTGTTTTCGCACATGTATAGTTTGTGGCTGAGAATTCGCGAATGTAAAACGTATTCCAGCCAATGCAGCATACCCCATTCGCACGAAATAAATATTACAGTGAATAAGGGGTGTTGCATATTTTTTCTTTTGTCGATACGGAGAGAGAGAAATGGGATTTAACGTTCACTCGACGTAGGGGTCTTTAGCAGCCGGGGGAAACCGGAGGCCCTACACCTTGTCACGTACCACCGAGGAATCGAAACCACACCAGTTGACTGAATGGCAGACCTTATGACACAACGCGCAAGCGCTAATCATTCGGACATTTATCCATATACCAATCCAACTTTCTTAAAATTGTTTTTCAAAAACCTGGCATTTGAATAATGTGATTTCTATGCATCGTAAATAAACCGGTATACACATATTCAGTCATTTACCCACTCCCCAATTTGCTGAGTAAACAACAATATATATGACGTGCAAAATAAAGCATATTGGTACCTGTTATAGACGAATTGGTAAAACAATTGTCTGTGATAAAAGGTCTGTGATAATAATGCGTCTCTCTCGTATTCGTCCATTTTCATTCACTCGTTGAACTTCTCACACAAAGAATCCAAGTCAGTTATCAACCTTGACCTCGGGGTCAAGTTAGATAAACACCCGCGCCCGTGCATTGAACACTTCGAACGCTGCGCGTTCTCAGTGTACAACTTTGCGCGAGCTCGGGTGTTCATCTAACTTGAACCCACTCCCCAATTTGCTGAGTAAACAACAATATATATGACGTGCAAAATAAAGCATATTGGTACCTGTTAAAGACGAATTGGTAAAACAATTGTCTGTGATAAAAGGTCTGTGATAATAATGCGTCTCTCTCGTATTCGTCCATTTTCATTCACTCGTTGAACTTCTCACACAAAGAATCCATTGTGTAAGTCAGTTATCAACCTTGACCTCGGGGTCAAGTTAGATAAACACCCGCGCCTGTGCATTGAACGCTGCGCGTTCTCAGTGTACAACTTTGCACGAGCTCGGGTGTTCATCTAACTTGAACCCCTCTGTCTCAGTTGATAACCCTTACATAACATATACCTATAATAATAACAATTCAATAATCAATTACGAATGAAAACAAAACATGTACACAATCTTTGCATTGTATAAGTCTCTTAAAAATACATTATGCAAAATTTAGATAAGAGCCGATCGTTTTTGCTATGATAGTTCAAAAATAGATAATGCAAAATGAATATATTGAAAATTTTATTTAACTTACTTTATTGTAAGCCAAGTTATCAATGTCTGTAGTTTCGACAAGATGTGTGCATTGATTGTGTATGTTAATAAATGTCTGATAATTTATATAACATTTAAGGCCAAAAGAAAGACCCGCAATTAGGCAGATTTAGCACACTTGAATAGTGTATATTTATCTTGCCATGAACGATGGAAGCGGCTATTAAAAGAGAAAACCTCTTATTAAAACCTTTCAAGAGATAACATTTCTGTGGTAGCGGACAAGTACCATGTAACTTTGTTAATCAATATAATAGTCATGTTCTAATTTTTAAATAGTGTACATAGCACCATTGTTATAAGGCCTTACAAAAAATATCCTAGTTCTCAGACAATCCTGTGTAACCTGAAAAGCACTGCATGACTCGTTTTTATTTGAAAATATAAAACATGAAAAAAGACTATTTAATTATATATATATATTGCAATCCAGCCACCCCACCTCAACTAATTTATCATATATAATATATAACCCTGAAAATTTTAAGTGAAACAAGATAATTGTACATTCCTATAAACAACATGACCTATATACTTAGTCAATAGAAAAATGTGATGAAGGCATTTGATTTAGCCCAGTGATCCAGTAGAAATTGTAAATATACTATTCAAAAAAAGTAGGGGATATTTGATTTTGGGGGCATAATACTAAAATATGCAAATGACTACGAAAAAAGTCACTATAGAACCTAACAGAAGAAACATTTCCAGTTACATGTGACGCCCAAACGCACCAATAGCTACCGCATGGAATTCAGGTGATCTTTGGGATCATCATGGGGGTCCAACCCAAGATTTGCACGACTCTGACTTTGAATGTTACAGTCATTGTGGCATTGAATTCCAGGGTGGAAACATCAGTTTAATTGTTTTAGTGACCAGAAAACAAATTTTGATATGCGTCGGCTTACTCAAAATGAAAGGTTACGTGCCCTTGGCATGCTACATATGGGCACAACACAGGCGGTTGTGGCGCGGACGATGAATGTTTCTCAGTCTGTCATAAGCAGGCTATGGTCCAGATACCGTGATACACAATCTGTACAGGACATACCACGCTCAGGTCGACCAAGGGCCACAACTCAAGCCCAGGATCGATTTATCCGTACCTTGGCCTTGAGAAATCGTGTCATCACAGCAAATCAGATCAGCGCTCGTCTTCAAACAGACACTGGTGTGAGTGGCCAGACGATTCGGAATCGACTGCATAGGGGTCACCTTCGCGCCCGACGTCCTCGCGTGATCCTTTTTTGAGAGATCATCACATTCAGGCAAGACGTCGTTGGTGTAGGGATCGTCAACACTGGGATAATCGACGCTGGAGCAATGTGATGTTTTCAGATGAGTCAAGGTTCACTGTTGATTTTTTGGACAGACGTAGGAGGGTGTGGCGTCGTCGAAACGAGCGCTTCCAAGACGTTAACGTCATCAGACATGATCGTTTTGGGGGTGGTTCTGTTATGGTGTGGGGAGGCATCACTGTTGCTGGAAGAACGGCTTTACATGTTGTTGCAGGGCGTGTTACAGGCCAGTACTACCGGGACAACATCTTGGCAGTCCATGTTGTGCCGTTCGCACGACGTCATGGCCGCCGTTTCATCTTCCAGGATGACAACGCAAGATGTCACAGGGCCAGGATCGTTACAGGTTACCTCCAACAACAGAACATCACCACATTACCTTGGCCAGCACTGAGTCCCGACCTCTCCCTCATCGAGCATGTCTGGGACATGCTTGGACAGAGGTTACGTCAACGTCAACAACGTCCTACCAATGTCCAAGACCTTGCTGCTGCGTTGCAACAGGAATGGGACAATCTGGACCAAAATGACCTTAGACGTCTCATTAGGAGTATGCCACGTTGGATCAATGCTTGTTTGGCAAACAGAGGAGGATTTACCCGTTACTGACTTTGTTGTGATGCTGTAGTAACTTTGCTGTTTGACCCCGGGTATCATTTTACCCTTATAATGGTCAGTCTGTGCCTTACTTAGTCTAACGATCATTTGGAATAAATCGATGAATGTGCACTTCATTTCATTTTGTCATTTGTTTCTTCATCAGTTTCATTAGTTGACTTTAATAACACTTAAAAATCAAATATCCCCTACATTTTTTGAATAGTATATTACTGTTGTTGAACAAAAAAAGGGATGCTATATATAAGGTTTTAGTTTAACCTGCTATCAAATTGATTAATTTTGTTTTATAGAACTGTTGTAATTGTACATATCACCATTATTGTTATAATTATAAATGAGATGCAATATAAGGTCTTAAATATTTATGATAAAATAATTCAAGCTTAAGTAATAAAGAACCTTTACAATAATCATTGTCAACTTCTATTTTTTCTATATAAAGATCTTTATGTTTAAATATTATAAAAAAACATAACTGGTGTTTAGACAAATAAAGCTGTCCTTGTATCTGAGAATAATATCGACTGTGTCTAGAAAGCCTGACTTTGCTACTACCATCCAAATATTCCAGATAAGGGAAATATTTTCCCGGAGCAATATTTAAATCCCATCCTGTATATGGACATTTAATTTCAATTATTTTATCATCATCAATTACTCCCTCAGGAGTTGCACCAAGATACGGATAACTTGGGTGCACAAAAACACCACATTTAGACACAATGAAACCCGCCTTTTTTTCAAAAGACTTGCATGCAACAGTTTCAAATTTAAGACCATGTATTACAGGCGGGCCACTAAGAACAGGTGGAAAACAAATACTTTCACAAAGTTTGTCAACATTTCGTCTTGCGGTCATATGCGTAATATCCCCAAATCGAGAGGCAGTCAAACGCCACTCCCTGGCGTCATGCCATTTTGAACACAAACTCTGTCTCCTTGTACATGCCTCTAGCTTTATTGCTTCAGCCTCTTTTATCTGAAAATAACTGTCAACCCAATATTGAGTATATGGTAACATTAAATAATCATGGTCTTTAACTGCAGTTAACATATCAGCTTTGGGATATAAAAATTTGATCAATAAATCAAGTTGTTCTGAAACGCAGAAGTTGTGCACACGGTTCCTAACATCAGCTCCAAAGCTGGCCTTGTTGCGATGCGCTGAAGGACGTGGATCATCTAAGCGAGGTTGTTGTGATTGAGGGACTTTCTCTGATTTTACTGGGGATCCTGAAAATAAATCAAAATTTTATTAAAGGGGCATTGGCATTAGGTAAGTTTAGATAAAGAGCTGACAGTTTTTGCTATAACAAATAGATAATGAAAAGGGAATATGTTGAAAATTTCAGTCACATTATTTCACTCGAAGTCTGGCTATTGGCGGCACATATAGATTGTCATTATTACGATAATAAACCGCAAAAATATTTAAATTTACTTCATATCATAGATATCTGATGGCAATCAAGGCATTGAACATTGTGTTGATCTTAATTAGACATTAAGTTAATTAATGTCTAATTAATAATTTATATCTAAGGTCTGAAAAAAGACATTCAATAGGCTGATTTAGTTTAAATAAATAGCTTAAGACAGGGATATGCTAAGGAATTACATTGTCAACCAAGGACATAAGTAGAAATAAAACCCCCAGTTCTGCCCCGGATTCCTTGACTAATAATAAGTGCAGGTGGACTGCACTACACGCAAAACAAAAATTTTGTATCTTAACATTCTCTCTTACCTTCATATTGCCTTTTTGGCATGTGGAAAGATTGCAAATTCTGAGTACAACTTCTCTTGATTTTACACTGCCCATCTTCAATGAATTTAACAAGCATCAGTAAAACTGCATCCAGGTGTTTGCAGGTTCCATGTGGGCCTTTACCAGCAAGACAATCACAGTGACTATTTACAATTTCACCACTACTCTTTTCAACACTGACTTTATAGTTGTAAGTTACCTGTAATAAAATACAGAAGTATCTATAACATGTAGGCTATACATAATAAAAGTAATAAATTATCTCTTGCAAAGAAAAATATCTCTATCAATGAATGGTCATATGAAATACATCAGTCCTGAGTAATTTCAGAATATCTGATCCATTTCTTTTTTACCACAAATCTAATTGCTGTTTACTAAAAATGCGATGCAGATAATGTCATTGGCATGATTGACAGAGGTAGGCTTTAATATCTAGCCAATAAAACAGGAAACAAAATTCTCTGATCAGCTCCCCCTATTAAATTATAGCATAAACAAAGATTTCAGCTCACAAATTACCTTCTTTTTCATTGCAGCAGCAACAATTCCTGTAAAGTAAATACAAGTACCGGTATCTATTTCACATAAACTGCATGCATTAACTCGATCCCTTTCCATCAACTTCTCTCCTATAGTGCTTTTAAATCATGGACCATCCCATGATCAGATACCATTCTGTATTTAAAATAACCATCTACTTGACATCTATCAATTTTTGGTAACGTTGATCTGTGTTCAGGCACAAGTTGTCGAAATCCTGAACTAGGCCACTGTGGAATTGTGTACTCAGGAAGATGGATAACAGGATTTCTAAAGTTATCATTTTTATCATAGGCATCTAACCTTAAAAGATAAGAATATTATTATTATTAATTTAAATTTAAATAATTTTATTAGAACACATAATTTATAATAATTAATAATATAATATAAACATAATAATGTAATTAGTATCACTATCAGCAGTATCAGCATACAGGGGCGGATCCAGGATTTTCAGAAAGGGGAGGGGCGTGCTGCACCCACTTGGGAGTGCGAAGCCCGGCCCGTGATTTTTGAGTGGACTAAAATGCCCACAAGGTCTAATTTCATACTAGTACCGTAAATTACGATTTCCAACCTAAACTGTCTTTGTTCTCCTTTCCCGGGAGAATATATGGAGATAAAAATTGTTCGCCACCGCAAAAAAATAGAGGGGGCGTGCGCCGGGTGCGCCCCCCTCTGTATCCGCGCCTTAGCATATGCTATGTGAACACGTCACAAATAATTGTTTATGACTATTGACTCTTTCATTATCATGATCAAGTTGAATGCAGGATGACAACAGAATATTAGGCCTATCCTTTTTGTAGTCATTTGACTAAAAAACTTGCGCAAAGGAACTCAGCAGGAAAAACCACTAGGCCTAGGCCTACTGCGACTGGAGTAAGACGGAAGACAGCAGTACATGTAGTGAAACCATTTCTAAGCTAAGACCAGTGAAAATCAATAAATTACACTACCGACAACGTGAGTAATGCCAAATCAGAACCTATACCTACGGGTGTACATGTAATCTATTTGTTTGTAAATGCCGACGAATGAACGTCTGAACAAGGTCAGGTACAAAACTCGGAAAACTCGGAAAATATTTTCCGACTTTTCTCCTCTCCGAGTTTTATGATTTGACTCGATTGAAAATACAAAACTCGGAAAAAATTGTCCGACTTTTTTGTTTGAATAGAAAACTCGGAAAATATTTTCCGACTTTTCAGTTTGAAACAAAAAGTCGGACAATTTTTTCCGAGTTTTGTGTTTTCAATCGAGTCAAATCATAAAACTCGGAAAAAGAAAAAGTTGGAAAACTATCAAAAATATTATTTTTTTTAAATTGGCGAAAGTAGTTGTAGTAATACATCTATTTAATAAGTTGGATATAATCTGTAACTTTTCAGTTATATTTTAACCAAAATAATGCAATATGGCAGTTATAATCGAATATCCGAGTTTTCCGAGTTTTGTATTTTGGCCTATACGAAAATACAAAACTCGGAAAACTCGGAAAGTGACAAAAAGATATCAAAATAAACTAGTTTCCATTGGATAATTATAATTATGACAGTAACACATCTATTTAATAAGTTGGACATGATCTATAACCTTTTCAGTTAGATTTTAACCAAAATAATGCAATATAGTAGTTATAATTAAATTTCCGAGTTTTGTATTTTCGCCTATACGAAAATACAAAACTCGGAAAACTCGGAAAGTGGCAAAAAGATATCAAAATAAACTATTTTGCATTGGATAATTATGATTATGACAGTAACACATCTATTTAATAAGTTGGACATGATCTATAACGAAGTTTCGAAGAAATTCGACCATTTTTTTTAAAAAAAATTCTTCTTTAGGCCTTTTTAGCTGGATTTTCCTTCGCGCATGCGTAGCGCCGGAACCAAAGGCACGATGCCTACCAAATTTCGGCCAGCAACTTGTCTCCCTGGTACGTACAGTTACACTAGCCACACCTGGGTACCACTCCGATTTCGATCCGATGAAAATATGGCAGTTATAATTAAATTTCCGAGTTTTCCGAGTTTTGTATTTTGGCCTATACGAAAATACAAAACTCGGAAAACTCGGAAAGTGGCAAAAAGATATCAAAATAAGGCACGATGCCTATCAAATTTCGGCCAGCAACTTGTCTCCCTGGTGGTACCCAGGTACCCTGAAAATTTCAAGGCTCTACCTGCATTCCTTCTAGGCGTTTGTTCTTGGCACCCCACTTTTTCGCCGAAAATATTCAGTTTTTTACTGACTCCATAAGGGAAAAAAAGTCGTTTATGCCCGCGAAAGCGGCCCAAATTGTCCGAGGAACCTGAAATTTAGACACAACACGTATATTTACACTAGCTATACCTGGGTACCACTCCAATTTCGATCCGATGAAAATATGGCAGTTATAATTAAATTTCCGAGTTTTCCGAGTTTTGTATTTTGGCCGATACGAAAATACAAAACTCGGAAAACTCGGAAAGTGGCAAAAAGATATCAAAATAAACTATTTTGCATTAGATAATTATGATTATGACAGTAACACATCTATTTGATAAGTTGGACATGATCTATAACATTTTCAGTTAGATTTTAACCAAAATAATGCAATATAGCAGTTATAATTAAATTTCCGAGTTTTCTGAGTTTTGTATTTTCGCCTATGGCAAAAAGATATCAAAATAAACTATTTTGCATTGGATAATTATGATTATGACAGTAACACATGTATTTAATAAGTTGGACATGATCTATAACGAAGTTTCGAAGAAATTCGACCATTTTTAAAAAAAAAAATCTTCTTTAGGCCTTTTTAGCTGGATTTTCCTTCGCGCATGCGTAGCGCCGGAACCAAAGGCACGATGCCTACCAAATTTCGGCCAGCAACTTGTCTCCCTGGTACCCAGGTACCCTGATAATTTCAAAGCTCTACCTGCATTCCTTCTAGGCGTTTGTTCTTGGCACCCCACTTTTTCGCCGAAAATATTCAGTTTTTTACTGACTCCATGAGGGAAAAAAAGTCGTTTATGCCCGCGAAAGCGGCCCAAATTGTCCGAGGAACCTGAAATTTAGACACAACACGTACATTTACACTAGCCACACCTAGCCACACGATGAAAATATGGCAGTTATAATTAAATTTCCGAGTTTTCTGAGTTTTGTATTTTCGCCTATACGAAAGTGGCAAAAAGATATCAAAATAAGGCACGATGCCTACCAAATTTCGGCCAGCAACTTGTATCCCTGGTACCCAGGTACCCTGAAAATTTCAAGGCTCTACCTGCATTCCTTCTAGGCGTTTGTTCTTGGCACCCCGCTTTTTAGCCGAAAATATTCAGTTTTTTACGCACTCCATAAGGGAAAAAAAGGCGTTTATGCCCGCGAAAGCGGCCCAAATTGTCTGAGGAACCTGAAATTTAGACACATCACGTACATTTACACTAGCCACACCTGGATACCACTCCGATTTTGATCCGATGAAAACAAAAAAAAAATGGCCAAAAAACCTTTTTTTTCAAAAATTTTGCGGTTTTAATTTTTTTTGAAATTGTTAGTCTCAACGGATTTTATCGCCTCTTACGTATGTGATAGGTACATGTCCTGGCCACATTATCCTTAAATTTGAAATTTTTTAATTAACGGGAACCATGTTTACCGGCCAAAAAACCAAAATCGGTCATTTTTTCAGATTTTGACTGCTGAGGCATCCTTCCGAAGGACAGATTCTCTCGAAAGTTCGTGCGCTTGCTGCGCAATGATGGTATCTATCACATATTAAAAGCTCAAAAGATAAAATATTAAATTCAATGAAAATTCGACGAAAAACGGCCTTTTTTTTATTAAAAAAAATCGTTGAGGGGTAGGGTCGGAACTCGAATTTTTTGACCCTGTTCCCTGTGTCGAAACCACTTCTACTTTGGATATGTGGTAGCCAGAATGTCAGGCTATATTTTGGTTCAAATTTAAATCCTAACTGTGCACGTTAAAGATCCCTACTGGCTGAAATCCGACGGACAACAAAATTCACCGTAATTCACCGAAATTCACCCGATGCAACCGAAGCCTATAACGCTTAATTTTGCACCTATCAGTCTCAAATTTTGACACAGCCTTGTGGTACGTAGCTGCTGTAAAAATTTCAAGTCAAAATTCCTTCGAGAAGGCCGTTAATTACAAATACGAAATGGGGAAATCAAAAATGGGCACAAAAAAATCGGTTCCGGATTTTGACGATGGATCCGGATGCGCGACATCGATCTACGTCTGGCCCCCAAATTTGGGGCCTCTCGGACTTCCGGAGTCTCGGCCAGGTCAAATTTCCGGGAAGGTCCCCGGGCCCCGGAAAGGGGCCCCACATCCCAGAATCGGATGACATCCTTGGAGTCGCGTGGTGACCTTCATTTGACCTTCAGAGGTAAAGGTCAAGGTCAAATCGAGGGAAAAAAGTTCTGTTTGAGCCACTTCCGGCTTTCAAGGTGACCACGCGACGCGCAATGATTTTTTAGGCGGGGAGCCGCGAGAACTAGTTCTTCGGAAGAGTTGACAATGGTTAAAAAAAATTATGACTGGAAAATGCACATTGGGGGTGGGGGAGCCCCAAGAAACCGGAAATTCCGGATTATGACACTGGATCCAGGTGTGAGGCCTCAGTCTATGCCACGCCCCCAAATTTCAGACCTCTCCGACTTCCCAAAAAATCCCAAAAACTGCTTTTTCACGGTCAAATTTCCGGAAAGCCCCCGGGGCACCGGGAGTTTGCCCCCGAAGACGTAATCGGACACGGCGAATCAGGAAATGCTCTCAGAATTTACTTCCGGTCACGCCCAGAGAGCCTTATAGCCCTTTTTGTGAAAAAAATTGCGATTTCACCCACTTCCGTTCACCGGAAGTGAAATCTGAGGGGTCCCAGCGACTTCTCGGGTCAACTTTAGTTCAAGAATAACCAACCGCAGACCCCCCCCCCCCCCCGTGGGTGCATCGGGGTGTTTACAGAACAGGATTGGGTGTTTTGGGGCCGAACATTTTTCAGTTTTAACGACACGAGGGGCCATGTTTGCGGCCCTATACCTCGGGCCAGGGTTAGGGTGAGGGTCGGGTTTAGGACGGGATCGATAGCCTGGGCAACCCGCTCCACGGTATTAAATTTGGGGGCTCCTGGCTCCACAATCGTGCACGTGGCAGTGTGACAAACATGGCTATGCGAATCGTCGGAATTTTTTTCAGAGTCCATAGCTCCGCCCCTATGGGGCGTGCACCTTAGATTTTTTAGGGGTGGGGGGCGGTTAAGAATGAAAAAATCTACGTTTAAATTTTTTCGAAAAAAAAAAAAAAAATGGGGGCATGCTCCCCCACCCAAATTTTTTTTTCCGAAACACCCACCCCCCGGGGGTCAAAATGACACGGGGCAAAAAAAAAAATATTACTGCGTTCCTCGGACAATTTGGGCCGCTTTCGCGGGCATAAACGACTTTTTTCCCCTTATGGAGTCAGTAAAAAACTGAATATTTTCGGCGAAAAAGTGGGGTGCCAAGAACAAACGCCTAGAAGGAATGCAGGTAGAGCCTTGAAATTTTCAGGGTACCTGGGTACCAGGGAGACAAGTTGCTGGCCGAAATTTGGTAGGCATCGTGCTTTGGTTCCGGCGCTACGCATGCGCGAAAGAAAATCCAGCTAAAAAGGCCTAAAGAAGATTTTAGAAGATTTTTTTTTAAAAATGGTCGAATTTCTTCGAAACTTCGTTATAGATCATGTCCAACTTATTAAATACATGTGTTACTGTCATAATCATAATTATCCAATGCAAAATAGTTTATTTTGATATCTTTTTGCCACTTTCCGAGTTTTCCGAGTTTTGTCGGAAAACTCGGAAATTTAATTATAACTGCTATATTGCATTATTTTGGTTAAAATCTAACTGAAAAGGTTATAGATCATGTCCAACTTATTAAATAGATGTGTTACTTTCATAATTATAATTATGCAATGAAAACTAGTTTATTTTGATATCTTTTTGCCACTTTTCGAGTTTTCCGAGTTTTATATTTTCGTATAGGCCAAAATACAAAACTCGGAAAACTCGGATAATCGATTATAACTGCCATATTGCATTATTTTGGTTAAAATATAACTGAAAAGTTACAGATTATGTACAACTTATTAAATAGATGTATTACTACAACTACTTTCGCCAATTTAAAAAAAAATAATATTTTTGATAGTTTTCCAACTTTTTCTTTTTCCGAGTTTTATGATTTGACTCGATTGAAAACACAAAACTCGGAAAACTCGGAAAAAATTGTCCGACTTTTTGTTTCAAACTGAAAAGTCGGAAAACATTTTCCGAGTTTTCTATTCAAACAAAAAAGTCGGACAATTTTTACCGAGTTTTGTATTTTCAATCGAGTCAAATCATAAAACTCGGAGAGGAGAAAAGTCGGAAAATATTGTCCGAGTTTTCCGAGTTTTGTACCTGGCCGTCTGAACAACTCATAAACTTTTGGGGCAGGTTTGTTATTGTTGTGAAGCGCACGAAAGGCAGTCGCTGGAGTGGAATGGAATGGGAACAGGTCTAGATATAATAGGCTAATGTTTACTCGATGACACTTACCTCTCAATAAGTGCCTCTTTTCTGCCCGTTGTCCTTGCACCTCGTTTAGCTAACTCGTCTTTCAATTTCCCAACAGTAAATCGACCGTAATTATTTTCCGCCATGATTTTGCCGTCTGCTGTGAAAGACGTCTTGGAGTAACCCATAATCCAGTGGCGCCACCTGAGAATCGAAGCGCGAGCGGATAACCCCATTCTATTATCGCAAAAGGTAGCGTAGCATCATCTTCAATAGGATTGATCCCGCCTTAACTACATACATCTTATCAAGTCATTCACGTAATACCTTGCATATTTCGCCACCAAGTTCGATTGGCACAAGCCCAGCTTGGGAACCTATCAGATTCATCGGTCGTCGTGAATACCAAGTCTCGTGCTTTTAGCTAAAATGCCTACATGTGACAATCGAGTTGCAAAGTTCAAAGATCGATCAATGTCAAGGCTGCTGGTTTTCCAGGAGTTTCTCAATTTAAAAAACCCTGTTTGTTTATAGTGTGTTATGTGTCACGAACTCTGATTGGACAATGCTAACTAGTTACGTGTTAAACAACCCTAAAGCTGCAATTTCATATTTTTAAGTTATATTATTAAAATATATTAAAATAAAGCCTTTAAATAAATGGTATCTATAAACAGTCCTACTTTGTTAAAGAATAATCCTATTAATCATATAATTAATTCACTATTGCCAGTTGAGCAATTGGTAAAAATATCATTTTCAACTTTAAATTCAAACGTTTGAAGATAGCTTTTGCATGGGGGTAATAGTAAAACAAGGGAGGTAATTGTGTTATTATTTCCTCTGTGAAAGATTTCTAAGAGTAGGTAATAATGCCTATGATCGTATAATGGTGAGTTGACAACCTATTGCGCAAAAGACATAGAAATAATTATGTTTTGACTTTCTTAGAAAATATGAAATTCTCGCTTTAAGGAACATGGCGTGCCATATGAGTTATTGTATGCTACACAGATGCAGTAAAAATGGTTAAATTGTGCACGAAACTTGCACGATTGAAAAGATCGTGCACTGCTTTGATTGCAACCGCGTGTGTGTCAAGATGTGTCAACCTTTTGTCGTAGGAGGCAAATTATTTAACAAAACGACTACACAAGGGTTCAGTTCTAAAATAAACCTGAAAAGGGGTTTTCCTGGCTAACCAGGCTTGTAACAAGGTGAAGTACCTTATAAAGTCTGTAAATTCTATCACAGCAACTATACTGAAAACAATTACACTTGATTATCTCAATAACCACACAATTAATTATATTAAATTGAAAAAGATTCAACCATTATTATTATTATGTCTTATCAGGTACATATTATTTTACTAATTAGACGAAATAAGTCTACCACGGTGTACTATTGCTCTAAAAAAAACTGCCTTACCCCAATATTTGTCTGGATGATAGAGACTATTACCTTACAACATTCTTTGGAACAAGTAGCAAAAAATTTATAATTTACTAGTATTATTTATTTCATTGTAGATTTACTATGGATGATTATTACTGTTTGTTATATGGAGCTGTACAGAATATTATGTTATATACGGTAAGTGTATATAAAGTTGTACAATATAATATGTTATATAAGATAAGTGTATATAGAGTGTACAGTATAATATGTTATATAAGGTAAGTGTATATAAAGTTGTACAGCATAATATGTTATATATGGTAAATGTACATACAGTTGTACAGTATAATATGTTATGTAAGGTAAGTGTATATAGAGTTGTACAGTATAATATGTCATATAAGGTAAGTGTATATAGAGTTGTACAGTATAATATGTCATATAAGGTAAGTGTATATAGAATTATGTAATGTTTGAAAGGTCAGCATGATGTTTTATTACCGACTGTCCAACCCAACTGCATTAATTTACCCACCCCATTCCATTCTAACCTATATACACATATGTTTAATATTTGTTGAAAGAATATCAACTATATGATATAGTAATATGTTTTATATTCGTTATATACACTTAGTAATGGGTTTTATATTCGTTATATACACTTAGTAACAGGTTTCATAATCGTTATATACGGTTTTATATTCGTTATATACACTTAGTAATAGGTTTTATATTCGTTATATACACTTAGTAATACGTTTTAGATTCGTTATATACACTTGTAACAGATTTTATATTCGTTATATACGGTTTTATATTCGTTTTATACACTTAGTAATAGGTTTGATATTCGCTATATACACTTAGTAATAAGTTTAATATTTGTTGAAAGAAAATGAACTATGGGTAAGAAGCAAAGCATTTATCTAACATGCCATTTGACGTTAATTTCAGGTTATGCCAGCGTTTGGCCCTGGCATTAATGTTAACATGAATTTTGTTTTAACCAGCATACCGAAAACCCTCCATTGACTTCGTGTACATCAAGAATCGCAACTACACATACATTCCAGCAACATGTCCACGACGTTCTTCAAAACAACTCTTTAATAGAACCAGCGATGAGCTTAGAAATGGCCAAACGTTCCGTCCAGTACTCTGTGGAATTCACAACCCCTTCATTTAAAAGTATCAAAGTCCGTCCATTTTCAAAACTCATCAGTTCATGTAACACTTTGGATCAAAAGGAATCATTAAAGTTACATTATGGGAGATTAGATAAAGAGATGGCAGTTCTCACTATAATAGTTAAAAACTAGATAGTGTAAACAGCGTTTGAAATATTCACATAGTCTCGGTCATCATTACTCAAATCATTAATGTAAACAGCATAGTCTCGATTATCCACTTGATTGATTTAATTATCAACGGCCATTAAGCGGCATATAGGAATTCTATCCGCCAACATCGAAGGCTAGCCTTGACTTTAAGAGTTTATTATGGTCTGGCTGGATATGTTAATTAATGTCTAATTGATTATTTAGATAACATCTCAGGCCTAAAGAAAGACCTGTAATAAGCAGATTTTGCTCTTGCATAATGCTATTTTAAGTATTAACTTTACAAGCGTATTCGGAACTCCTACTCTCCTAGTACAAGTATTTTTTACGCTATACAAATGTGGATGCTGTGTTACAATTAACATATTTAAGTGAGAACTGCCATCTCTTTATCTTATCTCCCATAATGTAACTTTAAATTATGTCATGTATACTTTAAATTATGTTATATATTATATACTTTAAATTATGTGATAGTTATGTATTCTTTAAATTATGTTATGTATACTTTAAATTATGTTATATATTATATACTTTAAATTATGTTATATATTATATACTTTAAATTATGTTATAGTTATGTATTCTTTAAATTATGTTATGTATACTTTAAATTATGTTATGTATACTTTAAATTATGTTATGTATTATATAATTTTGTTGTATTTAGCTGATGTTATTTATAATCCATTGTCATGGATACCTATTATTCTACATATACCTTTTTCTTTGGAAATATGCACCGTCGTGATAGATGAAAACCTCAGAGTGTCAGATTAGGTGAGCTAAACAGAAATTTATTGAAACAGAATTTAGGATAAACAAGGTTTTGGCAATTAATTTCCAAAAATTGAGGACCACTAAAGTGAAAGACAGTTCGGGTAATAGTATTACCGTTGTCGCTACCCGTAACATCCCAACTTCTTACAAACAATCAGTGAGAGCAAAACAATCCTGGCATCAAACGACAACCACAGAACGAAATTTGACAAGGACCGGTTTTTATGTATCTAAATGCTCGGATCTTCGATGTAAATGTTGCGATCATATAACAGCAAATAACCAACGCCGGATTAACCATGGGCACCATGGGGCACAGGCCCCAGGGCCCACAACATTAGGGGGCCCCCCACAAAAATCTCAGTTGCGCGCCTCGAGCATGGTCGGACCGAGGACTCCAACGGCCGGTGACCTAGTGACGGGGGCCCCTCCGATGCTTCGACGGCCCTCCATCGGAAGTCCCTGGGGCCCCCTCAATCCATGGTGTGTTGAGATCGACATCCGAGAATTCGGTGTAATCCGGTGATGGGTGTAACACATGTTTTTTTTCATTGTCGTGAGATCTTCTATCGTCTAACTCGAATTATCGTATAACTCGAACAAATTACACGTCCCCATCATTTCGAGTAGCGGGAATTTTGCGACCAGTTTGACGTACGATTTTATATAAGCTGTAGTTGTTGTTGTTGTTGATATTTGTTGTTGGTATAAGCTGAATTTGATTAGATGCACACCATGATCACACGAAATATTCACATCTCTTGATTAAATCTCGTATTACCATTTTGTTTGTCAAACATCGAGTCCGGCTTGGTCGTAACGTTACGGCCTCCATTCATCAAATCATCGTGGGGGTATAATACGATTCCGAATCAAGTAACCCCGTTATTTATCACTAAGCGACTTCAAAATTAGGTTTGATGTCGCTCTGCCCACTTACAGTCCCCTCCTCTAGAAATGTCATCATTTCATAGCACTCGTATGGATTGGTCTACTGAAATAACGCCAGAATGCGCTAATTTGGTGGCAGAATTTTATTTTTTTCTAGGGGAAGTACTTCTAAATGGCTCCAACACAAGTGCCTGAAATGCCAGGAAATCACGTTTCTGGCCTACAATTTCTGAAAATTTCTTGGGGGGGGGGGGGGAGAGATAGACAAAACCCCCAGACCCCCTATGCGGGGCTTCGCGCATTCGGCGCTCGCGGCCAGTGATCAGGGGCCCCCCACATGCTCCAGGCCCCAGTACCCCCACCATGGTTAATCCGGCGTTGCAAATAACACATATTATTTTCATAACTTTACTTTTAGCGTCAATGGCAATACATGCATGAATTGTGACTAATATAAATCTCACATATGGTCGTCGACATTTTTGTATCGGAGAGACAGGCACACATCTACCGAATTGAGTACGCAACCATCAACGGGCACTTGTATGTATATATATATATGGCCACAGATCACTAATTATTTCCCCATTGACTTCAATGTTAATTCTCGTCTCTTAGACCGGCTGTAACTTTTTCCCAAATATTCGTTGGGTAGAACGCTTTCTGCCACAGATGGAGCAACATGTGGCAAACTCTTGCCCAAAAGCATGTATGAGGTTCACCATGAAAAACTTGAGATACACAAGCTGGAAGTAGAGACAGCTAACCAGGCAATTTTCGCCCCCCCCTTTCAACGTAACCAACCTCACAACTCTTGTATCCTTCCGTCACCAAAACCTGGCAGAAAATGTATTTTCAAACCCTTTTCTTCGATTCTACACCAAAAAGTAAACAAAAATCACCATGCAAAAGGGGGAAAAGGGAAAGGGAGAGAAAGACTAAAAATAACTTGGCCCTACCGGCTTAGAAATATTTAGTGATCTGTGTCCATATAGACACCTACAAGTAAAATTCAAGTTTTCCGTTTTTATCAAATGCAGGCCTATGACATTACGAAAAGAAAATAATGGAAGTCTATTATATTATAAAGTATGTTCCTCGACTTAATATTCAATAAGTAATAATTGACCATTAATTTTCTTAATTTATCCCAAGACGTCATCTATTCATTGTTTCTAAATTGTATCCATATACAACAGATAAACACACGTGTATACATGTTTTCTGCTCGTTACCTACATGTATATACTATTTAACTATAGACAATTTTATTTAACTATAGACAATTAAAACCAATGTGTTACTATGTAAATATGTATAAATATATACTATAATATGCCCATTTCTATGCAATAGTCCCAAGAAGGACACAGAGTATTTTAAAGTGTTTTCATCGTTTACGGTGAAACATAGTAATACTGCATGCCTTACGGCTGTGCTCATATTTCTTGATCTCTTAACGTTTAATTATTTATTTACATTGATGACAAAAATAGGTAGCTTATGATTTAATGTATATCAGAATAAAGTAAAGTGGTTTATTTTTTTCAAATGGACAAGACATGTCTCCACCAACAACAGTATTGAACCGAACCTGCTACGCCTTGGTTTGTGAGTCAGTGCCCTGATCACCGAATCACTTCATATTCACTGGGTTACTTACATTAATCACGGTGAAACATTTAGTAAATTATTTGTATGCAAACTCGACGATAATAGATGACTAAAAATAGAATCGTTTCGAATGGCCTACTCTTATAGTCAGGGGTGGGGTGGTGGCAAAGAACTCTTTAAGATCATTATGTCAAAAATCGCTGCCAACACCTCCAAATGAGCGAAAGTCCATAACTACTAACTCAAATTTGATGATCTTGATGTCTTTCCGCAGGTTTTGGGGGACAAGGAACACATTAAGAGAACTTTGGATATCACTGAAATTATGTTCATGACCTTCACTTGTCTATCATAGAATAAGTTTCAGGCCGTTCAGTTTTGAGTGTCAACCTGATCCTATTTTGTCGGACACTATCTGGAGTTTACTGAAAGTAAGCCAGAGTAAGCCAGGCTTGAGTTGGAATACAGCTTCTCCCAATCTATGTCTATTTAAGGTATTATCATTGTGCTGATCTTCTGTTATCTGTAGTGTAACAGGATTTAGTGTAAGTGGGTATGTAAAATGAGAAAAAGGCATCATTCCGCCCGGACCAGTTTACGCTACCAGCAATGCACGCGCCATCGAGCGTCATCGGCGCCGCATGTTACGTCGAATGTAGAAGGCATACTTGCACTAATACAGGTCAGTCACCTTACAGAGGTATAAAAGAATGGTAAGTGGGCGAACCAGAAAAAAAAAACGCATTCCAGGTAATGTATAGTGTATACACATCTGTCTTACCTCGCGGGTTTTTTTTCCGAGTCCTCCCGCTACACACAAGTGAATTATTGAAATAAAATTAAACCATATGTTAGTCCCTAAATGATCTAGCTTGTGTCCAGTGGACGTTAAACAATTTCTCCCCCACCCCATCCCAACTAATAAGGTTGGGATTGAAATTACAACAGCTGATTTAATGAAAGATCCGGGGGGAGGGGAGGATGGCCTAGTGGCCTAGAGTGCTGCGCTCCGACCTCTAGCTGGCCGGTCACCTGGTGTGAGCGTATGTGGCATGGAGATAGGGGCGCCTTCTCAATCTCGTGGGTTTCCTCTCACTGCTAAAGACCCCTACGCGCAAGCGAATTATTGAAATAAAATTAAACCATGTGTTAGTCCCAAAATGACCTAGTTTCTGTCAGTGGAGTTAAACCCCATTTCTCTCTCTCTCTCTCTAATGAAAGATCTTAGGATTGTTTGAGATAAGATTCCACGACACCAAGCCCGAACTACACACCAGGCAATTAATTGTCCTCCAAATACCCATCTGCCTGAAACACCTTGAAGAACCCAGAGAAAACCAGCAAAAGTCAGGCAACCCTCATCCTTGTCACATACAAACCCACAGATCCAATGCGCAACGGTTTTCTTGAAATATAATAAAAGACAAAGTTAAACAAAATTTTTTTTCAAAATCTTTTATTCTGTTTTAGATTACAAGAAGGAGATGAAAATTCTTAAAACAAACGGTTTCAAATACATAGAGAATTTGTTTTTAATTTAATAAAAACCATGGACCTTATTATAGGTCCATGTTAAAAACCATTGATGGTATAAAGTTAATGTAAAATGTGCTGAAATTTAAACCTTTAAAAGTGGTAGTATTAAAGTAGTTAAATACATATATGTAACATATAGTTTCATTTAATATCCTGATTTTAATTCAATCAATTGAACAGATTTAAAGTTTCCTGAAGAGGGATAAAAGTTCACTTTCGTTTTTAATGATTTCATGGTTGGTAGATTAATAGAAAAGGGGCCTACAGCCCATGTCCTTTTGAATACTACATTAACTGGTGTATTCGCACATTGCCTGCAAACTGACAAAAAATATTAGAAAGTTGTTCACCAACATGGGTATGAAAACTTAGATGTTAATGGAATTTGGATTGTCACATAGAAATAGGGTAGATTTCACATTTAGTACCACATTAACCCATTTCTCAACTTATTTAACAAATTTTGAAAAGACAAGAATATTTGCACAGGGCTTGTTCCTGAGGGAATTCAGGAATACTGGTTTCATTGTAAGAAAACACCAACCAGACACAAGCGACTATCATTCAATTTGGACTTCTCATGTATTTCGCTGAACATAATCGATTAGAAATTACAATACATAATTTAAAATATTTTATATACATTAAAATTATATTAATATGTGCTTTTTGATCCTTTTTAGTTTCCAAATAATAGGGATTTAACTCCTTTGATATTTCCAGTTTGTACCACAGTGGGAATAAAAGACTTTAATTGGATATAAGAATTAGACCACCTGTTGTGTCAAGTAGAAGATAGATTAATATAAAACATATTATTATACTACATCTATACAGTTGACTAATCAATTAAATTCAATAAAAGAAAAGAAAAGATTATCTTAAAAATTGATAAAAGTTTTAACTCATTTATACATTATTAATTTACACATATAATAATTATTTGAATATTTTCATCTATGTTTATATGCTACAGTCATTCTGTCAAACCAGGTGTTTTCGCCAAACGATGCCCCGTAATCATGCGTTATGTCATATTCTTTAAAACCTGACGAATTGTTTTAAGTCTTTTGATATAATAATGACTAAAAAAATTCCACATTAGGTGTTTAGCCAAATAGGTTTATTTGACAGAATTGACTATAACATATATAATATAGTGTTTTCGTATAGAAGTTATATTAATATTGTTGTGTTATTTCATTATACCCTACTAATATATTCGTTTCATGAAACCTAAACGTAATTAAGTTTTAAAACACAGAATCTATTTAAAATGACATGTTCTTCTCTTAATATTTACAAGTAAATCAGAAAGATCCAGTTGTAATCGGGTTTCATATTGACCCTTTTCCCGCTAATTGCTAGGTTTATTTAAAATTCTAATGTTTCCAATGCATGGTTAGGTCAGTCAACCTTAAGTGGCTGTACATATATAGCAGTGATGATCAGTGTATATCAGATCTGACAAACACGTGGCTGTAACTTACAGTAACTTACAAAACCTACTTAACTGATTCCCCTATTAGACTAACAGGCCCATTGTCCATGGTAATTATATCATATAATAATAGTATTTAGTTCCTTTTGTACTGCAAAACACTCCTTTATTCTTCCTTTTATTCATTCATTCATTCACTCTATTCATTCATTCATTCATTGGATAAAACTTCTATCCCATTCAATCTTCATACAGTGCTAGGGGGTGTAATATGGCAAACAGTGCATGAATATTATAAAATGGAAACTTTTTTTTTTTAATGAACTCTTTATACAAATTAACATCACTATCACACTTAAAATGGGCGAATATTTACAGAAAAATAAAACATTAACACTATATACAATCAAATACTGGATAATACAGCAAATAAAATATGCCAGCTGGCGTGGAAATAACAGTTTTAGATGTACCTGACAAAATGTCAGGCAATAATGAAATAGTGCCTGACATTTTCAACAGAGTGCCAGACATGTATTAATAATATCAACAAAAAAGACAAATCAGTGCCGGACAAAGTAACAGGCACCAGAGGTTTTGTGCCTGACAAAGCCTGAATCTGTGCCTGACATTGTCAGTCACAGGTGCCTTATTTCCCTGCTTGAAGCCAGTTTCTACAACAAATGTTTCAGACGGTAAGGTTTCTTTTAAGGAGTTTGGTTTTGCCTTTTAAAACATTAACTTTTGGACATTTGCATTTGGCGCTAAAATTCTACAGTAGTTCTTTGACCTTATATGTACATACACTAGGTAAGCAATTTTAAAAACGTGATAACAAGTTAGAAATAAGCTTCCACCAATAGAGTGAGCAAATCAAATCATGAATGAATATAATAAAATCTATCATTTTAATAAATTCTAAAATTTGTTCGTAATAAAGTTCTAGTATTCACAAATAACAAATATCTAATAAAATTCTTAATTGAGAAATATTCAATAAAATTTAACAATGAAGTTTCCACCAACAGTGAAAAAAACAATCAAATTATGGCTGGATAGAATAAAGAGTATTCCAAAATTTGTTCGTAAGTACGATAACATTTATGTGTTCACTAATAACAACTATCTAATAAAAATTCTTAACATTTAATTAAATGTCAATAATGGTACAACATCATTAACAATTCGATGGAAAACTGCATTCAACATAACATTAATTTAAAGCTATAAAGGATAAATGTTTTAAATTTAAAGGACCGCATGCGTAGAGAGTTTGCAAACAGGGCTACTATTTTAATGATATTAGCTATGTTGATAGTTTTCATTGCTGATCCGTTTGCGGTCCTTTAATAACAACAGTAATTCAGACATATTAAAAACCTTATAAGAGGTTATTGTCTTTCTCACATCAAATAGCAATAACTATAACAAAATGGACTACTGGCATCAGAATAGAATAGAATCATTTTCATGCTATACAACATCTATGCAATTATTCCCCGTTTATTAGGTTACCAAATAAAAGTAGAAAGTTTTAAGTATTATCGTACGATAATCACTACTACTGAAAAGCATGGAATTATTGCGGACACTTTATTAATGCTAAGATATACTAACACCGCAGCCTAATCAAATAAAACAACACCCAAATCACTGATTGAGCTAGTGTAGATTAAAATTGAGAATATCAATTAATTATAGATAGAAAAAAGGGAAACAACTCTTGACAAATACAAGGTTAATAAATAACAATGACATAATGGATATTCAAAATTTATCTGGAGACTACCTGGTTCAAAAAAAAAGAGAGATAATTACTTTTTTAACCTTTCTTTAACCGCTGTGTTAAAGTAAATCATGATGTAAAGACTTGAGACTAAAGGGAGATAACCTTATAATATGTAATCTTTCTGGTATCAGACCACAGTTAAGTTTATTTCCTCAATGACTGATTTAGCGTTAAAAGTTTATCACCTCAGTTCCAACCCTTTCAACACAAACAAAGTTTTCTGTCATTGAGGCTGATTTAGGTTATCTGGCAAAATTCATATTTAAAATGAAGTAATAAAGTCAAGCCCATCACCATCCGTTTAACAGGTTCGAATCAAGCCAATCATAATCAGGGACACAGGTTAGATTCAATCCAATCACCCTCTGATATGCCGTTTCAATCAGACCAATCACCATTTAGGACACATGTAAATGATGTAAGGATGTAAAGTATCTAACAGTTTTTATCATTAGCTTCCAGCAGCCCTGTGTTGGTTGTCACAAGTCGCAAAAATGCCTGCTACTGACTAATCCCTTACACACGCTTGTGGTAATATCTATCAAAACACATAAGCTAGCCTATATATTTTCCTAAATAAGCGTTCATTCTCACAGATAAAGCAGTTGATATTGTCACATCAGCCATGTTGATTCATTCGTTACATGTAAATGAAATCACAATTGTTCATGAATAAATCACACAACGAAAAAAAAATGCAGACACGCATTTCCATTTCACACATGATCATTGCAATTGTCTGTGTCCATATATCACATTCAACATCCTCGCCACGCACATCTTGTAATGCTATCTAACATCTCTACGCTGATTGGTCTTTTTCAGTCTCTGGTTCTGGTTCCTTGCCAAGTTTTTCCGAATATCCTTTAAAACATTCGATGAGGAAATCTTCCATAGTTTCATAAAGATGATTTCGTGTGTTACCACCCTCAAGTCCATGGTGTTTGTCTGTGTAGATCTGAAAAAATATAAAAGTATTTCCATGTTACATAAATCAATTTTAACATATCTTGGTTATGTTTGAATAATATGATGTTAATAAGCATAGCCAGACACTTGCTAGACACCATACTACATAAATATATTCAAGTTTGGATAATATCATCAAGAAAGATCACCAAGCCTTTGGAAGAAAATTCCATCATTCATAGCTGTAAATGATTTATTTTAAAACAAAGACAAAAAAAACAACTTTGTTCTCTTAAAAGAATACAACGCATGATGTGAGGATACCCTTTCCTAATTCTTGAAACAATTTGTATTTGGATTTCAGAAGTCAATAATACCATAAAAGATAAATTTACTTACTTGGGTTCTATAATATATGTTTGCTTCATTTAAAGCTTTGATCAACTGAGCAGTATTCTGGAAATGTACATTGTCTGAAACAAAAAGATGTGAAAACTGAATACTAGACTTCAAGTCCAATAACAAGCAGCTAAACCAGTGATAAGCTAATAAACAGCTGATATGTAGAATAATAGGCTCTGGTAAAAACAAACAAATGAATTACAGAATCATCTTTATCATGTGTACCATTGTGTAAATATACCTGTAAAGAGCTAAGAAAGAACCAGTGATTATCATAATGTGGTACTTTAAAATGGAAATTATTATAATAGTAATAATAAATCAGTAATATGATAATAAATGCAGAAATTTATGCTGTAACAATTTAAATAAAAACATATGTACAAAAATAAAAAAAAAATGAACAAAAAGATATTCTTACCATCTCCAGTCCCATGTATTAATAGATAATTACTATTTTTAAAATTCTCAGCATATCGGGATACATTTGAATCTTTATAAGCTTGTAAATTATCATCAGGTCTGGGCATTCCCATGTACCTTTCAGTATATACAGAATCTGTAATAACAATAATAACAAATTAATAATTTCCATAAAAAATATGGATGGATACTGTGAGTAAATGATAATATAACAGATATTAATCACAATTTAAGTTTTAAACAGCAATAGTGCCACAAGCACCCTTTTGGATTAACAAATGCTCCAGTAACATTTCAACTAGTGATCGAAAATAATTAAAACAGAATTCATAAAGCATTGGATTCACTGAAAGAGAGAGAGAGAGAAGTGGGGATTAATGTCCACTTGACACGAACTAGGTCATTTCGGTACTAACACATGGTTCAATTTAACTTCAATAATTCACTTGCGTGTAGGGGTCTTTAGCAGTGGGAGGAAACTGGAGGACCTGGAGAAAACCCACGAGGTAGGACAGGCGACCGAGGAATCAAAACCATGCCAGCTGACTCAATGACAGACCTTATGATACAATGCCCACATTCTAACCATTTGGCCATCCAACTCCCCTGGATTCATTCAAGTACTAAAATATACCAAAATAAACAACAGTGTCTGCATGCGTCCAATAAATGTTAAAATTTGTAAAAGGTTTCTGTACAAGTACTTAATAACTTACCATAAAAAATCCAATCTGTAACGGGAGCAACTGCTATTCCACATTGGAAGGTTCCTTTATCTTTACCCAAGACAGAAGACGTTACAAAACCACCATAGGACTAAAGCAGTAAACAAATTTTTATGTCACACAAGAAATAAGTTAAAGCACATTAACATGTGTTAATAAGTATCTAAAAGGTCAATCCTGATATCCAAGTAATTATTACATTTGGCAGGTGTGGCACCAGGCAGGGTAAGCTTACCCTTCCACACATCTGTTACCACTGTTTGTCGTGTATTTTGTACACTGTGAACAGTCCATTTGCTGATTACACTGTTTTGCCTATACCATTTTTTTAGGACTTCGTATTGAATCTAATGGTTTAGATTGTTCGTACTTGGTTTTATTTTATTTAAGCAGAAGGACTGCACTATATGCAAGCAAATCAATAAGACAAATCTGCCTTGAAAACGAACTACACAAACATTGCAAGAAATAAACAATGAATATCAAATCAAGAGAACAGGCGTCCACAATTATTTACAAGAACGACTAAATTTAAATACAGAGACCGGTGGTCATTTCCCGAAGGACAATGAGATAGTCTGCCAGTTGAAGTAGCTGAGTTGTACCAGACAATTCTAAATGTGTCAAAAAAGACTTGCTTTAGTATAGCTTGTTGATATTTAAATAGTCACCCCATCTAATATTCCCTTTCAATTAATATATCATAGTTTACATACAGAAGATATTTCTATACTTACCCAACCCCATATCGCAACTTTTTTATCGTCAACATAATGTAACTTGGAATAATGTCTGCAAAAAATTAAAAATAATACCACTGATGATACCAAGTACAGACCAATATCTCTGAGGATACCTATGACGGTAATCATTACGACTACCGGTACTTAGATCATTTTAGTTGGTGATATAAAATTTACAGAGCATTCAATAAAAATGAAATGGGGTTTAATATTCTGCAGCAATTGGCATGCGCTATTGTATTGTGCTATGTGGGAGATTTTGCCTGAACAGCAGTGCTGCGACCTACTCTTATTTTAAATTCAAACTGATGAGGGTTCTTTCACGTGCACGTAAATGTTCACATTAGACTTCAGTTTTTTGTCCCATCTGAATGACGAGAAACTGTTCCTTGTCCGGCCCTCCATCCTGCACCACTGACAAGCTGGAAAGTACACCTCCAGATGAACTTTCTCGGCCAACAACGGGATCAACCATGGGACATCTTACTCCCTGAATCACTGCAGCAACTACTTATATCTGTTTTTTTAGTGATATCAATTTTACATTGTATTCTATACATATTTTGAACATGTTCCGAATAAAAAATACCATCATGTACATACTTTCCTGCTGTGATTGAGTCATCGACTTCAACAGTTCCGAGGCGTTTATAGATCTGATGTAAGAACTTCTGACCACGGCCACCTGAACCACGCCCATCAGCATATGCATAAACCATATCACGGGAACTGGTGAGATAGGTCTCCCATCCAATGGTAAACTTTTCTGTGACTTTCTGACTCCCTGGTCCACCATATCTGAGAGAACATCGAATAAAGTTTTGAAAATTAAACTGAGGTAAAATTGAAATGTTCTAATCTTTAAGTGGCATTTAATGATTGGGGAACACAATAACAGAACACATTGTGCTTGATAACGATAAGACGATACTTGTCGAAACGTCGTGCTTTTAGAATAAAACTTGTGATTGTTTCCCATAAAAATTGTGTTCTGTTGTTGTTGTTTAATGTCCTACTTGTTGCTATAGTTACCATTTGTTCAAATGACAGCTAGTTACAATTTAATTACTTATATCTTTAATAATATATTTAAAAATAAAACTACTTACACGTGTAATAACAACGGATAAGTCAGGATTTCTTCTTTCTTTAAAACAGGTGGTAGTAAAAGTTTACCCCAGATTTCTGAATTAAATAAAAAGAAAATTTGATTTACAACTTCTACAAATATTCAAGAGAGAGAGAGAGAGAGAGAGAGAGAGAAATGGGGTTTAACGTCCACTCGACACAAACTAGGTCATTTTGGGACTAACATATGGTTTAATTTTATTTCAATAATTCACTTGCGCGTAGGGGTCTTTAGCAGTGGTAATGGTAAGGCATTCCTTTAATCCTTTCATCACACAAAAGTGAAGATTTATTGGTCATTATAATAAAAAAATACTTTTAAATCAAATACAATGAGGTTTAACCTGAAATCACAAGAAATTGGTGTTTCTAATAGTGTCCCAAAAACAGGGTAACACAATAGCTGTTGCCCCCCTCCCCAAAGTATACATGTCTATATACTTGTCAAGAGAGAGAGAGGGTTTAACTCCACTCGACACAAACTAGGTCATTTCGGGACTAACATTATATGGTTCAATTTTATTTCAATAATTCGTTTGCGGGTAAGTCTTTAGCAGTGGGAGGAAACCGGAGGCCCCGGAGTAAACCCCACAAGGTTGAACAGGCAACCCCACTGCTTTTCACATAGAACCAGTGAATTGAAACCACATCAGTTGACTCAATGACAGATGTTATGATACAGCGTGCATGGGCTAACCATTTGGTCATCCCCGCCCCCCCCCCCATGGCTACTTGTCAAGGCATAATGATTATATCAAGCCCTTCACACCATATAATTCCAGAAATGTATGGCATAACCATCATCAGCGGCGGATCCAGGATTTTCGGAAAGGGGGGGCGTGCTGCACCCACGTGGGAGTGCGAAGCCCTGTCCGTGATTTTTGAGTGGACTAAAATGCCCACAAGGACTAATTTCATACTAGTACTGTAAATTACGATTTCCGACCTAAACTGTTTTTGTTCTCCTTTCCCGCAAGAATATATGGAGCTAAAAATTGTTCATCACCGCAAAAAAATAGAGGGGGCGTGCGCCGGGTGCGCCCCCCTCTGTATCCGCGCCTGATCATAATGCGTATACTTACTATAACCATCCTCTACTTCTATCTGAACATATTCAACTCGTGGTAAAGCTTTTTTCGATAATTTCTCCCGTAAAGCTGTATTATTCTCCATTACTCGAACTATAATGAAATAACAGAATATTGTCAACAGCCTATTTTCAATAACCTCCAGCGAAAACAAAAATTTATCAGACAATATTCTGTTAAGTGTCAATCTCGAGTATCCCCCTAACAACTTCACTCATCAATGCAGAAATACTTTGAGAGAGAGAGAGAGAAATGGGGTTTAACGTCCACTCGACACAAACTAGGTCATCTCGGGACTAACATATGGTTTCATTTTATTTCAATAATTCGCTTGCGCCTAGGGGTCTTTAGCAGTGGGAGTAAACCGGAGTGCCTGGAGGAAACCCACGAGGTTGAGAAGGCGCCCCTATCTCCATGCAAATGAAGACAGGTTTACTTCATACAGTGTGCTATGGCCTGCTCTTATATCGAATTCCAACAGCCAAGGGATCTTTTACGTACATGTCAATGTGTAAACATAACCTCAGTTTTTCGTCCATCCAAACGACTACAATTGGTCCCATGGCTTAACACAGTCATCCAACACATGACTCCTGTAATAGTCCCCGCCTCCAGATGGCTTTCCTAGAGCAGGCTGCATCTAGAGAAAGATTTTCTTTTGGTGTGAAGGAACACTACCACACCTTCAAAGTCAACAGGCCACACTTTGGGCACAGATATCACAGGGTGTACCTATTGGAAATCGTACACCAATGCCAGAAATGAAGTCTATACACCTTTACCTTGTAGGGATCTTTAGCAGTGGGAGGACCCAGCTAAAAACCCACTAAGGTTAAGCTGACAACCCTAGTCTGTTACATGTGCAGCACAAACAATACCAACTTGTGTAATATTAGTATAAACATGGAGGAGATCGTGATATAACTAAAGATATTTACCTTGAGCCCCAGCAACAGTACGTAATGCAGTGTAGGGTACACCAGGACCTTCACAGTTCAGCATATAATAACGGGAATTCGAACTAAAGGTAGCCGATACGTATTGACATTGTTCATCCAGGTCACATGTCAAACAGGTAGATTCACGATTCAAACCAACACTGAAAAGTTAGTAACAAAACATTAATATAAATCTATATCATGATTGTAATTACTTGCTGCACGCACTGGGGTATGGGGGGAAATTTGCAAAGACAGCAGGTTGTCGGCCTACTCGAATTCCAACTACAAAGGGTTTGTTTATGTGCAAGCCAACATTTATTTTTCATCCTATCTGAAAAACTAGACACAATGTTTTACCAGACCCTCTGTCGTCCATATGTTTCTAAAAAATTTCCATCATAAAAATGAGGTTGATGTGATCTAATCAAAAATAAAATGCAAAGAAGAAAATTTGCACACAGAACCTTGATTTTCCATCCCATTCAAATGACTAGACACTTATATCCGGAAACATTGCGTTATTTTTATACACCAAGAAGGATTGATGCAATCAAAGTTTGAAAACAAAATGCACAGAAGGAAATGTATTTGTACCTGTAAAGATGTCTACGTCGTGGATCCCCACCAGTTCCTATATAATAAACCAGTTTTAAATTATCATCATATGATACCAGCTTAGTTATCTCCCATCTATCTATCGTCAAAAATATCTTACGATCGTCACCACTCTGAAAATATAATATAACGTAGTCAACACTTTATTTTTTGAGAGAGGCAATAATTGGAGCTTTTTGTCCAGTGGACACTAGGTCATTGCGCAACCAACATATGTTTCAATTGTATTTCAATAATTTGTCTGTGCTTAAGGGTAGAGGAGGTAACCTGAGGACCCGGGGAAAACCCATGAGGTTGGACAGGTGACCCTACATAAAAGCTGGGAATTGAAACCATGCCACTTGACTCAATGACAGACCTTTGAGCATTTGGTCCGTCCCCACCCCCAATTAATTGATATATTTGAATATGTAGTTACATCGTGAACATGGTGTATGCAACGTTCAAGACAACATAATGTGTGCGACAAATGCATCTCTCTAATAGTAAGGTCTTTTCTGCAAAATAATATATTGTTTCAGGTTTTATAAGCAAGAAGAAAACTTGGTCATTTCTCAGTAATGACTGAGCGATGTGGTCTTGTCCCTAAATCCTTTTGCTAATATATTCTGTGATTTTCCCTTTGATAAATGGACCTTTCTGGATCCCAGTAATGTGCCCCCTATTCTCACCTTTATTTCTACCATGGCTATATGATTAAAATAGCCAGCATCCGCATCTTTCTGGGGTAAAATCCAAAAATATGTCATTCCATTTTTGGATACTAATGGTGCATGGAACTGGAAATAAAAAAGAGCAACAGATTTCAAACACCACTATAATAACTTTAGCAGCATTTAGTGACTGAGCCCAAAGACAAACACAACAGCCCTTTACATGGAATTAAATCACTGGTATAGTATCACCCATATTATGTTTTTACAAGGGTTCTCTTATAGTATATGTGTAATAAACCAGTGATTGTATTTTATATAAATGTAATAAACCAGTGATTGTATTACATATAAATGTAATAAACCAGTGATCGTATTTTATATAAATGTAATAAATCGGTGATTGTATTACATATAAATGTAATAAACCGGTGAATGTATTATGTATAAATGTGAATGGATGTTGTGTTTTTATTTTCTAGATTCTCAGTTACAAGCTGAAGAAAAAGCGTCAAATGCAGTCAACACCCTTGTAATCAATTTCATAAACAATTTACCCATTTTTCTCTTATCTGTATATTATCTATCTATCTTATATATCTTATCAATCAATAAATCAATCAACCAATCAATATTTTGTAAAAGTTTAAAATATTCCTACCATATCTACCCATCCTCCATGTCCCTCTTCATGTAAACTCTGTAAAATACAAAATAATCCACACATCTACAAATTACATAAAAAATTCTAGCCTGTCCACAAGATTTGTTATCAGTAAGCTAAGGATAGTGTAACTGCATGAATAACTGAAGTCTACCGAGAGTTTTCAATACCAATAATAATTGGTGGATTTCTATTTCACAACATTTCAAACTAATGTCTTTTCTGTGCAGGTGAGAATACACCCCTTGAAAGTTTTGACCAACAACTCTGAAGATATCCACCTTTTTCTGAGGTGACGAGAGGATCCAGAGAAAACCCACAAGGTTGGACATGTGACCCAACCCTTTGTCCCACAAAACCAGGGCCCTGATTCACGAAATCTTAACTGAAGATAAAATTCAAATTTTAGTAAATACTTCAGTTTTGATTGGCTAAGCGCTAAAATCCATCTAATATTATCCAATCAAATAACTAAAATTTGGATTTTTATCCTAGTTAAAATTTCGTGAATAAGGCCCCTGGGCTTGAAACCAAGTGATATACAAGCAAAGGTATGACAACAAGATATTTCCATCTATGATATAATTTGATTCATACAAGTTAAATTACTCGACCTGCTTCCACTTCCTGGGGAATTTGAAAAAAAAAAGTAAAACAGTTTCTTTACCTCATCACAGCTGCCTTGAACATTACAAACAGTTACTATGGAGTAATTCTGGGGTCGATTTAACCAACTAACTAGGAAAGAGGTATCATCTTTCCACACCACTGTCGTAAAATAATATTCCCTGCAAAAAATGATATCTCAATAATATTCCCAGCAAAAAAAATTACATCCAAAGTGAATGCTAAAAGAAAAACTTCTTTGACAGGCATTTGTAATTGAACATATTAACACAGGTACAATTTTATGGATACACCATTACAGAGCCGCTATTTTTTGTTGCATATTTTGCATATTCTGTGAATATTTGCCTACTATTCCTATATATATCATCTGCTTGATAAAGACATGAGTACCCTGGATGAAATATCGCATTGTATTACACTATATAAAACTTACTTCCTCTTTGATTGGCATTTAATTACTAATTGAACATTTTAACACAAGGTACAATTTTTAAGGATACACAATTACTGAGTTTAATACTAAGTGACGTTTCGTCTTTATAAAGCATTTTTATATGTTTACTTAACGCCAATCAAAGAAGATAGAATATAATTGTGAAAGATGAATTTCTAATAGGAAAATCAGTCCATGAATGGTTAAATTCCGCTCAGCATATACTACACAAAGATATATTGAACTGAAATTTCATAGATTAAAGTTCCAATAGCATTTTTTTAAGTTATATTTTTAAAATGTATTAAAACAAAGCCCTAAAATAGATTGAACCTATAAACAGTCCTACCTTGTTAAAGAATAATCCTATTAATCCTATAATTCACTATTGCCAGTTGAGAAATTGGCAAAAATATCATTTTCAACTTCAAATTCAAACGTTTGAAGATGGCCGTCCATGGAGAGGAATGGGAAAACAAGGGAGGTAATTGAGTAACTATTTCCTCAATCACCCTGTGTCACCCTTTCTAATGCCCCAAAAATTTTGCCCATGATCGTATAATAGTGAGTTGACAACCTTTTGAGCAAAAGACATAGAAATAATTATGCTTCGACTTTCTTAGAAAATATGAAATTGGAACTTTAATGTGGATTAAGCTGTGAGCAATTTGGCATTTTAGCTAATTACTAACGGATCATCCTAACTTGAAGCTAACTATGCGAAGTCTTCATATGAGTCATGGTACCATTTGTTCTAGACAGAGTAAGCACCATCATTATTTATAGCGAACTGCATCTTCAATAGAGGGCTTGATCTCTCTTGGTATTAAACTCAGTAACTGTGTATCCATTAAAATTGTAGCTTGTGTTAAAACTTACTTGTTTCTCAAATTAGCTGGTGGTTGAATCTCTATGGTTTGTTTCGTTGCTATAGAAACCACTTTAATCTTGATAGTAGGATTGGGGTATCCCGGCTAAAATATACAAATAATCGTACGTCACCAAATAACTAAAAATCTACACTGCAACATGTACTGCAGTCGCAATAATAACTATAATTTGTAATTTGGAACTTCCTCATCCCAACCAAAGACAGAGAGAGAGAAATGGGGTTTAACGTCCACTCGAAATAAACTAGGTCATTTTCGAACTAACATATGATTCTGTTTTCTTTCCATAATTCGCTTGCGCGTAGGGGTATTTATCAGTGTGAGAAAATCGGAGAAAACCTACGAGGTTGGACAGGTGACTCTACTCGACTGGAATCGAAACCAAACCAGTTAAATTTATGATACAGCGTGCACATGCTAACCAATCAGCCATCAACAGTCCCACCAACCAAAGAAGAAATATTCCTAATTTATCTAGCACCCAGTTCCTCGAAAAAATCAGAGAAAACGGATGACTTTCATATTGCTTTTTAAAGCTCACACTGCTCCCTTGATCACACCAAAACATCGGAGTCAGAGAACTTTGTTTGTTCGTTTCTTGGGTTAGTATTCTGGCAAGTTCACCAGAAGCGTTATTTATTTCTACAATATAGGGTAATAAAATAATATTTATACAATACCTTAGGGTATGGTATACTGGCTAGTTCACCATAAGCGTTATTTAATTCACCGTATATAGGGTAATAATATTTGGGTACACGTGTATCGTTAAATACACCATATGCCAGGTACGAACCATTCTGTGACCACCACACAGCGTTATCTTGCGTTATTATCTCTTCTGTAAACATAAATAAGTCATTTATTTAGCTAACTTTTATTCTACTCAATACTACTAAAGCCAAATGCAGACTGTTTGTGTTGGCCGAACATTTTCCGACAGCTGGTGTGCAAAAGTTAGCTAGTGTGCATCAGGACAAAAGTTGGCTGCTGTGCATTGGAACAAAAGTTAACTGTTGTGCATCGCGACAAAAGTTGGCTACTATGTATTGGAACAAAAGTTAGTCGTGTGCATTGCAACAAAAGTTACCTGATGTGCTTTGGGACAAAAGTTGGCTACTATGCATTGGAACAAACGTTAGTTGGTGTGCATTGGGACAAAAGTTAGCTGGTGTGCATCGCGACAAAAGTTGGCTACTATGCATTGGAACAAAAGTTAGCTGGTGTGCATTGGGACAAAAGTTAGCTGATGTGTATTGGTACAAAAGTTAGCCAGTGCGCTCATTTAAATATTTACCTTCATAGACCCAGTCTGGTATACCGTTATATATTTCACCTGGAATACCCGTGTCTGTTAGAGGTACAGGTGAGGCATCAATATCTTTTTTATAATATATATTATTATTTAAAACAAATATCTGTAATAAAGACAAAAAGTTTTGTTATAATAAGCTTTGGTTGATTATTATTATCTTTTACAAATGGGGAGCCACTGTGGTGAAGTGAGTGGGTAAGATACTAGCTCGCTAGCCTGGATGTTGCATGTTTGATCTATGCATTGGCCAGGAAAGTTCATAAGGATTTTCTGCGTGGTTTCCCCTTGTCAGGGGTGAAGAACCTATCGGCTATGGCCTGCTTATTTTGAAATCTAACTGTCATGGGTTCTTTACCATGAATGTACATGGCCTTTGTTTTTTTTTTTTTACCAATCCGAAAGACTAGACACTGAACCTTGCCAGACCTCCATCCAGCACCAATGAAAAGGGGAAAACATGCTGGAAATATCTGATGATCTTTCTCGACTCTGAACACATCCTGAGTAGTGAGCCAACAGGTTATTCACTGATTTGTCTTTTGCTGTGACGATTTAATTCAGTTTGATATCCTAAGGTGGGTACCTGTCTACATTTAAAACTTTAGGTTCACAGACATAGCCAATTTAGATGTTTCATTAACATTGGAAGGAGTGGGGGAATGCATGCACAATTCAGACAAATCTCTTCAATCTGTTGCTGAGTTTATAGTTGTTTTCAAGTAGTCTAAGTAATTTAGTGATTTTATCATATTAATTCCATGTCTTACCAAACCGTGTCCTCTAGGTGCCCAGACTACATACTGCATTCTCTCCTCTCCTTGTGGTCCCTTTATCACAGTTGAACCCCTGAAATTGTTGAATTTATGGTGATTTTTCTCAAATTAGCAGGTCATTATACTCAAATTAGCAGGTCATTATACTCAAATTAGCAGGTCATTATACTCAAATTAGAAGGTCATCATACTCAAATTGGTTGATTATACGCAAATTAGAAAGTAAAGGTATATACTTAATAACATACTGGAACTCCTTCCAAATTTAATCAAAACCATCAATTCTAACATTGGATATAAATCTATATAATGTCCTAATGAAAAATAATACTCATGGAAGAAAAGCTGGTTGACACACAAGCACACATTTAACCAATTCGCACCCCCCAACGGTAATTATACTCAATGTATTTTGGGGGTTGGGATGGCCTAGTGGTCTAGAGTGCCACCCTTTGACCTCTAGCTGGCCGGTCACCTCTGGCTTGCGGCTGTGGTTTCGATCCCTGGTGTGAGCGTATGTGGCATGCAGATAGGGGCGCTTTCTCAACCTCGTGGGTTTCCTCCGTGCACTCCGGTTTCCTCCCACTGCTAAAGACCCTACGCGCAAGCGAATTATCAAAATAAAATTGAAACCATATGTTAGTCCCAACATGACCTAGTTTGTGTCGAGTGGACGTTAAACCCCATTTCTCTCTCTCTCTCTCTCTCAATATATTTTAATCTTACCTTGTGTTGATATCATATACAACATACGAAGCTATTGTCGTCCGTCGGAATACCTACAAATAAAAGCATAAAACATGTCACAAAATTCACCAAAATGAAAAAGTCTTAAAATGCTGTTTAAAAATGGCTGAATACTGAAAAGGTACCCAAGGATACATAGTTCAAAGTGATAAGTACTATCGTGAATGACACCAGCACTGTCATGTTTTGAGAAAATGTTTTGTGAAATTTGTGAATTAATGAATACTTACATGTGCTACGTTGTATTTAAGGAGAACATATTGTCTATCTGCTGATAAAGCAAAATGGCTCGTATCCAACTGTCTCTGTAATGATATAAAAAAAATTCTCACTTGACACACAAACAAGGTCATTTCACGACTAACTCAATTTTATTTCAATAATTTGTTTGTTCGTAGGGTTCTTTAGCCATCGGAGGAAACCGGAGGACCAGTAGAAAACCCACAATTGTCTTTATAAGGGGGATCACGGTGGATAAGTGGGTTAAGATGCTGACTCGCTAGCCTGGAGGTTGGGTGTTTGATCCTTGCATTCATCCCGATTTTCAGGCATGGTTCCTCCTTATCAGTGATGTAGAAATGAGGGCCTGACAAGGATAGCTGTCTAGTCGTTAGATGAGAAAGAAAAAAAAGTCCTGTGTGCACATTGGCATGAACGTAAAAGATCCCTTGGCAGTTGGAATTCAATATAAAAGTAAGCCATACGCAAAATTTCCTTCATAGCACAAAGGATAAGAACGGTAGGACGTTAGACCTCATTTTATTTCATTTTCGTTTTTTATTAGCCCATTTCATTCTATATCCAATCATAGATGGGGTACCATACTTACAAAAGTTGTGTTGTCCATGATAATGGTGGTAGAGTTGGTGGCACAGTTAAACTCCACCAACGCTCCATCTTCATTCCGATATAAAAACTTTTCTTCTCCTGCAAAACAACACAAACAAAAATAAAACATGGAAATTAAATTAAGTAAATAAAGCTTTCATATTTCATCAAGCATGCAGTGGTGATAAAGTCATTATAGTGACACTGGTCATAATGGTTTCAACTTTTAAATGACCATCAGAATCTACATTTGGGACAAACTACATGCTTTTAACACAAATCCGACAATTTTTTCACTGCTATAGAATAACCCTGGAGTATCGAATGAATGGGACACATCATCAACCATTAGTTTCTGAATGAAAATGATAATCCCATAAAATTGATGAGTTGAATAACCTTACGTACCAGGTATCCAAGTAGGGGTGAATGGTTTAGGTTTATAACTACTGTCAAAATAATCCTCTAACGTAAACTTCTCGCCCAAATCTTCATCTACGGTTTCTGAAATTTGAATTAATTAAAATGATTTGACCATTATCTTCAATAAGACGATCTGCCCAATGTAAGCAAAACATGGGCTCTTGTTTCAGCATTGACTGACGAAAGTACTTTGTTAAACTTATATTCAAAATTGTTTATTTAAAAGAAAGGTATATTTTATTAGATAACCAATAAGAGAATATTGAGAGAAATAGCCTTGTTTACGGGAGCACTAAAAAATTAAAATCTTTAACTTACTTGGAGTGACGAGAACAACAGCAGTAACAATAAGAGCACAGACTACAACTATTACGAGTAAAGCTATTGCTATTCCACGCCAGTTACGCTGTTCAGCAGTGTTACCAACCAACTCCTATAATAGATAAATTAATAAATGATTAACTATAATACACAACTAAATGGACAAAACAAAGAAATTAAGTTTTGGTTTAAAACAACAAGAATTGCATAATAAATGGGAGTAAGGACATAGATCTATGTTCCAGTAAATATATCTTTCCAAAGCCTAGGTCGATCTAAAAAAACATATTTTCATAAATTTATTTATATCTGGAATAAAAGGAAATAAAATATCAGTTTTGGTCACAGCGGCATTAACTGGGATATATAAAACCTGAGAAATATAATGAAACATACTAAATATTAAACACGGAATATCACAAGAGACAATATGTATATTTACTTTTAATCAGGCCTGCAAAAAGTATTGCCCAACCCCCCTCCCTGCGAAACAATTATCGACCACAAAAGCAATAGATATAAATTGTCCGTCAATTTTACAGCCCCCCTGAGAACACTTCCCACCTCTCTCATTGCTCTGAGCTAGTTACATCCCAGCTTCTAATAAAAATGGCGGAGGTGAGGTGTATAGGCAATACGCATAGATACGTTTTGTAGTGGATACATGTATTGCAGGTTTAATTCAACTCCAGATTCGTTCATGGATGTTGTGTAATAAAAACAGACAGTTCTGGTCCTGAAATGACCTATTTTTTGTGTTGATTCGGGTCAGAAGTGTGTGTATTTCCAACATTTATTACCTGTAGGTATATTTTTTAAAAATTATTCTGAATAAAATAATTATCTTTACAGAGAAAATAGGTCAAATATAATGTTAATCTATTTAATTCATCATAAAAGTCATAATTAATAGTTCATACATGTTTATGGATGATTCATGCATTAGCACAGGCTGGATGACATTTATCACATGTTTCTAAATGTCCCTTGATGAAGACTCATGTTATAATCATACCAGAGAGAGAGAGAGAGAGAGAGAGAAAGAGAGAGAGAGAGAGAGTTATGTAGTTTTGGGACTTATGCAATTTTTTCAATGCGTTGTCTGTATTCCTTGTCACATACAAACCTGGAATCGAAACCTCAACATCTGACTCAATGACAGACGTTATGTTTTAAACTGCTCTTGAAGTATAGTATTTTGTTCGAAAGTCTGTTGGTAGAGTTACATGTAGTGTAACCTTATAAATGCATTATTTGTATATTACATTTGACACTCTATCTTAATCTAAACAAGCCAGTTTACATTGACATTAATAAAACCTTGAAATTTGTCAACAGATTCTATAGCAAACTATGACTGTCATAGTGAAATAGCTTTCATTTTCCAAGACTAATTACACAAATGTGCCACAAGGCAAACACAACTTTCAGACCAGGTTGAGTAATGTTAAAATAGACACTACAAATTCCAAATGGCATTGCAAATATCCCATCAACTCTCATACCTAAACACAACTCTCAGACCTAGATGAGCAATGTTAAAATACAAAAACCAAGTTCCATTTGGCATTACAAATGCCCCAGCATCATTTTAATGGCTAATGGATATAATGATTTTTTAAAAGCTAACTATGGATTCTCTGCAATAATATTGATGTGTTCCACTTGTAGAAAACAAAAGATTAAAATGATCTAGATTCCTACCTTTTTATACTGAGCTCTCTTCATTTTGAAACATTAAATTCACATAAATTCAAACACTCAAATTCCAAATACACATTTTTACATTGTTAACTTAGTTAAGAGTAGTCAACAAACTCATTTATTTTGAAGAATCCACATAAATTCAACCATTCAAATTCCAAATACACAATTTTACACCTTTAACATAGCTGAGAGTAAGAACACATTCCTATCAATGTCAATCCGAATAGGTTAAATTTCAAAAATTAAAATGAGATATTTCACCAGATGTATTAAAGTATAATCAAAATTAATAGTCAATGATGAACCGATTAGAATAATTTCTAATAACCATTAACTCTTTTGCACACAATTAATGATAGTTTTGTATCTAGAATCCAACAATAAAAACAATAATATTTTAAATTTGTTTCCTTCACCAATTTTCTAAATGTTTTACAGAAAGGTAAAGTGGTAGCAAGTAAATCCAAATAATGCATTTGAAATTTGAATTAATCACCAGTACTATCATCAGTTCGAACAAGTTGTGAAAAGATAGAATCCAAGGGAAGATCTCAACAGATATAAGTAAAAACGAAAGTTGACTTCGAGAGAAAGGATATGCGTATCTGATCTTGAGCAATATACCTGTAACTACTACACTGTTGTTTTAAACCAAAAGTCGAGTATGAAAACACAAAAAGAAGAAGTCTACCCCGGCAACCGATGCACGCTATATCATCATGCCAAAATCCTAGACCAAATTTAAATGTCGATTATAACGCGACATGTGATTCTTAATCAAGTGACAATTCTAACACGACTTTCATCGTCAATTCCTCGTTTGTGCCCAGATTATAAAAAATCGCGTCATTAAAGTAAATCTATTGCTTAGAAACCAAGTAAATAAATAGAATAACACTAGATTCTTCCTGAAAGCTTGCGATAATTCTACGACACTTGGCAAATTGCTTTTCAGCCGGATGACATTGTTATTAGATGATGAAAAGCTTTGGCCGAGGCTCGTAAATAGAAGAGATATAAAAATAGTTGATTATCTTTTAAGCTAGTTTTTAACGACAAACAACATTCTATTGTCATGGCTATAATACGTGGTTTATAATAGAAATATTGATTTTAGCTCGAACAAAACAAGAAGACTAAAATAGTTGTTAAAACTGATTTTAATAAGGATGGCTTTTAAAAAAAAGTTGTCCTGACATTTACATAAGCTGTATTTCTGTATCGTAAAATATGATTCAATTTTATTTCACTAATTCCCTTGTGCGTTGGGTCTTTAGTAGTGGGAGGTAAGCGGAGTGCCTAAAGAAAACCCACGAGGCTGGACAGGTGAGCCTACTCCTTGTCTCATACAACCAGGGAATCGAAACAACACCACATGCCAACCATTCTACCATCCAACCCCCTAAATTGACTTTAACAAGATTTCCTACATATAAAAATAATGAAAATCTACAAAACATTTAGAAGGTTTCCATTGAAAATTAAAAACATTTTAATTGGGGGACCAAATAATAGTTTTTGTAATGGAAATTCCAACTTTCAATGGAACAAGGAAGATTCATGAGTATTCTCTAAACTGACCTTACAAAAATATTAAAATAGTAGCTCACCTTTGATAATCAAAAACATTTCAATTATGAAAAAAAAACAATTAGACTCTTCTTTGTCATACAAATAGCAACCTTACAAAAATAATAAAACAACATTTTGTAATTCACTTTTGAAAATCAAAAACATTTCAATAACGGAAAAGCAATAAACTCTTTTTTTTTTGGTCATAGAAATACCAACTTTCGAGCCAAACATTTCCCTTGAAAATGAAAAACATTTAACTATGAGAGACAATCCACCCGGTTTTATCATCGTTAATCGCCCTTTTAATACCCACCTGAGAGCCAACAGAGAAAGTAGAATCGTCGTCCTCCTCCATCTTTTTATACAGAAATCCGGAGTAAAAAAACAGAACCATCACATGGCTACATCGTATCACATAGTCAACCTTTTTACAACAAAAATATCCGAAGACATAAAAAAAAGGAATTTATTAATCATTTATGTTTTAATTATGCTTCGTCTCAGAAATTGGCATTTTAAGATTCTTGCGGAAAAGGTCACTTTAGGAAAATAATAATTACAATTGCCAAGAAATCAATCATACACATAGCTTTAATACTGTACGTTTGAATCATCCTACAAGTCGTTTAATCCGATAAAATTACTCAATTCCAGAAAAAGAATCGAATATTTTAAAGATGAAAAACTCCCCCATCTGTTAACATTTTGTTGTAATTGGATCAAGGCTATTGACCCGAATTCATTATTTTGATATCTTTTAAGCTCTACACAAAATTAAGTGCAATTTATTATCAAATTCAAACAACGAATAGGCCATAATTAACTTTATAATACCCTGTCTAAATGTCAAGAGTTATTTCATTTGTGATGACATCCAAATTACCGAACTTCTGACATCCATAAATCTCAAGAACACAAAACAACGAGAACGGACATCCAAGTTTTTTATGAATCCCATAACTTCTTTTCATTTCGACACATATTAAATTTTATCAACAGTAGGAAATCAAACACTGCTCATTTTGGTGTGTCGTTCAATGAATATTGTTTGAAATATACCGTGGTAGAACACAAACAGGCAGACGTACAAAAACTTTCTAAACATCAAAAATACATCCATAATCTATTCTCTTTAGAACATCCGATACCACTTGTCTTATCTGTTTCTTTTTTCGTTACATATTTATGAAATTGCAACGTATTATGAATTTCAGAAAACCAGACTATATTTTCACACAAAATCGAGCAGAATGATCAAATGGCAATAAAGTCATTTCGGCTGTCGAGGCAACTACTTTCCACTGTACTTAATCATAATATTAATTACCAAATGGAATGCGATAAGCTCGTAACGGGTGGAAAAGTACTCTCCAAACAAAAATACGGCCAATCATGCTGTGGTGGTAGAAGGTGTGAAGATTTCATTAAATTACGTTAAAGCGTAAAAAAGGGGTCAAAAGTCAACCAAGGGTGGTCCCTAATTAAAGAATAGCTCTATTCTTTACTTTAAATATATACTCAATTTCTTAACATTGTAAGGTAAGTGTGAAGATTTCATTAGTTTTCATTAGTGAGTGTGAACTTTTCACCTATTGCGGCAGAAGTGACGATCGTGAGACCGAAACCTATCAGATCATTTGAACGATACATACCAGTTCTTGAAGTCAAATGTCACTGTGACGTCAAAAGTTTGGGCGTATTGCCATTTGAATTCCCTGTCATTATCACAAGCGAACACACAGCTGTATACGTAAAAATGGAAGTTCGGGTTTAACGTCTTGTGAACGCAATACTTCGGTCATTTCAAATAAACACATGATCGTTTCTATAGTTACGTGTGGAAAACACGGCAAGAGGACTTTGCCTGGATGGCATCGTTTCAGCCTACTCTACTTCGATTTGCAATTATCAAGGATTCTTTAATGTGTGCACAGGATATACATCCCATCAGAAGCAGTAGGTAGCTATATTGAGCCTCGCTTGTGCTTCCACTGTGAAGTGAAGACCAGATTTGGAAAAGTCAGGGTAACATTTGCACCAACCTTAAGATAGTATGGTATGTTCAGTGGAGGTTTCATGATCTTTAAAATCTGTTCGTTTGTGTCCATCTGCATCATTTTATGATCCAGTAGACACTCAGATCTAATTGGAATGCAGACTCTTAGTTGTGTCCCTTTTCTTCAGAAAATAAAATGGGGTTTAATGTTCTGCTTTTCAGTATCAACTGGGCAAATGAAGACAAGACCTACATTTTGTTTTGTTTTTTTATTCATTCTATGACCTTTACGACATGAAGATCTGACAGGTTCCAGTGGTAGGTTGTGTCAGGGATCATATGAGAGGCTTTTGACCCTATGACATCAGAATTTGATAAACCAATCAGTGCTGATGTTTCTAGTGGAATGCTCCAACAGATCGTTTCATTGGCTAATTCCTCACATCAACCAGAATGCAGGTTATATAACAACTTTTCTAGATCCTATTGTAGTAAAGATAATTTAAGTAAAACAAAAGTTTGAACTACAAAAAATGAAACCCAACAGAATCTGTGCCTTGGCCAACAGCTAGTGAAATATTATCATTGTTTGTGGTAGTCGACACTCCCCGACAGTATACTGAAACTAGATTTGTGGTGAACCCGGAGACAACTGATGAGAGATTCCTGATTTACCACAGGCCCGGGACTGTACAGCGCAGTGGACGCTTACGGCTAGCCTCCGAATTCATTCACTCTTTTTGAATTGTTTATGTTTGTGGTCTCTGAGTATGATGTCTTGTCCATATATTTGTTTTTGTGTACAATTGTGTGTGGTGCAGTCCCCCTGCACTTACTATTAGAGATCTCATTTCATTACCAATAGTTTAATCATTCAAGGGAGACAAATCTATTTATGCAAGTGTACAATATGTGATTGTAGAATTTAATGATGTTTGGTTGAAGTATAAACATAAAATACACATATTTACGGTAAATATATCAACGTAAAACAAATGATAAATTACCCAAATATTTGTTAAATCAGAATTAAATCCCGACTTTAAACTTAACCTATCCATCCCAAAAAGTATATGCTACCATTTTTTTTTTTATTAATACATAGATTTCTTTAGTTATCAAATCATATCTCTTGAAAAATTAACAGAAAAGGATAAAAAATAAAAGTTTATATTGGAGTTTATATTATTTTTATTTAAACTAAACAATATGGTTTGGATTTTCAAGCCAATAAAGTTTCTACAGACATAATGTAGAGCTTAATGTATTGTTTCTTCCTTCAGCTGAGATATTGAAAAACATTAAAAAGAACCAAACTGTATAAAATTATTGATGTTTGTCACTCTAACATTTCTTTCAGACATAACCACATAAAATGTTGAAAATCTTATTGATTTTTTGAATTGTTATTCAATGTTTTCAAATTATATAAAAAAAATCAAATTTCTATACAAATTTTTGAAAATTTTATTCATGTTTTAAATTTTGTTCAAATTCCGAAAAGTTTATTTAAATTTTAATATTTATGGACTTATGCTTCATATATGATCTTTGGATGTTAATTATTTTAACTAGATGTTGACATGGATTTGAACAAACTAGATGGTATATATGGATCTGAATTAACTAGTTGGTATGGATCTGAATTAACTAGATGTTGACATGGATTTGAAAGAATTTGATGTATAAAACTCAATTGATCAAAGATAATTATGATCAAGCATATATTGATTCTAAAAATCAATTTGACCATCATCACCTCATGATGAGAGAAATTTGTCAGTGACTAATTTAATAACACCACGTATAATGGAACACCAGGTCACCAGTAATGTACAAAATTTGATACAGTAATGTATCATACAACAGATTAATGTACGAAATTTGATATAGTAATGTATCATACAACAGATTAATGTAGGAAATTTGATATAGTAAATGGATCATACACAGAGATTCTATAAGCAAAACGCTTTCAAAGCATATTTCAAACATTTTGTATTTAAAAAGCATAAAACAAACTTTGGAAATGTTTTGAATAAATTCTGGAAACATGAAAGATGTTCTGATGAATACATTTAAAGTGATAGCAAAACAAGTGTCCTTCAAGGTGCTAAACTTCTAAATATATTCTTCATAATATTAGAAATTAAAGACACGAAATAGAATTAAATATTGGTCCATTTCAATCAACATTGATGTTGTTATCTTGGTGGGAAAATATGGGATCCTAGTATTCAATATTTCAGACGAGAAAAACATTTTATAAACAGTACACAAGTTCTGTATTCAACAGCCTCGGGTGCCATTTGTAATGAACAAAGAAAAACACATTGTACAAAACAATGCTAAAGTAATTGGTATAATGGCTGATTCACAATCGGCAAAATAACATTAATAAAAACGTGTAGAATGGACTAAGCCATCGTAACGACTGTTGTTCAATTTGGACTGTTTACATATTTCACTTCACATACTTGATAAGAAATTATAATAAATGTTTTTAACAATTGAATATGATTAACTTTTATATACATTCAAATTACATTAATATGTGCTTTAAGACCAAAGAACAGAGTGACACATCCTTTACGGTAAATATTACTCCATGTTTCAGATAATTATTTTTATACAATGGATGAAAAATGAATAATAACCATTTAATCAGTTTACGTACCTCTTTCTCACCCAACATGATGAAAAATCCTTTAAATCTTCGTCGAGTCAGCAATTAAACAAAGAAGTGTGTATATTCCCACCAATCTTTCGAATAGCAGTTTTCAGTTTCAGAAGCGTCTGCTCACAGAAAGTCAATAAATTCCACAAGAACAGAAAACACATCAGTTGAATAAAAAGAAAAGCAGGGGGCGCTGACAATTGCACGAATGTCTTCAGCTCTGATAGCATATTGTTCGTGATGATGAAACCTTGTAGTTTTTCGAATGAAGTCAAATAAAACGCAGTAAAATCTTCAATTGATCTAATAATCTAAACACATCTATTGTTTTATCCTGTCCATTTAAAAGTCAAAAACATCGTTTAACATCTGATCTCTCGATACAATCTTTTATGAAGTTAATCATCTACAATAAATGTTGAATTTTTTGCAGGAAATTCGATGTACGCAATTTGAATTCATGTAGTTATGAGCAAACATACTGATTTAAAATCCATTATGTGCAAAACTTTTTTTTTCAAAATCACATTTCACCAATTTTTAAAAAAAAACGCTGATTCGACTAATAACAGAAAATAAATGTAGAATCATTTTTTTAATAAAATTAGTATGTATAGAGAACGTAAATTGACCTAGTTATGATCTAAGACATCAATTCCAAAAACCAATTTCACAATTAATGCAAATTGACGAGAGTTAATGCAATTTCAAATCTGATTCAAAGACAGATCCTATTTCGATTCATTTTTTAGAGCTCAAAATTTTTGTTTTACTTAGAAGAGTTGCTATATAACAGGAGTTCTAATTGATGTGAGGAATTAGCCAATGAAATAGTGTGTTACGAAATATAGATCTATATTTTAATCAGTTTGTGCGATTTCAAAATCATATTCCAGGTGTGTTTTCTCCTTTTTAAAACTAACTAGCACAAACGAATATACATCCAACAAATATCTTTTTAAAAACTTGAAGTAGTCCATACAGCATACTAAGTCTGGTATCAAATCAACAGGATTTAGACCTCCGACGATTCTAGACAATTTCTCTCATCTTTTAATCAATACAGCCAGCTTCTATTAAACTTTCAAATTGCTTTTTGCATGTTCCATATTTTATAAAAACAAAATTATCTGATATTTTTGATTACATTACACACTTGTTTTATACTACTTTTTTTTATTATTCACATTTATAAATTAAAGAGGGAGGGGGAGAAAGAGTGAGCAGAGGGGGGGGGGGAGGTGGAAGAGGTATTCAAAACTTTATATATGGCCTAGAGAGTTGATTATAGGCTTAAATTGTCATGTGATTAATTAAATGCCTAATTATTAATTTTTTAACATTCTAGGCCAGAAAAAAACACTCTGCAATGAGAAAATTGAGCTTTCACATAATATCTCATGAATGACAACAGCATGTTAAAGCCCCAATAACACTCTTGTTGTAACTAAATAATATGTCCCAATCTTCATTCTGGTCAACAAATTGTATTATTTTACAATATTCCAATTAATTGATGATATAAATTTCATCTTAACACACCTAATTTAAAAAAATTCGAAAAATTCAACTAATTGATTTGAAAAGTCTAACGTCAACCTTTTCAAATGTGACTTTGATTTAAAATATTTTCGAACCCTCTGGACAAGTAAAATATAGGTCGTAATGGATAATTTACACAACAGGTAATTATTTATTTTCTGGGGCTGCCAAGTCAGCAAGAGTGTTATTGTCCCTTTAATGTAAGACTGATATTATGCTCAATGTTATCAATTATTCAGTTATTCAGAAAGCTGACATTTATAACAGCTAAATAGCCGAGTTGAAACAGTATCCACACACAGAAAAATATACAAGGCTTCTCACTTAAAAACTTTTACGAGCACAAGGCACTCCTACATGTACCATTTAATTAGTTATTTTCAAAACTACCAGCAGATAATTATTATTATAAGTCTCCAGTATTAAAGATTTGAAGGACTATTCCAGACTCTCATAATATCTGAGGGACCTCTCGACCACAGATACCTAAATTTTTCAAGTAAATACAAACAATAATATAACTACATTCACCGGAAGAGTATAACTGTCTCCCTCCAATTTGACTGCCACTAAATACAAACAATATAACTGCATCCAATGGAAGGGTATATATAACTGTCTCCCTCTAATTGGTTCCAAATTATTGTGTACCTGGAGAATGCCATTTTAAGAATTGGGTCACCCAAACCAATGCTACATCTTATCAAGGAATTCATGAATAAAATCCAAATCAAAACTCAAAGGACAATAGAAATTTATAGCAGCTAACTTTGTGTTAAAACCAAATAAATGAATTCCAGATTCTAAATAGGTTTAAGGTGAAAACAATGAGAACCACATAGAGTCCGTAAAAACCCAGACAAAATCTGACACTTAACATGTTCAAGTAGATTTCCTAATCGTGAGAAAGTCTGAGGACTCGGATATAAATGATAGAATCTTAGACAGATACAAACTATAACCATGAGCTTGGTGGTGTTCTAGATAAAACATTTCAAAAGACAAAAATAGTTCCACAAAGAATCTGAAAACAAAAGACTTAGACATGAGTTATATAGACCAAACTATTTTTTATAGAATTAGCTGCACTGTAGTATAGTTCACATTAATCCATGGAAATAAGAACGACATCCTGTTGATGTCGTCGGGGTCTTTCCTAACAAGAGAATAACAAGCACAACCAACAAAAAAATTCAAACTAAGGCAGCCTTATTATGTGTGGTTTTTTTTACCAGCAATGGCATACAGGCATTTTTAACGTCAGTATACGGCACACAGCAATAGTCACATGTATATCTCCATCAAAGCTGGAGAAGATTAAAACTAAGGCAGTCTGTTGTTTTTTTACCATCCATAGCATATAGACATTTTTCACACCGGTATTCCGTCAAAGCTGGAGAACATTAAAACTACCTTAAGCATCCTTTTAATGTGCGTTTTTTTTACCAGTCAAGTCTTACAGCCATTTTTTAAGAACGCATACTGTACACGCAATACCACACAAGGAAAAAGAGTCATGTGTGTCTCCCTCAAGGCCGGAGAAAATTAAAACGAAACATCCATATATGGTTGTCTACCAGCCATGGAATAGAGCCATTGATCACTGTGACATTTCCCAACATATAGCCAATAAAGAAAATTAAAACTAAACTGCTTTATCATAATGTTTTTTACCAGCCATGGAAAATAGCTATTGATCATGAAAGTTCTGTTCACGATAATTAAAATGTTGATGTCTCTTTTAATCGATGCATCCTGATTGAAATTGCTACAAAACACGTATTTAACGAGGCAAAAAACATTCTTTGATATGAATCTCTCTATTGGCCAGTACTGGTATTAAAACACAGAATGCACTGGCTTCGAAAATCGGCTACAAAGACACATATTATCCAACAAGAGATACGACTCTGTGAGGAAAACACAGAATACACTGGCTTTAAAAATCGACATCAAGACTTGCATACCACCTCAGCCAGCACACAACAGTACTGAATTAAGTCTATTTTATTCCATAACACAGAGCAATACAGAAGTCGGCTACTGTAAGCCTAAAACTCGTGTAGGAAAACAGAGTCAATAAGAACAAAATTGATTGATCATAGGGAGAATCCATTTAATTCTGCTGCATCGCAAAAAGGCCGTTAAAAACATCGCATACTGTCACGTATGTCTGCCATGTAAAAGTTTTACCAATCAATTGAGATGTATTCTTCCACCAGTACTATTATTATTAATTATATTATATAACCCTGTTTTAAAGGGTCAGTCATGATTATATTTTGGCGAATAAAGCGGCTTAATTTGGGGTTTTAAGCCCTTAAAATCCTCTACCTTAGGGCTGAGCAACTAACTAAATATACATAATATGTATTCAAACAACTTACACCTCGAAGTCTTCATCTGAAAATGAAATGAAGACAGGTGTCCAAAGCTGTATTATATGGTGTCTGGATAAAACCGTGTTTTGAATGTTGACGATTTTTGATGATATTGAGTTAGAGACTTAGCTACTTTAAGCTGCATTCAGATGTAAAAAAACAATATTATATATTCACGTCAAGAGAATATAGTTCAAATACATTCCTGTGGGCCTTATATCTAACACCCGTTATAAAGCTCTAATTTCTGGACTAACATATGGTACGAGTTTTATTTCAATAATTTGCTTGCACATACATGTAAAGGTCTTCAGTGGTGGGAAGAATCTGCCACACCTTGTGAGTTTCCTCAAGGACCTCCGGTTTCATCCCAATGCTCAAGACCCATACGTGTACACAAATTATTGAAATAAAATTGCACCATATGCTAGTCCTAAAATGACCCAGTTTGCATTGACCAAACGTTAAACCCCATTTCTGTTCCTCTCTCCCGTTCCTGTTAAGAAAATCTGGTTTTTATCAAGACCAACAAAAGGCAAGTCTGGTTATAAGATGATCAACGATCTACACATCTTTTAAAATCACTTTTAAGAAAGAAAGAGAGAAATGGGGTTTAACATCCACTCGATACAAACTAGCTTATTTCGAGAGTAACATATGGTTTCATTTTATTGTAATAATTCACTTGTGCGTAGGTGTCTTTAGCAGTTGGATGAAACCGGAGGACCCAGAGAAAACCCACTATACTCCTTGTCACATACAAATCATGGTTAGATCTAGTGCGTGTTTAGAGATGTCATTATATGGACATGTAGTTTAATATCCTTCCGATAAGAACCCTATCTTCAGATCTAAATACATGGCTTTAAATTACATCCACTCTCATTTTTTCAAATAATTGTAATCCTAAACATCTTGATGGTTTAAGTATTTCAAACCTCAAAACTATCTAGAAAGAAAATCTAAGATTCCTGAAACCTCATTATATGAAGATTACTATCAACATGCAACGATCTTTAATGTTGATTCTCTCTTCAATACTTTCAATGATAAAAGAGTTATTCCCCTTGTATCAAAAAGGTTGAGATTCACTAGGAGAAACAGGATTCATTCAGTTCGGAACAATATGTGTTCGTAAACACATAAAAATGTTAATTTTAGGTTACTAGACACTTTTTATTTTTCAATTTCAAATATTTTTTTAAGGCATTTACTTGTCCTATACTTTTACCAATCTGTTTCACAGAGAATTACTTACAAATTATCTCTGTCACAGATGACTCTTCAACAAATGCAACGACATCATGTGACGACAATCATTGGCTCAAAGGCTCGTGCATTGTTTACATACGACGTAACTGCCTCGGGCAAAATGATGCCTTTTACTGATTTTAATACCCATTTACACTAAAAAAGGAAATACTTTTTAACTACAAATACTTCAAACGTCTTTATTTATTTTTCTAATACATACAAAAAATGTTTTAGAATTTAATTTGTCGAAAGAAAAAAGTTAATATGGGGGACTAATTAAGTCGCGTAGATGTCATCCTTATCAGTGACTGTAGCGGCCTAGCGAATATCCGCTGCTGATCAGTGTGTACTTTTACATTAAGTTAATCTAGTCTAGAGTACTCAATACACGTTACCGATACATCACAGGACATTATAATGTCACAGTTCAAAAATTGCACAGAAACGTTATGTCACAAGAAAAAAATCGCACAGAGAAATGACACAACATCAATAATGGAAAATATCACAATGATTTTTTTGATTTCATTTGTGCACTTTTATTACTCAAATTTTGTTCACTAACACTAAAAATTAATAACTTGAAATAATTTGCGTGAAAAATAAAGTATACCCCCCAAAAAACAACCATTGTGCCAATTTTTCATATTCTGGTGCCATTTCATCCTTGGACATTTGTCCTGTATTAAATTATTATTGAACAGGTGTAGGCCGAAAATATCATGTAAGCTTGCTGTAATAATAATAATTTAGATGTGACAAGGAATAGGGTCGTCTGCCTAAACCCATGGGTTTTCTCCTGGGGCTCCGGTTTCCTCCCACTACTTAAGACCCCTACACGCAAGTGAATTATTGAAATAAAATTAAAACCATATGTCCTGAAATTACCTAGTTTGTGTCGAGTGAACATTAAACCCCATTTCTCTCTCTCTCTATTAATTTAAAACAACATTTCACTTCCATGTGTGAACATTATCAATTATAAATAACTTCAATTACTGATTGACCTTCCCTGAAATATTTAATCAACTGACTGACTGACCACAGAATCAATGAGCTATCTTTACCCATCAGTGATTTTACTAATGGCTACAATATAAGATCATTTAAATAGATTCTGTGAATAATTTGTGCACCTCTAAATTTACAATAAAACAAAATAAAATGGGAATTCAACCTCCTACTTCTTGGCAGTGATGAAGATGTATACATGCCATCATGCAGTGTGCTGGAAGGGAAGACTTGGCCATGACCGTGACAATACTTCCTACACTTATTTCAGGGGATCTTTAATGTTGCCAAAGGTAAACACGTGACTAGACACTCTTCAAAAACAATGCCATGACTTCCAACATTTGTCAACCATTCATGACCACAGATTCCCTTGTCAACCTGCGGCCATGAATGAAGCTGTGGTCATGAATGGTTGACAAGTGAAAAGCTGTGGTCATGAATGGTTGACAAGTGAAGCTGTGGTCATGAAGGTTGACAAGTCAAGCTGTGGTCATGAATGGTTAACAAGTCAAGTTGTGGTCATTAATGGTTGACAAGTCAAGCTGTGGTCATGTAGGTTGACAAGTCAAGCTGTGGTCATGTAGGTTGACAAGTCAAGCTGTGGTCATGAATGGTTGACAAGTCAAGCTGTGGTCATTAATGGTTGACAAGTCAAGCTATGCAGGTTCATTAATGACTGATTCCAGCGACAAACAAAGTGTCTTCAAGAGAAGAGATTTTACGATTATTAGTATTACTACTACACTTGTTACTAATCATTCAATCGATCATTGGTCTAGTGGGGGTGGGGGGTATTGGGGGGATAATCATTGGTTGTTAATGTTATTTTAACATGTAAACAGATTCCATCCCACCATAAACAATTATAAATCCCTGCCTAATGAAACAATATAATCCTATTATCACTCATATAATAATTGTCATATCTCTAACACAACAAATATTGATAACTTTAGGGATATGTTCCAATCTAAATTAACAAATAAATATGACAAATGAGAACTGAGCTTGAAAAATCCGGTTACATGATGGCTTTTCCTGTCCTACCCTGGAATATCTGAACCTAGGAGATTTGAGTCGCAATAGTAGCTGCCTTTCGATTCAAAAGAAATCACAACATTGTTCACAACATAAATCAATTTATCAATTCTCACTTCATAAAACTAAGTAACGAATTTATAATTTTACTGGCAGTATAAATTAGTTCTCCTTTTAATGAAATGAAATTAAGGGACAAATTTATAATTATACTGACAGTATAAATTAGTTCTCCTTTTAAAGAAATAAAATGAAATGGCATTTAACATCCTACTGTTCGGCTACGACTGGGCTTATGGAATTGAGCATAATACCATACAGTGTATGAGGGAAATTATCCCGGACAGTGGCACTATTGCCTACTCTTATATCGAACTCCAACAGCCAGGGGATCTTTTACGTGAATGCCAATGTATACACAGGACCTTGGTTTTTGTCCCATCCAAACGACTAGACAACTGTCCCTGATAGGCCCTATGTCCAGCAAAGCTGACAAGGGGAAACCATGCAGGAAAATACTGATGAACTTCCTCAGCCAATTCAGGGATTAACAAGCGACCTCCAGGCTAGCAAGCCAGCGTCTTACTAAGGATTCAATAGGACTGCTCCTGAAGGTATTGGGTGAGTTTAATGAAACCTAAACTCAGAGCTGAACTATGTCTTCAGCTAACTTGGATCTTTGTGTAACTCGGATAAAATTGGTCAGTCCACTTAGATCCGACTAATGCAATGTTTACTGTATTCTTTTTTCATCTTTACATAATACAGCTTTAGATAAAAATTTGTAATCCAATAGCAAATCTATCAAGTTATGTACGAAAAAAATTGAATCACAAACCAGATCAGCAGCAAGTTTTATACATGACAAAAAATTGAATAAGAAACCAGATCAGCAGCAAGTTTTATACATGACAATTTATCCCTGTGATCACGTTAGTTAAAACATGTTACATCCCATATAATCCTTGACTGGTATTGACTGATTGAGCACATTAAGAAACACAAAACACAATTTATATAGAAAAGAATCACTGGTTTATACACCTATACAACGTTTCGACAAGTCTTCTCTTATCTGTATCAAGTACAAGAGAGTACATGTCAAAATGTGGTGTATAAACCAGTGCTTGCTTTCCATATAAATTGTGTTGTGATTTTTAGTATTATATCTTATCATCAGCTCAGATCAAAATGACGATTTATGAGTTAATACATTGTGGTTTTTCAAGAGTTAATACATTGTGGTTTTTCAAAACTTGTAACAGCACTTAATGAAGATATTAATACATCTCTCCTATAATACTACGAAAAAAACCTAAACAAACACGACATTTTCCAAATTCATATGCACACAAAAGCGCCGACATATGACACTGCTGACTGCATACATATACATCCAAGAATAGCATGTGGCCATTAAACGATCACAATAATATTGTACATTAAAGCTCTTCATGGTTTAACGGGAACACTGCGCTGATTTCTTCATGCAGCACGTAACTCCCATGCACAGCTCAAATAACTATTCTAAAACACGGAACATCCGAGATGCCTGCAGCTAGATATGGAATCTAATTTGTATCCTTCCAGTTTGTCAACCACGAGCACCGAGATCAGCAAACTTGTGATACGTAACATTAACATAGTATGATGTTACTGCAACAACATACTGCTGCCTCCGCCCCCTCACGTTCTATACATCGCATGGTATACAAAAATATACTTATGTATAAATACAGTTAGAGGCTGGAAACTGATTTAACACGATCGATCTTCTAAGTGAAAAAAAAACCCCAAGCAAACGTCAAATGATCATGTGATGTTAAAGCCATCGTGTGCGTGATAACTGACTCTGATTGACGGATGGTTATATTGGTTTTTATAATAGCTATAACTGAACATCCAATATTCATTAAAAATACATCTATTAGTGTGTTCACTCATTTATTTCGCTGATCAACGATTGCCCGTTGTCCCCGGGAACATCAATAAGTACGTTATGTACAAGTTGTTATAGATATATATCAAGGAAGTACGATAGGAAGTGATGTAAATGGGATCATAAAAGGGTTTTTATTTGTTTTCTGATTATTGATACACACTTAACAGACAACATCGGAGAATGGAGGTACCTAGAATTTGTTTTTTTAATAAATTATGAATTTGTAGAGAGAATTCTGTCTGTTCAAATATTCCAAGTGGAGAGTCATATATATTTTTTCTTGAAATTTATTGTCTTTTCCTTTTCTGATTTCATGATATGTCAATTTGATTAAAACACATATCCTATTTTGTTTCATTTTTTATAGTTCAAAATTTCGTTTTACATGTCTTCACAACACTAGGATCTGGAAGAGTTGTTATAAAAAAGGTGTTTTAGATGAATGAAATAGACTGTTACAGCGTGTTCTTGGCATGCGAAGCATGAACCTCTGGGTACACCACTAGAAACATCAACTTTGATTGGGTAACCAAACAATCTAATTAAAATATAGATCTATATTTCGTTTCGTTTTTTATACTTTCGATGGCCTACACTCATGTAGATCTAACTAGTTATAGTGGACGCTCACGTTCTATGACGTCAGGTATCAAGCACGGGACATTTGACCCGATAACGTCAGTCATTCGATTAACCAATTAGCGATCGCCATGCTTTTCAAAATCCACTTGTGTTTTGTTATGATTTCTATCCGCTGGTGTTAGTATAGACTATAGACGTCGTTGGCTGGTAATATCTACCCACAGTTCCACGCATGAAAAGGTCAAACGGTCGATTCGACAGACCATTTGATTGGCTGACCCCTCATTTCATGCAGAACACCAGTTAAATAACAAGTCCTCCAGATCCAAGAGTAGTGAAGACAAGTAAAAACGAAATTTTGAACTATAAAAAACGAAACGAAATTGGATCTGTGTTTTAATCAGATTGGGTAACCAAATGTCTGAAGTCATAGATAGGATCAAAAGGTGCTCGGATGACCCTTGACATGACCTCCCAGTACAAATGGTCGGATCTTCATGTAGCGTTATAGGCCATCGAAAGTATAAAAATTGAAACGAAATATAGATCTTTGTTTTAATCAAATTGATGATATGTATGGGAAGTTTATTTATAAAAATTGCACCACATCTCTGTATTGCTATATCTCCATATTTGGTATTTATCTGGATGGACAGGGAGAGAGAAAACGGATTTAACGGCCACTCAAGATAAATTGGGTCATTTTGGGACTAATATTTCAAAAATTTACTGTAAGAGCAAAATGGAGGAGCTTAAGAAAACACACAAAGTTGGGCATGTGAACCTACTTCTTGTCACGTTCAAGTGTGGGATTGAAAATACACTGCTTGTCTCAATGACAGACTTCATGATCTTAACCCAACATGTTTCATCACTCAAATAACTGTCACAAGATAGTTTTGTTTATCAAGTACCATCGATATGACAATAAACAATGTCTTGATTATCCATTCTATCAATAAAATATTCAATCCATTGAATATCTGTGCCATTCGATGACCTAGAGAGTTACTTATGGGCTTGTCATTTTAATCAATGCCTAAATAACTTAATTTCTATAACATTTGGTGCAAGAAAGAAGACCCACAATAGACAGATTTAGCTCTGACATATTGCATCTTTAAAAAATATATATTTTGACCTAAATCAAATTGGTTTAGCTGCTTGACCTATCAAAACATTTAATATGATCACTAATCAGATTAACCTAATTAGTTTGACAAGAATCAAAGTACTAGGAGTGGATTATATTCACATCCACTTAGAGTGATCAAACAGACTACTCGTACTTCAATCAAACAGGGCTGTAACGGCCTATAAGTTTGATTTTAACCCCTTTAACACCGGACAACCGGCTGTGACATAGTAGTGAACACAATATTAATTGATATTTTTTTACTCATTTTAAAAGGCGCTTTGAGCATGCTTATGGATGGATTTGGCACTCTAGAAATCGGCATTATTAGCATTATTATTATTAAACCTCTGAACACACTGCAAGCAGATGCGACGTAGTTGTCAACAAAATATGAGCGTGGCCCATTTTTGACCTAAAACATCCACAAACAATCAACAAGCTGGCATGACTGGCACCACAAGGTGGAATATTGGTAATAAACTAAGAAAGCAATGTTCTTATGCTCATTTAATGAACAGTTCGTTATCATTACTGTTTTATGTCTAGACAAGACATCAGCTGTCAAGGCAACATCTGACACAAGAGGCTAGTGTATATATTTGTGAATTGGTTGCCATAGGGTTAATACTCATATCTTAATCAGCATGTACGATTGAAACTAATTCCTGTGTGTGACATATCCCTGATTTTGAAACAGACAAAAAGAAATGGGGTTTAACATCCATTTGACACAAACTAGGTCATTTCGGGACTAACATATGGTTCAATTTTTTTTTTAATAATTCGCTTGTGCATAAGGTTCTTTAGCAGTGGGAGGAAACCGAAGGGCCTGGAGAAAACCCACGAGGTTGGACAGGCGACACTACTCCTTGCCATGTACAACTGGGGATTTGAAACCACGCCAGTTGACTCGATGGTACCGTCAATGTGTATAATCACCGTAAACACTGGACTTGATGTCAATTAATGGATATAGTTGTGCTTACTCAGGGAAACCTGGTGATGAAAGTGATAAATACATGGTGTTCAGAGTCTCCAGATTGAAGATAACCCAGACCATTTCAATCTAACAAGATAATCTCTTAATGACGCTGACAAAATCTTGATCAAACAGGAGAGAAAGATCTGAAACACCCAATAAATGAGATGACTATAAGCATTCGAGACACAATCGAACACGACTTCACATCCGAGCAGAAATTTTGCTAAACTAAATAACGATTCCAGACACTAGTGATTTATGCCTGACAATCCCCTAAAGAGACAATGATGTTCGATTGTTTAAGAAAGGATCAGTAACTAAACCTATAAATTAAAACTCCTCCAGACTTTCACCTTTATCCTGTTTGTTCCACGCGTAGAAGCTGTATTTCGAGAATTAAAAGAAAAAAAAGCCTCTGTAAGCTCCAGACATAATAAACTATCCTTGTAAAATGGAACTAAATTAGAGGGGCATTACGGGAGATTAGATAAATGAGATGAAATGAAATGGGGTTTAACGTCCTAATCTTCTGCACCTAACCTGGGCTAATGGAAGACGGGCATATGCCATACAGTGTGCTATGAGGGAAATTTTGCCCGGGCAGCGGCGCTACGGCCTACTCTTATATCGAATTCCAACTGCCAAGGGATCTTTTACGTGCACTCCAATGTGTACACGGGACCTCGGTTTTTCGTCCCATCCGAACGACTAGGCAGCTGTCCTTGTAAGGCCCTCCTTCTGCATCACTGACAAGGGGAAATCACGCCGGAAAATCGAGATGAACTTTCTCGGCCAATGCAGGGATCGAACACCCGACCTCCAGGCTAGCGAACCAGCGCCTTGTCCACTTAGCCACCGTGATCCCCAGATTAGATAAAGAGTTGACTGTTCTCGCTATACTAGTTAAAAAAAGATAAAGTAAATAGAATATGCTGAAAATTTCAGTCTTATTGCCCCACTCTAAACCAAGATACTAGCTTCTAAATTTTACGCTAGTCTCGATCATCTTACTAAAGTAGGTAGGATAAAAAACAAAGCGTTAATTATCCAATTTAACTTTAAATTATATCACAAAATGTATTCCAATCTGCTAAATATTGCAGGAGAGGGGTCCTAAGGAGTGGGAGGAAATCGGAGAGAACCTCACGGGGTTGGACAGGCAACCCTTCTCCTTGTCAGGTACAACTTGGGAATCGAAACCACACCAGTTGAGTCAATGATAGACCGTATATATTTTATACTTTTAACTTGCTATGAATTGATAATATTGTACAGTGCATCGGAGCACAGTTTGTGGATAGTACTCTCTAATAAAAGCTATATAGCAATAAATAACACCCCAAAGAATAACCCTGAACACAAGCAAATTATTGAAATAGAAAATATATCCTGTTTTTGTACTGGATGTTAAAATCCATAATTCTCTCTTTAATATCTGAGCAAACAAAAGGACCAGAAAAAAGAAACAAAAAAATAAATCAAAGTGTCTTGTTTTTTAAAAAAAATGTTTTATACATATATACCGTTGTCTTGTTTTTGTGAACGTACAGATCCGTTCTTATTACAGCTCAGACATTTTGTTGAATTATAGACAATCCTCTTATAAAGCAATGTCAAGGATTCTACATTGATAAGACCAGGCTTAGAGAAAAGTAGACAATTTCTAATTTGAATTAAGTCTACAAGAAGTTTTTGTTGATAGAAGTCTTACTGAATGAGTGATAAATCTATGTCGACAATTCCTGATATAAACATCTTAAAGATTTGGTGAAGATCTCACATATTGTAGACCTATTAATATATTTCAAGAAAACTGAGAAGTATTTATTCTGCTATTCCATTGAATAAAGTTGAAAAGGTTTAATTAGTCTTTGTGTGTATGACGGATGTGATACAGAGTTGAACCACATTTCTGGATATGGTGGCCATTTGAGGGCAGAGATCTGTTATTGAAGTAGATAGTCCTCTGTTAGCAGAATTCCCTTAATCCCTTTAATTAGTGGTGCAGGTTTTAAGAGCCCCTTGTCAGTAGTGAAGGATTGACGGTTAGCAAGTCCCTAGTCAGTGGATCTGAAAGCAGGCCCTGTCAGTGGTGCTGGATGGACCGCTTGCAGCCCTTGTCATTGGTGCTTGATGGACTGTTAGAAGCCCTTGTCGATCCATATTGCAAGGTGTACAGTCGGTAGCCTTTAACAATGGTGCTGAATGTACGGTTAACAGCCAATGAAAGTGGGAACAAAGTTTCATAATTGAGAGAGAGAGAGAAATGGGGTTTAACATCCACTCAACACAAATAAGGTCATTTTGGGACTAACATACAGTTTTAAATTTATTTCAATAATTCGCTTGCACGTAGGGGTCTTTAGCAGTTGGAGGAAACCAGAGTACCTGGAGAAAACCCACGAGGCTGGACAGGTGACCCTACTCCTTGCCATGTACAACCGTGGACTTTCACAATTGATGAGGGTTCTTAAATTGTTTGGCACAGAGAGCCAATGACCTTACTTTACTCATTTCAAATCAATCATGAATACCCTCATCTTCTATATAGTGGTGATTAATATCTGACCCACTACACCATCGGACACAATTACCAATATTATCTTACATACAGCAAGAGTTTTCACCCTAAAACAAATCCGTAATTTTCTATGGGCCGTCTAGGCTGTCAATCAACTATGTAATGAACCATCGGTAAATCGATAAGTATCGTCTAATGAGTTGTGGTGCCGGGTTGGTCAGATGCCAGTTGTACATTATTTTTAGATAGATTCATTTCACAGATCAAGTTAGATTCAGATGAATACCTATCTCTCTATATAGTCCAACAATAGATGGTCATAGATAATCATGGGGCAGCTACTCCAGGGTCTGACAAGGAAAAGAGTTTAGTTGTTGGAAATGAGGGGGAGAGAGAAATGGGGTTTAACGTCTTACGGTTCTGGTCCTGATTAGGCTTATGAAGACGAGTGGGAGAGAGAGAAATTGGGTTTAATGTCCACTCGAACGAAATAGAAATGGGGTTTCATGTCCACGCAACATAAACTAGGTCATTTTGGGAGTAACATATGATACTATTTTAATTCATTAGTTCGCTTGTGAGCACTGGGCCCTGATTCACGAAATCTTAACTAAAGATAAAATCCAAATTTTAATAGATACTTCAGTTTTGATTGGCTAAGCACTAAAATCAATCTAATATTATCCAATCAAATAACTAGAATTTGGATTTTATCTTAGTTAAAATTTTGTGAATAAGGCCCCTGGTCTTTAGCTGTGGGAGGAAACTGGAGGGCCTGGAAAGAACCCTCAAGGTTGGACAGATGACCCAACTCCTTGTCACATACAAGTGTGTGCTTGAAATTATGCTTCTGTGTAGGGGTCTTTGTGGGAGGACCTGGAAAAAACCCCACAAGGTTGGACAGGCTACCCCCCCCTACTCCTTATCATGTACAGGAGTATGCTTGAAATTATGCCACTTGAGTCAATGACTGTCCTCACAGTCTGAAGTGCACACAATGGATCATTCAGACACGTGAGACACCCAACCCTATGGATATAACATTCACACTCACTTGTAAAAGCAGACTTGTATTTATCCACGCAAACACACAAATAGGATCCAAAATTTTGGAATTGTTACAAAATAGACAACATTCGTACAATCGTGACTTTAACCGTCTGCACAATGTTTGTCTGTATCTTGTCTAGACATCATAGAACATAATTTGAATTATTCACAAATATCTTACACAATTAGCATGTGTACACTCAAACGGCTACCATCATCAAACATATTATATCACAAGAATTATCGAAATTCAATTTTCTCCCCTTTCTAATTCAATTGTGTAAATTTGTTCATCTTCAATGGAATATCAGACAATTCTGACTATCAAATTGTCTCAACAATCTCATTTTGTGATGTCTATGGTTGAATAATGGGATGTACATATCCGTGGATAGTATTAACTTACAGTCATCTGAATATAGCTGAATTCCACCCACCATAAAATACATATAGTATGGCTGTATAGAGAGAGAGAGAGAGGGGGTTTGACATCCTTTCAACACAAACTAAGTCATTTCGGGACTAAAATATGGTACATTTTATTTCAATGCATTACGTAGGGGTCTTTCCTACGTAACTAACGTACGAAAATTAATTGGTGGCTAGCTTTTTTTTCGCACGTATACAGTGAATGGCCATTTTGCTCAGTAATCCCTGCCAAAATTTGGCTATTTTGAATTTGCGTTAAAGTTTAAAATATTTGTTTTAGAACTGAAATAAATTAACTATTAGTCAATCCCCGCGCTAAAAACATTAGCAGAATTGATCGTGTATATCTGAAATAAACACGACCGACGCACAAAATAGTGCAAATATGGCAGCCTCTATGAATAACCATTTGCAGACGCTGTCATAGAAGACGACGTCAATTCAATGAGTTGTAGATGTTATTTTTGTGAAAAATCATTGGAAGAAGCAAGAACATTTTGGGACTGTACGAATTATATAGTCCTAATGGGTGCAAAGGAAACAATGCTGAAGATAGACCTATTGTTTACAATGTAACGTCTTGTTGACCCCATGACCCATTGAGGTCAATGTCATATGACCTGTGATGTGTAGATCACGTGATATGGATATCATGGCTATTGACTATGTCAGAGATACTTCTCCGCAGGTATCGTGTCTCAGATGTTCAGAATGGGGGTCTTTAGCAGAGGGAGTGACCTGGAGGGAGAGCCAGGAGGTTGTGCAGTTGACTCTACTTCTTGTCACTAGACTCAGTGATAGACTTAATAATCTTAAGTAAATGGGCATGTATTTGGTCCACTCCAACAGACACTTACGCTGAAGTAATCTGGAGATATTACACAGTCCAATCAAAGCAGCAAGTTCAGCTTTTCCATAGAGTAAAATCATCTTACATTATGTCTTACTCTGCATTCTATAAATCACACACATGCCACAAATCTAGTGTTTTAGAAACTAATTTCTTGACATGCCACCAAAATAAGATTCCATGGGACATATTCACCAGCACCAGGTTACACACGAAGTTGTAAAGTCACCTTTAGCTATAAGCGAAGCATACCAAAATACATCACATGATTACAATCAGCTTCTTTTCTTGAAACACGTCATATTGAATTCCAAATGTCGTGTATGCCAAGGATAGTAAAGTTATCATAAATAAACAAGTGTTATTATTCAGGTTGGTTCCATGTAGCGGACCACTAGGAAATAAACCATATTTCACATCATTCATTTTGGTACCAGAATTCCCAGATTTCAATTCTGTCATGAGATGAGAAAGAGAGAGAGAGAAATGGGGTTTAACGTCCACTCGACACAAACTAGGTCATTTGGGGACTAACATATGGTTTCAATTTTATTTCAATAATTCGCTTGCGCGTAGAGGTCTTTAGCAGTGGGAAGAAACCAGAGTGCCTGGAGGAAACCCACGAGGTTGAGAAGGCGCCCCTATCTCCATGCCACATACGCTCACACCAAGGATCGATACCACAGTCGCAAGCCAGAGGTGACCGGCCAGCTAGAGGTCGAAGTGCGGCACTCTAGACCACTAGGCCATCCCAACCCCCCATGAGATGAGAAGAGCCATACGAATTTTTAAGCCTTCAGTAATCTTAAAAGTATTTCATTCTTTTCTAAGCCTGCAGTTCTCTTAAAATTACAAGAGTATTTCATTCTTTTCTTATTTCTATGGAAAGTCCAAATAATTTACAATTTTTTTATCCATGTCAAACCAAACTGATTTATTTGATATTGGGTTGGGGGTTGAGTGGTGTAACACATGCACTTTAGATCATAAGGTCTGTCATTGGTTCAAGTGGAATGGTTCTGACTCCACACATATACGGGACCAGGAGAGTAGGGTAGCCTGCCTAACATGTTTTTTTTTCTGGTTTCTCCACTTCTTAAGACTCATACCTGCGAGCGATTTATTGAAATAAAAAAGTGTAACACGTGTTAGTCCCACAATAAACTAGTTTGTGTTAAACAGAAGTTAAACCTCATTTCTCTTTCTCTCAAAGGGGGGGGGGGGTGGGATTGCCCAGTGGTCTAGAGTGCCGCGCTTCGACCTCTAGTTGGCCGGTCACCTCTGGCTTGCGACTGTGGTTTCGATCCCTGGTGTGAGCGTATGTGGCATGGAGATAGGGGCGCCTTCTCAACCTCGTGGGTTTCCTCCGGGCACTCCGTTTTCCTCCCACTGCTAATTAAAGACCCCTACGCGCAAGCGAATTATAGAAATAAAATGAAACCATATGTTAGTCCCAAAATGACCTGGTATGTGTCGAGTGGACGTTAAACCCTGTTTCTCTCTCTCTCTCCAATCTGATAAAAACACAGATCCTAATTCGTATCGTTTTTTATAATTCAAAACTTCATTTTACTTGTCTTTATTATAGGATCTGTAGGAATTGTTATATAACCTGCTTTTTGGATAGCGCAAGGGATTACCCAATGAAACCATATGTTCAGTGACTTCTTGGTGTGCGAATGCGATGCATGGAACTGTGGGTAAACCACTGGAAAGGTGAACGCTGATAGTATAATCAATGTCTGACATCATTGGGTCAAAATCCGTTCATACAACCTCAGACACGACCATTTATTACAACTTGTCAGGTATTCATGTTGTTTAAGCCATCTAAAGTATAAAAAAATGAAATATAGCTCTGTATTTTAATTAAATTGCTTTCTCTCTATCACTTATTATTAGATATCTTCACGACTTGATGCCAAAACGCTGCCAATTTGTTTACTAACGGCACAATCCAATCTATAAATGTACTTTGATTTCGCCTAACCTCAGGCCAAATCTTTACAAGTTTAATAAAACATGGGCCATAGGTAAAACTTGTGTAGATTAGCTTTGGTTTGCTCTCGTTCCCTGTAATTACTAATTCTCTACACGTTAGGTTTTCCTTGTCTCACAGGACCCCATGGCAAGTAGCAATCAACCTCCAACAAAAATATCAAGAAATCAATAAAATCTCTCTCTTTCTCTCGGGGCTCTCCGCATCCTTGAAGATGGTTGATTGATTGTATTTGCTATTGTAGAGCGGGCAACAACTCAGGAGATTTTAACATGATCATACGAAACTTCCGGATTTCAATGCATCTTACATGAAATAATATTACACAGATATTTCATTTGAAGAGCAACATTATCTTTTGGAACATGATCCCAAACTGAAGCATTGCCACTCTATAATTTAATGTAATCTGGAAATGGCCCTGACCTAACCTCCTGCTTTTCAATACCAATCAGGCTAATACAGACATTGAGAAAGAGAGAGAGAGAGACTCAATGCAAATCAGGTTATTTCGGGACTAACATATGGTTCAATTTGTTATTTAAATCAACTGCAACCAGCTCGTGTTATCCATTCAGCCCCCTCCACCCTCCCACACACACACCCCACACCATCCCCCAATAAAGATAATCAGTATGCTATGAAGCACTAGCTCTATATAAGACTTTATAGGCAGATCAATTTTAAACACAGGGCTTTAGTTAGCCTCTCTCTCTCTCTCTCTCTCTCTCTCTCTCTCTCTCTCTCTCTCTCTCTCTCTCTCTCTCTCTCTCTCTCTCTCTCTCTCTCTCTTTAATCAGTCCTTATTATAAACTAGTGCATCTTTGACTTTTGAAATATTTGTTAACAGACTGGTTAGTTTGGCCTTCTAACAAGTTATCCTTATAAAAATCTAAATATTGAAAAAGTTGAGTTTTCCCCTTAATTAACTGCAACATTCAAATATGAGATTTGTTGCTACGAGTATTTGGAGGAGTATTTGGACGAGACATACTTGTTATGTTCGAGTGACTTGCTTTAATTACCTCCATTTTAATGATATTGAAGAGTTTGACGGAGATGTTGATGAAGTAGAAATCAAGTGTAAAGTACGAGAGCGATTGCTGTACTTGAATATCAATAAATCTCCACAGCCATTTGTCATTTTTCTCTGATGGAGTCTGGTGAGATGACATGATCACGTTATTCCTTCCTTTATTTTATAAACTTAAAGTGGTTTGACTTCTAATGCCCTGAGAATTACAGCAGCTCACAGCTTTCAGATATAAAAGATAGCGTTATTATATTGAAGAATTCAAATAGGAAGTGATGGAGGCGTGGGTGATAAATTGTAAAACTAAAGAAGCCTGAAATGTGACCAATGTTAACCCTGCCATTACACGGGGCCTAGTCACTGGGTCACTACAAACTCCACAAATTGTCTGTGTCTGTGTGACCTTTAAGTCGGCCCTGCATGGGGCCAGAGAGGGAGAGAGAGAAATGGGGTTTAACGTCCACTCAACACAAACCAGGTCATTTCGGGACTAACAAATCATTCAATCCATTAAATTCGGGTGCACAAAGAGGTCCTTAGCAGTGGCAGGAAACTGGTGGACAGACAACTCTATTCCATGTCATATACAACCAGGGAATCCAAACCACGCCAGTTGACTCAATTACAGACCATATCATAACATGCTAACCATTTGGCCCTCCCCCCCTGCCCCCCCCTGTATTTGGTTAGAAGATGAGTGACCAGAGCATACAGGAGACCACTGAACTGTACATTACACGCTCTCCAAATCAGTGTACTATGAGGAAAATTTTGCCTGAACAGTGGTGCTTCGGCCTACTCCTGTATACACCAGGAGTGAACCCACGACCTCTTAACTAGCGAGCCAGTGTCTTACTTACTCAGCCACCATGCAAAAAAAAGGATTTTCTGTAAATTTGTCAACTAAAACATAAATTAATGGTCCCAGAACTCTTTGCAATATATAGATGCCTGCACGAGTAAAACTTTGTAATCCCGGAGTGAAATTTTCACCCTGAACAGCATTCAAATTCAAAAAAGATATTCAACAACTCATAGAACAAGTCGTGATAACAGACAAATAGCCCAGAACAAAAAACTATAGCGTACTAGAAATTGATACAGAAGAACATGTTCGCATAGAACATATCTTTATTACAACAAAAAAATAAAAATGGCAGAGAAAAAAAACCATACTGTACTAGAAATTGATTTATACGCTAGAAAATTGTCCAATATTAAATGGTCTAATGAAGATAACGAGACAGATACAAACATTAGAGGAAGATAAGTCTCACGGGAGAAGCAATTTCACTCGGCAACCTCTCAGCTTGGCATCAGAGATAAAATCAAATAAAGACGGGGGATACTGAATGACGTCAATTATTGATGAAATATGTATACAATTTGTATCACTACAGTAATTTGAATCACCAGATGATAAATCCTAGATCCTAGCAGGAATCTTGGAGAGATGGTGAGAGATGGAGAGAGAGATGGAGAGAGAGAGAGAGAGACTAGCACACGGTTCAATTTTATTTCATTAATTTACTTGCGCAGGCAGGTAGGTGTCTTTAGCAGTGGGGGGAAACCAGAGGGCCCAAAGAAAACTCACAAGGTTGGACAGATGATCCTATTCCTTATCACCTACGAGTGGGGAATGGGAAAACCTTATGACAGACCCTATGAATGCAATAAGGATTCAAACTGCACAGTTTTCTGTTCCTATTGTGCTAATGAAGAGGGGCTAATTTAAATGTACTATGAAACTTTGCTCTATAGCTGTGCTGCAGCCAACTCATATTCAAATTCCAGCTGTCAAAGTATCTTTTATGTGCACACTAAACCCTATTTTATTCCATTTTATTGAGAATGGTCGCACTAAACCTGTTCATGTCCGTAGACATTTGGATCACATTAAAAGGAAACAGAAGTCTCGTAAAAAGACAAGAATCATGGGTAATTTGGATGGAACTGTGTTTTTGTGTGATAACACTCTGTAGCGATAAATGTCAAACTTGTAAAATGTTTACAGTTAGGTTACGATAATATTCAATCTCTGAGAATGGCCAGGGGAAAAATTAATCTAGTACGCGAATATCTCAATTTGTCAGTGAAAGCTCTTAAATCTCTCTTAAATCACCCAAGACTAATTCAACGCAACCGACAATTATGATTTCTACCATCACGTCCCCGCCTCCTTTTGTGGAGTGGGTTGTTGAAAGGTCAATCTGATTACACCACCTATTTCGTTTCATTTTTGTAGTTCAAAATTTCGTCTTTAATACGCTAGGATCTGAAAGAGTTGTTATCATTGACGTGTTCTGAATGGTGTGAGGTATTAGCCAAAGAAACAGTCTGTTAGTGTGAGCTCTAGGCCTGTTTTGCACAAACTGTGGGTAATCCACTAGTAACATCAATGCTGATTGGTTTATTAAATATCTGACGTTAAAGGGATCAAAAGCCGCTCGTTTGACCCCTGACATGAACACCCACTATAACTTGTCACATCTTCATGTTGTGTAGGCCACCGAAAGTATAAAGGAACTAAACGAAATATAGATCTGTTTTTTAATCAGACTGGTTGAAGGGTCTGATGTTTGTACTTTAGGTAGTGGCTTTTCTCCCAGTCTTCCTGTCTCCTCCCACTGCTAAAGGCCATTACGAGCAAGCAAATTAATGCAATAAAATTAAACCAAATGTTAGTCCCAAAATGACCTAGTGTGGAATGGAAGTTAAACTGGATTCAACTTTCATCCAACCTTAAATATAAATGGTGAATTTCTATTTCAATAACTTCTATTTAAATGTCCATTCGTATCAGATGCTCTAAAAGAAATGTCCATTACCAGGAGTTCTAGAAGAAATGTCCATTACCAGGAGTTCTAGAAGAGATGTCCATTACCAGGAGTTCTAGAAGAGATGTCCATTGATATCAGGAGTTCTAGAAGAGATATGTCCATTGGTATCAGGTATTCTAGAAGAAATGCATAGCATACCCTGTCTCATTTACTATTCATCATGGCAACCAAATGCTGAGTTTAAGTTATCAGCTTGAGGAGCTGCAGTAGCTCAATGAGTTAGCCGATAAAATTCCTCAGGCTTTTTCAGCATGCTTTTTCTTTGTTAGTGGTGAAGGAACACATCTAGTCGTTTGGACGGGATGAAACATTTTGAGTTTGATGAAGAATAAAATGAAATGAAATGGGGTTTAACGTCCTACTTTTCTGCGCCTAACCTGGGCTAATGGAAGACGGGCATACGCCATACAGTGTGCTATGAGGGAAAATTAGCCCCGGGAAGAGGCACTACGGCCTATTCTTATATCGAATTCCAACTGCCAAGGGATCTTTTACGTGCATCACTGAAATGATGAAGAATTACCCTCATATAGCACACTTCATGGCGCATACCTTTCTTCATAATCCCAGTCGCAGCAGAAAAGTACGACGTTTAACCCCATTTTATTTCAATTCATTTCCCTGGTGTTTGTGTAACCTGTGACGACAAGTTCACCGTATTTACACACTTAAAAAGCTTTTTAATCCCAGTCGCAGCAGAAAAAAAGTACGACGTTTAACCCCATTTTATTTAAATTCATTTCACTTGTGTTTGCGTAACCTGTGACGACAAGTTCACCGTATTTACACACTTAAAAAGCTTTTAAAATATGATATTTACCAAGAAAAACGCTCAACTGGTTACAAGAAAAAACAACAGTTGAGATTTTTCATTAAAATAAAAAGCATGTGCATTACATTAATCAACATGGATCAAAAGTTTTTTCGTTTTATTTTCTATTTTTCCGCAAATGGTTTTAAACGTGGCAACCTGAAGGGAATGTAAACAAGATGAATCTCTGTAAAAAAAAACCTCATTCTGCTAATGGATTCAAACAATTTCAGGAAATTTTTTTCATATTTGGATGAATTCTTTCATCATCCCCAAGAAAATAAATGTCTGCTTTCAAGCAAGACTGAGCTAAAGAAACAGATTCTTTGATGGAAAAAAAAATTAATTATAAACCCCATACAAATATGTCGCCTTGAATAAATATTTGCAATACTGAAAATTCAGATTCAGGAAGAAAAACCAGTAACGGAAATTGAAATATCGGGTTTTACTTTATTACGGTGTTGTTTAGGGGGCCTTCTACACACTATTGTCTGTGTTGTTACTATCATTCAATCAATCTCAAGTTTGAACGTGACATGGAGTAGGTCATCTGTCCAACTTTGTGGATTTTCTCCGAGTTCTTTCAATTTCCTCCAACTGCTAAAGACCCATACATGCAATTGAATTATTGAAATAAAATTGGGCCATATGTTAGTCACAAAATGATATTTGAGGCCTATGGATGTTAAATCTTCTCTCTCTCTCTCTTTCTCTCTCCCACCTCCCACATTATAAATTAAGACTTCTTACTGGTTACATGGAACCGTCTTCATTACAAGGATTAATTCTTGAGAGCATGGGAAAAAGTATTCTCAGGTTTAGAAGCCAAACGGTTTGGTTAACCCTAACAGAAAGAAACAGTTCACAGAATGTCAGCAAAATTTCCAGATTCGATGCATGACAGGGCAAAATAAATTGTATTAGCCATTTAATCGATTCTATCTCGCCTCCAAGGAATATATTTTTTTCCGCCACTTTGACAACTTGTTTTTATAAGTACCAAAAGTCATTTTCGTTTACCAATCATACCGGTAATTAAGTTGACTTGTTTACGTTACGCAGCTGTTCTTGCTGAAAACTAATTCCACTACTGACATTTAGAAAACCTTGTGAAGTCATAAAGAAACAATAAACAAAAAAAAAGAAAAATGTATAAGCCATGGAATGACACTTGTATGACATTTGTGTTCACATCATTGGTTGTATTCTATTTATAATAATATTAATAATATTCATTCGTACTCAAAGTACAATATAATTCAATACACTTACAAAAACAAATATGTGTCTATAAACTTATTTTCTACACAGGTATTCTAATATTCAGTTTAAATGTTCTTTATTTTCATTACGTCTATCAGATATAGCACTAGCGGTCATAGTAACATTATTTTCATCACATCCAACAACTTTGGACATAATGTAATCAATGTTTGTTACAGGAATATCATATTATAGCCATTGATCATACTGCAGATTTTAAATGCAAAGTTACCTGTCCAACCTTGTTGGTTTTCTATGGGTCCTTTGATTTCCTCACAAGAGAATTATTGAAATAAAATTGAACAATATATTAGTTCGGAAATGACTTAGTTTGGGTTGTGTGGATGTTAAACCCTATTTCTCTCTCTCTCTAAATGCAAAGTTTAACAAGATGTATATGGTTTGTCTATATACATTTGCCTCGTATCTGTATTACCTTTATAACACTGATAACTGTTACCTACAACAAACAGAATCATACATCTGACCACTGGATGGCAAAGGAGATTGGGGATTGGTTCCATATTGGCACTGCATGGAGCTCGGTCCTCTATCTTGGGTCTGGACTCCATTAGTGCACTACAGGACATGGTTCTTTTTGCTCCTTGGGGGCACTGGCAGGAAGCAAGCTTGGTCCTCCTTCTTGTTGGAAGGAAGGTTAACTTAACATCAAGAGAAAACCGAAATTAGTTCACCAAAGAATGCTCTTGCAGATTTGTGTATCCCCTTTAGACCCTACAAAGGGCTAATCCCATGGGTCTCATTTCAGACAAATTTGCCAGTCTGGACTCTGGACTGGCAAGCATAGACATTGACCGTCTGAAAAATCATAAAATAGCACAAAGACTTTTAAAGTTGTATAATTTTCAATGAAAAATAAATCCCATTCCTGACAAATTTTGCAATAACTGTTAAAAATTGATAAAAATGATTATATTTACTTTTGCTTGGTACATTTTGTCTGGTTGATCTGGAGTTAACACTACGTGTCTGGATGACAAAACATCTACAAGTTTATGTTCGGCACCACCAGAAAATGTTGAATTCTGGAACTGACTGAGCCCCACTCTACATGTATATAGCGAAACCATGCCAATAATAATGCCACTATTGTTGCATCATTCTTTTTGCATTTTCCATCACATAATTACATCACATGGTGACATTTAATTTGTAGAAACATCAAAAAGATTTAGTATTAATACAGCCATTATTAGACTTTTATGTTGGTTATTTTTTTCAAAGATCAAACGAATACCAGGTTAATATAGCTATTATTTTGAGTCACAGATGGATATCAACGTGTTTTTAATGTTCAGAAATTTACAGATGAAATTTTAAATTCGCTGATGTCTCGATCAGAAGTAAAACAACTTCCTGTTGATCATAAATGCTGTGGTTGTTGACGGCCTAGAAATGATAATTTTTAACGACCTCACACCCCCAACCCTCCCGAGAGAGAGAGAGAGAGAGATATGGGGTTTAACATCCACTCGACACAAACTATGTCATTTCGGGACTAACATATTGTTTAATTTTCATCTCAATAATTCACTTGCGGGTAGGGGTATTTAGCAGTGGGAGGAAACCAGAGGACCCAAAGAATGAGAGAGAGAGAGACTCAACAGACATAACAAAAAAGTTTGTTTAATGACTAACGTATGATTCAATTTTACTTCAATAAAACTCTTTCACCTATGGGTCTTTTGCAGTGGGAGTGAGAGACAGAAAGGGGGTTTAACACCCACACAACACAAACTAGTTCATTTCAGGACTAATGATTGGTTCAATTTTATTTCATTGCTTCACATGCAGTGGGAGGAAGCCGGAGGACCAGGAGAAAACCTGCCAGGTTGGATAGGTGACCCTACACCTTATCGAAACCATGGCAAGACCTTATTATGCAATGTGAATATTAACTATTCCGCCACCCTTTCTTTTGCAGTGGGAAGAAACTGGAGGACCAGGAAGAAAACCCAGAAAGTTAGAAAGGGACGCAATATCATCATTTGAAATAATCATACATGGTATCCCTGTCGAGTAACCAGCCAATGAATAGTCAATAAAAACCGATCATTTCCTATCAGGAGAATCTGTTTAACTGGCAAATATTACAGTGGTTAGTTATTTTATCCTCGTTCAAACCTAACGACCATTATATCTCCAACGATTCCCGTTCTACTAAAAAAACCTGCTAAATTATCTTCTCATCTATTCTCCCATCACACGCAATCATTTTCACTCCACGAAATCATTATCTTCAAAAGGAGAAAATAAGTTATCAATAATTTGAACATTTGGCATTACATCTGGTTCATATGCTATGAAAAGCTCGTTTTTTACCTTATATTATGTAAGAGTCTAATAGTATCAGCAAGGATGCAAAAAAATATACGAAAAATAACTATTGTTCTGAAGCCGAGCTTCTGAAAAAGGAGAAGTTCCTGAAAACAGATTTTAACAGTATACACTTTTAAAGAGACAGTATCGGGGATCATATAAAGAGTTGCTGTTTTTGCTATCATACTTAACAGATAACGTAAATTATACACTATGCTGAAAATTTCAGTCCAATTGCTCCACTCTTAACCAAGATATTAGCTTTTCAACTTTTAGGGATGAAGAGAGAGAGAGAGAGAAATGGGGTTTAACATCCACTCGACACAAACTATGTCATTTTGGGACTAACAAATGATTTAATTTTATTTCATTAATTGGCCTTCGCGTAGGGGTTTTTGTGGGAGGAAACTGGAGGAACCAGAAAAATCCACGAGGTTGGACAGGAGACCCCAATCTGTTTCACAGAGAATTACTTACGAATTAAAAGTGTCCACAGCACGTGCGTTGACTGCTCACCGCGCCAGTCATTGGCTCAGCTGCTCGTGCAATGTTTACTTAACACCTAACTGCTTCAGGCAAAATGATGCATTTTACTCATTGTAATACCCATTTACACTAAATAGGAAATATTTTTTAACTTCAAATACTTCAAACGTCTTTATTTATTTTTCTTTTACCTCCAAAAAATGTTTGAGAATTTAATTTGTCGGAGTAAAAAAGTTAATATGCCGTACTTATTAAGCCTCGTCGATGTCATGCTTATCAGTGATTGTAGCGTCCAAGCGAATATTCACTGCGGGATCAGTTTGAGGAGACCCTACTCCTTGTTACGTACAACCGGGGATTCGAAACCACGCAAGTTGACTCAATGACAGGCTTTATGATACAGCACACACATGCTAACCATTCGGCCATGTAACCTTCAGGGAGGAATACTGAAATAGGCTTCATCAATCCCAGTTTTGTTCCTGCAGTACTATCTCACAAACCATGAAGATCTATTTGTGAAAAATGTACACACTTTAACTTAATTATTATATTAGTTATACATGTTGTTAGTTAAAAATGTTGTTTAATTTTGTGTGTTTCCATGGAAACAAATTTGATTTTTGTGGTTTATAGAAGAGTGTGGGATATGGATAATAAATATCAAAGTTATTCAACCGATTTGACCTGCATGACCTTGTAAATGTCTCCAGGCATCAAATTTGGGACCAGGCAAATTTGGGCCACATGCAAATTTGGGTCCTGAACGAATTTGAGTCCCCCGGGCTAGTACTATATCATAACATCAGTTTCTGGGCTTTTAAACATCACATAGATGACCATCTCATCTCAATTATCTTAATTATTTATGTGAAGTCTGAGATTAAAATGTCTGGATAATATTTCTTGCTAGTGTGTGTAATGCGTCTGGAGAAACCAAAAGCAGGCTGATTACACATATTGGTTTTGTCAGGAGAAAAGGTCAACATCCAACTCGTGTCACTAACCACTCAATTTATCAATCATTGAGATGAACATTTCAGACTAGCACTAACGAGCTCTCACAGGTGAAAGTCATTAGCTGATGAGATCATGTGACACATGAAACCATGTGACAGATGAGATCATGTGACTTGTTATTTCTAGAGTAGTAAGTTTACAAAAATAATGGGGTTTTCAAGGACAAATCATGGACGTGACTTTTCTTTTAATTCTTCATGTCCGTGAGAAAGAGAGGGATATGGGGTTTAACATCCACTTGGCACAAACTAAGTCATTTCGGGACTAACACATGGTTCAATTTTATTTCTGTTAATTCGTTCATGCGTAGGGGTCTTTAGAAGTGGGAGGAAACCAAAGGACCATGAGAAAACCCATGAGATTTGGATAGACGACACTACTCCTGTGCAACCTGACCACGTCACTTTGATCCATGCCTGATGATCATGGTGGTTAGTGAGCTAGCAAGGTGTGCAAGGGTTATCAGAAGTGAAATTAAATCAGAGAAAACGGAAAATGTTACGCAGGAGACCCTTAATTACTGCTACCTAGAAAAGAACCTGAGACTTGCAAAGGGGTTATTGTAGGCAGATATCTATTTTGAAAACTAATTAACACATCAGATTCAAAAAAACTAAAACTTTCTGCAAAATCTGAAAAAAACAATTCCTAAATAAAAATATATATATATTTTCACATCAACGTCTTCTAATTCTGTCAAAAAAATTAATAAAAGTTAACTTACATAATATGTATGTATTTACATATGTTCATATTAAAAACTCTAAATCTTGATACACTTACCTGAAAAATAAAGAAAAAACATTTCATAAAAGATCATGTAGAAAAAAAGGATTAAACCCAATATTCTACAAATATTGATTTCATTATGTCCTTCAATCTGTATTCATTTATAAATTCTGATGAATTTGAATTTATACTCCGACATCATGCAGTCGAAAAGGTGACACCCGCAGGTAGGAAAGCTTGTTTATGGATTTATTACTTCGTTATTGAAACATTGCTTAATAAAGATACCTGTTAGAGTATTGAAACGTTGTATGTAATAAACCAAGAAGTGGTAAATCCATAAATTTGTCTTTTTATGAATGCATTACTGTTCATTTTATGTACATTAGAATATGTAAGCAGGCACTTAAATGACTGGCCACTTTTCATGATTGGTCGGCGCTTATACCCACATCACAGACCAAGGTCGCATCCTTATTGCACTAAAACTGCAATGGAAAATGGTCTTGGACCATGTCAAGATCGCCATAAGCGTGGTAAAATTGTTGTGGAAATGCCAGATACATGTATCGTGGTGTGGTCTCCAAAGTCGGCAATGATCGCTGAGTTACAGGTCACAGATTTTTTCAAGTTTGTAATTTTGGGGGACATTTTCTCGCCTTCTGTTCATGTTTACCAGTGACCTTGTGCATTTTCTGGTCGCCGTACCGTCGCAGCAGCACAGTACGGGGAGGATGCCGTCCCGGCAGTGGCGGCGTAATAAAATCTCAGTGTTTGTTAGTACTGACTTGACTCACTGTTTTGTATACTGTTTATAATGGATGCAATATGCAAATAAATAGTTGAAGTTGATCTCTGATCTAAAATGTTTGGTGCCCTGTTCATGTAGATAACTAACCCATTTCATTTCGTTGCCATATTAAAATTAGATATAAAATATGTAAGACAATTGTATAGAAAACTTTTTATTTGATTTTCTATCAAGAGTAAATAATTGAAGTGATTCTGTGTAGATAAACAGCAGGTTGTGATTTTAATAATATATATATATATATATCTATATTTGTATACTGGTATTGATACATGTACACCTGGTGATAAATCAATTAATACAACATGAAAAACACCTGTTACTTTATTACAGTAAATATCATACAGGAGAGAGAGAGAGAGAGAGAGGGAGAGAGAGAGAGAGAGAGAGGGTATAACGCCCACTCAACACAAACTGCATTTAGGTCATTTTGGGAAGCCAGAGGACCCAGAGAAAACCCACAAGTTTGGACAGGTGGCAAGCAGAGAATCAAAAGCAGGCCAAGACCTGATGATGCAAGATGAACCTAATACAGATTATGAGAGAGAGAGAGAGAGAGAGAGAGAAAGAGAGACAGAGAGAGAGAATTTAACTCTATTCCACATAAACTATGTCATTTCAGGACTAACATATGGTTTAATTTTATTTCAATAATTGGTTGCGGGTAAAGGTCTTTATTAGCAGTGGGAAGAATGGCAGTCCCACCCAGCGCCACCTTGTAATATTGGGCTGTATGGAACATGCTAGAGTTGATTTGTAGCATAGAGAGAGAGAGAGAGAGAAATGGGGTCTAACATCCACTCAACACAAACTAGGTCATTTTGGGACTAACATATGGTTGCAATTTTATTTCAATAATTCGCTTGCGCGTAGAGGTTTTTAGCAGTGGGAGGAAACCGGAGTGCCCGGAGGAAACCCATGAGGTTGAAAAGGCGCCCCTATCTCCATGCCACATACGCTCACACCAGGGATCGAAACCACAACCACAAGCCAGAGGTGACCGGCCAGCTAGAGGTCGAAGTGTGGCACTTTCTTGACAGAGGCATACTCTGTTCTTGACAGAGGCATACTGTTACAGTTGCAAAAATCAATTTTCAACATATGAGTGATTACGATACGGTAATCATGCTGTGTTTTGGGTTTGGAAACGCCAGAGTTATAAGAATCAATTGATTATCTGTAAACAATACCATGTCAATATCAATCAATAATCACTTGAGAATCGATCTTGTTAATAATCATTTCTTAACATTAAAGGAGCATTAAGGCAGATAAGATAAAGAACAGACAGTTTGCGCTAGAATAGTTAAAAAATAGATAATGCAAAGAGAATATGCTGAAAATTTCAGTCAAATTGCTCAAATCTGAACCAAGATATTTGTGATTCAAATTAAGGCCCAGCCCAGTCATCATTACAAAAGTCTTTCCTTTGGGGGGAACCAGATTCCCTGCAGTACACCCACTAGGTTGAGAAGGGGCCTTTGTTGCCAAGTAACTTATGTCAGGGATCGAAACGACGACTGCAAGCCAGTGGTGAAATGAAATCAAATGAGGGTTAACGTCCTACTGTTCTGTTCCGACTGGGCATATGAAGACCGGCAAACCAGAATTGACTGGCCAGCTAGAGGTCGAAGCGTGACAGTCTAGACTACTCGACCCTCCCCAAAGTTCCCCTTTTCCATCTGTGAGTGTTAGTATATAAATACTGTGTCACACAGTGCACACCGATATTTCACAATGTTATTATACAAGGGCAATAATACAGTATACAGTGCAATATTGTACATCGAAATACAGAAATACATAAAAGAAAAAAAAATATAAAACCCCTACTTGATCTAAATTGTCACGAGCAGCTCCTTTTTTATCCATTTTACTTTTTTTTTCTATTTCGTTTTGTACCTGTTCTGCTACTCACACGTTACCAATTCCTGGCACTTGGGTTTATAAATAGCAACATACAGAAGATATCCTCACACAACTTGGCACTATTGCAGACAATCAGTTTATATATATTAGTATATACACAGCATCTGCTACTAGTGCTAATCACTACAACTAGTCTCCTTAGTTACACACACACAGGCTTAGTTACTCCATTTACTCAAAGTGATGAGGAAATAATGCGGCCAAAATTAACATAGATTTTTTTTAGAGATTGGTGTAATGGAGAAATCACAAATACATGTAGTCTGTTAACGAGGCCAGTGTATATATATACCAGCGATCAGCACAGAATCCATGAATTACATCTCACGGACCTAAGTCTGCATATTATCTGCCAAATTAAACTTTCTGTCAATCTTTTTATCTTTGATTATTTGGTTACAAGATTAGATTCACCATCTTGTATCTTGTGAACTGAAGTAAATATATTTGGCTGACTTTTCGAGTAAAAATAGTTTTTATTTTTTGGCACAGTTTAATTTTTGCTAATTATCCATATGTTTGCTATTCACCCGATCGCATTACACGATTTCTACCCATATTATAAATAGTATAATATTTTAAATCCAGCTCCAAGTTACATCTACAAGAAATTAATAGAGGGAATTACTATCGTGGACATAAACTACCTATCGACCTTTATTAAACAAGGGGACCTGTTTCAAGAAATTTTAATTAAGATAAAATTCAAATTTTCGTAACTTGATTGGATTATATTAAGATTGATTTTAGTGCTTAGCCAATCAAAATATGAAGTATCTACATACAATTTGGATTTTATCTTTAGTTAAGATTTCGAGAAACAGGGCCCAGAACTTAGGAGAGTCTCCTTAAAAACTCAATTTTTCATCAAATTGAAACAAAACTGTTCAACTCTAACCCTGAACATCAAACCTTTAACACCCTAAAAATGACTTTGATATTGCGTTACATCAGCATAAAATAACATTCCTTGATAATATCAAAACATATTTCTTTAAAATACATATTCATTAAAAATAAAAGGCATCACAGAAAATTAATAAATAAGTACTAAATGAACTTCGATAATGAGCTGAACATGTAGTATTCCTATTCAAAGACAAGCTCAGTACTTCTCTAAACATTTAAAATGAATTTAGTTTAAAACTGTACATGTATAGTATTCCTTCATACTAATACAAAACAACATTATTCCTTGATATTATTATATAGATCATTATTAACTGACCAAGTTCAGTTTAAAACTGTATAGAATTCCTTCATACAACATGTAAACAACATTCCTTATTATATACAGCTGTAGATCATTATTAACTGACCAAGTTCAGTTTAAAATTGTATAGAATTCCTTCATACAACATGTAAACAACATTCCTTGATAGCGTAAAAACACATTATTATATACATCATTAACGAACAGAATTCAATTTAAAACTGTACAGGATTCCTTCATAATAACACATAAACAACTTCCCTTGATAGCCTAAAAACACATTTCTTGAAAGTACACATTATAGATCATGAACTAACCGAATCCAGAGGAAATCTGTGTAATATTCACTAATCGAAGGCCAGTCTTTACACTTTATTATTTAGTATAGAAACACATAACTAATACACACAATTATACACTGTATAAATTTAGAAAACATGAAGTATTCCTAATCAAAGACAACCTTGCAATTGCTTGGCTCAGTTCTCTACACTGCATATAGTACTACTATAGTAGATTGGAAACACCACAGTATCTCATTATCAACTTACGTCTGCTCCCACAAACCTGATATCGCAGACAGCACTGTGTATAGCAGGCTATATATTCTGGTGATTACAGCTTTATAGTAAAGCCCTATTATATACAACCTTCGGCTATCTATATATACAACAGTAGGTTTGGTAGGAAGACCTATAAACCGGTATGTTCGTACTTCTGGTTATATAGTTCGTGATTTATTTTCATTAACCAGTATGGATTTTTTTTTTCTACAGCACCAGGGAAGTCCATGTTAATAAAGATTCTGTTTCGTAAACGAACCTAGAATAGTTCAACTACGATAATAAAGAAATTAAATGGGAGAGGGTTTTACATCCTAATTTGCTGTACTGACTGGGCTAACGAAGACGGGCATACACCATACAGTGTGCTATGAAGGAAATTTTGCCATGACAGCAGCACTACGACCTACTCTAATTTCGAATTCCTATTGTCAAGAGTTCGACACATGCACGCCATTGTGTACATGGGACCTTGGTCTCTCATTTCACCTGAACGACTAGACACTGGTCCTTGTCAAGCCTCCGTTCTGCACAACTGAAAAGGTGAAATCCGACTGGAAAAATAAAATATCTCTTAACACTAGTCTGACCTCTTGCATTTTCATCTTAAAATGAAATTAACAGCAGAAATTGGACGGACGACTGTCTCTCCCCCAAAGTCTAATCAGCATTTTAAAGAAGCGATGCGATCATCTGAAACAGTGACAGGATTTTTCCTGTATATTCCGGACATGTCCGACGCTATTTTCCAAACATCTTATACTGTACGACCAGGAATATGCTCAATCCGTCTGAAAACGGTTGCTTTAATAATGATACAAGTTATGCCCCTTTATTTCCAGTCAAAATGTCCCACGAGAAAAATTTTCAAATCCCAACACTGATCTGAAATATATATATGTCTAATCTGCATTTTAAAGAAGAAATGGCCATCAGAAAGATTTTAATGATCGCTTTATCTCTGGACACACAAGGGAAATAAGATGATACAGTGTATTCACCGGCTAGGATATCATATCTTCCATTCACCTTGCTTGCTGTCCTCTTCTCTATGTCATATATCAATTACATCCACGTTCTACAATTAGAACCTAATTAACTATTGTCTAGTCTTCATCCAGTATATTGTCGATACCAGCAGTCTTCTAAATTCAAACGCAAAATGTCACAGGTCCATGGTAATTATATTGATGTCACCTCAGACCCAATGATAAAACTGACTTCTCCCTCAGGATATCGCGATGAAATTATAGTTTCCGATATATGACTGTTTCTGACAGATTTGTAATGCATATTGGATGCACGAGTAACCTGTTATTCCCGGTTTCTAGTGAGCTAATGATTTCAATTCCCACATATATAGCAACTCCCATCTTTTAGACTGATTTTCACAGCCTGCTGCAAGTGTGATATCCCCTTCTCGGTAAATGCAGGACTATAGCCTAGGAAGAAACTATGTCAAGTCATTTTGGTGGGATGATATGTTAAAGTCGTTTTGATGGGATGATATGTTCACCCAAGGCCCTGTGTCAAGATCGCATACACATAAAAGAAATAAAATGAAAAGAAGTGGGATATAACGTCTTATTGTTCTGCTCCAACTAAGCTAATGAGGACTGGCATACACCATACAGTGTGTTATGAGGCAAATTTTGTGATGGCAGCGGCACTATGGCCTACTCTTATATCGAATTCCATGCCAATGTATATACGTGACCTCGCTTTTTCATCTCATCCAAATGACTAGAGAGCTGTCCTGCACCACTGACAAGGGGAGACCATGTCAGAAAACCCTGATGACCTTTCTTGGCCAACGTAGGGATCTTATGAGCTACTTCCAGGCTAGCAAGCCATTTTGACTCCCATATAAAAGAAACGTTAACTTGGTTAGTGCAGAAGAGTCACATGTGTAACACCATTTCAAATACTAACACAATTTTATCAATGATATTCCTAATAAATCTGATTATACGAATCATTAGCTAATGTAATATGTTAATCTATATATATACTCATTAAAGCTAATATATATGGTAATTAGCTGAATAATCATTATTTATGACTTTAGAGTAGGTCAATCAGAACAGCATAAATTGGCAGTAGCTTTGTTCATAACACATCGGAAAGATGGTCAACCATTCGTACTATTTTAATTGATTGGCCGGGGAATTAAAGGGTTTCAACATCTTGGCAAGACAATAATTTGCTCACTTTGATCATTTTTAAACAAAGATTTGTTGATTTTCAGACAGCAGCATCTCTACCTAATCTTTTTCAATTTTTTAAAATTATGTGCACACCAACCCGAATCTCACTTTTCTATCCGAACAAAATAGGTCGGGTTAACGTCCTACTGTTCTGCTGCAACTGGGCTAATGAAGACAGGCATATGTCATACAGTGTGCTATGAGGGAACATTTACCTGGGCACTGACACTATGGCCTACTCTTATAACGAATTCCAACTATCAAGGGTTCTCGGGGGGGTGGCTGAATGGTTGGTATATGCGTGCTGTATCATAAAGCCTGTCATTGAGTCAACTGCCATGGTTTTGAATCCCCGGTTGTACGTGACAAGGAGTAGGGTCGTCTGTCCAACCTCATGGGTTTTCTCCGAGACCTCTGGTTTCCTCCCACTGCTAAAAACCCCTACGCGAAGGCGAATTATTAAAATCAAATTAAACCATATGTTAGTCCCGAAATGACTTAGTTTGTGTCGAGTGGATGTTTGATTGTGTTTAAACAATCCTTTTCTCTCACACGTTCTGTAAAAAATACAGTTCTCTTACACATTCTAACAAAATTTGTGACCCAGGAAAGTTGAATTTTAAATACATGTAATCTATTACCCACAAGTGTCAATCTCTTTGTTATAGAAGAATATAATGATGTTTAATTCATAACACGTTGTCTAGCAGCAGAAACAAAAAAAAAGCCACAAATCAAACAATTAGTCATGCATGATGACGCTGGAGAACTCCGAGGATAAAACCATCAATAAAAGACATGCTTTCCATAATCAATATCAAACAATAAATATCTTGAAGAAAGTATATCCATATTCATGAAGTAAGAGATCATAAAACTCAGACTTAACACAGAAAAAATTATTATATCCATCAAATGTATTTGCTTGTACTTCAATTCATCCAGCATGATTCCCCAGTGTTGCTTAAAACTAGCTCTGTCTACCCAACTTTAGTACTGCCCCCCTAAGCTCCCTCAATTCTATCCCTTTCTACCAAGTTTAGAACTCCCCCCCCCCTCAGCTCTGTCCCTGTCTACCAACTTTAGTATTGTCCCCCTCAGCTCCCTCAATTCTAGCCTTGTCTACCCAAGTTTAGTCCAGTTTCCCCCAAACTCTAGTCCTGTCTCCCTCCCCCAGCTCCCTCAACTCTAGCCCTCTCTCCCCTATCTCCCTTAACTTAAGTCCTGTCTCCCCTCAACTCTAATCCTGTCACCCTCAACTTTAGACCTGTCATCCCAACTTTAGTCCTCCTCTCCCACATCTCCCTGAACTCTTGTCCTGTCTCCCCGAACAATAGTTATGTCTCCCCTTCATCTCCCTCAATTCTAGTTTTGTCTGCTCCATAACCACAACTTGTGCCATGTCTGAATTAACCCTAGTCCTGTTTCACCCCCTCCCCCCTCGCCCACCAACTACAACTACATCCCCCTACCCAATACCTGCCTCCACCAATTAGAGCTATGTCTCCCCCAACTCTAGACCTGTCTCTATCAATTAGAGCTATGACTCCCCTACTACAGACCTGCCTCCACCTACTAAAGCTACACACCCCTACCCCTTGACCTGCCTCCACCAACTAGAACTTTGTCTCCCCCAACTCTTGCCCACTCAACCTTAATCCTGTCTCTACCAATCCTAGCTTTGTCTCACCCATCAACAGTCCAGCTTCATCAATCACTAACATTAAGCCTTGCACACCCAACCCTATCACTGTTATAACATAACTGTAATGATTGCTTCTGTTTCTACTTTACAGTTCTAAACATAACTTAAATTTGCTTAAACAACTGTAGATGTGTATCTTAAACCAGACTTCAACCAGTTAGAAGAACTGTAGATGTGTATCTTAAACCAGACTTCAACCAGTTCGAACAACTGTAGATGTGTATCTTAAACCAGACTTCAACCAGTTAGAACAACTGTAGATGTGCATCTTAAACTTGTTTAAACAACTGTAGATGTGTATCTTAAACCAGACTTCAACTTGTTAAAACAACTGTACTGGTAGATGTGTGTTTTAACCCAGTTAAATTGATGCCATTTGTAAACTAGACATTGGGCCACATTAATTTGAGCTTTCGTTCTTTAGCAAAACGTATTAAAATTGTGTGTTCTATTTCTTGGGGGGAAAAAATCATTCAAAAAGCACAACTACTTAGGTTGCTCTTCTTAAAGCAACCTAATTCAACATTGAAATTCTAAAATAAAACAATTTGCACAAGACTCGAGTGGCTGAAGAACTAAAAATAAAATTAGTTCGGCCCAACTTGAATCAATTCCAATATAGATGAAACAGATTACAATATTGGTCTCTTATCGTTATATAATCAAATAAGAGAAGCTGGTACACAAAATTATAAAACCTGCCATAGACGATACAATATACATATCAGATCCACACATGTTGAACATTTATTGGTAATCAACAACTTTAACCCAATAATAAAATATAATATACATGTAATAGTATTTATACAGTCATAAAAACAAAACCTATAGAAATGACGTGAAGCGAAACGTATCACTTGTCTGCACTGAGTCACTGACTGGGAAAATTAAAAGAGCTTTAATCGCTTTTCTTTGGTGACAACCAGAAATGGACACAAATGGTCGCAAAACATGTAATATTCTTTAAGTTGCATTTAGTAACAGGGCAGCTAAATAAACTATACATATACTTATGGAAAACAGCTAATCTTCAAATCGTCGCCTAAATAAATCAGTAGTCGTTTTCTGTAAGTATTTGTATAGTTTACATATAATAATGTAATACGAATGTGTATAAACTGATTTACATTCAATCGTGTCTGTTTTACTGTAATTTCTAATCAGTTATGTTTGGTGTAATGCACAAAGAGTCTAAATTGAAAGACAGTCTTTGGCTTCTGGTTATTCCAGTCTACATTACAGATAGCGCTCGAAGGCATTCTGGCACGGTAAGATAACAACATCTATGTTGATTTTGATTGTCGTGTTTGCAATGTCCATGACTATGGATGATATTCACTTAGAAACTTGCCACGTTTATGCTTTGATCAGCTATTAATATTAATTCCTACTCTTTATAGAATTCTTACTATTAAGGGCTTTTTTATGCGCACACCAATGAGGATATGTCTGGATGCTTTTACTTAACAGACCCTTCAGGGAAACCAGGCAGGAAAATCTTAAGCAACAACAAGTTCAAAGAAAGAAACTCTTGGTCAGTGCATGAGTTACTATCAGACTGAAACTGTACCACAGTGGTTCCCGACAAAATTGACTGTACTCTTGGAAAGTCCCGGACGTTGTCAACAGCAACCTCATGCCTGGTTTCCAATTGTCAGGTCAAATATTTTCCCGCGGAAAGACAAAAACCTTTAAATCCTGAAACTTTTTTGCCATGGAAATACAAAAACTTTAACCCTGACAAAATTTGAAAATGAAATCGAGATGGACAGATGGGCATTTGGAGCCAATTTCAACATATAAATCCCTGCATTCGGAATGGGATACGATAAATTTAATAAGTAAAATCTATCTGGTACATGAGCCATGCTCAGAAAATAAAATCGCAGGAACGAATGGATGGACTGACTGACTGACAGAAGGGACCCATTTCAATATCATACGCCATATCCCATAAACTTTGATTCAAGTAAGCGATATTGATGAATTGATTCAATTCCATCGCAAAAATCAATTTATGATATGTCTACCACAGTATTACCAAATCATAAAATCAAGAAATATTTTCAAAACGACAAAATATCATAAATAATTATTCAAAACAATAGATCCAAATCAGCTTATGATACTTAAATAACATGCTTCAATCAACCATATCTTAAATTTATCATAAAAAGAATAACATGATCTAAACAACCATACATGCGTATCTTTATAACATAACATGAGTCAACCAACCATATCTTAAATTTAACATAACAAAATAGCATGGTTGAACCAACCATAACTTTAACATAACAAACAGCAATATTGCTAACATAACAAAATAAATTTTTTAACCAACCATATAGCTAACGTAACAAAATGACATGATTGAACCAATGCTAACGGTCAAAAAACATGATAAAACCAACAATATCACTAACGTAACTAAATAATAAATCCAATAATGAACTGCTTCAAAACATATTGATTGTCCTAATCATTAAAATTCAAATATAAACACAGAAACCAAACTAAGCAGCCGTAGAAATCACATGCAAGGGAGTCAAATCTATTAACCAAATTAATGAATTAAAAACATGAAAGAGTTAAATATGCAGCCATAAGCCTTGTATGATAATTAGCATAAACTATTTAACAGTAAGCTTATTATTATTATAAAACTGAAAAAAGCAAATTTGAGCGAAGCCTGCGTGCATATTTAAGGGACACTAACCCCATCCATCGTTCACAAGTCACTTGACAAGTAAATCCATGTGAACTAATCTCCAATCCAATTGTTTAATGTCTCATATTTCTTGCGCATCAATAACTTCACGTACAGATTGTCACAAATTTCACCCAGTTTTCCTTAATACTGTCAAGACCTCACAGTTAATCGCTACGGCAACTGGTAATGGATGCCAAAATATGGATTAAACTATACAGTCATTCCCGCTAAACTTTCGCTCAATACCTCTGTTGCCTAGTAACCAAGAAATGGCAACCATTGGATGAGATGAAAATCTATATCATTTGTATCTGCCATTCAATTGTCTTTTTCTCCCCTACTGCCCGTAAACAATAACGGAGTTGATTACTATAAACTTCATGGAAGGCCAATTTATAATAAGATTTCGGCTACTACTGTCCCGATATCAATCATAATCATATCCATAATCCTATAGAAAAATAAATTTGGCTATATTTCATAATAAATATCCCAGAGAGAATATTATTACATCAAATATAGCCAACTAGAGCTGGCTCGCTTCCTAGAAAAATCTTTGCGTTATTTTCGTGTTATATTTGTATCAGTAGGCCTGCATACATTTCAACATGTCTTGAAAAAAAACTAAGCCAAAGAATGGAGATTACACAACAGAATCAACAAGAATATTTTTGTTTTCATGCTTGTTTTTTGTACCAATTGTGAAAGCTATTCATTGTCTGAAAAATGCAAGCTCAGGGTTGGGGAGTTTAATGTCGGTATGTTAGAAATAAATACATACTATGAGAGTGGGAGAACAATTGGGTTTTATGTCCGCTCAACTAAAAATATATCATTCCGAGATTAACATATACTAATTCTATTTAGAGTTGGCTGTGGTGGCTCAATGAGTAGGAGGTTTTGGGTTCGCTCCTGGGGTTGGCCGAGAAAGTTCTGAGCCTTTCTATTTAAATGAGGGTGATATGGTGGGTGGCACATTGAGTAAGATGCTGGCTCGTTAACCAGGTTGGCTCCCAGTGTGTTGGTCGAGAAAGTTGACGGTCTAACATTCAGAATTCCTTTGGTTAAATAATAAACATTGAAGACGACGGAGAAAGATTTACTCTGTTTGTCTATATATCTAAAAGTACTGTCATAAGTGAGAGAGAGAAATGGGGTTTAATGTTCACTCGACATAAACTAGGTCATTTCGAGACTAACATATGTTTAATTTTATTTCAATAATTCGCTTGCGCATAGGGGTCTTTAGCAGTGGGAGGAAACCAGAGTACCCGGAGAAAACCCACGAGGTTGGACAGGCGACCCTACTCCTTGCCACGTACAACCGGGGATTCGAAAGCATGCCAGTTGACTCAATAGCATGCCGCATGATACAGCGCGCGCACACTAACCATTCGGCCACCCAACCCCCCACTGTCATAAGTACAGCACTAGTTACTTTGTTGGACAAACTGATTTGCCGACACAAACTGATTTCAACACTGGGTTAATAACATTCTAACATTGTTAAACTACTTTTTCGCTCATTTGGGGAGCTTTTCAAAATGATGTCAACGTTAAAGTACTTTTCGCCCATCTGGGGAGCTTTTCAAAATGAGGTCATAGTTAAAGCAATTTTCGCTCATATGAATAGTGCCATTTTAAAAGTAGTTTTCATTCATCTTGGGAGCTTTTCAAATTAATGTCATTGTTTAAGTTCTTTTCATTCATCTGGGGAGCTTTTCAAAATAATGTCATTAATTGACATTCAGTTCATCTGATTACAGGTCTAAACATTGGTATTATTGTAAAATTACACCAATAAGCCAGAGTAAGGGAGCCAAGATTGATATTAGGGTAAGACGTTTGCTCCCTAACCAGGAGCGTTTGATGACTGCATTGGACCGAGAAAGTTCATCCTGATTTTCCCCCTTGTCTGTGGTAAAGAAAAAAGGGCCTGGCAAGGGACAATGTATAGTCATTCGGACGTCCCGTGAACACACTGGCATGCCCCTTAAAGACCCATTAGCAGTTGGAATTCTATTATAAGAGTAGATCGTAGTGCCGCTGTCTGGGCAAAAATCCCTTCATTGCCCACTGTATCGCATATGCTTGTCTTTATTAGCCTGGTTAGGAGCAGAACAATAGGACGTTAAAGCTCATTTCATTTCATTTTTTACGGAGTAAGGAAGGTTGTATTATATACTTTTAACTTTATTGTATTTTTTTATAATCTATTATCAAGGTAATCTATTATACAGAGAGAGAGAGAGAGAGAGAGAGAGAGAGACAGAAAAATGGGGTTTAAGGTCCACTCGACACAAACTAGGTCATATTGGGACTAACATATGGTTTCAATTTTATTTCAATAATCTGCTTGCACGTAGGGGTCTTTAGCAGTGGGAGGAAACCCACAATGTTAGACAGTTGACCCTACTCCTTGTCACATACAACTGGAGAATCGAAACCACGTCAGTTTACTCAATGACAGACCTTATGATACAACACGCACACGCTAAGCATTCGGTAATCCAACTCCGCTAAAAGAGTAGGAGAAAGAGTCTGGACGTTCTAAGATTAATTCTGGTAATGATTATCTAGGAGTATTGATTGGCAGAGATTGGAAGAGATTGCGGACATTTTACCAACGGAAATTAACCGTGTCATTGTCTAATTTAAAGCAAAGTGGTCATTTTGTGGCCGACTTGGTTTAATTAGACGTCACCCTGACAACGAGATGCAATAATTAGAAAAGTCTGCTATCTATGCACTAATCACGTATCTAACATTTCTCTGGGGCTTGGTGATAGACGTAACCGAGCTATGGTCTGGGACATTTTGCTGGAGTAGATTGTAACAAACGAACTGGCAACCATTTTAACTGATATCCGACACGTTTTCAAACATTATCTTTGTGACTGATTTGATGTTCACGTTTCATTTCATCAGTTAATCATAAGTGACATTTCTCCCAACACGCATCAACACTCTCTTAACGATACATTATTCATTATGTAAGATTTAGATACAAAGCAAACCATTCTTGCTATAATAGTTCGAAAATAGATAATGTAAAATAAATAATTTGAAAATTTCATTCCAAATACTCTATTGTGAGCGAAGATATTAGTCTTAGAAGGTTTGACATAATCTGTGCAATAATTTCAAAAACTGTACTGGTTGTTCGAAGCTAAGTCTCGCTCTTCCATTTTTAGCTTCAATCAAATTAATCTATTTTATATCGGAGAAATCTGATGCCATTGAGAGTTGATTAAGGCATGAATAACTTAATTAATGTCTAATTAATAATTAAGATAACATTTCAGGCCTAAAGAAAGACCTGGAATACACAGATTTAGCTCTTGCATAATGTATGTTTAACATCGTCAAAATATGAGCACAGAATAACTTCCAGAAAGACGTTCTTTGATCTGTTTGTTCTGTTTATTTCCACGACATATGTTTCTCACATGCAGGAAGAAATCTATAACGGAGGACGATGGAGTTCCTTTTTCATTAATATCTTCAGATTCCCAGCACGTATTGCAAGTTAGCCTTTAAGAGCTTGATTGTGCTGTATTGTGCAAGACGAATTCTAACGGGATTCACGTTCCAATATCTTCCGCTAGAAGATCAATATACTAGGTGTCGATACTTCCGATCCACTGCGTTAACATCATGTAATATAACCCACTTGGCACGATACATGGTGAAATATTACACCTCAGACTTAATACATCATACTTCTACTCCTGTTAAATTTTACAATACAATAACAGCGACATAATACAAAATATGAAATGAAATGAAACGAAACGAAATTGAATATCCTGCTTTTTATTACCAACTGAGCTACTGAGGACGGCATAAGCAATACAGAGAAATTAAATGGTGTTTAACGTCCTACTGTTGTGCTCCGACTGGGCTAATGAAGACAAGCACTACCAAGTGATCCTTTATGCATGCAAATGTCTACACGGAACCTCTTTTTTTTGCCCCATCCGTACAACTAGCAATGCAGTGTGCTGTGAGAGAAATTTTGTTTGGATAGCGGTGTTTCTGTCAAATTTTTATCGAACTCCTACTGTTAATGGTTATTTTACCTGCATGCCATCTTATAGTACACATGGTCGCATTTTTTTGTCCAATCCGAAGAACTTGCATGTAGAAACCTTTTTCTTGGTCCTGGATATCTATCAGAATCTGTGGAATTTTAGTACAGATATGAAACCTTTTAATTTCCATTTTAGCAAAAAATCAACAAATTCCACACTTGAAATGACCTTCAGAGTTGCTGAATTAATGTGTGCATTTCAGACACATATGGCATAGCAAATGTTTTACAAGGAGCTGTAGAAGGGAGTTGTAGAACCATGTGCCAGGGAGAGAGAGAGAGAGAGAGAGAGAGAGGGAGAGATAGAGAGAGAGAGAGATTATGTATGTAACAATACAGATTAGTTAGCATGAAATCTGTGGAATAATCAAATATTAATTCATTCTCCATTTTCTTAATTTGATAATATATTTTGAGGGATGAGGAACGGAGGGCCTGACAACGACAGCTGTCTAGTTGTTTGGATGGGCCAAAAAACCGAGGTCCTGTGTACACATTGGCGTACTCGTAAAAGATCCCTTGGCAGTTGGAATTCGCTATAGGAGTAGGCTGTGGCGCCGCTGCCCGGGCAAAATTTCCCTCATAGCACACTGTATGGTGTATGCCCGTCACCCATTAGCCCAGGTCAGGTGCAGAAGAATAGGACGTTAAACCCCCTTTCATTTCATTTCATATCATTTTGTTAATATATTTTGAAGCGTTTTTACCCATAAACACTATAAATTTAATTATGTATGAGTTATAAGGTTTAATTCTTTGAAATTCTAATTCTCCAACAATGGCTAGATTGTTTTAATGCAACAATACATCTTACAATTATTATTTACATCTATATGTAACATATAAGTTACTGACATCATTCCAATGTCAATATAATCTTACATAAATTAATTTACTCATCAAGTTGAAAATTAAATTCAAACACCTACCTGCTGCATGTTGACGATTAAACTGAAAGCATTCCTGAGAAAATTGTAAATTATCCAATAAATGGTGTGAATTTTTAATCAATCCATTTTCGCTTTATTTGTGAAAACTTGCCTCGAGGAGATAGTCATTTTTGATAGCAACACAAATTTTAGAATTCACACAGATCCATAATTAAAATTGTATTTTTTTTATAAGCACAACCTTTGGGATATTTATCAGTTTAAACTGAATATATACTTTATCCAAATAAATTCATTTTTAATACACATTGAAAATATCTAACATGAATAAAAAATTATTCACACCTAAAACTGTATACTGTCTCTCTTGTGCATAAATTTATCACTTAACAGGCTTAGGAGCAAAAAATTAGCCGAGTTATAAGAATAATATATTGAATTCGACAAATTATTCATCCACCAGAAGTCAATCCTATCCACAAATCTATCACTTAACAGATTTAGGAACAAAAATTAGCCGAGTTAAAAAAATCAACCCATCTACGTGAGATTAGTAGATGGTAGTACACAGATGACATGAACATTGATGGTTTCAATCATAAAGTTTTTAGCTCCGATTAGCAACAGATACAATCATTTAATACGAAATAGAATATATTCTCTGTCTGTCGCTTAATGTTAATTTATTCAGGAAAGTCTGTTAGGATTGCATTTCCAGCTTGATATTTCTGTCTCCCTTGTGACAGCTGCAAGCTAAAAAAGCAGACCCAAATAATCTCTTGGAGTCGCAGAAGTCCTGCTGTTCTTTTAATAACTTGTTTGATGCTATTATATATATATATATATCTACACTTCACACAAAACATCCTAATCACTATAGAAACTAACAATAACATGTTACCATAGCAACTTTTTATAACAGAAAGGATTCAAATTTAATTTCAAACAGAGAAAAGAGCAAATTAAATCATATTACGGTACAGATGGCTGTTTTATGGTCGTATGTTGAAATATCAGTGTGCGAGAAAAATTAAACATGCATTACGTAAGACTTAGATAAAAGTGAGGTCCGTCCTTGCGATAATAATTAAACAAATAGATAATAAAAACGGGCATATGTTGAAAATTTCAGCCAAATTAGTTCATTCTGAGCCAAGATATCGGTGTAGTCTTGATTGTCATTTCTATCATTGTTATGATAATAAACAGTCTTGATTATCCACTATTTAATTAAATTATTAATTGCTGATCATGTTTAACTCTGTTTAAAATCAAATTCCTCTGATGATTTAAAGATGTAAATAAAATGTCTAATTTATGATTTGTATAACATCTGGGCTCAAATTGCATTAGGCCATTTTAGCTCTATAGGCCCCACCATTGACACTTGGGTATAACGTCTGAATAACCCCAAAATTCCTTCTTGGCCCTGAGGCAGTGATTTGAACCTAAGTCGTTCCTTTTTGATTCTATTGTTCTAAGTTGGGGGATTGGGTGGCTGAATGGTTAGCGAGCGCGCGCTGTATCATACGGCCTGCCATTGGGTTCCCGTGGCAAGAATAGTGTCGCCTGTCCAACCTCGTGGGTATTCTCCGGGTACTCTGGTTTCCTCCCACAGCTAAAGACCCCTACGCGCAAGCGAATTATTGAAATAAAATTAAACCACATGTTAGTCCCGAAATGACCTATCTCTCTATCTGTTCTTAATTCACAACCTCGTCAAAAACAAACCAATTACTAGACAAATAAACTAATTGGGTATAATTATTGATATCGTTAATGGTCTCGTCCACAACAAATCACTTCTCTTTTACTGAGAAGGTGATCCACCTTTAAGAAACTCAACAAAGAATAGAATATGTCCTGTTCAGAAACTCAATATAGAATGTTTAAAAGTATGCATTACTTCAGCGATGTCCATGACAATTCGTCGATCCTTACGTAATAATAGAATGCATTGTATGCCGATTTACCACCCTGGACATCTGCACAAATACAAATCACTTTAACGTAGATTTAAAAAAAAAATTATCTGATGACAACCCTTCTGTTTTTGAAATTAGTTATCTATGAGTGATGAGTAGCCGTCCCAGATTTCTCTCATGACGCGACTAGTTTCGATTATTTCGAACTCCTCAGGCCTTTATGAAAACGTGCAGATGTTCCCCTTTGTTTTTGTACAAATTTATATCAGAGATCCTAGAAACATTTAAAACTAATTCAAAACTCATCTATTTACCGCCTATTATGGCACCCAGTCTGTGTAGCGCCTTGAACATGCATACTCACATGGAACTGAGCGGGAGATAAATATATATATTATTATAATAATACTAAATAATGAATATCAACCGATAACACACAACAACTAACCACAACAAATACAAGACACCAACAACAATTTTCCCTGGCACCAAAAATAAATCTGACATACGGACGTTAGAATCTGTGTAGTAATCATTCGTAATGAGAATATTCAGGCACCGGAGAACCCACGCACTAACAATAAATTCTATTTTCTATGAAATATCAACGCTTGTTGGTTATAGACTGCCTGACATTTGAGGCGTCTGCTATGAATAATGATAATGGTTGTATTCCTTGTCGATGATGGAAAACTTGTCTGATATATATATATATTTGCCCCATTATTGATGTTGAGTGCCTGTAAGTCACAAACATAATCCTATCAAGCGCAAAACACACTCTTTACCCGTATAATGTAAAGTTCCTGTGTTAGATATAACCCCCCTTCCATTCCCCCACCCCACCATATTTAAACAGGCATTAAGCAAGAGCTTCCTACAACTTATATCTCGGGTCAGATCATGCCAATTATATAGTCTCCAAGGAAATGCTTCAGCTTTTATACATGTAACAAACAGTGTCATCGAGACAAGACAGTTGTCTTTTTTATATACTCTGCATCATTTGATCTTGGGTGTCTAAGCACTAATTTCGTTCACATTCATTCAATATCAAATCTTTGTTTAAAAATTCGTAAAAATCGTTTCAAAAATTACTATTCAGTTTTGATAATGAGGGTCTAATTTACAAGCGTTTAAATTCTCGATCACTCTTAAAAAAATAAACAACCCAATTAATTACTGATGTATCATGATTAATTTTTAAACAGGTCAGGAAATTAGAAAAATTGAACAAAAATTAAGCTGCCTAAGAAGAAATTGCACAAGTTAAATGTATAGCCTGATGGAAATGTAGTTTGTAAATTCCGTTTTATACGTGAAGTATTCTGGCAGGAATCATTTTTCATAAATCATACCTGCATCTATTCATTCAATTTCATAAACAAACACCATACAAATTATGCTAAATCTTTAAACACATGGCAGCCACAAAATAATCCAGCATGGTTGATGAAATTATAACACACTAGAAGAAAGCAGATGGCAGACGCAGTCAGGAACGTGATGTTGTTGACGGTCGAGTTCACGTAAACACATGTTGAATTTGAAACAAATCATGTTTTTATCTTGGGAGAAAAATCGGTAAATCTTGGCTAACTTGTCTCTGTAGTGGTCTGGTTCAGACGGCCAATGAGGTAATAACAAGACTTCCACGATAATCAGGTTATGTAAGTATTGGCAATGTGTCAGCGTGTTCCAGGTACCATTCTCTTCTGGTAAGACTTGACTCAATTCCAGCGACCAGCATTAACAAATGAAATGAGAGAGAGAGAGAGAGAGAAATGGGGTTTAACGTCCACTCGACACAAACTACGTCATTTTGGGACTAACATACAGTTTTAATTTTATTTCAATAATTCGCTTGCGCGTAGGGGTCTTTAGCAGTCGGAGGAAACCAGAGTGCCCGGAGGAAACCCACGAGGTTGAGAAGGCGCCCTTATCTCCATGCCACATACGCTCACACCAGGGATCGTAACCACAGCCGCAACAAATGAAATGAATTCTGGACCTTTCTACACCAACTGGGCTAATGGAGATTTTCTGGTGGTAATACTGTAATTCAGCTACCATTTAATCGTGGAAATAAAATGGGGTTTAACGTCCTACTCTTCAGCACCTGACCTGGGCTAATGGAAGATGGGCATACGCCATACAGTGTGAGAGAGAAAATGGGGTTTAAAGTCCACTTGACACAAACTAGGCCACTAGGCCATCCCCCCCCCCCCCCCATACAGTGTGCTATGAAGGAAATTTTGCCCGGGCAATTCCAAGGGATCTTTTACGTGCACGCCAATGTGTACGCGGGACCTCGGTCCTTGTCAGGCCCTCCTTCTTCATCACTGACAAGGGGAAACAATGCCGAAAAATCGAGATGTACTTTCTCAGCCAATGCGGGGATCGAACATCCAAGCTCCGTGCCCACTTAGCCACCGTGTACATGTGTCTAGATTTTTTGCATTAATCTAATTTTCTGACCACTGTTCAAAAATTAATCCTAATACATCAATAATCAATAGGGTTGTTTATTTTTTAACAACGATTGAGAAATTATAAAACACATCGTATAAGTGGACACTCATTATCAAAATTGAATGGTTAGCTTTAAACTGGACACCAGTACAAATAAGATGATATTTGGTGATTTGAAATGATTTTTACAAATTTTTAAACATAGATTTGATACTACAGGAAAAAACCTTTTCAGCTTCATGTACGATGTACGATGTACGTACCATTAATTTAATAACACACAAAGGAAATAAGGTAAGCAAAAAAAACCCAAAATTGAGCTTCCTTATAAATATATCTTGTTGTCATAGTAACCAGAATATTAGACACATAAAAAACAATTTTGTAATTGGATTAAAGTTTAATATATGTCTGTGAACATAAGAAAAAAATGAAATGACATTTTAAAAGATGAAATTCAGTAAGCAACAATTATTACATAAAGAATATCTGTTAACTGGTTTAACACAGTTTCCACTGCTTCCTTCATTGACTATGTCTGGAACAACGTCATAGTACCATTCAAGCAAGATTACTTTCAAAATTGCCGTCATGAACAAATGAATTGTACACAAAAATAGGGAAATAACAAAGTAGCCCCGAGATCCCCAGTCCCCTCATATAAAGAATTACATGTACACAAAGACGTTTTACAGCTGAGGCGATGAAAATGTATCCTAGTTAGGGGGGGGCCCTAAAGGCAGACAAAAGGGCCCCACGCCTGACAAAAGGGCCCCTCTGGCCATGGGAAAGGTCCCCGAGTCTGAGTCGGTCGTTTTTTATTCACTGTTACTGTCGAATGCATTACTGAATGAGAATACAGTCATTGAATTTGCATAAAAATCATCAATTAAGACGGTTGATATCACTCGGTTATAATATGGATCACAGATGCAAGTGTAGTGGATACTTTTGCGCCTTCAGAGTTGAAGGGGGGTTGGGATGGCCTAGTGGTCTAGAGTGCCGCGCTTCGACGTCTAGCTGGCCGGTCACCTCTGGCTTGCGGCTGTGGTTTCGAGCCCTGGTGTGAGCGTATGTGGCATGGAGATAGGGGCGCCTTCTCAACCTCGTGGGTTTCCTCCAGGCACTCCGGTTTCCTCCCACTGCTAAAGACCCCTACGCGCAAGCGAATTATTGAAATAAAATGAATCAATATGTTAGTCCCAAAATGACCAAGTTTGTGTCGAGTGGACATTAAACCCCATTTCTCTCTCTCTCTCTCTCAGAGTTGAAGTGTTTATATAGTCAATATTTATGCAATGTAAACCCAAGGGGCTCGAAGGATTTATAGTAGAACATGATAGTGTATGTCAACAATATGTTTACACATAAACTTCAAACGGTTTCAAGATAATCTTGGTACAACCTATCTCTGTAGGACTAATAAAACTGTCTTAGCAATTAACATCAGGGGGGTGGGGGTGAAATAATTATTGTTGGCACAAAATAAACATGTTTTAATAAAAATAAATACACTTACAAATTAACCAAGCAATATAACATTTTACAATCAAGACAGACATACACGACTCATAACGTGCAGGATATGAGGGAAATTTTACCCAGACAATGACGCTACGGTCTACTCTTATGTAGAATTCCAACAGCTAAGTGTTCTTTAACATGCACGCCAATGAGTACACAAATTGGCTGTTGTTACATGTATTTGTGGGTGTGGTGCTGTCATCTTGCCCATAGACCAAACCAATTTGAATTCTTATTTGCTATTTTTTGGGGAACAAAAGGAATTTAAAAATAGGTGGGTGATTGTACATGAAAATCAAGCAGCTAGTAATTAAAAATAAATGGGGTTTTATGTCAACTCGACACAAACTAGGTCTTTTCGGGAGTAACATATGGCACAATTTCATTTCAAAAATTCCCTTGCCTTGAGGGGTCTTTAGCAGTGGAAGGAAACTGGAGGAACCAAAGAAAAACCCACACGGCTGGACATACAACCCTAATCCCTGTCACGAGTCAAAACCATGTCATTGGCTTAATGACAAACCTTTTAATCTAACGCACACCCCAGCCCCCTTCCCAATTGTATATAGGTGAAGCGCTATGTAACGAAACTTACCGGTGCGGAGCCGTTTGGTCTCTTTTCCACCGAATATTTCCCACTTGACATTTTATGAATTTTCCTCAAAACAACTTATTACCTTCACAAAAAGTCTCAAAAACCAAACTTCTCAAATTTATTTCAGAATATATTCAAATTGTCATACATGATCAGCCGAAAGTTGTTGAATGATAATAGCATGAATAATATTAAAACTGTTCAACTGCACAAAGAAAAGTTAAAAAGACAAAGCTTTCAAAATGTTGCATTTCTCCACAAAAATAAATTTTGTCTAAGTTTTTAAAAAAAAGTGAAAAATAGAGAAATGTTCACTTTATAAATGTTTAAATTGATCAACACATGTAAAATTTTGTTTTAAGTTTGACGGTCACAAGATAATATATAAAAAGTTAATTCATGGACTGTGTTTAAAATCCAGTAACACACTGTGATATCATGTATCAACATAAAAACAACGTCTACAATCTGTGTTTTTTTACAGGATTTCTATCAAATGTGACTCCAACAATACACGACCACATAAACCACGAATAGATAGTCCTACAAGTATATGAAACTCTCATACCAGGGGAGCTTGTTGTCATCAATAGGGACTCCGTAGGGAGTCCCTTATATATATATATAAGATAAGCATTTGTGCCACTTTACAATGATATATAATTACACCCTTCAATATATAACTTTATCAGAACACTTGGGGGGGGGGGGGTCAAGTGGTTGAGCGTGAGCTGTAATTCATTTCAGTTAAATTAGTAACAAAGCTTATGTATGTAGAGCATATTTTCCCCTACATTAATCAAGATAACGTCAAAAAACCAAACATAAGAAGCTTTGCCTTCGTTTTGGACTCAATCCAATCTAGTCCTACGTGTAATTGTATTGAGCAGAACTGTTGTCCAAAGGAGAGAGAGAGCGAGCAAGGAGGTCAGCTGCCTCTCCTACACGTACACCCCTTTCCATTGGCCGCAATACAGAGCCAACGACCAGATGCCCAGATCAGTATGGGCGTTCCATGAGGCCAAGTGACATTGGTTAGCATGCTGATCTTGCCCCCCCCCCCCCCTAGCTACAGGCATGTGCAGCACCTGAATCTATCAGATTCCTGGGTAAGCCCTTGACCCTACGACAAACTTGACATTGTCTCCAAGGACTCTCTTTGTTCTTTTTCCTGGGTTAGAAAGTTGAAAGATTGGGAGGGTGAGACAGATGAAAAGTTGGGCGGGGGGGGGGGGGAGACAGATGCAAGGTTGGGTAGGTAAGACAGACAAAAGGTTGGGTGGGTGACACAGATGAAAGGTTGGGTGGGGGGGGGACAGATGAAAGCTTGGATGGGTGAGACAGATAAAAGGTTGGGTAGGTGAGACAGATAAAAGGTTGGGTGAGTCAAACATATATAATATATAAGGTTGGTGGGTGAGACAGATGACATGAAAAGTTGTGTCGGTTGAATTGTTGGGTGGGTGAGACAGGTGAAAGGTTGGGTGGGTTAGCCTGATGCAAAGTTGGGTGGGTTAAAAAGATTAAAAGTGAATTGGGTGAGACAGGTGTAATAATCAGGAAAATAGATGCATCACTGGGACTGTCAGACAGATTTGTCACAAAGATGTTCTCTGTGTGAGCTAGTACTTGTAAAACGAAAGACATGTTACAATACATAAAATGTAGCAAATATTTTATTGTTGGTTTTATTCTCTTATTGATGTTTACAGTATGTGTGTGCAGGTGCATGAAGTTAGACTAATTGTAGAACATGTGTGTTATCTCCCTTTGTTATTTTGTTCTTGAGTTTATTATCGTAGAATGGTACTATAAAAAGCAACTTGAAAGTCATTCCTCAGTAAGGCGAATTGTACCTGTGTTTTAAAGTCATTCATTGATTCAGCTAAATGTACATGTGTTTGTAGTTTGCTGAGTAGACAAAATAAAAAAGTACATGTACTTGACTTACTTTTACTTACACACTAATATAATAAACCTTTTCTTGATTTCACTTACCTGAAATATACAAAATATAAACAAAATATAAACAAAGTATAAACAAAATATAAACAAAATATAAAACAAATATATATCTAGAGGTACAATGTCTTCATTGCAGGAAGAATTTCTAAAATAATGCTGAAAATGATTCCTACAAGTACCAATATTATTGTAATATAATTTTCTTCCTACCACACACCAGATTGTATTAGATTGTTTAACTACAGGTTGAACAAAGTTGTTTCCCTTGAATATAGTACTGCATTTGTGAACAAAGCTGTATCTGTATATAGCGTATCGTGAAGAAGTGTATGAAATAAAAATGGCCTTTAAAATGCAACTGGTTCGTATTTGTATTATAGACATGTTTAATTGATTGGTAGTAGTCTGGGATATATGTATTCTAGACGATAACTTTGTGTTACTTTAATTGTTTAGTAGTAGTCTGTGATTTTTGTTCTTTAAATTTGTAAATTCATTCATGGGATTCTGAATAACCAATATGATAGAATAATGTGCATCAGCATGAGTATGAACATGTGCAGTGTGTATCATGTAAAACATACAGTATCCATGGCATTGATCTTAAGGAAGTGATGATTAATCAACTAGATTGAAAAACATCAAAGCTGCACCAGTTTCCCTGGGGTCCACATGAACACAGATAAAATGATATCAGTATCAGATTCCCTCTATATATAGATTATGGCTGATTTTCATTTTAAAAAATAAAACCTAATGGCACTGGGCACTGTGACTTTACATGAATATGCAACTTAAAATCACTGAATGCTATTCTCAGTTTCCATGGCGACAATAATTAGTTTTGGCTTAACTTTACTCTAAATTGATTAAAGGGCCATTAAGGTAAGATTAGATAAGTAGCTGACCATTCTCCCTATAATAGTTAAAATACAGATAATTAAAACAGAATATGCTGAAAATTTCAGTCAAATTGCTTCATTTTGAACCAAGATATTATAGCGATATGATTTCAGGCTAGACTCTATACAAAGTGTCGATTATCTACATTTGCGTATTTTTATGTTAAATTATCCTTCACAAAAATTATTTAAATCCACTACATATCATACGCTAACAATTACATCAAGACTTGGTTGTGGTCTTGATAAGTAAATTAATGTCCAATTAATGATTTATATAACATTTCAGGCCTAAAGAAAGACCTGCAATAGGTAGATTTAGCTCTTGTATAATGTATCTGCCAACTTGGGTTTAATCAGGTTAAAAAAAGGCCCATCAGATGTTTTTATCCAACAATTATAGCAGGCGCGGATCCAGAGGGGGGGTCCAGGGGGTCCGGCGATTTTATTGGCGATTTTTAGACCTGTAATTTTGGAATTTACCTTCTGGAAATACGTCAGAATGCACCAAATTGAATCTTATTTACCAAATTGGTTGAACGCCTTCGGCGCTGGCGGTGGTGGACCACGCCCACCGCAATTATCAAACCTAGACCCCCCCCCTGCAAAAAATCCTGGATCCGCGCCTGATTATAGGTATCACTAGGTTTTTTATATCGTTTGCAAAATGTTTAATACATCATATCTTAGTAAAAACATAAAAAATTTGACCATTTTGCGGTTGATATTCCTTTTATTCTTTTAAAAAATTTAACTTCAACAATTCTGTCATTTGCAAGAATTCAAAATCCATCAAATATCAATCAATAATTTGAGATTTCTGAATACATAAATATTCAATCTGTATGAAGAATATTATATGTAAATAAAATTATTAATAAATATACTAATAATCGCAGGTGTCTCTTAGAACAACTTGTCACTCTAATTGTAAAATAACATTTAGATCATCTGATAACAGCCTTGATTATTGTACAAGGTGCAAAAATAGCATGCAATCAGAATCATATGGTGGAATGGTACTGGATTGGGTTTAACATCTCTTCAACAGAGTACAATGGTTATTTTTGAGACAGATATACATGTTATTCATTAGAAATAACACATGTTATCACACTAAATTGTATGGAATACAAGTTACTCCAAGGATTTATTTCAGCGACGCCTCGACGAGGGTTCTTCAGTCTGCAGTTGAAACGTAGCTGAAAGAAATCCTTCAAGTAACTAGCATTCCATATAAATGTCATGTGTTATGTTATCACACTGTTGACAAATGAGCTTTTTACCTTTAATGGGGGGTTGGGATGGCCTAGTGGTCTAGAGTGCCGCGCTTCGACCTTTAGCTGGCCTGTCTCCTCCGGCTTGCGGTTTCGATCCCTGGTGTAAGCGTATGTGGCATGGAGATAGGGACGCCTTCTCAACCGTGTGGGTTTCCTCCGGGCACTCCGGTTTCCTCCCACTGCTAAAAGACCCCTACGCGCAAGCGAATTATTGAAATAAAATTTAACCATATGTTAGTCCCGAAATGACCTAGTTTGTGTCGAGTGGACGTTAAATCCCATTTCTCTCTCTCTCTTTACCTTTAATAATTGCATGCAGAGACAAGGGACAAGGTAATAATAGTCCAGAGCCACCCAATCCAACAGTGAGAAGGAATGAGGTAGCGATAGCCAGACATACATTTCATGGAGGCATCCAATCTAACAGTGACAATTGTTTCAAAAACAAAAAAGTAAGAAAGAGAGAGATAGAGGGACTAATATACATGTATGGTTCAATTCTATTTCAATAATTCACACATGGACATGGGTCTTTAGAGGAAACCGGAGGACCTGGAGAAAACCCACGAGGTTGGACAAGCAACCCTACTCCTGGTCACGTTCAAGCGGGGAATTGAAATCACGCCACTTGACTCAATGACAGACCTTGGTATTCATGTACATGCATTACATCATCAGACCACCCTTTTTAAAGATACATTATGTAAGATTTAGATAACGAACTAGCCATTCTTTCTACAATAGTTCGAAAGTAGATAATGTAAAATAAATAATTTGAAAATTTCATTCGAATTACTCTATTAGAAGCGAAGATATTAGCCTTTGAAGGTTTGACAGACGTGTGCAATAATTTCAACCACGGTCCACCATATTTGATTAAATCGAAGGATCGCTGAACCATTCCAATCTGTTTAATATCGGAGAAATCTGATGCCATCGAGAGATGATTAAGGCCTGGATCAGTTAATTAATGTCTAATTAATACTTTAGAAGACATTTCAGGCCTAAAGAAAAAACGTCAATAGACAGATTTCGCTCTTGCATAATGCATGTTCAAAAAAGTATTGATTGCTTCAGTTTTTAAACACTCTCACAATCCTCAGTACCAGACCTTATACACATGTATAATTGTATCTTGGTAAAATACAAACTTCAGGCATCACTAACCCTCGGAACGCCACTGATCTTTCACCTCATTCCATTATAATAAAAAGAAATATCTTTCCATTCAAAGGATTCTTGCAGACAGCTACCTAAAGCGATTCTTTGCGCTTTGAAAACTGGCCGATATTTAATCATGGATATTTCTTGTGTTTTTTGAATTCTATAATCTTCCAAGAAGCCCATGGAAAACCAAATAATGGAAGAGTCAGTTGTATTTGTTATCTGCAGACTGATTGTTAATGAATTCCACCACAGTTTCTAGATTAAATTCAGGAATCTAAAATCAAATCAGTCATAGGGACTTGACTCGTATTCCTTTGAGATTTGTTCTAATTTATCAAAACGTTGGCGCCATTAACCCCCCTGACACTTCAATTACATCAAAATGTAAATTCTTACAAAATATGCAAATTTTATTACCTCAGGACCAACTGGTTAATTTATCATGTGACATTTTATTAGAGAGAGAGAAATGGGGTTTAACGTTAACTCAACACAGATTTGGTCATTACGAGCCTAACAAATGGTTCAATTATATTTCAATGCTTCAGGTCTTTTCTAGTGAAAGGCAACCTGAATACCAGGGGAAAAACCCAGGAGGTTGGACAGGACGGGAATTGATATCTTACAACTTGACTATATAACAAACCGTTTGATCCTACATGCAGTTTGATCCTACATGCATGCGTTCACTATTCGGCAGATCCAGCAATTTTTGCAGGACAGGGTTTACCAGGCTCCAGTTAAGGAAACTTGACAGTTGACATCATCATCTCTAAATTACATAGGCATATACATTGAGCTTTTTAAAGAGAGAAATCCAACACCCGTTTAATGTCAACTTTTATCATGAATTAATAGGATTACATTGTGATTCAATTTAATTGATGCAAATATTCAATTGTGACATATATCACATATGTTTATATCATTATTTCGCGCTTTGGATGCCCCTCCCATCCCACCATCAGATGATCAAGGATGAAGCACATGACCCGCACACTTTTCTCATAAAGTGTTGTTTATATGTAGCTGATCAGGGTGAGGTCCTGCCCTCCACCCCACCCTCCTGGATCCCCTTCCTGCATTCTTAGAACATTTTAATTCAAGTTTTCTTGAACGATGACAGACAACGGGAACAGAATGTGTAGATATGTTTACTCTTACAATTTTGTTTTCATGTAACTTATCAGGGTGGAGTTTGGCCCCTCCACCTCCCACCTGCCCCATCTGGATCTGCCCAGGCATTCCTAAAACAATTCAATTCAAGTTTCTCTTGAACAAGTACAGCGAACAGGAACAGACTGTGTAGGTATCCACTTCCTGATCAATAAACACAAATATTCTCTCATTATTTCACAGAAATACAAACATATCTCGCACACACACGATCATGACTTTCGTCTCACTTACACGTGTACTTCATATACAATTTATTTCCTATATTTGCGCTGCTTTGAGCAAAACAGAGAACAAATCAATAAAAAGATGTTAATATTATGTATATTGACTGGATATATGATATACTATTTTATATATATATAATAATAATGTCAGCCACATAAAAAATTATTATTCACTTTTAAGCTCCTCAACCATCACAGATTTTCTGAATCGATAAAATATTTAATATCATTGTTTACATTGTGCTTCAATTGTTGCATTATTAAAGAAGCTAAATCTCTAATTTTTAGGACCTAGAAACTCGCACAAATGTGTTGCAACGCTTTTAATAATGTAATATAAATATATATTTATAAACTGATTTACATTCAATCGTTTCTGTTTGTACTATACTTTCAAATCAGTTATATTTGGTGAAATACGCCAGAAATCTCAACTGAATGGAAATCTCAAGCGTTTTGTTATACCAGACAGTATTTGTTGTGCAGACAAGAATATATTGTCACCATTTGACATGACTTGTGGAATATATGTAACCTGAAACACATTATGGTGCACAATTTATATAACAATAATAAAATGTTTATTTGAGGGGGGTACTGCTATAAGTCAATCTGGTGTCTGCGATATGTTTCCACATACAAACTAGGTCATTTTGGGACTAACATATGATGCAAATGATGCATGGCTGTGACAGAAGACAGGAAGACCTGGAGAAAAAACATGATTTTGGGCAGGAGACCCTACTTCTTGTCACGTACCATGCCACTGGACTCAATCACAGACCTTTGGATCTAAAGTGCGTATGTTAGACCACTTGACCACCTCAGCCCTTGACTCCGAGGATAGAAAAATGAGGTTAAACGACCACTTGACACAAATTAGATCATTTTGGACTAACAGATGGTTTAACTTTATTTCATTAATACACATGCGCGTAGGGACTTTAGCAGTGGAAATAGACCTGAGAATCCATAGAAAACCCTTGAGCTTGAACTTGCGACCGTAGTCCTTGTCACGAACAAACTTGGAATCGAAACCATGCCACCTGACTCAATGACAGACCTTAGGATATAAAGTGTCCGCGTTATACCATACTCCATAAAATCACATGTTATATCACCTGACCACCCTCACCAGTGACCCGGAAGGAACTACAAATTACATGATTCTGGTCTAACTGTGATTTTATGATATAAGTATATAATTGTTTTAGGACTTTATTTAATTCCATTCTGGTCCATCGGTTTTTATCATTATTTTATTTTTATTATCATTCAGATCGATTAAAGATAAATGTCAACCAATTCCCCTTCAGACACCGTAAAAATCAAAGAAAATTTCACGAGAACCAGGCAACCGCATGAATATAAAGCTGGTCATGTGACAGTAATACGACTTTACGGCTGTCGTTCAATATCATTCCGCATATTTAGCATTCTGTGGTTGTTTTCTCGGATCAATATAATAATCATTGTCCACAATTATAGCCATAAAAATATCAAAATGAAATAGATATCAGAGAAATTATTCAACTAGACTTGACTACAGAATTATGTCGACAAATTTATCTAAAGGCAGCAGATCAAGTACATGCAGCATTATGCAGCCTGCTGACAATGAAAGAAGAAAAAAGCCATTGCAATAATTTGATACAGCCTTCTAACCCACGATACATGTATAGTTTTTTTGAACATGGCAGCAGATAGGCCCACATGCAACACAGCAGGACTATCGACAATGAAAGAAGAAATAAGCCATTGAAATAATTTGTGTAATTTTTTTTATGTAAGCAAAAACAATAAGGACTAAAATGAGATTTAGCTTCCTACATTTTTGGGGGGTTGGGATGGCCTAGTGCTTCGACCTCTAGCTGGCCGGTCACCTCTGGCTTGCGGCTGTGGTACATCCTATCAAGGCCTTCACGTAATACCCTGCATATTTCGGGGCTAATTTGGATTGGGTATTCACCCAGCTTGAGAGTCTATCACATTCCTCGACTGTTATGAATACCAAATCTACCTGTGACTTGTTTACCTGTGATAATCAAGTTCAAGGTTTGTTGAGAGTCAAGGTTTCCATGGAGGTCACGATGGCACATCCTCTGATTGAACGCCTCTGTTTACGTGTCTATAAGTTCAAGAATTGTGAAGTAATCTAGCAACTTCAGATGTTGTAAAACTTGCAGTCGTTACTTCAGAAACATGACCTCTACATGGAACCTTCGATTCTACCGAACGGCTAAAACAAATGCAAAGGCCAAATATCCTGCATCAATAAAACAAAGGGAAACAGCAACACAAATATTCAGAGAAACTTTCTCGAACACCACCCCGGGGGTCGATTGAGGTATTACACAACAAACAGAAGACACCACCACCGATTATTTTATTGGTACCCACAAATCTAGGTATTGTGCTCTATCTCTCTCCCTCCCTCTCTCTCCAAATCAATAGTGGTCTCTCTTTCCAAATTACTCCATGAACCCTTCAAATTAACATATCTTTCATCAGAACCATGTCATTTAGTTTTCTATACACGTATGTGGGAGTTATTGTCAACAATTTTTAAAAACCTTTTAAAGTGCGAATCCCGAATTTCATAGAATCTGAAAATTACAAGTTCGTATACGTATGAAATTTTAACGCCAAAATACAGAGGAATTGTGTATTTACCTTGTCTGAAAAGTTCAGTTCAAAATATTCAGTCGTTTGGACGTGAACGTCAAAATCGCACCACAATCAAATATCCGGACACTAGACTTTTTAAATAGTTCGGGCCAACCACTTGATAAATGCGACTACATGCGATACCTATTGTACACTTCATAAATAGAGAGCTTGCGGTAAGCGATAACATAAGAAATGCCACTGCGCACACTCAGCATGTAGACGCGTATTATCCAGGCACTTTTTAGGATGCAACCAAGACGCCGGTCTTCAAACACAGAGCAATACCGACAATTGGAAATTTTTTGAAAACGTATCACAACGCTTGAGGTAGTTGCTACGGGCTAAGTTATAAGTTATTAAAGGCCTTTCATACTAAATTAAGCAATTTTAAGCCCCAAAATGTAACTGGGATTATTCCTTTAATTCCAAACCGGCAGTCGCTATAGAAACCTAATCATTTCGTAACCATGCTTGATTTCCTTTCATTAGAACTTCTTTCATTTTCTTTTTTTAAACCATTATTCCGATTTCGGATGATTACATTTCACACAGGCATATATGAGATGGAAGTTAAAGACATTGTCATGACAACAATCGTAATGGCTGTCACGTCTATTTAGAGTACAGCACGCTCTGTTGCTTTTTTAAATGTCGACATCCATTATACTGTCAACTATTAAAAAGGCCCACGTATTATAAATATGACAGATATAAGTATCAAAATAAAATAAAAAATCATAGTGACAAACAAAATAAGTGACAATGCGTATCTTTTTAGATGTGCAAATTTCTACTTCTTCTAGGTTGTGTGTGATAGAGTAGCGGAAAGAATTGGGGCTTAAAGTCCACTCAACACAAACTAGGTCATTTCGGAAATAAAAAAAACAGGAGTGTGGGTATGAATATCGACTTTTTCTGAAGTACGATGCTACATGTAGATTGTGTGTGCTAGAACAACAGCCAGGATTCTGTGTGCCAGAACAACAGTCTGGGTTCTGTATGCTAGTACAACAACCTGGTCTGTATGCCACAAAAGAACAAAGTTGCTCATACGAGAAACACACAACACCTAGGAATTGAGGCCTGGTTCGCCAAAATACCAACTGGAACCTCTGATGTTATACACTTCAAATCTAACTTATAGCTATGATAAAACAAATATGGTTTTGGGGAGACAAAATAGCAACTTGAGCCACGTGTGATAATCAGTAAATTAGTTTATACACGAGAGAGACATGGTGTTAAACGTGCACTTGACGCAAACATGGTTATTTCTGGACTAATATACAAGTACATGTATGGTTCAGTTTTATTTCAATAATTCGTAGTGGTCGTTAGCAGTGAGAGAAACATGGGCACCTAAAGAAAACCCACGCGTTAAGCAAAACCACATATTACTTCATTGAAAGCTATTTCAAAAACATTTTAGTACAATGTCAAGCAACAATGAATGTTTAAGTATGTGCAGCAAGATCGCTTTAAATGGAAGCCAGTCTTCTATGTGCAATAATATTAATTTTATTTGTAAAAAGTATAACTTTAATAAACATGATGTCCTAAATGTAGGAATTTCTTCTGTTTTAAATAGAATAAATGACCTAGATCGTAATTATTATAGTGATGATGATGTAAGAACAGGGCTTACAATTCGAGAATACATCTCCTTCAGGGAATCTAATCCAAATGAAGCACTAAACCTGAATCAAATTATCAACTTTCTGTGTACTTCATAATCAAAGTGATATAACTATTTGTATATTGATTAATTATTATATATGTATAACCTATGTGTACCATGAGTACGAATAAACTATTATTATTATTAAAAACAGAAAGTTTTAATTACCAATACAACATACATGTATTTACATGTATAACTATTGTCAGACAGTACAAACCGCACTCTTATTATATATACCTGTACAGTAATTATAAATATTATAATACAAATTTCTAGACAACATATCTTATAATAACACAAGGTACAATTTTATGGATACACAATTACTGGGTTTAATACTTTGCGAAGTTTAAAAGAAGATACTCTCGTCTTTATCTCGTTTAGTATTAAACCCAGTAATTGCGTATCCATAAAATTGTACCTTGTGTTAACATGTTCAAGTACTAAATGTCAATCAAAGAAAACATGTTATACTGACTCTGAAGGAATCATTGCTTGATAAAGACTAGGAAAGCCTAGTAGAAACGTTGCTCAGTAATAAGCAATAATTGCATTCTATAGAAATGTGACCTGTTTATTTCCGATTCAATTACTAAACATCAATTACTAAACGAAAACAAAAGAATTTACTCTAATGGAAGACATAAGACCACCTGTGATTCAGGGTGGGGATAGTTCCGGTAATCAGTTAACAACCACATAATAAACCGGTAAATATGGTCTAGTATAGTAGGCCTACAATAAATTTACTTCATCAAACAGCTAATATTAAAATAATGAACTCCATGCGAAATAATTAACTCAACTTAATCAATGGTAATATGTACATGTATCACAATATATAACATTTAATTATCCTGTCAAATTAATCAACAATTTAAGACAACATGCAGTCAAGGAAGGATTATCCAGTCTCTTACAATTTAATTTGGCCATGAACATTGGCAATGGCTGTTGAATTACAATGGATTGGTGTTGTAAAGCCCTAACAGCACATTCCATGGTGAATGCCACACTGATCAGCAGTGAAAATTCGCTAGGACGCTACAATCACTGACAAGGATGACACTGACGCGACTTAATTAGTCTCCCGTATTAACTTTTTTCTTACGACAATTTAAATTCTAAAACATTTTTTGTATGTATTAGAAAAATAAATAAAGACGTTTGATGTATTTATAGTTAAAGAGTATTTCCTATTTAGTGTAAATGGGTATTAAAATGAGTAAAAGGCATCATTTTTCCTGGAGCAATTACGTCTTATGTAAACAATGCACGAGCCTTTGAGCCAATGATTGAAGCCGTGTGGTGTGATTGCACGTGTTGTGGACAGTCATCTGTGACAGAGATAATTTGTAAGTAATTCTCTATGAAACAGATTGGGTGAATGCCTGTGTTTATTAGTTCCTGTTAGTGTCAGAACCCTCACAGGCTTATGTGGAGCTCCCCGCCCCACCCAACCCCACTCGCATATGGTAAATGTTTTGTTCAGTGCCTGTGCCCTATTGACTTTTTATGATAACAGGCATTTTGAAATACTGATACATTTTTTTACTCTTTTAACACTTTATCTAAATATTTGACTGGTGTTAATTTTGATACATTTTACCTTGCGACACCTCAAGACAGAGAAATGGGGTTTAACATCCACTCGACACAAACTAGGTTAATTTCGAGACTAACACATGGTTCAATTTTATTTCAATAATTAACTTGCGCGTAAGGGTCTTTAGCAGTGGGACAGGGCATATGCCCCCCTCAGCCTCCACCTATGTGAGGGCCCGGGTTACTGTGCAAAAGTAGAACGATACAGCCCATTTCATTTAACATGTAGCACATTATCTTAATGTAAATTTTTAGAGCTTTATAGGATTTTATATGTATTTCTAATATAATCTAAATTTAATACAGATATTTTATATTAGTTTACAATATTGATCAATATTACAATCTCCTTCCAAAATTGATTTATCAACAGCATATTAAAAATATTGTTGGGTCTATAATACTTGGAGTAATATACATGTATTATTACTGTTATTACAAAATTTATATAGCGCCCCTTTCACACATGTGTTCAAGGGCACTTTACACTACAGTGTAGCAAAAACATACATTCAAAAAGTAAATAACATTAAACATGTTAAAATCTAACAAGATGTTTAAACTTATTTAAATATGGTGATGAAAGTTCCAAAGTCATGCTAAGCAGATTAGCATGCATTAATTTGATTGACCGTGCCATTAGCCATCCAAAAGGTAAAATATTCAGTCAGAAATTTTAGATCAGAGAGAGAGAGAGAGAGAAATGTGTCAGACATTTTGGATTAACTTTGGAATGAACTCAAATACATATACATTAGCTCTTCCTAAAGATACATGAACATTAGTTAAGAGCTAACTCTGCCTATTGCAAGTCTTTCTTTAGGCTTCAGATGTTATAGAAATTATTAATTAGACCTATATTTACATGACAAGCTCAAAATCAACTTTGTTGACCCTCCGATGGCTTGGATTTAAACAGTCATCCATTTAATAATTAAATCAAAAATGGTTGACTAGACTGCTTATAAAAGGTCTGTTAAATTGAGGGTAGGGCCTACCATATGTTGTACGGTATTGAAAATTTCTTTTTTCTAAAATTTAAAGTTTTGGGGAAAATTATTGGGAGAACAGGTCTACTGAGGCTTAAGGTAAAATAATTCTCCCCCACCATCCACTAGTCATCTGTTTTTATAACAGAACTCTAAAAGACAAAATGTCAGGAACCTCTTGACTATTTCTACATATTGACCGTATAATTTATTTGTATGGAAGGATAAGTAAACAATATGAGAGCTATCCAATCAAGAGAATTAATCAAGGGACCCGCTAGCGCTATACTATTGTATTTGGCATGTTTTATATATATATATATACCATTACATATATCTGATAAAAGCGTATTCTAACTCACAGTATATTATTTCTAACTTTATGAGAGTTTGTAAATTGTAAGTATATGTAGGCCTCCAGTACATGTTTGTTCTTTGGGTCTCTGATATAAATAAACATTATAAAATGATAATATTATCTATAATACTACATGTATCTTTGACTGTCGTTTGTTTATTTGTCCGTCTCTTCAGGGTCAGTGGCTACATCATGTCCCCGAGACTGAATAGAGGTACATGTATAGAGAGAGAGAGAAATGGGGTTTACCGTCCACTCGACACAAACTAGGTCATTTCGGGACTAACATATGATTTAATTTTATTTCAATAATTCGCTTGAGCGTAGGGGTCTTTAGCAGTGGGAAGAAACCAGAGTGCCCAGAGGAAACCCACGAGGTTGAGAAGGCGCCCCTATCTCCATGCCACATACGCTCACACCAGGTATCGAAACCACAGCCGCAAGCCAGAGTTGACCACTAGGCCATCCCAAAATCTCGAATAGAGGTATGTATAGACCAGGCCTTGCGTTTTGAGGCGCGCGATCGCGCACGCACGCCTAGGCGCACGCAAACCGCCCCCGAGGTGTGTCTTGATCGCGCACGCCAGATTTTTGTGAACAAAAAAAAAAATCAATATTTGGCGAGGCTTATATCGCTGGCGAGGCTTATATCGCTGGCGAAGCGAATGCACAGACGATAATGTTAGTGAGAGTTGTCGGTACGAAATTATCTCCCTTTACCGGATGCGGAAAACAGCTTAGTTTCGAGCCGTAGATTTAACAACACCACAGATCGTATATATATAACACTTATAACTATGTTTCGAGTGCATGGCTGGATCGACTACCGCGTTATTTGTCATGCTTGATGGCCGGACATGTGAAGTCGGTACCTGAACGATTTATTTTTTCTGGCTGTCTTTGTTGACACCAAACTGATCCCGCAGTGAATATTCGCTTGGCCGCTACAATCACTGATAAGCATGACATCGACGAGACTTAATGAATTCGGCATATTAACTTTTTTACTCCATCAAATTAAATTCTCAAACATTTTTTTGAAGTATAAGAAAAATAAATAAAGACGTTTGAAGTATTTGTAGTTAAAAAATATTTCCTATGTAGTGTAAATGGGTATTAAAATGAGTAAAATGCATCATTTTGCCCGAAGCAGTTAGGTGTTGTGTAAACAATGCACGAGCCGTTGAGTCAATGCGCGTGTTGTAGACAGTCATCTGTTACAAAGATAATTCGTAAGTAATTCTCTGTGAAACAGATTGATTGGCCACCTTCAAATCGTGGAATTTTTCCGACGTTGATTATGACACTTTCGCACTCAAGATATTTCACTAAATGGCAACTTGGCCGGGTCTATAGGGGAAGGAAACCCTAGACCTTTTGTTGCTACTGTTGACAACCATCCCAGATACAACTACATTGTAAGTCAGTCGATCAAATAATCGTAGAAAATATATAGATGGCAATATAAAGCGCATCACAACAAATGAAATTGGATTTAATAGGAGGACCTGATAGTTCAGTGAATTCCCATTATTGTTAAAGCACACGCCCCAAAAATTTTTAGGTGTGTGTTTTAGGTGTGTTATCCACACGCCTGAAGATAAATAAGGTGTGTGTTACGCGCACGCCTGCCCCTGTACAAACGGCAAGGCCTGGGTATAGACTCTATACTATACTATAGAGGGAGCTCGGACTGGGGAGTAACATGGGCCTGGTGTCGAAGAAAAACCAATTCCGGTTTCAGAGTTATGCTACTTCCGATTCATGGCAATACCCGTTCTACACCGGGCCAACGGCTATAGATACTGTTACATACATAAACCTGGACTTGAGATATATTTTTATAAAGCTATTGTATTTCAACAAGGCATCAGATGCATGTACATGTACCACATTTCCTTTTGGAGAACTCACATAGTTAACACACAAGCGGGGGATTGAAACCACGCCATTTGAGTCAAAGACAAACCTTATAATGCAACGCTCACGCATTAACCATAACCATTCAGACACCCCCGCCCCCATCGTGCCCAGCAGTAGACTTGTTTCAGTTATTCATTCCTTAAATTCTATTTTATTATGTACAAGTACATCATCATAATGTGTTGCTTTTTATTATGTAGAAAATCTGAGGTGTTTTGTAATATACCTGTACCTATAGGTGTACCTGTCGTTACTTTGTCATCAATCATATGTCATCACATGACAGGTTTTATACAAGGTTTTTACCTGCATTGTACCTACATCTTTTATCTACTACAATAAAACATCTCCCCTTGAATATACATGTATTAAATATCAGTCTAACATTATTATACAATATATAAGTTTACACATTTATTTTATAAAATAAGTTCAGTAAAGCTGTTTTCTTTGAGTTATTACAGCACGGATTACCTGTACATGTAATCATACATCGGAAAAATTTAGCAACTATATCATATCTCAACTATAATTCATGTACATGTATCTCAACGAATTATCAACTACCATACCTAGCTGTATCTCAACTATCATGTCAACTAGAAATATCAACTATCATACATGTATCTCAACTAGAAATATCAACTATCATACATGTATCTCAACTATCGTATCTCAACAAGAAATATCAACTATCATAAATGTATCTCAACTAATTATCAACTATCATACATGTATCTCAACTAATTATCCACTATCATACATGTATCTCAACTAATTATCTCAACAAGAAATATCAACTATAATACATGTATCTCAACTATCATATTTTAACTAACTGGGGGTTGGGTGGCCGAATGATTTACCATGTACACTGTAAATCCCAATTCAAGGTCTGTCATTGAGTTAGGTAGTGTTGTTTTGATTCCCGACTTGTATGAGTCAAGTAGGGTCACCTGTCCAACCTATGTGGGTTTTCCCATATCTAATTACTGTCATATCGTTATTACATGTATCTGAAAATATCCATTTGTATTAAGTCAATATTTCAGATGATTGCCTGGAGCCAAAATTGTCATACATGTACATGTAGCTTTCTGCAAATTATACAGAGAATATTTGGTCTATTTACAAGTCTGTAACACAATATCATCAACAGTCTTCGACATTGCAAACATGACTTATTGGTCCGCTTAATTCTACATTGATGTTGTTACCTTACCAGGAAAAGATGGGCTTCTGATATCTAATATTTAAGACAAAATGAAAATTTAAAATTGGCATGCGAATCACGTGTCAGAATGCTTTTGAGAAGAATTTGTAATGAAGTGATTCAATGAACTAGGCCTAAAATATCCCACACGAGAATACTAGCGGTGTAGACTGGAATAACTAGCCGTCAAAAACTGCAATTCAATTTGAAATAACTTATTCGAAATTAGAATAAAGACCTAGTCGGTCGAATGTAAATCAGTTTATATACATTCATAATACATTGTTATATGTGTTGCGACTCATTTGTGTTAATTTCTAGGAGCCAAAGAATAAAAATTTTGCTACTTTAAATAGATTTTACAGTACAATGTATCTATCTGCTTAATATTCCAAAAGAGAGAGAAAAAAATGGGGTTTAATGTCCACTCGACAAACACTAGATTATTTGAATAATTCACTCTTGCACAGAGGTTTTTAGCAGGGGAAGCAAACAAACCAGAAGACCCTGAGAAAACCCACTATATAGGTTGCATGGACAGACAACCCTAGTCACATACAAGCTTCGGATCGAAACCACACCGCAAGACTCATTGACCAAACAACCACCCAACTCCCAGTATTACTCCAAATCAAAAGGCAATATAGATTTTCAAGCATAGGTGTGCTATCCAGGCAAAATTCACCTCACAGTATACATGTAGTCATTGAGATGGGACAAAAAAAAAAACAAGCTCCTGTGAACATGTTGGTGTACACTTAAAAGAAACCTTGATACAATGTCCAAGCAAAATTCATCTACTAGCCAGTTTAGAGCAGAAAAAATTCACCCCCTAGTAGAGTAGAGTCATAATTATTTGAAGCAGACTAGTACATGTACATGTAGGAGGATGTTACACACCATTTAATTGTATACCTCCTGTGAAGTATAAATACATTTTATCATTTTTTTCACAGGTGTCACACCCACGTATACCACAGTAACCACAAAACCTTTATATTTATCTTTAATCCCATCCTTCCACATACTGTACATACACAAAAAACAATAAACCATTTATAACCTGATATCCTCCATATAATTTACTTATACATCTTAAACTAATCTTGTTACAAAATCCATAAAATAAAATAATATGAGGGGTGTTCAAATTGAATCACATGTCAAATAAAAAAAACAATCAAAAAATTCTCTTTGTCTCTAAAAAATGTTTTAAATTAAATTTTCTACCTCCATTGGTGGCTGTTTGTTTTTTTTTAATTCATAAATAATAATAATAAAGATGTCTTGATGGTATATTTATCAGATGTCTAATTATCGACAGCTTAAAATCTACATACTTGCTTCAATTTAGTAAAATTGATTATTTTACATTTAATCAAGAAACCAAAACAATGAAAAGAAGATAATTTCCCTGCTTGGATTCAATCGATTAAAACTGCAATAAAATGTCACAGTGACTTTACGTCAATATGCATCTTAAAACCACTGATCGCTATCTGCATTTTTCAGACTCGTCTAATTTTTGACAACTTAATCTTCGATACAATTTACCCAAATTAATTATTTACATTTAATTAAAGTAGCATTAGGTAAGATAAGATAAAAAACTGACAGTGCTCGCTAAAATAGTTTTAAAAAATACATGCAGATAATGAGAATAGAATATGCTGAAAATATCAGTCAAATTACTTCATTGTCAGGCCCGGATCCAGGATTTTGTCAAGGGGGGGGGGGCATACATTGGAGGAAAGGGTAATGTGTTGCAACCTTGAATTGCTTGGGCGGAGACAATGTGAAAATCATGTTTATATCATCTATTAAAGAGCAGATATGTGAACTACAACAGTAACAAAGCAAACTAAAACGAAATTCAACTATGTCACTGCGGGTGACGCGTGCCCACGGCCCCCTGAACCCCACCCCCCCTGGATCCGAGCCTGACTGTGAGCAAAGCTATCAGCGATACAATTTTGGTCTAGCCTCGATGTCATTACTACTGTTGGTATGATAATAAACAAAGCCTTGACCATCCATCTCTACGGTTATTTCATCAACCACAAAACATGTATCACGATTGACCATCTCAGGATTCGTGTACTGAATCATGAGATGCTGAATCGATGTATCGTGGATTCTTTTTCACGTTTTTTTTTTTGTCGCTTAAGTGAGTAACCTGTCACTTCAAATTATCCAAACCTGTCACTTCAAATTATCCATGTCACACATTACCCACAGCCGCCCACAGGTACACAAACACTCTTGAATTGTTTTGGTCCTGATTTTGATCCACACCAGTATCGTGATATGAAACATCAGCAGGACTCAACATATCAATTATTCATTTATCCCGTTATTTTCTTAGTAAATATTGACCTGGTTATATATTGTGATATGAATCGTATCGTAGCACCTGAACCGAAATACCCAGCACTAATAGAAACAGGCCCATAAAAAGATTAAACAAAATGCTTGCTTGTGTATCTCATCTGCAGAGTGTGGTATACATGTACATGTGCTTGTATAAGATAGACTTTCATTTTATCATATCTTTGTAAATACTGAACGCAAATTAAACATATTTGGGACGCCATTTCTTTTTAGAGATTCCACTTTCACAATAATATGGTCATTGGCAAGGGATGTGGAATCTCTTAAAGGACGATCATCAACTCTAAATACAAATGTACTTAGCTTACTAATGAATACAGTCAAGCGACAAACCAATGTTAGTTTGTTAGTTTTAGGCAATAATATAACTATCAAACTGACGAAACATCCTGTTGTGTTTTGTAACCGATCAAGGAAATCTGATTATAGCTCTAAATTAACTGTAATAAAAATAAATGTGTTAACATGGCATTCCACACCCCATTACTTCCCCAATCAACTCTAATGTTGGACAGGCGACCCTACTCCTTGTTCAGTGACAGATCTTATAATGCAATGCACATGTGCTAACCAAGCGGGGATCCCCTCATCCCACCCCCTGCTAAATGAAATAAAATGTGGTTTAATGTCCTACTACACCGATTGAGCTAATCATGACAAGTTATAGTTATTAGATTAAAACCACATTACATTGCCAATAATTATTTACACACCAGCTTAAAGGGGCATATTAAACCCCATTACATTGCCAATAATTATTGACACATCAGCTTAAAGGGGCATATTAAACCACATTACATTCCCAATAATTATTTACACATCCGCTTAAAGGGGCATACACTGTAATAATATTGATTTCTTTTCTTATTTCTAAAATCAAACTACTCCGCTCTAATGAAGGTTATAAAGTGCTTCAGTATTGATCGAGTCAAAAAGTAATTTTATACAAATATGGTCCATTTTTGGAGGAGGGGGGGATGGGATGATCAAAGTCAACAAATATTTTGGACTTCATTCTTCTTACCACATTTAATGATGCCTTACCACTAACAAACTGTTTGATTTGATGATATATTTGGACTAAAAACAAACTCAAACGAACTTATCTACATGTGTCAAAAGTTTGCTTGATATCTGTCTCAAACCTTTATAATCTAAAGAAAACTACACCATGACGCAATAATCCATTTTGAGCTTGTACATGTCGTTATACACTGTCCATTTACGGTATGTTTACATACAATATGTACCGGTAAGCCTCAGTAAATTCCCTGAATGTCAATTGTGGGATTTTCGTCAACATTTAAGACACATCAGAAAATTGTTTGATTATCGTCTACTGTACATATACATGTAAATATTTAAGTCTCAGTAAATTATTGGATTATACTTTACAAACTTCTTCTACTGTTTAATACATAGGGTCTATCTCATGTAAATACTTGGTTTTTCCATGGACCTTATAAGGTCCATGGTTTTTCCTCTACTTAATATTTGTTCTACTGTTTAATCTTAGAGTCTATCAGACATTTAAGACTCTCAATGTTCTCACAACCGTTAGCGATTAGATAAAAACATTAGAAGCACTCCTAATTACGTCACTCAAGGAGACAGGTCGTCCGTTACCGACAGCCATGACACCCTTCTATTTGTCCTGTGGGCACCCCATGGATGTTTTCCAGGAAACCCAGTATGTTTTTAGTAAGATATTGAGTAGCCTGCCAGTTATAAATGACAAATGTTTGTTAAGTCAATATTTGCTAACTTTTATTTCCTAACCCTATTGTCCCCATAACCCCTGGATCTATTATGTTCCTGTCCCATGTTTTTTTTTTCAAATCCCTATTCCTGGCTTCATTAGCCCAGTAGGGTCAGAACAATAGGACATTCAACTCAATTTCATTTCTTATTCTAATAAGACTTATCTGAATAAAAAAATATAGAATTTGAACTAAAAAGAATTAATCAAATAGTCTTAGACACAAGAAACGTACATGTTATTTATTATTATCAATTAGTAGCCTAGTATTTATAATGTAGCCTATATTAGATATAAAATCAATGTTGTAATGGCTACAAAATATTTAAATTACAGTGGCCTACTTAAGCTTTTGATCTTCTGTGCAATCTTTACCAGGCGGGCCAATACATACACGTGCCAATGTTTGGGAATTTATGCAAATTAGTTAAATCCTTCCGCGTTCGACCTGCTGCACAAATGTTATTATTGGCTAGGAGGATCTTACCGTTTCATTCACAAGACGACGATCTGATTCGTTGCTCTCCTCCATTTCTAGCTTCTCATACCGATAAGATAAGTCTAATTCAACTTTTCTTGGTTTCACCATTGCATATCATAACCCCATATGTTACGTTCTCTCGACAATAACTTTTCACATTTTCTCGTATTGTTTTCGCTCATAAAATTGTGTGACAGAGATTTTCCGTGTCACCAATAACGGCATTTTTGATTGGTCTGTCAGCGACTAGTCTAAATCCACCGCGGGGTAAATACACTCTGCGTACAGGTAAGCTAGTTTAGCGACACGATTGATTTTTTTTTATACAAAGAATGCAGTGTTCCGTCGATACAAGCAGTATATTATTATATGTAACAAGAATGTGAAAGATCGGGAAATGTGTCACATTTAAAAACCAGAGATCGATGTGAATTCTATTTTAACCTTGCAATAGTTTAACCTGCTCCCACGTGCTTAGTAATAGACTGGTCCTACAAGGGTTTTTCCAAAATTTCGGCATTTCTATTTATAGTATAACATTGCAACTTGCAAGTACGTGTAGCCTATCAGATACAATTTCTAGTCTTTCGGATGGTGCGTAAAATCGAGGCCCAGTACAAACGTTCATAAACTCGTTACTCAAAACTCAAAAGTTATTTCATTTTCTCGGGCATTCAGTTATTTGAATCGCTTTCTTGTCAACTTTCTGGCTCGCTAGCCTGGTGGAGGTCGAGTGTTCGATCCCTGCATTGGCCGAGAAAGTTCATCTCGATTTTCCGGCGTGGTTTCCCCTTGTCAGTGATGCAGAAGGAGGGCCTGACAAGGACAGCTGCCTAGTCGTTCGGATGAGACGGAAAACCGAGGTCCCGTGTACATATTGGCATGCACGTAAAAGATCCCTTGGCAGTTGGAATTCGATAAGAGGAATTCAATATGAGAGTAGGCCGTAGCGCCGCTGCCCGGGCAAAATTTCCCTCATAGCACACTGTATGGCGTATGCCTGTCTTCCATTAGCCCAGGTTAGGTGCAGAAGAGTAGAATGTTAAACCCCATTTCATTTCATTTGTCAACTTTGTGGCGGCCGTGTAGAAATGAAAATAAGGTTTAAGTTACCATACGTCCCGGTTTTACCGGGACAGTCGCGATTTTGGGGGTACTTTTCGTCGTCCCGTCCCGATGCCTCTCACGTGCCTAAATGTCCTGGTTTTTAAATCAGGTGTTTTTCAATTGGAAATAATAAAACCAAACACATAAACTAATGATTAATATTAATGTCTAAAAAACAGCGTTTGCTACAAACACTCTTCCTTCAGCACACCACTTTTGATCTAAATTGTTCAGTGCACAATACATTCGACAAACCTCGGCAGGCTCAGGTACCGTACATCTAGATTGGTAGATTTTAACAGGGTTTTCCGAATGTGCATAATACAAGCCTAAAACTGGACGGGTTCCTACAAATATATTACTAACATGTGACAATCAAAATAATGCTCGTCAATGACCCAATCAACAACATATATTTTTAGTGTAATTACTGTCACAAAATGGCTGAAAACGCATCTCCCGGCTTCTAGAAATGAAAAAATTTCTTGGGGAGCATCCCCCCCCCTAGTAATTTCGCGACCTTTGGGCGCTCATTTTGTAGCGCCCGCAGGGTGCTCCGTGCAAAATTGAACTTTAGTCTGCTCAGAATAATAAATGTACCGGTTGCTCCAATGATTAATCTGGTAATCCTAGTTAAAGTTACATTACGGGAGAAAAGGTAAAGAGATGGCAGTTCTCACTATAATAGTTAAAAACTATATAGTGTAAAGGTAATTTGCTGAAAATTTCAGTCAAATTGATCCACTATTAGCCGAGATCAAAGCGAGTGAGATATTCACATAGCCTCGGTCATCATTACTCAAATCATTAATATAAACAGCATAGTCTCGATTATCCACTTGATTGATTTAATTATCAATGGCCATTAAGCGGCATATAGGAATGTAATCCGCCAACATCGAAGGCTAACCTTGACATCAAGAGTTTATTATGGTCTGGATATGTTAATTAATGTCTAATTGATTATTTAAAGAAAGACCTGTAAAAAGCAGATTTTGCTCTTGCATAATGCTATTTTAACGTCCTAATGTCAGTAATGTTTTGCTCAGGCTGGGCTAATGAAGATGGGCATAGGCCTACGCCATACAGTGTGCTGTGAGGCACTGGCCTCTCTTATATCGAATTTACCAGAAGCTGGCTTGCTAGCCTGGAGGTCGTACTGTATGTTCGATCCCTGCATTGGCCGAGAAAGTCCATCTCGATTTTCCAGCGTCGTTTCCCCTTGCCAGTGATACAGAGCGGAGGGCCTGACAAGGACAGCTGTCTAGTCGTTCGGATGGGACAAAAAACCCGTGGTCCCGTGTACACATTGGCGTGCACATAAAAGATCCCCTGGCAGTTGGAATTCGATATAAGAGTAGGCCGTAGCGCCGCTGCCCGGGCAAAATTCCTCTCATAACACACTATATGGCGTATGTCCGTCTTCCATTAACCCAGGACGTTAAACTTTATTTCATTACCAGTAAAATTAATTGCGTGTTGTCAATAATGTCAACAGTGTAAGAACATGTGTAAGGGGAGATAATTCAGTTTAAACACTTCCCAAGGAAACAATAAATACTTCCTTGTGGTGGTTATTGACAAATGATGCAAGTCGCGCGTTGACTTTACATGTATAATAGATATTGCAGACATAATGTAAAAAATTCCAGTTTGATCAATAATAAAAAGAAAGATATCTTATACACCTTTCTGAATAAATGTCGACAACCTTAGAATAAAGCAATTCTTTATTGACCGAGATGTATGTTATTCGGGACAGGGCTGTCATACGACCGAAAATTCACATTCTTCGTTGTCTTCGGTTTTTAACAAACATTAAACACTATCTAAGTCGACAATAACATCATCTTCGTATACCCATCGTCGACAATCTAACATCCTTATAATAAGTAAACAATTGTATGGACGTAGTTACTTTTATTTGCCGAGGTAAGATAAGGGCCATAACTAGTTCAGTGTAACGAGAGAGAGGGAGAGAAATGGGGTTTACCGTCCACTCGACACAAACCAGGTCATTTCGGGACTAACATATGGTTTAATTTTATTTCAATAATTCGCCTGCGCGCACGGGTCTTTAGCAGTTGGAGGAAACCGGAGTGCCCGGAGGAAACCCACGAGGTTGAGAAGGCGAAACATGCGCTCACACCGGGGATCGAAACCACAGCCGCAAGCCAGAGGTGACCGGCCAGCTATAGGTCGAAGCGCAGCACTCTAGACCACTAGGCCACCCACCCCCCTCAGAGTAACGAAGGGACAGGAAGTGTTCCCAGGGGTGCTGCAAAACTGACGGAAAATGATATTTTAATGGTCGACAATTTTTTCACGAGGGTGTGTGTGTGTGTGTGTGTGAAACGTTTTACAGGGGGGGGGGGGTACTTTCCCTACACCCCCTCCCCCCTAGTTACAAATGAAATGAAATGGGGTTTAACGTCTCACTGTTCTGCTCTAAGCTGGGCTAATGAAGATGGGCATACGACATACAGTGTGCTTTGAACCTAGTTCCTTTAGGAACTGTCTTTGAGCGGACAATGTCCAGCGAATATTGTTCGCTCAAAGACAGTTCCAAAAGGATCCACCAAGAGTAGATGGAAAATCCACTGTCCCGTCATAGCACGCTTCATATCAAACTGATCCCGCAGTGAATATTCGCTTGGCCGCTACAATCACTGATAAGCATGACATCGACGAGGCTTAATTAGTCCCCCATATTAACTTTTTTACTCCGACAAATTAAATTCTCAAACATTTTTTTGAAGTATAAGAAAAATAAATAAAGACGTTTGAAGTGTTTGTAGTTAAAAAATCTTTCATATTTAGTGTAAATGGGTATTAAAATGAGTAAAATGCATCATTTTGCCCGAAGCAGTTAGGTGTTATGTAAACAATGCACGAGCCGTTGAGCCAATGACTGACGCCACGTGAAGTAAACGCACGTGTTGTGGACAGTCATTTGTGACAGGGTTAATTCGTAAGTAATTCTCTGTGAAACAGATTGACTTCATATGTAGTGCAGAGCAGTTGGACGTTACCGAGTCAAAGAAGCGCGTGGAACAATAAACTATATATAGTACATTAAATTTAATTCGATCGAAAGACGATTCCGTTCAATGTTACGATACCATGGTTTGAATTGCCCCATCGATATTTTAGGTGTTTTTTTTATCGACCACTGATTAGCCAAAGTGATTTGCATTCAATCACATTTTCATCTTTAACGTCCATCTAATTCAAATAAGTTACCTTAATCAACAAATTTGTCGACACCGGTTTCCGAAACGATTACATCAAATCGCCAAATCACTTTAGGGTGCGATTTGACGATTTGATCGGGTGATCACATGTTTTTTTTCAACTGTGTCCAGTCACAAGAATGATTTACAGCTAATCGAAGCATTTAACGAACCCGCTTAAGTACTTTGAAATCGACTGTACTGTCACATGACATCTCTATTAAATTCAAATCGATTTGGCAAGTCGATAAAAAAGCCTTTTGATTGGTCTGGTGATAGTTCGTTCAACTGATGTCAGCGGTGCCCCATTCGGCCCACAGAGAACTCTTTATCTTGAGAATATATCCCTTTCCTAATGACCTGACCGCCATATTGAAAATTAGTGTACAATTAAATAATGCGGTTCTACAGCCGCTTGACATCTTTTTATACATAAACATTTTCAATTTTATTCAATAGAAAAATATGGAAGCAGAATTAAAATGTCAGTCAACTAGTTTCGTGTCTGGGATCACGGTGGCTAAATGGGTAAGACGCGGGTCCGCTAGTCTGGAAGTCGGGTGTTCGATCCATTCATGCGCTGAGAAATTTCATCCAGATTTGACAATTAGGTCGAGGCCAAGGGTGTATGTGTCGAAATACGCTTCCTACTTGATCACTGTGACTAAGGCGACATAAAATGAAGCGTGCTAAAGGTAAAAAAAAAGCTCGATACAGTACCTTGCTGACTTTCCCTGGAATTGTTCCCTGGACTAGGGATGGTCGTTTTAGTGGCACGAAACCAGAATATAACAGTTCTTGTTCAGATGTAAGATTTGCTTTGCCGTCTTCTGCCATTTTATAAAGTTAATTTGAATAATAAACGTTGACTTTGTATGTTCTAGAATTGTTTACCATCTATTGGTTTACCACTATGTTTGTATGATGTCACACTGTGTATGATGTCACACTATGTATGATGTGGGTATGATGTCACACTGTATATGCTGTCACACTTTGTCACACTGTGTATGATGTCACACAATGAATGATGTCACTCTATGTGTGATGTTACACTGTGTGTATTTGTATGATGTCAGGCCCTGTGTTATCGCACGAATTTTTATATCATGAAATCTTCTTTTTACTGTTCATTTACGTTATAAAACATTTATTCAGAGTTACACCACTTGTTCATGTACTTCTATCGTCTACAAATTAATGTGATATTTAATAATCGGTTCTAGGCCGTTTAACACCTTTTCATACATACACACATAGACTTAATAATCATTTACAAATTCATTCAATAGAAAAATACGGTTTCAGTGATGAAGTACGATGTTTTACACTGCACGACTACTACTGGTATTACTGATTGTAGACCATCTAAGCTAGATATCCCACATCATATAGCCTTTAATAAAATCATTAATATCGGATATACACGAGGCTAATATAGAATTCGGTAATATTGAATTATTTTCCCCGGATACTGTTTACAGTTATTCCTTGTTAGAGTTGTATGATATATTGGTATGACGATGGTATATTTGATATTTATCGTGTATTTATCGTTGTTAAATGTCGATACCCCCTGTATACTGTGGTATATTAACTAGCATATATAGGTCTCGAGGTATTCAACTCTATGCAATATAAGAGTAAGTTTATAATATACACTAGGATAAAAATCGATAATGATGGAATGGATACACACTGATGGGGGACATACAATAATTCCTATTTCTCGACAAAACGTGAATAAACTTGGCTTATCAGGGCGTTTGTTTTGTCGTTATCTATTGAATTAGTAACTCACAGTTATAAATATTCCAGTCCGTATCTCAATAAAAATGCGGGTGAAGTATATATTAATCCAGTTTTTCAATAAATTAACTCCAATCTTATACCATTATAGTTAATAATAGAATACTAATACTGGTAATATTCTAATGAGCAAGCCTGGCACAAACTAAACAATAAAACGGAATAAATTGAATATTCCTCTTGACTAGATGAATTAAACCACTATTTACATTAATGGAGCATTTCACAACGCAATCTCATATTATAAAGCGGTGTTATCTAGTTCGATTGTACTAGTTTTCATATTATCATGACGTTTCTCGCGGTTTATGAAACGAAACAAACAACTTGACGTGCACATATAATCCAAAGAAATGTCTCTGACGTAACCATTACACTGATGTAAAATGTCAAATGACGTAAAATTGACACTGTCGTAAAATGTCAATGACGTGTTACAATTCTTCTGACTTAAGATGTCAAATGACGTAAAAACATACACTGGTGTAAAATGTCAAAGAAGTAATAACTTACACTGACGTAAAATTTCAATGACGTAAAAACCTACACTGACATAAAATGTCAACCACGTAAAATGAAAATGACGGGCGCAAAACTGTCACAAATTCCGGTTATATACACTAGTTTATCGTCGGATGTTATCATACGAACAGTTGGTTCATAGAAGAGACGACTACCGTTAATAATATATTTTCTCACAATGGACCGTATTTCAGTTAGTGAGATATATATATAATATAAGTTACTGGTAATCCGTGTTAATAAGTGTAATTAACAGTCGATATGTCCACCGACCTGTCGTATATTATATAACCAGACTAGATTAAACACATATCTCACGATATTATATATAAATAAATAATCCCGTTATCACTGAACATCTACTCCATATACACTACCCAATATGATGGAGTATGGTGACACGCCCACCAATTCGTTGCAGTCAATTCAATTTTAATATTTAATAAATTTAAACACCCAATACGTCGATACCGCCTTATTCACAACATAAAGTTTAAAGCCATCCGCAGACTACAAGCGAAATTACTCAGCTGATGCTGAATATAAATGATTTGAAAAATGCCGATAAAAAGAGCTTCTATCTAATTGATGAATATTGTAGTATTTCCACTTGGTTTTGTTTGTATTGATCGTGTTTTTGTTTTGTATCTAAAATAAATATAATGTGAACTCCATATGTCACACTAGATCCAGAATAAAACACCACTGCGTTTATATTGTCTGCTGTGTAATCTTCACGACTAATTGCTATTAAATCTTTACAATGTAAAAACTAGAACACAATTTGAAATAATTTGAAAAAATAAGACATTCGATTAAAATTCGATTCTGTTGCTATTTGCATGATACATCCAATATTGCAAGAGTTCAAGCATTATAGCTTTTCAGGTGTTTATTCCTGTTAATTCTGCTTATTCGTACTTCAGAACTACCAACAGTATAACGTTACGTTTCGCTCTCACAGAACATAGACAGAGATATTCAAATAATTATTTATTAATATCAACTTGAACACACTAGAACGCGTGCTGTCGATTTAACAATGAGTTGGATTTATGCTCCAATATCTATAAACATTTACCCGTTGATACTGAGAATTACTGTTCTACTTTCGTATAAATATATTCCCTTCAGAAAATAAAAACATTTACTGATAGTCCCAGTGTCCTATTCACGATAACGTTGATGTTCTCCGAGGAGCTGTTGGTCAATGTTTCATTCTTCCCTTCAGAATTACCTAGAAAAACTACAGTTTCTAATAGTTCTAGTTGATGTACTCGATGGAGCTACCGTTCAATTTTTCAATAAGTCCCTTAAGAAGTACGGTAGAATAATTTATATATATTATTTACCATGGGTATTATACGATGTTCATTCGCAATCGTTTCTTCCGTTGTCCATATTTTCTTTAGAATCTGTAAATAGCACCGAGTCAAAACAATAGTTCTTAATATTCCCTTATGATGTATTATTTTTTAACCTGTGATATATCATATATACACATATGTATGTTATAACTGTTATATACTACTACGGATCTTAGTGTGGTATATTGACTGATATACCATGGTTCCTGTAATTAGCGTAACAGGGCAGGATTAGTATCATTTAACCGCTCACCATATGTTATCATACATCCAAGCAGAAAATAGAACATGACGACTTTGCCATCACTTCTCTAATTTTCGCGGGTTAATAGGCAAATTCTTTTTTTCTCTGTGAGTACCTTGCGCCATAAATGATGAACTTGCTCGAGTGCGGAATGATCTGTATCTCTTAGTGTCGGTACAAAAGGTGATTAATAAACAATATGTCGGTACCGCGCGAGTTCTTCGATGGTAAAATAAATGTCTACCGCTTGAAATGAGCTTGCTGACAATATTTTCATTTAATTATTTTCAAAACACGGCCAGGTCTGGGGTTTTTTTCTTTGTGTTTTTTGGCAGAAAATCAACACTGTGAATCACGAATACGGCCGTACATACAACACCAACAGTCATGCAGAAGTTGATAATTTTCAAAATCAAACTGGTATATTTGAAATTATTGGTATTTTTCAATATGGAACTTGGGTTGGTAAGTTAAATATAAATGTGTCCAATATATAAATTTTTGAGAATTATTTTGGAAAAACCCACGTGGGTATAAATGAACACCGTATATGTCTTTACATAAATTAACTTATGGTTTATGTGACGAGGTGTTGTTCAAATATCTTTTTAATTAATTACACAGTAGTTCCTCTGGCAATTGCACTAAAACCGAAAGCAAGATCGCATCTAACTAAACCTAATCCAGACTCGAAGGTGAACAGTTCCTTAATTGTATGTTATATATTCTTCTTTCTTACTGAATGCGATTATTTGTTAATCTGTTTATACATTTACCGCAATTTGCTATCCTTTAAAATTTTAAAAGGATGTATTGCCTATTTGGTGGGTTACTCTTTTACACCAGTTGCTCAAAAATATAGCAAGAACCCATCGACGGGAAGTCTTCTCACTGACCAGAAATCCCTTTAAAATGTGAAAATACAGAATGTTTAAATACGGCTGACTGGTAGCTATTACAGCTGATGTGTTCCTCACGAAAGAAATATGGAAATATTCACTTGAATCTTTGAAACGCTGCTTGGATTCATCTTGTGTTAATTGTCAAGTATAAGAAAAGAAAAAAATCCACATCTCTTTGTTGGTTTGCTATGAGTCGCGTCTGTTGCTTTCAATCGCGCGTAGCTTACTTTTTAATTACGTTAAGTGAATTCTCTTTGTCAAAAAGAGAAGCGTCCATTCTTTACGACCATCGTTCAAAGCTTCTCGGCTGTTTTGTTGTAAATTGACAACGCATTACGTTGATGGCCACCACGTAACTATATACGACTGTTTAGGATATCAATAGCGTCGACGGCTTTCCTTTGTGTTTTAGAATCTGTCACAGAACATTTCAACTTTAAATAAACCCCGAGTGATTTAAAACCACTCAAAGATCTTTTAGAAAAAAAAAGTTGAAAGCCAAATTACTTTCTAGAATGGCGGAGTAACGACCAGCAAAGTGAGGGTTGCAGGACCGCGGTTAAATTTAAAGATGGCGTCAACGAAAATTGGTATTCATTAGAGGAAGAAATAGACGTTCTTGCTTATTCACAGGCAATTTTCGTCTCATTTACATACATACTCTATCTACACTGAACGACTAATGCATTTTCTGGAAGCGAGGAGTTTTAGAATTCCTGGTTAAAACAAAATTCACACCTTTTGTAATGATGTTGTTCTCTCTCAGCACTGTACGCGAACGACTAATGCATTTTCTTGAACAATGGAAGTAATCACTGACAAGGTTCACAGATAAGATTCGTCGTTTAAACAAACTTCACAACTTTTGTAATGATGTTGTAGGCTGGTGACAATTTGAATTATTGTCGTCCAAGATAGATTCATCTGGAAACTAACAACTTTAAAATTCCATTGTTAATTTGGATATTTTTAATATCGAACTACCATTCTCTTCTGGGACTGCAAATAAATCACAGAAACTCCCGTTTCCTTACCGGAGCAGGTTATTCACGATTTTAAAAACGGTATATTTTTATTTAAAAGAGTTTTTGTTCTGGAATACGCTTACTAGAAGTTATCTCTCTCTCTCTATAAATATATATTGCTCCGTTCCGTTTGTTCTTGAATATAAAAATAAAATTGATGAAGAATGTCGAAGTTGTTTGTCTATAAGAATCTTGAGTATATATACAGCGTGTGGTAACCCAAGTACTTGTCTTTTCTCTCCAATATCGTGACTAACTTACGCAATACGTTCCAATCACTTGGGTGTCTGGACGATGTTTATAAATAACGCCTTTCGAACAATATGTCCTTTTCTCACCCGGGCGAAGTAAACTGGACTGAAGTGAACCGAATGTCAATTTTCTCCTTCAAGTTACATGATTATAAAACGCCTTCCAGAAATAACCCGTCGTCTTCAATAATACCACTTGTAGTACACTCTGAAAAATTGATTTTTAATTAATAAAAAAAAAATATACAGCATGTGTGTTTGTTTTGTTTTTATCTTACGTCATTCTTGCCAATTCCTGATTGATCCGAGAGATCGATACCCCCTACAAGATTAGTATGGATCTCATTGACACCTAAAATAACTTCCCAGATAATTGTGTAGAATCATTTTAACCTGACTAGCACACCCTCAACCGATCCAACCCTCTACAAAAACCAGCTAACCATAATTGAGTGCCCATTGTTCAAGTGTAGCATTTAGTAATATTTAATGACTGTGACTGTAAAAATATACAGTTTAAACTTTAAAATAGCACACTTCAAAGACAGCCGCCATCATCAGTACAAATGAAATCAATAGAAACGAAATGAAATAGGGGTTTAATGAACCTTTTTTTTTGCACTAACAGGACTAAAATAGAGAGGGGGGGGGGCACATATGGGGTCAATTTTATTCCAATAATTCGCTTGCGCATAGAGGTATTCAGCATTGGGAAGAAACGGAGGAACCCAAAGAAAACCCACAAAGCTGAACAGGCGACCCACCAACTGGGGGAAATCTAAAGTAGACCACTTGACTCCATGCCAAACCTCATGATTTCACGCAAACGCGTTAACCCACAATAGAAAAGCAACAGGCTATATATATAGACCATTGTCCGAAACAATGTAATTGAACGATTCATGATAATCAACTATGTTCATTGTTTAATAGACATCCTAACCTACAGGGAAGAACAGATCAATATTTGAATAAAGCATTTCCTCTTTGACTTTTACAGAATGTGTTATAATTATTGATTACCACCATAACATGCAGCACACCATCTCGTAACTTATTAACATCTGTAACATACAGCACACCATTTGTAACACATCACCCTTTAATTAATTAACACCGAAACACACCATCTGTAACACACAACACACCACCCCTAAACTAATTAACACCATAACACTCAGCAAGCCACCTGTAACACAGCACACCATTTCTTCACACATACCACACAGCACACCATCTCCCAACTAATTAACAACTGTAACACAGCGCACCACCTGTAACACATCACCCCCTTAATTAATTAACACGATAACACACAGTACAACTAATTAACATCATAGCACACCCTTACCGAACTAATCAACATGGTAATACCTAACCCACGATCTCTTAACTAAATGACATCATAATACACCGTGAACTAATACATATTGTTAACTGAATCCCCCTCTACCCCTCTTCCTAGTCCCTGCCCTCCCCCTCTCACCCTCTCTCTCCGCCCCTCTCTCTTCTCGGAATACCTTGATACCTACACACGTTGATAGATTGCTGCATGTATGTAATAGTATGTTCATCAATTATCAGGTAATTGTTGATCTTATAGAACCATTAACTGTATCTAACTAATTGATATGTATAAATCATTAATAGGTCACGACGATTGTGTAACAAACAATTAACAAACTGCAAAACAATTTAAAGGTACAGATCACGAGAAGTGGAATATACTGGAGTTGTCAACCCATGGCACAATAGTTACACTGGACTAGTCCATGAACAGGTCCAGTAGTAGGCCCATGTTGGACACTATGGTTATATGTACAGTATCTCATATAAAAAGGAGCCGCGTGACTTTATCTGCACGCGATGTCATTGCGGTGGAAGCGGACGTTAAAACAAGCTATTTCACACACATTTACCTTAGCATATCTGCGATCTCGCTCTAGGTGAAAGTGGACTTTAAGCCCCAAGAACGAACAACCTTTCCCCATGTATCTCAAGAGGCAGAATATCGCCTTTAATCAAAGAAATCGAGGGGACCTTCTCCTACCTCCCACGCACCTGTTCCCACCCTTTGCTGAACTGGCCTCACAACTATGACTGGCCCGTCAGTCACGTTTCGTATAGGAAATATTTGCCTGCAATATCACCCTGGAAGAAAGTGGATAGCAACACATCGTGATTAATATATAATTAATATTTTCCACCGTTTCCGTTACTGAACAGAGTGATATCACAAAGTTTTGGGGGTGGAACGATGCTTCGGCAGTATGGGTGCCCTTGTTATACAATATCATATTAACGTTTTAAAACTCAAATTTAACCTTTAAAAGTTATATTTGGTATATGGAACAGAATAGGGTTGCCGCCCCTGTTGTACAAACTTTATGACAATTTTGTTGACTAACTTCATTATTTTGTTGTTTAATGAAGTTTTTCTGAGGTTTTAAGTGTTGGACGGTTGGAATAAAGAACCAGGCATGACCCAATGACCACCCTTCTCTCCCTAACCAGGGGACCAGGGGATTCGTTCTCGGCGTCCCCCAAGTGTTTCCAACCATGCAGGACGGATGAGACGAAAACCAACGTCTTGTATACAAGTTTGCGTGCACGTATAAAAGCCACCACAGTTGAAATTCAATTACTGTTAGGGCAAAAATTCCCCACAGCTTGGTTAGTGCACAAAAGTAAGCCTTTAAACTCTATTTCATTCATTCAGCCACGTATTCATTCATTCAGACTCAAATCCGCCATTATGTTAAGCTGGTGCGAACTAACGCCATGTGTACACAGATCTAGTTGGAATATACATATCCCCTGAAGACACGTGTCGCCTGACGACCAGACATTAGATTCCAACATATTTCTAATCGAGCTTTGATGTTCACTTGACTATCGGTAAAATGCGAAAATAAATAATGTGACTATAACATTATTGAATGTCGGCTGTCCTTCTGACGGTAGATAAATAACAGTTTATGTTGAATGATCAAGGGAGCAATCTGTTATGTTAGATGGCTCTTTAAGAAATGGATATGGAATAAAATGAATAAAATCTCGGGGTAGACTTGTGAATGAGGAGGAATTGGACAATTACATAGGGACGTCATAATCAGAACATTAAGATACAGCACTGGACAAACCCCGGACGATTCCGGTACTCTACGTCTAGCCTCGGTTGTATGGCGGTAAGTGATGTACCTACACCTATATAATTCCGCTGTGGCACCGGTTTACTTATTACGATAGGAAATTTTTCCGCTTTTAGAAAGGAGTTCTAAAAAATTGCGTCGTTCGAAGAATGTGTAGAATTTTCAGTGAAAGGTTTTCCTTGTTTAAATAAAATATGGATATATTTGAAAAAAAAACAGCTCCAAAATTTGAAAGCTTTGTGGGATCAAACATTCTAAAACATTCGTGACTAACATGGTCCATTTTGTCCCAATAATTTGCTTAAGAATAAGGGTCTTTAGCAGTGGGAGGACCCGGAGAAACCCCACGAGTTGGACAGGCGACCCTACTCCGTGTCACGTAAAAACCGCGAAATCGAGAAACCACGATAGGGTTTTTCTTCGTACCGACAAGCATGATTTTACTCTTGTTATCATTTAATTTTAACATGCTTGACGTTATCCAAAACATAATTTCCAGAGTACATGATGATGATGTCACCTTGGATGCGTTAGTATATTGATTTGGCATGAAGGCATCGATAATCTGGGTATCATCGGCATATGAGTGGTGAGAGAGTGAGTTGGTGATGTGCAATAATGGATGCAACTTCACTGGTGTACAAGACGAATAGCAAGGGACCTAACAGAGGGCCTTGAGGTACACCACAGGCTAATGGGGATGTTTCTGGTGCCCATCACCAATACGTACAGACTGTGTGCGGCCATGCAGGTATGATTTGAACCACTCTAAGGGCGCTCCTCCGATGCCACACCTTGCAGACTGTTTATCAAGGAGTTTGAGGTTGTCAATGGCACCAAAGGCCGCTGAGAGATCGCGCATCACAACTGAGGCAACATTATCGCTGTCGACATCACAGTGCAAATCATTTACAACTCGCAGTAAAGCAGTCTCTGTGCTGTGATTGTGATGATATGCTGACTGGTAATTCTCCTTCTCACTGAAGGGTGTGAAGTTTGTTCATTGCTGACCATGAAATGTAATAATTGGTACACTATAACTTGCAGGATTGTTTGCGATTAGCCCATTTCGAATGGACTCGATCTCCTCACTCCTCAACAAAAAAATTGTTGAATTCATTGGCGAGAGTGGAGTGGCTGTCAGTGTTCGGCAGCTTAGGTTCAGATTTTAAGTCAAGAAGGGCTTTCAAAAATTTATGAGTTTTTTGTGGATCATTAATGCAGTCCTGTATATAGGTATGACAGTGTAATCCTTTAGCATCACGGGTTACTTTGGATGTCTTGCTTTTGGCCAAACTGATCCCGCAGTGAGTATTCGCTTGGCCGCTACAATCACTGATCAGCATGACATCGACGAGGCTTAATGAGTTCGGCATATCAACTTTTTTACTCCGACAAATTAAATTCTCAAACATTTTTTTGAAGTATAAGAAAAATAAATAAAGACGTTGGAAGTATTTGTAGTTAAAAAAATATTTCTTATTTAGTGTAAATGAGTATTAAAATGAGTAAAATGCATCATTTTGCCCGAAGCAGTTAGGTGTTATGTAAACAATGCACGAGCCGTTGAGCCAATGACTGACGCCAGGTGAAGTCAATGCACGTGTTGTGGACAGTCATCTGTGACAGAGATAATTCGTAAGTAATTCTCTGTGAAACAGATTGGCTTTTGGCCTGGCAGTAAATTTGGAGATGAATTTCTAAACCCATTTTACTCCATTTCCGTTCTACAAGCCGACGTTGGCGTTTGGCTTGATGGACTTCCTCATTATACCATAGAACCATGGAGCGAGAGAGAGATAGAGAGAATGGGGTTTAACGTCCACTCGACAAAACTAGGTCATTTCGGGACTAACATATGGTTTAATTTTATTTCAACAATTCGATGTTCATCGCCACTGGGTTGGAGCCAGGACTCTGTGATAACAAGAATATCCAGATCATCTTCGAGAAACACATTTTGTGTTCCAGAGTCCTACTAAGAAAGATTTAGATTGCAAGGACAGCTTGTGCTGACTGGCATCACTATTGTCGAATTGGTTGTAATTTGATAGATTATATACGCCTATTCTTTTGGGTTTTTTTTTCTTTATTCAAGATGCACATCCACGTCTAGTGGGCTTATTGATTTTAATTATATAATCAGTAAACGATTTAAGGAATGTTTTATGTTCAGGGAACAATAAATCACATTTTGACTTTGAAACTAGCTCATCTTCAGATGAGGTGATAACATCTTGATTGAATGACAGGGTAGTGAGCATAATTAAGAGTAAACAACAGCTCGGTGAGAACAATTCCGTTTGTGGTGTAGAAAAACTTGATATCATGCTTCATTGGTCACTATTAGCATGCAAGTAAAAGGATACAAAGTCAAAATTCTCCAAAGTAATCCTATAATTTTGAATAAATTTTATATCAGCAGATGCACATCAGCATTACAAATGTGTAGATCGCAAAACTTGACCATAGTACTATGTACAAATAGTACAAAATCACAGAGCACATAATAGGGCAGCCATCAGAAACAGCGCTCACTTATATTTATGTGTGTTTTACATGGAACTGTTGGTAATCCACTTGTAAAATCAATGCTGATTGATTAATTAAATGTCTGACGTCATAGGGTCAAAAGCCGCTCGTATGACTTCTGACGTGACCTATAGCCTGACAGATTTCCATGTAGTGTAGGCGAAATATAGATCTGTATTTTAATCAGATTGCATAACAACATTTTCTCTCATAAAATCAACTCACATAAACACAGGGAAAATGAAAATAATTCACTGTAAATGTTATTACCAACCGCTGAACAACTTGGTTCGAAACCTCGTCAACATCTCGGGAAAGTTTAAAAATATCATGGAAGTTTCAATTTGAAGCTATGGTTAAAAAAAGAAGCGAGTCAATTTGCACCATCATTAAACTAAATTACTCTCCTTCTACGTGCCATCATATTAAAAGCTCAATTCACATTTGTCTTAAATGCCATCATTTATAAATTCAACATTAATTTTAAAAAAATAACATAAAAACAGAATTCAATTCCCGTATCATTAAGAATGTAATCTTTCCTCCCACGTGCCAGCAGGAGTTCTCACTATCGTCATCCCAATGTGAATTTATTTGAGGTATAAAATTGATAATTTGACACCCTGACACGGCAGCGTGTCAAGTTTGACATTTTAACAGTAAAAAGTAAAATAACTGTTGACATGGAAACAGGTAAAAATAACAAATTGATTTATTTTGGGGTGTTTTCTTTCCGGAGATCAATATGGAGATAGCAATGGAGATTGGTATAAGGGATGGGATTAAAAATATCTTGTTAAAAGAATTCATCCGAGAAAATAGAATTAAATGAAATGAAATAGGGTTTAGCGTCCTACTGTTCTGCTCCGACTGGGCTAATGAAGACGGCCATACGTCATACAGTGGGCAATGAGGAAATTTTGCTCTGGCAGCAGCACTATTACCTACTACTACATCGAAATCTGACTGTCAAATGCCAGAAGATCTTTTACTAGCACGCCAATATGTACCAGTGAGAGCGAGAGAGAGAGAGAGAGAGAGAGAGAGAGAGAGAGAGAGAGATGCATTATGCGAGATTTAGATAAAGGACTGACCATTCTTAGTATAATATTTTAAAAAAATAAATAATTCAAAATAAATATATTGAAAAAAAATATTTCGTTCAAATTATTATATCCTGAGCGATGTAAACACCGTTTGTAGTTTTGACAGGATGTGACATAAATTGATTATTACCGTAACAACGGTGCTAGTTATTCGAGACTTTAGATTGCTTCGACATTTATTCAAATTGATTAATTAAATGCCTACCGTGTTTTAATCCGTTTAAATCTTAGCCATCGGATGTGCTAGTGAGCTGATTATAGGCTTACCATGCAAATGGATGTCAAAATGATAGTTTATATGACATTTGAAACAAAATTTAATAAATACTTACAATAGGCCGATTTACTCCTGATATATATGCATCGTTACTAAATGACGATATATCTAAAGTTGCAATCGGGAATTTCCAGTTTGATTTGCCCATTGTCAGTAGTGAAGGACCCAGGACATATAAAGGAACCCTGACCTTTCAAAATTCGACGAGGTGTGGGCGGAAACGCGACTATCTAGTCATAGCATTTCAACAACACATATAAGCTTGGTGGCACACTTTCACAATACCTCCGACAATATCACATAGCTTGCCTCAACACTAGACTCTACTTCTTGTACGATAGTATGAACCACAATGCCATTATTCTTTCAGGGGCGTTTTAAGGTTTATCATGGCGGAGGCTACACTATTTTGGCCCTCTTTCGCGGAGGGAGGGGGAGGGGGCGTATTGATTGATGATTTTTATGCCAATGCAATGACTGCATTCTGATTCAGTAATGGATTCGACAGTAACAGTGTATAGAAAACGATTGACTTGGACTCGGGGCCCTTTCCCTTGGCCAGGGGCCCTTTTGTCAGACGTAGGGCCCTTTTATCTGCCTTTAGGGCCCCATAACTAGGGTACATTTTCATTTTCTCATCGGTTTTAGCATTTTTCTTCCGTTTTACTTTTCCAATTTCTTTGATTTTTTTTTCGCGAGGAGGCTGGCGCCTCCAGCGCCTCAGCTATAAAACGCCTTTGTATTCTTTACATGACAACCACAATACCATACCCTGCTATTTACATGACAATTATAATACATCATGTACCATACCCTGCTCTTTACGCGACAACCACAATATCATACCCTGTTCTTTACATGGCAACCACAATGTCATACTCTGCTCTATACACGATAACCACACACACACTGCTCTTTACACGACAACCACAATACTCTACGCTACTCTTTACACGACAACCACAATACCCGACACTGCTATTTACATGACAACCACAATACCATACCCTGTCACTACCATGCTGCATGACTCTTAATGGGGCTAAATCTCTATACTTTGGCAAACAGAAACGGAGAGAGGGGGAGAGAAATGGGGTTTAACGTCCACTCGACACAAACTAGGTCATTTTGGGACTAACCTATGGTTTCAATTTTATTTCAATAATTCGCTTGCGCGTAGGGGTCTTTAGCAGTGGGAAGAAACCGGAGTGCCCGGAGGAAATCCACGAGGTTGAGAAGCGCCCCTATCTCCATGCCGCATACGCTCACACCAAGGATCGAAACCACAGGCGCAAGCCAGAGGTGACCGGCCAGCTAGAGGTCGAAGCGCGGCACTCTAAACCACTAGGCCACCCCCCACCCCCCACAACTAGAAACGGACAAATGGGTCGCAACACATATAATGATGTAATATCAATGCATATAAACAGATTGACATTTAATTGTTTCTGTTTTATTGTTATTTATTAATCAGTTTTATTCGCCCCCCCCCCCCAATTTGAGTTAGAGACTTGCCTCCTTTAATTCTTTATTTTCTTCTGATTTGTATTACAGTTGATTGGGGATGTAATGGGGTGTGGGGTGTTAATTTAGAGCTATAATCAGATTTCCTTGATCGGTTACAAAACACAACAGGATGTTTCGTCCCTTTGATAGTTATATTATTGCCTAAAACTAACACACTAACATGAGTTTGTCGCTTGACTGTATTCATCAGTAAGCTAAGTATTTAGAGATGATGATCGTCCTTTGAGAGATTCCATATCCCTTGCCAATTGCCATATTATTGTGAAAGTAGAATCTCTATAAGACTGGTTGTTCCAGTTGACACCAGTAGTATTCTTCCGTGGGATATGTTTAGCCTTGTTTATCGAGTCGCTTCGTTAGAAATAAAGCTCGGGAGCATTCTGGATAATTTTTAAATTTTCATTTTTTTTTTAATATTGGATACCAGAAGCCCATCTATTCGCGGAAAGATAACATAAATGTTCATTTAAAGCAAGAATTTCATATTTTCTAAGAAAGTCAAAACACAATTACTTCTATGTCAATAGGTTGTCAACTCACTATTATACGATCATAGGCATTATTTCCCACCCTTTAAAATCATTCACACCGGAAATAACACAATTACCTCCCTTGTTTTTCTATCAACCCCCCCCCCGCCCCATGCAATAGCTTTCCTCAAACGTTTGAATTTGAAGTTGAAAATGATATTTTTGCCAATTTGTCAACTGGCAATAGGAATTATAGAATTAATAGGATTATTCTAGGACTGTTTATAGATACCATCGATTTTAAGGTTTTATCTTAATACATTTTTTTAAAATATAACTCAAAAATACGTCGTGAGTGCAATGTCGAAAACTGTTGGTAATATTGAGTTAAAAACTTGCCTCCTTTAAAGGGACAATAACACTCTTGCTGGCTTGGCAGCCCCAGAAAATAAATAATAGCCTTATTCTAAGTACTAGATGTTTAAGTGTCCTACCTGTTGTGTAAATTATCCATTATTTTACTTGTCCAGAGGGTTCGAAAATATTTTAAATCAAAGTCACATTTGAAAAGGTTTACGTTAGACTTTTCAAATCAATTAGTTGAATTTTTCCAATTTTTTAAATTAGGTGTGTTAAGATGAAATTTATATCATCAATTAATTGGAATATTGTAAAATAATACAATTTGTTGACCAGAATGAAGATTGGGACATATATTATTCAGTTACAACAAGAGTGTTATTGGGGCTTTAAAGAAAACTGATACACACTATATTATTATGATATTACACCCGTAACTATAACTGCTGCAGACTCTAGTCGTTCGGATGGGACGAGAAATACAGAGCTCTCGTGTATACCGTTGACAACAGATTAACCGCCCCTGATAGTTGGAACTCTAAATAAGAATAGACCGTAGAGCAGCTGATTGAGCAAATTATCCCTCACGATACGCTGCTTGGCGAATACCTGTCATCATTGCCCCGGTCGGGGCAGAAAAGTAAAACATAATTAAGCCCGATTTCATTTCATTTCAGACGAGAAGGAAAAAGTAAACAATAATTATAAGAAACACAATACTTACTTTTGATTGAAAATAATTCCCATTATAGCATTGTAATATTTTATACACAATCACTAAAGAAAATTTGAATGGGCGTCTAGTCGTAGACTCTATCTGTTGAAACCGTAACAATAAACGACGACATGGATTTTAAAAGTATGCGCAACAAACTGGTGTATAACTGTCGTACTGTGGGTATTAAATGATACAATATAAAATATAGTTGGTGATTATTACAGATATACACTACCACCACTACCAGACTAGTACAACCATCTCAACCTCAATCAATACACGAGCAAACTTACATTATGGTGCTTCCTCACAGGTCCGCTATACACTCGCCTGGTATCGCCTGCCACAAATCACAACCTCTGTATCGTATTTTTCATTTGGATTGATTTAAAATAAATGTCAGCATGGCATTGAGTTTAATATTGAATTGAACGCGGAACGCCCTGAAATCTTGTTGTTAACCAACACATGATGTAATTATATGTTTTATAAAGCCATTTTTCCAACGAAAGTTGATTAAAAGAAATGAAATGAAATGAACTGGGGTCTAACACGCTACTGTTTTGCTCTTACTGGGCTAATGAAGACGGACATACGCCATGCAATGTGCTATAAGAGAACTTTTGCCCAGACAGTGGCGCTACGGCCTACTCATATTTCAAATTCTAACTTCAAAGGTTCTTTTACATACACGCCTATGTACATGTATACACAGGACTTTTATTAAGAGTAACACGGAGATATATTTTAGTGAATGAAATTTAGTTCTGACTACACCATTTAGTCCTTGTTTAAACAATATATTTTAGCGAATATCTCAGACAATGTTTATGCCATTTGCAATAGCATCTTTATTGTCAAAATCATCCCGCATCCCTATTATAGGATCCACCAATTCAAAAAATTAAAATATGACAGGGATTCTCGATTTCAAGATAGTAATTCCGTTAAATCGGAGCGTTCCAGTCAAACAATTGTACACCCATGAAGACTGAGATAAGTTTTATCGACTTGGCTGAGAGGGGATGGCTGTACGCCATAGATCACACTGACATCATTCAGCCAAGTGTGACGAACTCAACCCCACTTTTATACCCTGGTTCCATCACGGTGGCTAAGTTAGTAAGACGCTGACTCGAGTGTGTGATCCCTGCATTGGCCGAGACAGTTCATCCAGATATTCCGGCGTCGTTCCCTCTTGTCAGTGATGCCGGACGGAGGACCTGAATCTAGTTGTTTGTATGAGACTAAAAACAGAGGTTCCGTGTACACATTGGCTTGCATGTAAAAGATCCCTTGACAGTTGGAATTAGCTATAAGTAGGCTGTAGCGCCATTGCCAGGGCAAAATTTCCCTCATAGCACAGTGTATGACTGGCGTATGCCTGTCTTCGTTAGCCCAGTTTAGGAGCAGAACAGTAGCACGTTAAACGTAAACCCCTTTTCATTTTATTGCCCTGATAGTCCAGGAGCTAATGACAAAATAATATGGTCATCAGTTACAAAAGGTTTGACCCCCTAAATTTGTAGCAGGTATCCGTTCGAGTAAAAATCAATTGGTCAGATCGGGCACTGCTGGGGCGTTTAGCGACAGCAGCACCTTAAAGTAGCGCCTAGGGGGCCTAAAATTAGGTCATAAGTTACATGGCTGAAACTTTCTAGGGACAATGGCATCCATAGTCGGAGTAAACATTTCACAAATCTAACCAAAATTTCCGGGGCTTTCCCCAAGTCAGACCACGCCCAATATCGCCTCACGGGACCAATAATATGGTCATAAGTTACATGGCTGAAACTTACCAGAAACAAAGATCCACACTTGGTAATTATAATTTACAAAAATCTAACCAAAAGTTTGGGGGCTTTCCCCAAGTCAGATCGCTCTAAAGTATGGCCGACCACGCCCTAAAAATGGGGCTTTTTATATGGTCATAAGTTACATGGCTGAAACTTACTAGAAACAAAGATCTACACTTGGTAAATACAATTTTCAAAAATCTAACCAAAAGTTTGGGGGCTTTACCCAAGTCAGATCGCGCTAAAGTATGGCCGACCACGCCCTAAAAATGGGGCTATTTATATGGTCATAAGTTACATGGCTGAAACTTACCAGAAACAAAGATCTACACTTGGTAAATAGAATTTTCAAAAATCTAACCAAAAGTTTGGGGGCTTTCCCCAAGTCAGATCGCTCTAAAGTATGGCCGACCACGCCCTAAAAATGGGGCTTTTTATATGGTCATAAGTTACATGGCTGAAACTTACCAGAAACAAAGATCCACACTTGGTAAATACAATTTTCAAAAATCTAACCAAAAGTTTGGGGGCTTTCCCCAAGTCAGATCGCTCTAAACTATGGTCGACCACGCCCAAAAAATTAGGCTTTTATATGGTCATCAGTTACATGTCTGAAACTTACCAGAAACAAAAATTCCCACTTGGTAAATACAATTTTCAAAAATCTAATCAAAGTTTTGGGGGCTTTCCCAAAGTCAGATCGTCCTAAAGTACACCCGACCATGCCCTAACAATTGGACTTTTTATATGGTCATCAGTTACATGGCCAAAACTTACCAGCAATATTGTTCCATGCATGGCAAATGTATTTTTTGAAAATCGAAACATAAATGTGGGGGCTTTCCCCAAGACAGATGGGCTTTAAAATTGCATCACCACCCACCTTTTCTATATCATCTAAATATATTTGCATTTCTTCGAAAGGGCTGTTAAATTTGCTGATGAATGAGGAAAAACATGCAACTGTGTAACATATGATTTAGCCATTGCAAAGGTTGCATTACAAGTACAAATCCAAGCTGAAAGATAGGTTGCCAGGCAACGAAACATACGCCCACAGCAGCTAAATCGTCCGGGCAGTCAACAAGGGTTGTCGCATATTTTTACTTTTTTTTGGGTAATAAAACATTTGTAATACACTAAAATCTGAGTAACAACTCATTATGTAATTATCTGAGAATCATTAGAATTTGTTTGCTTTTTATAAAGTTTTGCCCCAAGCTAACAATTAGTATAGGAAACATTTAACATCATGGATTTAGCTGTTCAGTTATCAAAATTCATTGAAAATCAAAATACTTGTTCGTTTCAACACCTTAAACTCTGTGTATCAATCTGAAGTCAATCGGATGATTTATAAGTTTGGCATCTACAGCGCCACAAGGTTTTTCGAAGTCATCAAGGGAGATAACTCTAGAAGTAATTATTTGAAATCGATGAAAATCAGTAGGCTTTTTCGTCTCAGGACCTTAAACAGTGTGTGTAAATTTAAAGTCAATCGGATATTAACTTTGGCCTCTAGAGCATCCACAGGATTTTTTGATCTGATCAAGGGCCATAACTCTGGCACTAATTATCGGAAATTGATGCAAATCAATAGGCTTCTTCGTCTTATGACCTTAAACAATGTGTATAAATTTAAAGTCAATCGGATATTAACTTTGGCTTTTAGAGCGTCCACAAGATTTTTTGAAGTGATCAAGGGAGATAACTTTGGCACTAATTATCGGAAATCGCTGAAAATCAATAGGCTTCTTCGTCTTATGACCTTAAACACTGTGTATAAATTTAAAGTCAATCGGATATTAACTTTGGCTTTTAGGGCGTTCACAAGATTTTTTGAAGTGATCAAGGGCCATAACTCTGGCACTAATTATCGGAAATTGCTGAAAATCAATAGGCTTCTTCGTCTTATTGCCTTAAACACTGTGTATAAATCTAAAGTCAATCGGATATTAACTTTGGCTTTTAGAGCGTCCACAAGATTTTTTGAAGTGATCAAGGGCCATAACTCTGGCACTAATTATCGGAAATCGCTGAAAATCAATAGGCTTCTTCGTCTTATGACCTTAAACACTGTGTATAAATTTAAAGCCAATCGGATATTAACTTTGGCCTCTAGAGCGTCCACAAGATTTTTTGAAGTCGTCAAGGGCCATAACTCTGGTAGTTATTATCAAAAATCGCTGAAAAACAATAGGCTTCTTCGTCTCATGACCTTAAACACTGTGTATAAATTTAAAGTCAATCGGATATCAACTTTAGCCTCTAGAGCGTCCACAAGCAATTGTGGACGCCGGACCGACGGACGGACGGACGGACGGACCGACGGACGGACGGGGGCGACGACAATATACGACCACATTTCAATGTGGGCGTATAAAAATCACCCACATTTGATTCTGTATTTGTTCAACTTGGTGCTTTTCACATGGAATTGGCCTTTTTCAAGCGGTTGGGAAATTCTTTGCTGAATCTAGAGGACCGTATCTTTTAACAGAAGGTGGAGTGCTGGCTTCTGGTTCACTTAATGGATTTCTTAGTGGAAAACATTACAAGTGTAAGAGAGTACACCAGTTGTTTGCTTTATCAATGGAAATATTACATTTTAGATCATTCTATTACAGTCAGGATATTGACATACATGAGTCATTTTGGAACTGAAGTCAAAGCCATGCGATCTGCTGAATATGTTAGTGAGTGTGCCATTTCAATGGAAATGCAGAAGATTTTGACAGGAGTACAGACATTTTACTCAAGAAACATTAGACTTACAGCTAAATACTGGATGATATATATCGAAATAATTCACCTGCGTCATCAATTTTCTCGAAGTATTCGAACTGGAGATTATGAATTATACATATACTGTTTGCCAAAACTAACCATTTATTTTTTTTATATTCAACCAGCCGAACTATGCTCGATGGTCAGTTCGGTTTCATGACAACTTGTTGAAGCTTAAGGATACCCATCCTGAATTAGACAGTGATTTCCGGAAAGGACGCTTTGCACCGAAGAGAACTCGGAAGCCCTTTTCAAGAAATGCACGTGATGTAGAAAACCGTAATTCTAATGAGTGAACAGCTCATGAGTCCATTCACTTCAGATGAAACAATTCATCAATTTCTTTTCAACATTGGATCAGCAAAAGCAGTCACCATAGCAACAAAGGAATTCCTATTACATGTTCCTGGTATCGGTCAAAGAGCATGAGAAAAGTTCATATCTGAATTTGCAGATAACTCACATCGTTTTGAAAAAAGAATTCAACGCCAGAAAGTATGTACATATTCTACTGAAGGTATAAAAACAAAGGGGAAAACTTATGCAGGTATTATGAAAGAATTGCAAATGGAACGTGATTTATCTGGTCGAATACTCTGTATAGCTCTTGAGTGGAGGATTGATATGGCTGGAGTCCTCAAGTACCCGTTAACCCCAATGCCACTTCCATTATGTCATGTAGATGGCTCAATACCGAAGACTCCCAAAGTTACACCAATTAAAGCGCTTGAAAACCACATTGCTTCAAAATCACCTTCCGAAATAGACTGCATCATATAGTTGATGGCCTGTTTTTTCTACATTTAATGAAGACTCTCCAAAGTACTTTTGGTGGAGTATCAAGATGCATTTTACAAAGCCTTTGTGACTTGAAAGCTTCCGTGCCTCCAATGGAAAAGTTTTAAAAAGAGGAGAAACTGCGCTTGAAAGTCAACACGAGGAGGCTGATTTAAGAATGATATTCCACCTCAATTCCCTTTTAACTCCTAGTAATGTTGTCATCCGAACAGCTGATAATCCTATTGGGTAATTTGGATATTATTGTTCCGGGAATTAATGTTTGGCTGGAAGTTGGACTTTATAGCAAAAACACACTCGATATATAAATGTGAATGAATTACCCAAGAATCTTGGCACAACCTTATCCAAGTCTATACCAGCATACCATACACTCACTGGATGTGATTATACTGCATCAGTTAGTAGGAAAAGGAAAGTCCGACCTTTAAAATTATAAGGAAAAGTGGTTGATGTCCAGAAAGCCTTGTTTTCTCTTGGTAAAAGTGAATCCATTCCTGCTGGAGTAAATACAGACATTGAAAGATTTGTTTGTAGTATCTATGGGATGGCTAAAATGTACTCAGTTGACGATCTTTGTCCAGAAATATTTTTAAAGAAATACAAAACGAAAAAAAGAGATGTATTTCTGGTATTAAAGGCATAGAAGCAAGTTCTTTGCCGCCATGCTCATAGGTATTAACTTTGAAAATCGAGAGAGCGAATTATATTTGTAGTGTCTGGATAAATGCGTCAACCGAAAAAAAGAGATGTATTTCTGGTATTAAAGGCATAGAAGCAAGTTCTTTGCCGCCATGCTCACAGGTATTAACTTTGAAAATCGAGAGAGTGAATTATATTTGTAGTGTCTGGATAAATACGTCAATGAATAATACCCCTAATTTCCACCTAGAGAATATTGGATGGGTTTTAAATGATGATGGGATGTACGAATTAAAGTGGTTTGATGGTGATGTTGCTCCTGTGTCAGTTGAGAGTATTTGCAGAGATGAAGATAGTGACCAAGAAAGCGAGGACTCCGATGATTAATCAAACATCTCTTGTAGTGATGATGAAAGTGAGAGAGATTAACTATTAAGTTATATATATTAAAACTATAAATAGATTTCATAATTCATCATTGACTTACATTTTTTTTAAAAATCCATTAGATTGTCATTCATTAATGAAGACCAGAAAAAGCAAATACTATAGAATTCAAATCAAAGCAACTTATTAATGCAGTAAATACTTTCCACTTTGTTGTAAGATGTTAAATAACATTCCGAATCATTGTTTAATGGCCTGTTGTGATGGAATACGGAACGTCAGAAGACATAAATTTAACAGCAGTCCAGTCCTAACTATATATTCATGACATGCGTCGTGAATGGATTATGATATGCTTACTCTTCCTATAGCACTTAAAACCATTTTTCATTTTAGGACTTCACATAGCTTATAAAAAATTATTGTATTCTTGTGCCTATAACTAATAAACACTTCTTCTATTCTTGTGCTTCAACAATGTATTATCGATATTACATTATTATAAGTTTTTACAGAGGGGGTGGGTGGGGCTGCAATTTTAAGGCCCATCTCACTTAGGGAAAGTCCCCACATTTATGCTTAGATTTACGAAAAATACATTTTCTATGCATGGAGCAATATTTCTGATAAGTTTCTGCCATGTAACTGATGACCATATAAAAAGTCCCATTGTTAGGGCGTGGTCAGGTGGACTTTTGGACGATCTGACTTTGGGAAAGCCCCCAAAACTTTGGTTAGATTTTTGAAAAATATGTTTTCCAAGTATAGATTTTTGTTTTTGGTAAGTTTCAGCCATGTAACTGATGACCATATAAAAAGTCCCATTTTTTGGGTGTGGTCAGGCATACTTTACAGCGATCTGACTTTGGGAAAGCCCCCAAACTTTTGGTTAGATTTTTGAAAATTGTATTTACCATGTGTAGATCTTTGTTTCTGGTAAGTTTCAGCCATGTAACTTATGACCATATAAAAAGCCCCATTTTTAGGGCGTGGTCGGCCATACTTTAGAGCGATCTGACTTGGGGAAAGCCCCCAAACTTTTGGTTAGATTTTTGAAAATTATAATTACCAAGTGTGGATCTTTGTTTCTGGTAAGTTTCAGCCATGTAACTTATGACCATATTATTGGCCCCGTGAGGCGATATTGGGCGTGGTCTGACTTGGGGAAAGCCCCGGAAATTTTGGTTAGATTTGTGAAAAATTTACTCCGACTTTGGATACCATTGTCCCTAGAAAGTTTCAGCCATGTAACTTATGACCTAATTTTAGGCCCCCTGGGCGCTACTTTAAGGTGCTGCTGCGGCTAAACGCCCCAGCAGTGCCCGATCTGACCAATTGATTTTTACTCGTACGGACTCCTGCTACAAATTTGGGGAGTCAAACCTTTTGTAACTGATGACCATATTATTTTGTCATTAGCTCCTGGACTATGAGACCCCTCTCTTCAAACCGAAATTTACGGCCCGAAATGCCAAAATGACATAGATTGATATACCCAATTTCTGGGCAGCATAAGAACATTGTCAACAAGGAGTTAGGTCTGAACATTAACAACAAGGAGAAGAAAGAGAAGGTTAATATTCAAGTAAACAAAGATGGATGCGCCCCGGGTGCAACTGAGAACAGACATGCCTCTGGTAAATACTATAATTGTCTTCATAATTAATCTCTCATCCTGTTTATTATCAACAACAGACCATCGCGTTAATGGATACCCCAATAACATACAGGAACCAACATCCTCATCTAAATGCCAACAGCGTGTCAATAAAAGGACGAGTGTGTTTGTTTCATACAGAGAGAGAGAAATGGGGTTTAATGTCCACTCAACACAAACTAGGTCATTTCGGGACTAACATATGGTTTATTGTTATTTCAATAATTCGCTTCCGTGTAGGGGTCTTTAGCAGTGGGAGGAAACCGGAGTACCCGGTCAGGCGACCCTTCTCCTTACCACGTACAACCCGACATTTGAAACCACGTCAGTTTACTCAATGGCAGGCCGTATGATACAGCGCGCGTTGCTAACCATTTCTATCCAACCACCCGAGTGTGTTTGTTTCAGACAGGATGAAGAACCTACCCGAGGTCATTTCCTAATCTAGATATTAGTTTTAAAGTTCCAATTTCATATTTTCTAAGAAAGTCAAAACATAATTATTTCTATGTCTTTTGCTCAAAAGGTTGTCAACTCACTATTATACGATCATGGGCAAAATTTTTGGGGCATTAGAAAGGGTGACACAGGGTGATTGAGGAAATAGTTACTCAATTACCTCCCTTGTTTTCCCATTCCTCTCCAAGGACGGCCATCTTCAAACGTTTGAATTTGAAGTTGAAAATGATATTTTTGCCAATTTCTCAACTGGCAATAGTGAATTATAGGATTAATAGGATTATTCTTTAACAAGGTAGGACTTTTTATAGGTTCAATCTATTTTAGGGCTTTATTTTAATACATTTTAAAAATATAACTTAAAAAAATGCTATTGGAACTTTAAGTTATCCACCTTTCACCACTAACCAGGTAATATGAAAAATGGCATATTATTCCCCATGGCATACTAAACTTAGGCTCTCCGTCTACAGTTAACTCCTCCGTCAACAGTTAACTCCGCTTGAGAACAGACATTTTAAGTCTTAAATTGACGATTTTAGTGGAAAACACTGTATACTTCGAGGAGGATTGTTAAAGATACATTACGGGAGATAAGATAAAGAGTTGGTAGTTCTCACTATAATAATTACAAACTATATAGTGTAATTGTAATTTGCTGAAATTTTCAGTCAAATTGCTCCACTATAGGCCGAGAGCGGAGTGCGTGAAATTTCTGAATAGCCTCGGTCATCATTACTAAAATCATTAATAAAAACATAGTATTCTCGATTATCCAATGTTGTGATTTAATTACAATGGCCGTTCAGCGGCATATTTGAATCTAATCCAACTTACATCGAAGGCTAGCCTTGACATCGAAAGTTTATTATGGTCTGGATAAGTTAATTAATGTCTAATTAATAATTTAGATAACATTTCAGGCCTAAAGAAAAACACGTAATAGGCAGATTTTGCTCTTGCATAATGCAAGTTTAAATATTTATTCTGCTTCCATATAAACATACATTATGCAAGAGCTAAATCTGCCTACTGTAGAGGTTCTTTTGTACACGCTATGCATTGCCAGGCACTGTTCCACACTATAGGTAATGGGGAACCATGCTGTAAAATACCCAGTAACTTTCTCGGTTAACATCGGGATTGAATCCCCAATTTACACAGAAACTGTGGTAAGGTAAAGCCATAACATCATTAAAAATAATCATGAATTGGTGAGTGACACATTTTAGCTACCCCCTCCCTCTCTGTCTTTCGGTCTCTCCCTCTCTCTCTCTTTCTGGCTCTCTCTCATACAATCCTTAACCAGTGAGTTGCACTTTTAGCTAGAGCGCCCACTCCCTTTGCCACTCATCCTCTCTCTGACCCCCCCTGTCTCTCCTTTTTAACATCCTCAACTAGTGAGTTGCAACTTTAGAAAATACCATGAATTATTGAGTAATATACACTTTAGCTAACTGGATTATATGATAGATATATTACACACACACACACATATTGATTCTTGTACAAATATTACACAACCAGAAACGTTTAACAAAATTACTTCATATCAGAATGCATAATCGACATAATACAAATCACTTCTTGTCGTCAATATACCGCCATTGTCTTCTACGTCACGCCTTGCATCAATTTACGTACCAATCTCATCAAAACGACACCAGGTAATCGAGCGTTTGGTTCTTACTTTCAGCACCGATAATCAAGATGGTCGTCCATCCTATAGGGCGCTCGATTATCAGTCTCGAACGTTGCATATTGATGTAAATTAAATGGGGTTAACGTCCTGTTTTTGTTCCATTAGGACTAATGCAGTGAGTGTGCTTTGAGGGAAATGATGCCAGGGCATCTGAGATACAGCTGACTCTTTATTTCGATTTCCAACCGCCAGGTGATCTTTCTTTAACGTGCTTCAAATGATATACAATGGACTATATATAATTCCGTTGACTCCTTTTCGGTTGTTTTCATTCAGCCGGTTCCATTCATCTCGAAACAGCTGTGGACGTCAGGCGAAGGCCATGGTTTGTTAGCAGTGTTCTATGAGTCTATTCTTGTAAGAGAGGATATATTGGATAATGAGAAATTTATAGATAGTCCCTAAAAGTCCTGTGTCAGCTACATGATAATTTAAGACGTAATTAATTTGTTTACAAAGTATGGTTGGTTACAACGGTATGTTTTGAAGAGGAATCTGTCATCAACAGATATTGTGAATAAAATGTCATTTAAAGTCAAGGTCTGTTGTCGATATTGGCAACATACTCCTTATTTGGTCAATTCGTTGGGTCATTGGACTCAAATTATTAACTAATGAGCTATTACTGACTGGTCACCTCTGGCTTGCGGTCGTGGTTTTGATTCCTTGTGTGTTAGTGGCCAACTCTTATATTGAATTACAAGTGCCAAGGGATCTTTTACCCGCAGGATACTGTGTACATGGGGCCTCGGGTTTTCATACCATCCGAACGACTAGACAGCTGTCATTGTCAGGCCCTCCCCCCTAGTCAGTAATTGCGTGCATGTAAAAAACCTCTTGAGAATTAGAATTCGAAATTAGAGTAGACTGTAGCGCCGCGCTCGGGGCAAAATGTCTTGCACACCACACGGCATGATGCACGCCAATCTGTTTCATAGAGAATTACTTATGAAATATCTCTGTCACAGATGACTGTCCACAACACGCGCATTGATATCGCGTGGCGTCAGTCATTGGCTCAATGGCTCGTGGATTGTTTACATAACACCTAACTGCTTCGGGCAAAATGATGCATTTTACTCATTATAATACCCATTTACACTAAATAGGAAATATTTTTTTAACTACAGATACTTCAAACGTCTTCATTAAGTCTCGTCGATGTCATGCTTATCAGTGATTGTAGCGGCCAAGCGAATATTCACTGCGGGATCAGTTTGGATGCACGTCTCTCTTCATTAGCCCGGGTATAGCAAGAATGAAAAAAGTAGGAAATTAACCGCGATTACATTTGCTAATTGACAAAGTCGGTTTCCAGCTATATATGGAGTAATATACATTGTAAACATGTACAGGAATGTCCGTTTCTTACTCCAGGCACAATAGCACACATACAATAACCTCTTATCTCCAGATTCAAGTAGCATTCTCTTTACATCTTGGGAGCCGCGGAGGCTCAGTAAGTTAAACGGTGGCTTGTTTACAGGGAGGTTGTAGTTAAATCCCCGTGGGCACAGAGAAGAGAATTGGGGTTTAACATCCACTTGACACAAACTAGGTCATTGCGGGACTAACATACGGTTTAATTTTATTTCAATAATTCGCTGGTGCGTAGTGGTCTTTAGCAGTTGGGGGAAACCGGAGTACCCAGGGAAAACCCACGAGGTTGGACAGGAGACCTACTCCTTGCCATGTACAACTGGGGATTTGAAACCAAGCCTGTTGATTCAATGGTAGGCCGTATGATACAGCGCGTGTACGCAAACCATTCGGCCTTCCACCCCCCCTGGATATTCGTGCAGGAGAGTGCTTGACAAGGGACATCATATAGTCATTTGGGTGGGACAAAAAATCGAGGTCCCACATACACATACACGTCAAAGAATTCTTAATAAGAGTAGGTCATTGTGCAGAATAGTAGGACGTTAAACCCAACTTTATTTAATTTCATCTTCAACAAAATAATATTACTTTTCAGTCAAAAAAAAACCCTTTTGATATGTCAGTCAAAACTGTTTAGTCAAATAAAACATTGTTTTAATACGCTCGTCAAAATTGATCAGCCTTAAAAATAAAAATATATAAGTCCGTCAAAAACTTTTCATACGACCGTCGAAACTGATTAGTCTGAAAGAAATTATTTTAAAACGGTTGGCCTAACTTCAAAGTAAGCTGCGATCTCCACCAAGATTCTGTATATGTCGGAAAAGTGCGTCGACTCATCTACTTCGGAAGTAACGAATGATAGTCATCGTGCATTTTCGCTGTGTCTTGATCTAATACAATTAGTTGTTTTGCATTTGACGCAATGTGGACAATCACATCATAATAATCAATGGATTATAGATGTTGGTAATTATTGGCACTAGTGAATATAATCTATGAATAGTGAATAACAGCCTTGTTTAAACTTGAAAGAAGTAAGAAGAAATATAAAACGAAATGGGGTTTTAATGCCCTACAGCACCAACTGGGCTAATGGCGACACATGCTAGAAATGAGATGAAGTTAGTTTATCGATTGTCTACGATTTCACCCCTGGTTGAAGTGGACGTAAAACTCCGAGAAGGAACAAACGAATTCAACGGACAAGTCGTCTACTGCACCACCCAGCCTGATCGCAGACGGTCTTGCATCTTGCGCCCTGCAGGATAACCTGTCTGCTGCACCATCTGGCCTAATTGCAGACGGTCTTGCGCTTTGTAGGACAACCTGCCTGCTGTACCAAATACGGCCTAAACACCATGGAAGAAAAAAGTAGGTTAATTTCTGATCTAGATACACAGATTGCTGACTGAAAACCCAGTTTGCAGTATAATCCGCTTAACAGAACATATCTTTAACATTAATATCTCACAGAATCCTGCTATTGAATGTGTGGAAGGCCACTGGCTACTAACAAGATAACAATAGACCAATTAACAAAAACACAATAAGACCAGATCTTTCTTATAGCACTCGCCAATCCGTAGCTTTATCTTAGAGTATAATACACATTCTTTATCACTACATATTACTCCACTTAACATAACAAAACACAGATTATTCCCCCTGGTAAATACCCTTTATTCCATTCTATTCACCGGACTTCCGTTTCTACCGGAAACTTAAGCGAAAGAGAGTTCCTTACAATTCCCCCACGCGTTAAGCTTCCAGAAAAATGTAGTTACTTATTCAGTTACTTAAACAGTTATCCTACTACTGCTAAAGACGATGTGGGTGGTTGAATGGTGTAACTCGTGCGCTTAAGGCCACACTCGGTGGTACGGTGGCGACCCTACAAAGAGTAAGGTCGCTGTCCTAACCTCGTGAGTTTTCTCAGTTACTGTTGACTATTTCTATGTGCAAAATAAAGAGAGAGCGAGAAATGGGGTTTAACGTCCACTCGACACAAACTATGTCATTTTGGGACTAACATATGGTTTAAATTTATTTGAATAATTCGCTTCTGCGTAGGGGTTTTTAGCAATGGGAGGAACCAGAGTACCCGGAGAAAACCCACGAGACTGGACAGACGACCCTACTTCTTGCCACGTACAACCGGTGACTCAAAACCACGCCTGTTGACTCAATGGCAGGCCGTATGATACAGGGTGCGCAAGCTAACCATTCGGCCATCCACGCCCCCCCCCCTTATTGAAATAAAAGTGTATCATGTTTTAGTCCCGAAATGACTAGAATAACTAGGTGCCAAAGACTGCCATTCAGTTTGGACCCTGTGAATTTGCGAAAAATAATTGATTAGAAATTAAAAGCAGTAATGAGTGCTGTTGGGGTGTGTGGAGTAAACAAATTTCCAGAATTCCCCACCTTTAAAATTCACCACCGAAGTTAATATGATGAAATATGTTGAGAGACAGCGTGTTAGAATTATTGAAGATTTTAAAGGAAAGTAATCGATTGTTTTACCCGGTCCAACCTTATCTGTGACTACCGTTAACAAGGTTAATTAATAACCCACATACTACTCAAACTTTCTAATTACTGATTTCAACACGCTATACGTCATAACACATTAACACAGAAATAATGGCAGAATGGTGGAAGATTAAAGAGAGCTTGACACAAGGAATAGTAGAATATTAAATCAGACTTCGCATGGTGAGTGGTGGGCTATTAGGAATGGTAAAATATTAAAGGGAACATTACACCATGAATAGTGGAATCTTAAAGCGGGCTTTACACAAGGAATGGTGGAATATTAAAGCGGGCTTTACACTAGGAATGGTGGAATATTAATGCGGGCTTTACACGAGGAATGGTGGAATATTAATGCGGGCTTTACACGAGGAATGGTGGAATATTCATGCGGGCTTTACACGAGGAATGGTGGAATATTAATGCGGGCTTTACACGAGGAATGGTGGAATATCAAAGCAGGCTTTAAACAAGGAATCAGAAATTAATCACTTTCCATGAATGATTTTGCCTTGTAGTAAGGTTACCTTGCCAACAGGCATAGATCCATTTTCACTTGCTTATATTTTAACTATGCGCTGTGCACACAAAGAATTGTATGAAGTTTGAGGATGCGCGTCATCGTTAAATTGAATTAATATGACAAGTTATTATAAAAGTTTATCAATAATTGGTCTCAGTGGGCAATATTTTGCTCATAGTGTCCCTAAATATCAACGGTAAACATTCCATCAAGGAATAAAACCCTAAATATCCATGGTTAACATTCCAACAAGGAATAAAACCCTAAATATCAACGGTAAACACTCCATCAAGGAATAAAACCCTAAATATCAATGATTAACATTCCATCAAGGAATAAAACCCTAAATATCAACGTTTAACATTCCATTAAGGAATAAAACCCTAAATATCAACGGTTAACATTCCATTAAGGAATAAAACCCTAAATAAACATCCCTGTCAGTGGTGCAGGACAGAAAGGGAGTAACAAGGACAGCTGTCGGATGAGATGTAAACCGAGGTCCCGTGAACACATTGGCGTGCTCATAAAAGATCTCCTGGCAGTTGTAACTCAATATAAGAGTAGGCCTTATCTTTGCTGTCCAGGCAAAATTTCCCTCATAGGAGTATCATAGGACACTGTATGACGTATGCCTGTCTTCATTAGCCCAGTCGGAGCAGAACAGTAGGACGTTAAACCAGATTTCATTTCATTTATACTGTTTGAATTAATTGGATCACATGTACCTCAATGTATGACCAACACATGAACTCTGATAAACAAACTCGATGTTTTTAACATGATCCCCTTGTCAGGATGGAGGGCCTGACAAGGACAGCTGTCTAGTCCTTTGGATGGACCGAAAAAACGAAGTCCCATGTACACATTGGTGTGCCCGTAAAAGATCCCTTGGCAGTTGGAATTTGATATAAGAGTAGGTCGTAGTGCCGCTGCCCGGACAAAATTTCCCTCATAACACACTGTATGGCGTATGCACGTCTTCCATTAGCCCAGGTTAGGAGCAGAAGAGTAGGACGTTAAACCCCATTTCATTTCATTTCATTTGTAATCTTTGTTTGTGTGTGAAATTTATCCAAGCCAATAGTTTTATTGAAATTATAAAACCCTATTGAACGCTGGGGTGGGTGGGATGGCCTAGTGGTCTAGATTGCCACGCTTCGACCTCTAGCTGGCCGGTCACCTCTGGCTTGCGGCTGTGGTTTCGATCCCTGGTGTGAGCGTATGTGGCATGGTGATAGGGGTGCCTTCTCAACCTCATGGGTTTCCTCCGGGCACTCCGGTTTCCTCCCACTGCTAAAGACCCCTACGCGCAAGCGAATTATTGAAATAAAATTAAACCATATGTTAGTCCCGAAATGACCTGGTTTGTGTCGAGTGGACGTTAAACCCCATTTCTCTCTCTCTCTCTCTCTTTATTGAACGCAGACCAGATTTTAAAAAAAAATAAATAGTCACTGTATAATTAATGAATGCCCTGTGATAAATGTATTTTGTACCAACTAACCCGACTTATATTGCATGTTAAACTGTATTATTAAAAGAATCTCATGTTTTACTTCTCTCTCTCTCTACATGCAATCCTTTATCTCTTAGTTCTAATAACAATTTACAATAGGACAGTAGAAAACAAATCACTGGTTTGATGAACTGGATGTACTCAGGTAACCTTAAGACAAGTTCAAATACTTATCTCAGAGCTGGCAGGTGTTATTATAGATTTGATGCCATTACTGCCTGTTTCCTGAGCAGTAAGTACAAGAGAGAGAGAGAAACAGAGAGAGAGAGAGAGATGGTCTTAACATCCACTCAACACAAACTAGGTCATTGCGGGACTAACATTTGGTTCAATTTTATTTTGATGATTCGCTTGCAAATATGGGTCTTAAGCGGTTGGAGGAAACGGTTGACCCTACTCCTTGTCACGTATGACCGAGGAATCAAAACCACGTCCGTTGACTCTATGGCAGACCTTATCATGCAACCTCCAACATATGTTACACTCTTACTTCAATAATTTCCATGCACATTGAAATCGTCAGCAATAGGAGGAAGTCGGGAGACCCGAAAAAACCCTACTCCTTGTAGTATTCACACCACATCACTGAATCACAGGCCGTGTGATATAAATCGCATGAGTTACACTATTTGTCTGCCCACAACCTTCGAAAGATCAGCGCCACCTTGCAAACAGGTAAATTAAAGAACTGATCTGTATCCAAAACAGTATCGTTTTAATCAATTTAGGGCTGAAAGCTTTTTGTTTCCCATTTCAACTGATTTAAAAGCCTGTTTACTGGGAAATATAAATGTAACACCATTACCATATAAATTTAAATCATTTTAATCCAGTTGCTGTTGAAAGGGAGACATTAACCAAACACAAAAATCGCAAATGGATATTCTAAAATGAGACAGGACCCCTTTTGATGTTGAAAGCAGTTGAAACCTCGAATATGGTAACTTGGATTTTTTTAGGTTCTGCCGGTGATAACCACGCGGTTAGTGAACATCTAAATGAGATAAGTTTTCGCGAGCGAGTGTGTGTTTTTTTGTGTGTGTATAGATTTAACACGCTACTGGTGAAGACGAATTAAATAGTTTTATTCAATCAATATTACACGACAAGTCATTAAATTGTTCATGGGGAAAAGTCAATGAGAACGGAAAAAAACGACAAGTTAACAACCTCATTTTCCAATCATTTTCTAGTTTAAATCCTGGGTTACAATAAACTTTAACGACACCATAAAATGTCAAACTGGATTGGAAAAAAATAAAAAAAATATAAATTAAAAATGGTAGGGAACACAATACTTCTGCAAATATTAAAACAACTTAAAGGCGCTAAATCGCTAATATTTCGGACCTAGAAATTGACCCATTCAAAACCACGCCAACAACAACTGGGAATTGTGGCCCTTATAAGTCGGTATAAAACGAAAGGTTGGGATGGCCTAGTGGTCTAGAGTGTAGCACTTCAAAGCTCTAGTTGGCCAGTCACCCCCAACTTGTGGTCGTGGTTTCGATCCCTTGCGTGTGCGTACGTGGCTTGGAGATTGGTTGGGCCTTCTCGACCACGTGGGCTAAGACTAAGCATAATAAAATAAGGCAACTTGTCTGCAATAAACCATCGGTGGATGCGGACGTGGAACACGAATACAAGAAGAAGAGGAAGGTTTTTTCCATGTTATCAGCAGGTATTATTACTAAAATCAATATACCACGTTTAAATACTAGGTTAATATGAGTTTTTATTCTGTCATTATTGTTAGTTTCTATTGTCTATATTCATTAGTTACGATGGCTATAAACCAAGATAACAGATATTTTTTGTATTCTAGTTAGAATAACACAGAAGCTATAAAGCAAGATAACAAATATATAGTATTTTATTCAGTTAAAGTGACACAGAGGCTTAGTAAGTAATTAAACCACTGCTTCATAATCGGGGACAGAGAGGTTCGATCCCTGTATTCTTCAAAGTCGCGGGTTCGGTCCCAGTATTGGTTGAGATCTCTGCATGGTTTGATCCCGGTATCGGTCGAGATCACGGGTTCCATACTGTTATAGATTGAGATTGCAGGTTTGATCTCGGTATTGGTCGAGGTCGCGGATTCGATCCCGGTATCGGTCGAGATCGTGGATTCCATCCTGTTATAGGTTGAGATTGCGGGTTTGATCTCGGTATTAGTCGAGGTCGCGGGTTTCGATCCCGGTATCGGTCGAGATCGTGGGTTCCATCCTGTTATAGGTTGAGATTGCGGGTTTGATCTCGGTATTGGTCGAGGTCGTGGGTTCGATCCTGGTATTGGTCGAGATCGCAGGTTCCATCCTTATATAGGTTGAGATTGCGGGTTTGATCTCGGTATTGGTCGCGGTCACGGGTTCGATCCCGGTATTGGTCGAGATCGCACGTACGACCCCGGTATTAGTCGAGCGTGGTTTCCATTTACCAGTATTTCAAACGGCAGGGATCGAACCCCTCTGTTGTTGAACATGCTCGTATTTGTAGCATATCTGACCCATGTTTGAGACGGGTTGAGCATTGTGATTATGATTAGAATGTTGAAAACCGCATTGAAACCTCATAATGTTTTGTCATTTGCGAGGGGGGACAAAAACTCAAGGGGCCACAAAAACTCAAAACCATGACACAGAGTGTCCCTCTCATTTGGCCCCTGCTATAGGCAGATTTAGCTCTTGTATAATGTATGTTTAAAATACTATCTTATCTTTTATCTCCATCTAAATGTTTATATTCAAAAAACACCAGAGAAACAATCTGTATAAAACAAAATCACCGATGGAACACTGAACCCAGAAACATTTGATTGAGATGAAGACAATGACGTTGTAGATAACACTTAGTCTGCTGTTGTTGGCGTTGAGCAATTTATGTATCGAATCCATCTTATAGAAATACGAGTTTGAATCCCCCTGGGTGCCGTCCTACTATACCCAAACACAATATCCTCATATCTTTCGCTTGGTAATCATTATAAAGCGTTGTCTCTAAAGCCAGTTTACAATTCACTTCTATCGATTCGTTTATCTCTAGTTTATCTCCCATTGTGTCTCGTGTCTCGCCAAGGGACATAACCCGACCACTGAACTATACATTTCTTTTGTAATAAAGAAAAATTAAATGCTTCTTCTTCACTCATCGCTGTTATGAAGGAAGCGTGTAAAACTAATGTGTTTTCCTTTGTGCACACCAAAATGCTTCCTTTTGTGCACAAAAGATGTGTTCATTAATGCTGAAGCTTGTTTTCTTTAGTGCACAAGAGATGGTGTCTTTTCAGTTCACAACGTTTTCTTTAGTGCACTCAGTGATGGTGTCTTTTTAGTTCACAACGTTTTCTTTAGTGCACTCAGTGATGGTGTCTTTTTAGTTCACAACATTTTCTTTAGTGCACAGAGTGATGGTGTCTTTTTAGTTCCCAACGTTTTCTTTAGTGCACACAGAAATGGTGTCTTTTTAATTCACACCATTTGTTCATTGCGCAAACACATGAGGACATGTGCTCCCTATTTTCTCTTAATGCCCAGGTGCGCCTTGACCATAGGCTGTGGTGGTCGAGCAGTAATAAAACTGGTACCGGTATCTTGACTGTAATGTCACGGGTTATAATACTGCTGTGGACTGTGAAAACCCGTCCGTATTGTTAAAGTTGCTGATCAAGCTATACAAATATATATGAAGCCCACTCTTCATCTGAAGTAAACATGCCCCTGGTCAGTTAATTATAGTGAAAGTTAACATGGACTCGATGATAAGAGAGAGAGAGAGAAATGGGGTTTAACGTCCACTCGACACAAACTAGGTCATTTTGGGACTAACATATGGTTTCAATTTTTATTTCAACAATTCGCTTGCGCGTAGAGGTCTTTAGCAGTGGGAGGAAACCGGAGTGCCCGGAGGAAACCCACAAGGTTGAGAAGGCGCCCCTATCTCCATGCCACATAAGCTCACACCAGGGCTCGAAACCACAGCCGCAAGCCAGAGGTGACCGGCCAGCTAGAGGTGGACTCGATGATAAAGGGTTAGCCCTGTTTACATCAAGTGACCTATGACGAAAACTTGAGCTGACCTTATCTTTCAGCACGAACCAGGGGCGGATCTAGGAATTTTGAAAAGGGGGGAGACGCAAAATGAGGGCACTTACCGTGGAGAGGGGGCACGCCGCTGCGAGCTGGGTTTGGGAGGGGGGGGTCCCCCAAGACAATTATCCGTCATTTCTTTGCATCTGTAGCCATTCCAAGAGCTATTTGGCTGATATTTTCATCTAAATAAACGTTCGGAACGGACATATTTGGGTCTGAGAAAAGGCACTTTCAGCAGTAAAAAAGGGCACTGTCGAAAGGGCACTGTATCCGCCTCTGCGAACCATAATAAAGATAGGTTGATTACCAGGCGCCAGGAAATCTGGTGTTGACTATTTGACAAGAATAAAGATGGCGGTCGGGTTAAAAGGCCGAGGGTCTGGTTCTGGATATTGACAGTTTAATTATTAAAGTTGATGAATGTTGATTATAATAAAACAATATATACGATGAGAGATAGATGAGAGAGACCAGGGTGGGTGGGTGTATTTATATTGGGTTAATGGTGATGATACTATGATTTATATTACGCTCATAAATTACAGCAGTACTGGTCATACAGAACAGATCCATATTATTTAATTACAAACAATACAGTATCAATCATCTCCCTCCTGTCTTGGAGTTCGTGGTGACTCCAAGAGAGAGACACGGAGAGAGGTTAAACGTCCACTCGACACAACCTTAGTAATTTCAGGACTAACATACGGTAGAATTTTATTTCAATAATTCGCTTGCACACAGGGATCTTTAGCAGTGGGAGGAAACCGGAGGACTCAGAGATTACCAACGAGATTGTCATGTACAACCGGGGAATCAAAACCACGCCAATTGACTCAATGACAGACCTTATGATGTCTCAGTAAGGCACCTGCTAACCTGGAGGTCGCTATATAGTTTCAATCAAGGAAGTTAGCCAAGAAAGTTCCCTCGGGATATCACGACGTTGTACCTTGTTTTCCCCTTGTCTGTGGTGGTGGACGAGGGCCAGACAGGAAAAAGTCGCTATTTGTTCAGATGGGATAATAGACTAATATCCCATGTACAAGGGCGTAGCGCTGCTATCCGAGCACAATTTACATCATAGTACAGTAATTAAAGTATCTAAGTTTCTTAACTCAATATCATCGAAAATCTTCAACTTTGAAAACACAAATTATTTGTCAATTTAAATCATCATTGATGCTGTGATCATACCGGATAATGATGGGCTTCTGATATCCAATATTTAAGACAAAATAAACATTTTACCATTGGTACACGAATCGTGTACCGTAATGCGTTTCAGCCCCAGTTGTAACAAGAGACTCGAGGGACGAGGCTAGATGAATTGCACCAATTCAAAAGACGTATGTAGACTGGAATAGCCAGACACTAGAAATTTGCATTCGATTGACACTACTGGCTTAACTCGCCGAACATATCTGATTTGAAATTAGAGTAAAAACGGAAGCCATTGAATGTTTATCAGTTTATATACATTCATATTACAGTATTATATGCGTTCTGACCCACTTGTGTGAATTTCTAGGTCCCAAATGTTAGCGATTTAGCTCCTTTAAGTACATGGTGTATCCATTAGCCGAGTAGGTGGATTGGGGTCTATAGAAAGTTTAAATGATGGAATTTTTAAGGTAGTATAGACTGATTTGAATAAAGTATGGATCAAAAGTTTTTGAAGTAAAACTACTTTTGATTGTTCATGGTAATCTTAAAGTAGCTAAGTCTCTAACTCAATATCATCCAAAATCAATGACATTGAAAACATAAATTATTTGTCAATTTAAATCAACATTAATGCTGTGATCATACCGGGAAAAGGTGGACTTCTGTTATCCAATATTTAAGACAAAATAAACACTTTACCATTAGTACACGATGAATCGTCTACCATAATGCGTTCCGCTGTCATCTTTAACAAGGGACAAGAAAGAACGAGACTGTTAGCCGAGGAATATAAAAAAAAATTAACCTGATTATTTTTATTGTAGTCATTACGTGTGACGAGACAACATCTTATAATTAAAAGAACAATCAGAATTTCATCAACTACCTGGATATCAATTCCCAGCAGAATAAAAACAAATGAAAATGAGACACGTTTAATTGAACTCTGACATTTTGATTACAAAGTCACCAAAACAAATTATCTTTACAATATTAACAGTAATTAAACCGCCATGATAATTAGATAAGTATAATTAATACCTGGCAACGCAGGGAGATAAATGATCGACAATGTTTAATCTGGAGTGTGTGATGACTGTTGGTCACAAGACTGGAATTTGAGCTTGAGACCGACCATTTTACTGCAACTGCATACAGGAAAACACGATATTTCTACACTATTCATATCTTGGCGCAGAACACGATATGATCATGATTTGACTTTAATGTTAATTCTTATACCTTTTCTTTGGACTGAACGCACTCCACCAAAGATGTAAAAATTTGACAAATGTCTTTCTCAAAAACTTGTATGCGGTTTACCATATGGAAATCTTGAGACACACAAATCTGAAGTCGCATAGTAGTAAACATGTAATAACAGCCAGCTGTACATATCACCTCCCTCTCTAAGCTCTGTTAACCTTTCGTCTAATTGGTGGTCTGCATCCAAAGTGTTCGAACGCTCCAAGCACAGGCGCGGATCCAGGGGGGGGGGCGTACCCACTGCACGCCCCCCCCCCTCTATTTTTTGCGGTGGCGAACAATTTTTTGACCCATATACTTTCGAGGAATAGGAGAACAAAAATAGTTTAGACTGGAAATCGTAATTCATAGTACTAGCATGAAATTAGTCCTTGTAGTTGTTTTTTTTTCGGTTAAAAAAATGGTGGTGTTTTTCTCATATACACTCCGGGGAATTAGAGACGTTCTGACATTAAAAAAGTCTGCAAAAATATAAAATCTTGCGCGGGGTTATCGTCCGCGAAAATTATGAATTTTATACAGAAGACGATAAATATCCTAAATAATAACCCAATTCGGTTTCTTTCCAATAATTATCACAGAACAGTAACGGATCCAGAGGGGTGTTGGGGGGGGGGGGTCCAAACCCCACCCTGCTCAGCTTCATAAAAAAATTAATGCCTTGCATCAATCAAATTAAATCACAATGTGATCCTCCATCAGTATAAAAGTGATTTCTCTCTTTTAAAAGCTCAACTTGTATGTATGCCTATGTAATTTAGAGACGCTGATGGCAGATTTCCTTAAAAGGAAGCTGGCAAACCCCCTCCTGCAGAAATTCCTGGATCCGCCCCTGCAGAAACAATTATTAAACTTCATTTTTTCAATGAACATATCGAAGAAGCTTTCATTAAAACAGTAACAACCACATCTTATGAATGGAATCTTGTTTGGACGGAATAATAACTGGAATAATAACTGATGGGACAATTAAAGTCACACCAAAGGGTACACATCAAAGAGTATAATACAAAGTAAATTGCCTAACAAAAAAGCATGCATCAGTTAAAGGGGAATGGTGAAATATGAGGGACGATTTTTGTGCCAAATTAAAAAAATTATCACCACCGGTTAAAGAAATGATTAATTGACAGAATATGTCAACTGCGAACATGATGATCAAGTATTCGTTTCACATGCTGCATGTGCCAACCTTCAAAACTGAATTTATATCCATAATTTTTAAAACCCGAGTTTTATCGTAAATAAAATTAATGGAATCCTTTGTAGTAACCTACTGGTAATGTGTGATGTAAATTGCAGGAGTTGGGGTGCGGTATTCATCGAGATCGTAGCCCGTTCGTAATTTATCCATGGCAACGGCACCTATGCGTACCAATTGTAATTGTTGTTTAATAATGAGGTCAACTATTTGGGGTTATGATTGCTTATAAGTACTGACACAAGACTACGACACGGTAACAATTTGTAGTTAAAGGGGCTTCTCTTATAGTCAATTATCAATTCCTTTTGATTACTAGTGTGAATTCACGTAATTTGGAAACTTGATTGACAGTATGCATATTTGGTGCCGAAATGAAAATGTCATCACGGTATTATACGACTGATACGTGTTAATGGCGATGTGTGCTTTAAAACAGGAGCTGAAGGCTTTCATTCATTTGTGATTTAAATCCGAAGATATTCAACTTCCGGTGTTATTTACCGATTTACGATGCATTGTGTAACTTATTTGTCAGAATGGGAATGGCTATTAATGACCAAAACTTTCGCCCACGGTAAGACCAGCATCCATGTGTGTAAATTTTGAAATTTTCGTAATCTAAATTAGGTTATTGAAATAGTCGATCGATGCAAGTCTTAAAATTGTCGAACATATATATTGAAGAATTAATGTATCGGAAAGACATAATTCTATTTATTTTATAATCTAAAAACCTGCCAATGTTTGATATTTGTTATATTTTCAATATAAGCCAGTAAAATCTGCGTGTTAACCGTGTTAAATTAACAATCTTAATTTGCATGCCTTATTAGCTGAAATTCGACTACGATATGATTGCGATGCAATCGCACGATAAATAAACCTATTTCAAATCAGTTATGGATGTGGTGACTTTACATGCATGGAATGGCCGACTTTTTTAAATTCACGGTGGATCTGTCGTGTGAATTTCTGCGGCGGTTTTAAATAATCGCGAAGGTCGGCGGTTTACTCAAAATGTGCTGACTTACATGCGTGAAACGTCCGACTTCTTAAAATTCGCTGTTGTACTGTTATGTTAATTTCCGTGGCGTTTAAAAATAATCGTGGAGGTCGGCGGTTTTCTCAAGATTCGCGGAAGAAATTTAAAGCGGAATTTTGAGTGTGGCCAGGGTGGATTGATTAACTGACCCCCGCAATTTTTCATTTCCGCCAAGGTCGGACCACGGGGAAATTTAATACTTCCGCCTGACTACTACTTTCTCCGAAAAGAGCCGGTTGGTGACTTGCTTGTTGACTGCCCGTCAGTCCGCCCACGAGGGCCGGACTTTATACTGCCATGTGGGGGCATCACGCCCTCCCTTTATGAAAATCCTGAATCCGCCCCTGTAGCATCAGCTATGAAATCTGTCCCGGAGTTCTCAAATTACTTATATATTGTATATAAATCAATAGATATGTATAATAATATTTAATAATATTGTCTGGTACCGACTGGAACTGAATATTTATGGTAATAAGTAAAGAGATAATATGATCAAATATACATTTATCTATCATATATATATAATATTCCACACTTTAAATTATACAAATATATTCCCGCCGAAAATAGAGATCAATAAATTATTGAATAAAACATACGATAAGCTTAGGCCACCTACTTACGGTAAGACTATACACACAGAAGAAAGAGAATTATTGCTTTTCAAAAGTAAATATTCATAAGAACGTTTTATTCATATGTTTATTTTGTCTTAAAATATTGGATATCAGAAGCCCATCTTTTTCCGATAAAGAGAGAGAGAAATGGGGTTTTACGTCCACTCGACACAAACTATGTCATTTCGGGACTAATATATGGTTTAATTTTATTTCAATAATTCGCTTGCGCGTAGGGGTCTTTAGCAGTGGGGGGAAATCGGAGTACCCGGAGGAAACCCACGAGGTCGAGAAGGCACCCATATCTCCATGCCACATACGCTCACACCAGGGATCGAAACCACAGCTACAAGCCAGAGGTGACCGGCCAGCTAGAGGTCGAAGCGCGGCACTCTAGACCACTAGGCCATCCCCCACCCCCCCACCCCCGAGAGAAAGAGAGAGAGGGTTTAATTTTATTTCTATAATTTGCTTGCGCGTAGGGGAGGAAGGAAGAAGTCGGAGGACCTGGAAATACCCCGCGAGGTTGGACAGGCGACCCTACTCCTTGTCACGTACAATGGGAGAATTGACAGCATACCAGTTGACTAAATGACAGACCTTATGATACAGCGCGCAAGTGCTAACTATTCGGGAATCCACCCCCCCTGAGCAAGAGGACAATAGCCTATTAAAGTAGACCAAAAGGTCAATGGGTCCGTGTCTTTAATTTGGAATCTGTCTATCTAGACACTAGATAGACGAACAGTCTAAAACCACAGACCAAAATATCTCAACTTACTGCTAATGAGAATATACGAAACTCCATAAACCAACTAGTCTTATTAGATGACGACATGGGTGATACCGATGGTGTACTGGTCATATTGATAAAATTGCTTAAAGCTACACTGTAGGAGATTAGATAAAGAGCTGACAGTGCTCACTGTAATAGATAAAAACTGGAAAAAAGTAAGGGAATATGCGGAAAATTTCAGTCAAATTGGTCTACTCTGAACCGAGAATTTAGCGATTGAATTTTAGGCCTAGTCTTGATCATCATTACTAAAGTCGGTGCGATAAAACATAATCTCGATTATCCATTTTTTTAATTAATCATCAATGAGCGGTGAGCAGCAGATCGGATTCTAATCAAGTAAATATCATAGGCTAGCAATGACATCGAGAGTTGATTATGATATTGTCATGTCATTTAATGTCTTATTAATAATTTATATAACATTTCAAGCCTAAATAAAGTCCCCCACTAGGCTGATAGCTCTTGCATAACGTAGCCCATGTTTAAGTGAGTTAAGCTTTTAAAAAAATATTTCATTTGCCATGAGGACTGAGAAGCTAAAATCATAATAATGTTCCTATCCATGTCACGACACTCGCCAGTTCTACCAACTGGATTTCAGTAATTCAATTCTACGTAGGGTTCGTTAGCAGTGGGAGGAAACCAACAAGGTTGGAAAGGCGACCTTACTCCTTGTCACGTACCATAGGGGGATCGAAACCACGCCACTTGTCTCAATGATAAAATTTTTCCTGATTATACATTTACGTCATTTGACTCGAAACGTCTTTGATTTTAATGCCCACCGAACTGTAAAGAATGTAGAGAAAATATTTTCTTCCTTTCACACAACACAATAAACTATACACCTCTAAATGACAGAGTTGTTGATATATATATATAGAAGGTATTATATTGACCGTACAAGAGATTTCACAGTTTGACTATAAACAATTCTAGTATGTGAGTATTTGGAGTGCTGATAGATTGATGATATTGGTCTGCTTCAAAGTGTTTCACTCTTTGATGTGTACGAAAAACAACTTAAGGTGAGAACATGTCCATATATAAACCTGATTCAATTTGTTGATTTGATCGGAGTAGAATCTGGTGAATGGTATCTGTCTACAATAGTAAACAACAGGTCAATGGCTACCGATCATCTTTTGCCCTTTCTGACCGTATCTAATTTTCACGGCTTCGTCCAAGCCAATATGTACCCAAAACTCAACTGTATATAATCCCCCGTCTTGGATTCAAGTCGTGTGCGTTGCATCATAAGGTCTGCTCTTTTGTCAAGTGGCGTGGTTGTGAATTTCCGTTTGTACGGGACAAAGCGTAGAATCGCCTCTCCTACCTCGTAGGTTTTTTTCTGGGTCCTCTGATTTCCGAAATAAAATTGAAACCCGAAATGCCCCCCTCTCTCTCCCTCTCTTTATCTCTCTCTGTCTCTCTCTCTTTGATTGGCCTAGAAACACTTCGACAGAGGGCCTGTACGTAAACGAACAGTTGGGATTCGTTGCTCGACAAACGTCCCTCATACAGTGGCGGATTAAGCTCCACCAAGGCCTGAGGCGGCAGTTTCTGGAGGGCCTATTTAAAAAGGCGTGGGCCTAATTAATTTCGGGTCAGCCCTATGTTGATTCCCGTTGGGCCTAAACCCCACCCCTAACATTCATTGCCTATGCGTTTTTAATCGTATCAGACAAGTCTAGAAATTTTTTTTTACAAAATCTTTGGGCCTGAGGCTGCAGTCTCATCAGCCTCACTGATAATCCGTTACTGCCCTCATAGCACACTGCATGGTGTATGCCCGTCTTCATTATCCCAGTCTGTGCAGAACCGCAGGACGTTAAACCCCATTTCACTAATTCATTTCATAGGTTAGGTTGAATTATGATCAACAGCCCGAGAATAAAAACTTGTTATACGTTATAACCAGCATATCTCACAACCAACACCTAATGTTGCATACTAAACTTACGCTGTCCGCTTGACAACAGACACTAAGCTGGTTGACGGACATGTTGATTCCTAATTCCACGATTTTAGCTGCAAACGTATTATTTTCGCCTCCATTTACAAAAGAAAAGACTTATTTGGTCTATGTGTGTATGACAAATGTGAATTTGAGTAAGACCGCATTACAAAAATAGTATATGATTTTTTTTGAGATATGGTGGCCATCCAGGGAAGAGATCTAATCTGGAAGTAGTTAGCTCTCTGTGTGCAGAAATTCTATTGTTGTTTTTATTTGATTGCTGAGAGATTTAGTTTTTGTTTTTCTCCGTATCTAAAGAGATCGGAAGATTTACTTAAGTGATTTCAGAATTATCAAAACAGAAACCTATTTTCATTCGACACGAGTCACAAACAATCCACGGATGAATAACAAACAACACGTTTTGGCATCCTAAAATAAAAACATGGGCGTGTAATAATCTTAACATAGATATGTTGTGTTGTATTTATTCCCGCCACTGTTTACAACAAACACAACATGCGCACATAAAACCTCTCCATAAAACACAAGGCATTGACATGGATCTCACACACAAACAAAAACTACAAAATCATGTTTTTTTTACCAGATTTCATAATGTGTTAGTCATAGATCACGGTACAGGTCATCCAATTATTTCATATGAAATGGAATCTGGTTTAACGTCGACTGGGCTTAAGAAGACGGGCAAACGCCATACAGTAGGCTACAAGGCACTATGATCTACTCTTATAAAGGATTCTTTGACGTGCACGCCAATGTGTACGTTTGACGTCGGTTTTTCGTATCCCCGAACGACTGTATGCTATTCCTTGATAAGCACTCTCTTCCATGCCGCGGGTAGCGGCGCGACGGCCCACTTTCATATCGAATTCCAACTGCCAATGGATCTTTTACGTGCACGCCGATGTGTACACGGGACCTCGACTTATATAGAAAGTCAGAAAACCTATTGAGATTACTAAAATTATTATATGGACATTCAGAGCGCAACATCCATCTAGATTAGCTGCTCTGATGCGCTGCCGCAATATTTATAATGGTGGGGAAAAAGAAGTTTAAACATCGCACCGGGGAATCACGAAAGATTCGTTAAAAAAAATGAGTTTTTAGTTTCTTTTTGAAAATGTTTGTGTTGTCTACACTTTTCAGTTCAAGTGGAGGCTCATTCCATAGTGTTACTCACTGAGACCCCGTGGCCCTTCGACAGAGATCCCCCTTCCCCCAATATCCAATAAACCAACTTCTTGAGATATATAATATAATCATAAATAATCTAGACAAATGGAAAGAGCTTAGTTTTGTATTCTTCGATATTTCTAAAGCGTTTGATAAAGTCTGGCACATGGGAATTATATATAAGCTTCGAAAGTATGGTATTAGACTAAATTTATGTGATTGGACATACAAGTATTTAACAAATCTTAAACAATGTGTTGTCCTTAAAGGTTTTTCTCCCACTGCTAAAGACCCCTACGCGCAAGCGAATTATTGAAATAAAATTGAAACCTATGTTAGTCCCAAAATGACCTAGTTTGTGTCGAGTGGACGTTAAACCCCATTTCTCTCTCTCTCTCTCTTTAAAGGTTTTCAATCACCGGGGTTCCCCAGGGATCAATACTCGGTCCTTTTCTATTTTTAATATTCATAAATGATATTCCAGACAACCTAGATAACAATGTACGATTATTTGCTGACGACACGTCTTGATTTTCAATTACAAAAGATAAACCATTGGAAACTGCTAATTTAATAAATAGTGATCTAAAGCTAATATAAACGTGGGCAAATAAATGGCAAATAAAATTTAACCCAAATAGAATAAAAGTTTTAATAGTCACACGTAAAAAAACTAATCATCCTAATCCTAAGTTTGAAAATAAAATTATTGATAAAGTCAGCTCACTCTACCACCTGGGACTAAAATTTCAACTGAGCGGAACGTCGGCAGAACATATTTCTAAAATTCACAAAAAAGCTTGCATTAGACTCAACATACTACGCCACTTAATTAGATCTACTTTACGTACGATATTGACGTCATTTATACGCCCTCTTATGGAGTATGCATTGAATAATCGTAGTCTTAAAGATTCGTAATTACGTGAGAACTTGAAGTAAAGGGAATCATAACTGGTCTGGGCCGAAATTCCCACAGAAAATATGTTTATGATGAATTAGGCCGGGAACCACTGTTCAAACGCCGTCAAAAGCAAAAACTCGTCTATTTTTTTTATAAAATCCTTAATTGCTAGAGTCCCCAGTATTTGTCCGATATTCTAATGAAAATACAACCCGAAACAAACTATTACAATCTTAGAAACCACAAACTGAAAATACCACAATGTATAACGTCTTCTTATAAAATGTTTATTCCCAAACACAATAAAACTATGGAATAGTCTTCCTGCGCACCAATCTGAACGACAGACTCACCCTACCTGCAGAGAAGTGACTCTGACACAGTGAATGGCCATGATATCCATATGACGTTGTCTAAACGTCGCGCGTCATGAGGTCACATCAATAAACATAATGTCAACATTACAAGACACAATGTTACATTGTAAACAGGCCTTCCTGCAGCCTTTATGATTGTATAATCCACACAGCCATAACGTCTTATCGCTCCTTCCAATGATTTTTCACAGAAATAACATGTACAACTCTAGATTTGACGTCGGCATATTGGCACTATTTTGTGCTTCGGTCGTGTCTATTTCAGATATACACAATCAATTATGTTAATGTTTTTAGCATGGGGATTGACTAATGTTTAATTTATTTCAGTTCTAAACAAAAATGTAAAACTTTAACGCAATCTTAAAATAATTCTGGCTGGGATTACTGAGCAAAATGGCCATTCATTATATACGTGCGAAAAAAAAGCCAGCTACCATATAATTTTCGTACGTTAGTTACGTACGCCTGCGCACGTGCAGTTATCGCCGTTTCCCAATACTTTTTAGTCCAGTCTCCTGAGTCAGTATCCTATACATAAAAAAACGAGTTACTTTCATTATGGAAACCGTAGGGAAAACATTCATTCACTGCCAACTAAGAAATAAATCAAATAATCTCAATAATCACCTTTTCCACCACTACCTATGCGAATCAAAAATATGTCCAAAATGCAATTCTTCGGATGAAGATAACTACCACTTCTTCTCTTGCCAATCTTATTCAACTATCAGAATCGAACTATTAAATTCATTAAAGGTATTCACAAAAACTTTTCAAATGATTAAAATATTGTTTAAAAAAATAACCAACACACACACACACTCTCTCTCTCTGTCTGTTGCTCTCCCCCCCCCCCTCTCTCTCTGTCGCGCTCTCCCCCTCTCTTTCTCCCTCCTCACTCGCTCGCTCTCTCTCCCTCTCCGTCTCTCTCTCCATCCCCCTCTCCCCCCACTCTCCTTCCTCGCTCGCTCTTTATCTCTCCCCCTTTCCCTCTTTCTGAATTATGAGTTATAAGAGAGAGATTTACCTCTTTAAATACAAATTATGAAGCAGTAAGACAATCTGTTAAACTCTACTCATTCATAATAAATCATCACAGCTGTTTCATTGTAAAGGCACCTTCCTAGATCTACATCGACTTCCTTATACCTTCGAAACAACGCACTCCTTGTACACAGGGGAACAAGCAATTGAATACTTAACATGTCATAAGGGTCCCTTCCGAGGCCTAGGTCCGCTCCCTTTTGCACCACAGACTAGAGGCAGGGAATCGAATCCTAAACATGTTACAGGGGGATCTTCAAACTAAATGCAGGGAACTGAATCACTAATATGCCATAAATCTACTAAATACAAACCCATCTTAAGTGCACGCTAAGGATCACATACAAATAAACGGGTATAATTCAGGTCAAGTCTACTAATCAACATTTTGGGTAAGAAAGATAACTTTTACAACCTTCATCATAACCTAGAACATGCCCGTCCTCCACATTTCAGAATCATTAAAGATACGTTATGGGAGATTAGATAATGAGCGGACAGTTCTCGCTATAATAGTTAAACATAGGCTTTTGACCCTATGACGTCAGACATTGATTAATCAATCAGCGTTGACGTTTCTAGTGGTTTACCCACAGTTCCGGGCATGAAAAGCCCATGACCTTGCCGTAACAGACCGTTTCATTGGCTAATCTGATTCTCTCACATCATCCAGAACATGTCAATGATAACAACTCTTCCAGACAAGTTGCACGAAATTTTGAAATGTAAAATTAATTAATAGTAGGTGTGTCATCGATGCAATTAAAATATTGGAGCTTTAAATTTATAATGATAGGTGATTGGTTATTCAGTTCTAAAAGGTAGAACAATAGGTCATCCGTCTTAAGTTAGAATCAGTGACATCATCTGGTAGCAAACGAGAAAATATTTAAATGAATTTGCAACCAGAAATTGACAAGCGCCATTTATTCCCACCGATATGACTGATAATAAATAATACCGCGAATGTTTTTGACATGCTGATAATAAAGTGAATAATATTCAGGACTTAACAGCACATTTAACGGCTCCACGCTATGTACATAGGATGAAAAAATTACAATTATATACCCAATATCATGAGGTATAAATCAATACAAAACGATATTTATACTATATAGTTCTCATATTCCCAAAATATGAAATTCACCAAAATGGGGCTAAACGCCCTTATTTTCTGTACCGACTAGGCTAATGGAGAATGACATACGCCGTGTGCTTTGATGGAAATTTTGCCCGGATAGCGGCGTTAGGGCCTACTCAAATTGAACTTTAATTTTGGGACTAACATATGGTTGGATTTTATTTCAATAATTCGCTCGTTCAGCTTTATTTCAATAATTTGCTGAGAGACTGGGGGTGGGGTGAATGGCCGAATATGGTTAGCAAGATAATTATTGAAATAAAATTGAGCCATACGTGGACGTTAAACCCAATTTCTTCCACAAGGGTTTCTTCACGTGCACGAGTTTCGCTCCATCCGAAGGATTAGACACTAATATTTGCCACTGGATGCGGCATAGTGTATGCACTTTAGTATATTGTACCGAACAAGGAGAGTAACATTTGTAGTATTGGTAAATCAATAAAATCTTCGTGAAGATAAACGATAACATTGTAATAAAATACGAAACGTAGATTTAATCAAACACACCAAAACCACCTAAAAAACCCAAATAAATTAAATCAATGATTTTACGAGTCGAGTATGAATACATAAATACCAAACTATTCATTAGCTATTTTGTGAAATGAGAAAGAATAAGAGATGTTAAAGAAAAGTCAGCTGGGGTAAATACTGCTAACCCGTGGAAGCAGGCGTTAAACCTTATGCACAAGAGATAATTTATACACCATTTTTAGAGAGAGAGAGAGAGAGAGAGAGAGAGAGAGAGAGGGTGTGTGTGTGTGTGGGGGGGGGGGGGTGTCCCGACACAAACTAAGTCATTTCGGGACGTACATATGGTTCATTTTACATTTGACTCAGTGACAGACTTCGCGGTTTCACGCACACGCGTTAAACCACGAGACTACCCCACCCACTCAATGCTTAACAGAGATGGAGAGAGAACTCGGATTTAACGCCTACTCAACACAAACTAGGTCATTTCGTGACTAACACATGGTTCAATTTTATTTCAATAATTCGCATAGAGGCCTTTAGTAATCCCAGGAAACCGGGGAATCCAAACCAGACCTTTTGATACAGCGCCAACGTGCTAACCATCTACCCCCCCCCCCCCACACACACACACACTCTTAACAGATATAAGTTGCTCAGCTCACGTTCGATATTTCCCTTTTTTCCGTCCACAAATCACGAAGAAGGTGAACGGGAATCACATTGAAATAATTGTTTTGAACCTTTTACACTTTCGTGCAATGTCACTTCCATTTGTCATATTCAAATTCGAATATACAAGAAAAACATGCCAGACGAGATGGGAAGGACTTACAATAGATTACAACTTTGTCGAGAAACGAAGCCAAATTTTAATCTTTTTCTTGTAAACATGCCATTTATCTCTTTAGTTAATTAAATTTATCCACTGTATCTTCAACTCGAACTTATTCCTAGTGGCCATCTTTCTTTGTAGGTCTGACACGGCCCAGACGCCTCAAATCTAATAAAAATAGGAAATGATTTCTCGAACACACTTTTTTACGACCTACGTGAAAAACAATCTCTCTGAATTGAAAATGCTGAAGACACATATTAATTGGACAAAATTAAAATCAGCGAACCGTAAATAACTCGTTTCCAACTCGTGGCAGAAAATCTATACACCTTAAATACGAATGTCGCGCACATCTACTTAGCAACGGTCACGAATTCCAGTGGGGGCTGCCATTTTGGATTTAAGCTAGACAGCGATATGGAGTTTACGATTTGAAGTGTCGATGACAATGACGGATTGACTTAATTGAGACTCAGCTACGACTGATTATAGGAAGCAAACAAAAATCGCAATGGAAGATCAACAAATAATTCGTTTAATGGCAGAAATAAGTCGAAATGATCTGATCTTGACCCGAACACCCACTCCGACTAATGGTTCCGAATGCCAGTATTGTAATTGAAAGGGGTGAAACACCGGTGAATGAATCTTGTTGGTTGAACCTGTCTGTGACATTTGGGGGATACGCCATTGGAGTCTCTAATTTAACACGAATACCATCAGGAAGCTATCTCGGGGCCCTATAGTAAATTGTAATTTTGTCAATTCAGAAATTTTCAGGAACACAATTGAACAGCAGTAGTAGGCTAAACCCAGATTGAATGATACGGTACCGTGTTTCAAAGTTAACCCCATGGAACCCTAAACAAAATTTTACTTCATGTGAACATCAAACCAGCCGCAACGATAACCCTTGAAATGATGTCGGAGAGTATGCAAATCGTTCCAGAATCAACCAACTCCACCAAAACGTCCCGTTTACCGTAGCTCGAGGGAGAGTGGCTGTGTGAGAGAGAGAAAAAGAGGGAGAGAGAGGGTGTAACGTCCACACGATACAAATTAGGTCATTCTGGGACTAACATATGGTTCCATTTTATTTCCATAATTCGCTGAAACCGGAAGACCCTACTCTTTGTCACGTACAACCGGGGAATCAAAACCACACCAGTTCACGCATTGACCGACCATAACACGTTAATCAATATCTAATTAATACTTTAGAAAACATTTCAGACCTAAAGAATGATCTGCAGTAGGCAGATTTAGCTCTTGCATAATGCATGTTTAATAAGGTGAAATGAATTATTTGTACTGGTCACATACTATGTTATGTGGGGGTTGGGATGGCCTAGTGGTCTAGAGTGCCGCGCTTCGACTTCTAGCTGGCCGGTCACCCCTGGCTTGCGGCCGTGGTTTCGATCCCTGGTGTGAGCGTATGTGGCATGGAGATAGAGGCGCCTTCTCAACCTCGTGGGTTTCCTCCGGGCACTCCGGTTTCCTCCCACTGGTAAAGACCCCTACGCGCAAGCGAATTATTGAAATAAAATTGAAACCATATGTTAGTCCCAAAATGACCTAGTTTGTGTCGAGTGGGCGTTAAACCCCATCTCTCTCTCTCTCTCTCTCTCTCTCTCTCTCTCTCTCTCTCTCACTATGTAATGTATTAGTATTGTCTCTATATAAAAATTATATCACCTAAGTAAATTACTGGTAATAACCAATGTCCCTTGTACTTTCTGTTAGTTTATTTGAACTTATCTGAACTGGTCAATGAAAGCTAATAAGGAATGAGCATGTGTCTGAGTCAGCACAAATTCAATTAAGTTATCTTTAATAATGAAATAAGACAGAAAGTGGACCAAGACGATGTCGATGATTGGACACAATGACGTTAAAACTGTACGTGAAGGAGACTTGTAGTCCTGTCATTGACGTCTTCTTACATCCAGTCATCGGCTTACATGTCGTTTTAATCACCGACCGATATCGGCAGAACCTTGTCTGTTCAATCCATTTTCAACGTAAAAAAACGTTCCCCGCTGACTTTACAGTACTGGATTGTTATTTTCAAGGCAATCGGTTTAAAGGTGCAAAGATGGCAGCGTGGATAACAATAGATATACGTTTAGCAAAAAAACCAAAAAAAAACCCCAGCGTTTGAGTGGTTTCTTTTCGCCTTTTCATTAAAATGGAAGAAGGGAAAATAAAATTCCACTTTTTACATATTGTTTGCTTTGTAAAGGTACGGAAAGGGAACAGGAATTATGTTTAGCAAGAAAAAATAGCGTCGTTTGATTGGCTTCGTTTTAAAAAGGAATTTGTGTAAGAAGGGAAAAAAAATTTCCATGATTGGTGTATTGTTTGCTTCGAGGAACTGCTATTTCCTTGCACTTGTAGAGGTACATCAGTTTAATCGTTCGTACCATAGTTAGCGTGTCTGTGTTGCATCATAGGGCGTGTCATTGTCCTTTTGTTGGGGAGAGGCGGTTTCATCCCACTGCTTATGATCCCTACCCGCAAGCGAATTATTGAAATACAATTAATCCATGCGTTAGTCCCGAAATAACGTAGTTTGTGACAAGTGGAGGTTAAACCCCAGTCCCCCCCTCTATCTCTCATTAGGGGTTTTAAAGTAAGTAGATTCGACTTTCTTGGAAGTTCTATGTTGACTGATCTTCTTGGATGACGATTTCACGTTTTACGTTCAACTGTCGACACAGTAAGCTAAAAATTAAACATGGACAACTCGATTTCCGGTTAACCGTTTCATACGAAACTCCCGTATAGAGTGTGACAGCAGAACAGTAGGACGTTAAACCCAATTTCATTTCATTTCATTTACTGTACAGCAAAGACTGAATTTAACAGAAGTGTGAATAAAATTAAATGTTACTTAAAGAAAAAAAAAATCTTCGATGGAAAAAGCCGAAAAAAAAATATTGGAAATATAATTCCCTTTCTAGTAAAAAAGTGGACAACCCCACAATTCAACAATAATACGCATTTCATAGCGAAAATAAAATACCGAGAAAGGGGAAAAAATGAAAACAATTTCATAAAAACTGAATTTCCTTTTCTAATATATAGAAATAAAAAAATGTTTTAAAGAAAAACAGCTTAATAAAAATCAAATTTCCTTTTCTAATTTTGACGAAGAAAAGGTTTAAAAAAAATCCATCCCTACAAGATTTTCAACTACGACACACGAACTTCCGTTCTGTGATACAATACAATGAGAGCAAGGAACAGGAAGCCACAGATCATGTAATCAAGACGCTACTTCCATTCATACTTCACACAATCCTCCTTTGAGAGCCATCAACCAGATTAGATTCACTTCTTTTGACAAAATCAAGCCCTTCCGTTGTGAAGGATGGGTAGCGCCACCCAGTGTCCCAATCAATGATAAATCTAAGCCGAAACAGCTGCTATAAGACTGTTATGTGTCTGCAAGAGGATGAGCTAATTGAATATACACAAGTCGCCCGGTATTAAGGATATAAAGTTGATTAATATTTAATAACTGACGACATTTTGATTATAAGAAACACAGATTTAAAGGGGATATTCGTGATTAATATTCCATAAGATAGATAGAATGAACCAGCCATATTGGAACTACAAACATTGACCCCGAGACTATGTCGTCAAAATGTAAATTCAGATTCAATATACAGAGATGCTGTTCCCAACGACATAACAAACTGATTTTAACAATTCAAATATGGCAACAGAAGTGACAATACAATAAGAAGTTACTAAGAGAAAATAAACTTCTTTGATGGATGGAAAAAAAACGAAAAAAATTAATGGAAATTCAATTTTCTTTCTAATAAAGAGGAAAAAAGTTTGAAAACCCCATAATTCAACAATAAAAGGCTTTTTTTAAAAAAAATTTCAAAGTCCTAAGAACTGACTTTAATATCAATGATTATAAAAAACATTATCGCATCTGTGTTAGGCCTAATGATACCTGTATTTTATCTAGATAACTTCTATATCTGAATACCTTTATTTTACATCACTTCTATTTTAGATTACCTCTACCCTACAATACCTCTACAGTAGATAACCTCTACCATAGGCGTACGAGCCAAGGGATGTGGGAGTGGGAGCCTAACTTTCGGGCAATCTGACTTTTCGAGCAGACAGGTTATTTGAAAAAATTTTGTATTTCGTCTACATGGCATAATAAAGTGCCCGAAATCTAATAAAACACTAATTTTACGAGCTGGAATAGCAAGAAAACTCGTTTGCAGCCGTCAAATATTCCAACATTTTCTTGCGGGTTCCATACAAAGTAAGCTCAGCTTCTTCGCCCCTCGAAGAAGACCGGCGCCGCTGTCTGTAAACCCGGGTATTTCCGGTTCGGCCCCCCGCCTTTACTGTTCATCGAACCCATACGCCTCTGGCCTCTACCCCACAATACCTCTATTTTAGATAATCTCTACTTCATAATACTTCTATTTTATGTACTATGTCTTTCAGACGCCCCCCCCCGCCATATTATCACCCCTCGGAACGAATCCGCATAACAAAATCCAATGAAACCGACTTTAACTTATATGAGACACGTTGGCGAGGAATGTTATAGTATATATTGGCGAAGAAAACATGGATTATTTAATTCCAATGTCACTGACTGTGGGTTGGAACAGGCATTCTATCGTCATGATATGGACAATGCATTCTACATTATACGGTTGTACGTGGCAAGGATTAGGGTCTCCTATCCAATCTCTTGGGGTTTCTCCGGGCCCTTTGGTTTCCTCCCCACTGCAAACGAATAATTGAAATAAAATTGAACCATATGTTAGTCCCGAAATGACATAGTTTATGTCGAGTGGACATGAAACCCTATTCTCTCTCTCTCTCTCCTCTCTCTCTCTCGCTCTCTCTCCCTGTGCCATCCTCTCTCTGTCTCTCCCCCCTTCTCCTGTCCCTCTCCCTCTCTCTCATACTTGATGAGTCTGTAATCAGAATGAAATTTCTTAGTTAAATGTTAAATATCTTCTGAATACATTTTAATTCAAAATCTTCTGAAAGATTGGAATAAATAGGAAAGTCTTTAATGATATTGTAGTGGTCATCAGCGACAATAACCATCTGTTAAAATCTATTTCTCTACGGATCTGTTGAAGAAATTACTCCCCAAGTTTAATCACTGACTCCACAATCTTCTGCCTCTTAAGGTCATTCTCAATGACAGTATATACTGCAAAGGTTAAATCAACTCGTCTAAAGGCGACGGAATTCTGTTCAAGTTTAACATTTTGAAATGTGTATGGTTTCACGTTACACGCAGGTTTTGATTACTCTTTCAATTTCAGCAAAATCTCCTTGACTCACGCAAGCGCAACGTTATCTCAGTTGATTTCATTTTTTTCTCCTTTTTTTTATCGTTACCACAAGAAACCTACTTGTTATGACATATGACCGCTTTAATATTAGTTTTAGGGGTTGTGAATATATAAGCTGCTTACAAGCCATCTCTTAGCTATAATGTAGAGAGAGAGAGAGAGAGAGAGAGAGAGAGAGAGAGAGAGAGAGCGTCCTCTGGACAACAAGGTAGGTCATTTCGGGACTAACATATGTTTCAATTTTATTTCAATAATTTGCTTGCGCGTAGGGGTCTTTAGAAGTGGGAGGAAACCGTAGGTTCCGGAGAAAAACTCACGAGGTTGGACAGGCGACCCTTCTCTTTGTCATACATCACCCAGGGAATCGAAAACACGCCATTTGACACAATGAAAGACCTTATGATACACTCGACCATCCACCCCCACAATCAAAAGAGTTCAACGAAAATCATTTCTACCGTTGTGTTGATATTGTCTGCACATGATGCATTCTGCGCACACAGAGATGCCCCCCCCCCTTCATACTTCGAGAATAATTCTCCGTCCTGAATGGCCGCCATATACAATTTTTAGTATAATGTTTGTAATGCGGTTCTACTACGTTTAATACCTGGCACACACAAAGACTCAATAAATGTATCCAATCCCATAAAAAATGGAAGCAGAATAAATACTAAACAAATTTCTCGAAATATACTAAGTGTTTTCGACTAAAAGTTTGTCGATGTAAGACTTAGAATGTCGGTCAACTAGCTTAATGTCTGTTCTCAAGCGGAGCTAATTGTTGGCCGTCAGCCTAAGTTTAGTATGCCAGGATGTTGAATGTTGAAAAAAACATCAACTGATCATGTCGAAATTGAACGATTTGGGGAAATTTTCTGAAAAATATGAATGAAAAACGGAGACTGTAAAATTCCCGATGTCAATGTATAGTCAAATTACGTCAAATTGAAAACTAATTTTTGATCAACTGATGAAGACCTCTAAGCAGTTAATTCCTATGAAACATTACACGTATGAATTACAGCTGTCTCTTGTTTTGTATAAGATTTAACTAGATTCCATTGAATTAGATCAACTTTCAGAGCTAACTTATATTATCTTCAGTTTTAAACACTCCAGGTATCAAATTAAACTGTGACTTGACAAATTCAATTACAGTGTAACCCGATCCAGCGACAGGTAATAAAATCTTCTAACAACAAACAACCCAACCATTTCATGATTATATATCACATTCTGTACACATAAAGGTGGTGAGTAATACATCGAATATGAGAACCAACAATTCCTGTCTACGTTTAGGAGCCGCGGGGGCTCAATGAGTAATCACTGGTTCGCTAACCTGGAGACCCCGGTGCTGACCGAAAATGTTTGTTTCGTAGTGGTGAAGAGAGAGAGAGAGAGAGAGAGAGAGAGAGAGAGAGAGATCACAAGTCCCTTGTTCAAGAATCCATGGCAGATATAATTCGAAATGAGATGAGAGAAGGTTGCTGCGCGGCTACTCAAATAAAATGTTCCTAATAGCACACCACGTGACGTACCCATACCATCCCCATTAGCCCAGTTGGGACAGGAAAGCAACACTTCACCCCATCCTGGCGCGTCCGTCTTGTCCACAATCGCGACCGCCTTCCCACCCTCCATTACTTTCTGACGATACACATGGAACACATGCCTTTAAAATATTCGCGATGTTTTACAATCCTAAACAAACACGCCATCAAACGTCTTGAAATGGCTGAGGAGGAAACATGGTGTGCGAGAGGAGATCACTTCGAGACAGAAACGTGATGTTAGAATAAAACTTCTCCAATCTTCCATTCAATGCAAACAGACAACGTCAGGGACACTTAATGTTGGCCAAAAGAAGCAAGACACAGTTTTTATATTTTACATGTAGCTCGTGTAGAAGTAAATTGTAGCAGACTTGTTCGAGATCTTTTTTAACATGTTGATATTTCAGAAGAAAGATCGACTGGGTGTATCAATAAAAAGAAACGTCAACAAGTCGTACGAACAATGTCAACATTGCTAACGGAATTCTCCCATGTTTTTTTATATAATATAAAAGAACCAAAATTGATTATCCACAGAATGAGTTCCACATACTAATTTTTAGATATTTTATGAGGATCTTGCGTTTGTCTGTTTTCTATGAGTCATTGTGATTGGCTAAAACCACATTTGCCAAAACCAAATTAAGTTTTCATTGGTTGGATGGGAAGTTAAGTTTAGTTCACAACCCACCCTACGTGCTACTGCGGGTAGTCTACGGAGAAACTTTTAATTTTTAATTAACCCGTGCATGAGACTGCGGTGTCCCTTGTTCCACAATGCCCTAAGCATGTGCTTAGGTTGCTTGATGGTTACTTGACTCAGTGGTAGACCTCGTGATCTAAAGCACACGTCTTAGCCTACTGGACCATCAACCCCACTACATTTATATAAATAAAATGGGGTTTAACGTTCTACTTTTCTGGGGGGTTGGGATGGCCTAGTGGTCTAGAGTGCCGCGCTTCCACCTCTAGCTGGCCGGTCACCTCTGGCTTGCGGCTGTGGTTTCGAGCCTTGGTGTGAGCGTATGTGGCATGGAGATAGGGGCGCCTTCTCAACCTCGTGGGTTTCCTCCTCGAATGACTAAAGGCTGTCTCTGCCCTGCAACCTCGTGGGTTTCCTCTGGGCACTCCGGTTTCCTCCCCTACGCGCAAGCGAATTATTGAATTAAATTAAACCATATGTTAGTCCCGAAATGACCTAGTTTGTGTCGAGTGGACGTTAAACCCCATTTCTCTTCTCTTCTTCTTCGTCTCTGCCCTGCAACTCTATCAAAAGAAAACCACGCCGGAAAATCCCGCTGAACTTTCTGGGTTAAAAAAGGAATGGAACACAGGACCTCCAGGTTAGCGAGCCATCATGGCTTCCTTACATTTATATAGGAGTTCAAGACATGTCTAGCTGCGTAATATAACCTATTAGCCCTTGAAAGGGCTTCAGGGATCAATTATAAATTAAATTGTGTTTATAAAATATTTACCAAGAGCTCTTCGTCATGTGTGAATAATTTCTCTTAACGAAACTCGTTTTTGTGAAGAAGATGAAGTCTGTGGAGTGACGTGACCTAGACATAAATTGTGTTAAATATCAAAAAGGTGACACGACTTCAGGGGAAAATATCTCTAATTTGTTTATATACACGTTGTATCGTTATATCGATATACGTATTTCTATTAACTATGCGAAATGAATATGGCATCGGGGTGGTGGCGGTGCGTGATAAATAAAATAAAAGGGTATTTAACGTCCTACTTTCTAGCGCTATCCGGGATAATGAAGCCAGACATACTTCTTGCAGTGTGGTATGAGGTACGGTTTGCCCGGGCAACGGGTCTACTCTAACTTGCATTCGAACTGTCAAGGGATCTTGTACGTGCACGCCAATGTGTACAAGGGATCTCGATTTTGCGTCCCATCTGAACGACTAGACAACTAGGCGGATATATATACGTCTTGCAGTGTGCTGTGAGGTATGACTTGCCCAGCAGCGAACTGTCAGGGGTTCTTTTACGTGCACGTCAATGTGTAAATGAGATCCCAGTATTTCGTTCCATCCGAACTACTAGACTATGTTCCCGTGCATCCCCCCTGCATATACTCTTGTAGGTTGTCCCCCCCCCAGCACCCTCTCGTTGCGTATCAGTCAAAATTGATGTTAGAGCAGGAGGACACCACCACACATAAACAATTACAGAAGACAAACCCACGGACAGGACGCAATATGCACAGACACTCCAAACGTGCATATGAAATCAAGTGAATGCATCCGGGTGTTAATTGTAAGCGTCCACTGCGCTGTACAGTTCCGGGCTTGTAATGATATGTTGATCCCGAAATAATACAAACGTAGTGATGAGTGGACGTTAATCTGTAAGTTGTATATAAAAAAGATAAATAAGTTCTCCACACTTGTGATCAATTTTAATCGACCAAGAACCTCAGAAGAAATAAAATGAAATGGGTTTAATGTCCTACTGTTTTGCACCTGACCTGGGCTAATGAAGACGGGGAACCGCAGAAGAACAACAAACTTTATTATTTCAATTGTTCGCTTCACAACCTATCAAGGTAATTAATGAGAGGTGAGATCTCGTTTAGCTCGTCCCTGGACAGTCTTAAATTTGAATATCCTTGTGGTGATTTACAATGATTATGTCCCTTGAGACTGTGGGACAACCAGGCCATCTTATTGCATTTGATGCACAACAGCCTGGACGTACCTCTTCCTGGTTGACGACGATCAAATAGGTTTAGTTTAGATTCCAGGGGCTTTAATTTAACAAGTTCGATCTGACTACCCACGGAACAACCCCGTGATTTCCCACGACTTTCGTCAAATTACGGCCATGGACGATTAATTCCGGTGACAAACGAACTGTCCACGAATGGAGAATAATGTGGGCGGTGATTATGCCCCGTATCGTTCTAGCAGCATGGCGCATAACATTTACATCCGCTGTAAATTACAATTTAAACCAAACTTGATCGCCGGGATTCCTAATTTCGATTTTTAGTTCAGATTCAAAATCTTCCCACACGGAATCATGGTCCAAAGCCAGGGCATCCTCGTCTGCTTACCGAATGTAGTCCTTAAATGGCAGGCCGTGGACGTGCGCAGTTGTCAATCATCTTGGTAGATTGATTTCTGCTAATTCTGTCCAATCTTTCCTCAAAAGAAGTAAAAAAACAAATCCCGAAGATAAGCATATTATCACGGGAAGATCTAACTAACATTATCCGTAGATTAGAGGTCAGTACCAAAGGGTCATAACATCTCCTCGAAGACAAGTGTCTTTGGCCCGAGACCGTGCGTGTACTGGACTGGACTAACAAGCGGAATGATTTATTGGCGTGATGTAAGTGTGAGTAAATCTACCGTGGTGACTAGACAAATACATCACTGTCAGCTGGCATGCTGTATTCATCCTCCGTCTCCAGGGCTTAATTTACGTTTATACAACTGTTAGTCTTAACAAGGACGCTGTTTTTCATTCTAACCAGCTTCCTGTAGACCATTGATTTGCCAGTTCAATTGTCTTAACGTCTAAGTGCAACTATTTGAACTTCTGCATCAAATTCAAAATGCCTACATGTATATAAAATGACAAATTAGCCGAAGAGATGGGGTTATAGAGGGTTTAAGGCCGATTAGGGAGGTGGTTTCAAATTCCATTTGTCACAGGTTTACGTACTCGCCAATTTGTATACGTTTTGGAACCAACTGAGCTAATGAGACGTTTTCGCCTATAGAATCCCAGAAAAGTTCATCTCTATTTTTCGGCGTGTTTTCCCTTGTCTGTGATGCAGAAGGATGGTCTGTCAAGGACATCTGTCTAGTCGTTCGGGTGGGGCGAAAAACCGAGGTCCCGTATACACATTGGCGTGCACGTAAAAGACCCCTTGCCCGGGCAACATTTCCCTCGTAGCACACTGTATGGCGTATGCCCGTCTTCCATTAGCTCAGGTTAGGTGCAGAAGAGTAGGACGTTAAACCCTATTTCATTTCATTTCCAAACCACTCCACGCAGCTAGAGTAGGTCCTTTAAACGTGCAGGTTGTTTGCAACAATGGTACTTTCCAAACCTCTCCAGAAAATATTATTAAGGACATTTGCTGAAGAACCGATAATGTTTCTACAGCGGTAATCAATTCGGTACTCTTAATTACCACGGCAAGATTGGGAACGAAATGGATTTCTTCCAGGCGTCCCACAGGACCACACAGAGATCCCGAATGAAGATTGTTGAAGGTCCCCGAAACATATCTTTAATGGGTATTGAATGAGTATTATCGTGCAATTATAAGATAAGAATTTAAAAGTTATCCTAAACTGTAACTGTATTAATTGAGTCTTGTACTTGATGGCTGACCGCATATCCTATATAATCACAAGAATGGTTTAATAACGGTACTGAAATTTATCCCAAAGCGACAATCCCAGATTCCACAAGCCATCGTAAATAAAGATGGGTTTAACTTAATACATCAAACGTCAAAATATGGCGATATAGCTATATTTAACTTATCTGAAAATCTCAAAAACAACATGAGACGTCCAATAAGGGTCAATTAGACTAAACTAAAACATAGAAATAAAATGCGGTTTCGCATCTCCTCTACATCAACCGGGCTATATACCAAACAGCGTCGTATGGATGACACTTTTCCCGACAATGTCAAACTGATCAGAGGTCTTTATCGTGGCGTCAATCTCAAGACAAGAAAAGAAGGGGGGGGGGTACTATTCTAGACAGTCCCAAAGAGCGTTCTCGGTAAACACTGGGAGCCACAGTGACTAAGAGAGTAAGCGGATTCATTCCCGGTGTTGGCCGAGGAAGATCATCGGGATTTTCCGACATGGTTTCCCCCTGTCAGGTGCAGGACGGAGGGTCTGACAAGGACAGCTGCCTACTCGTTCGGATCGGACGAAAAACCGAGGCCCCGTGTACACATAGGCGTGCACGTAAAATATCCCTTGACAGTTGGATATGAGTAAGTCGAATATAGTGCCGCTGTCCAGACAAAATGTCCCTCATAGCACATTTTATGGCGTATGCCCATCTTCATTGGCCTAGTCAGAGCAGAACAGTATGACGTGTGGCGTCAGGCAGGGTAAGCTTACTCTTCCGGACACCTGTTACCACTGTTTGTCGTGTATTTTGTACACGATTAACAGTTCATTTGCTGATTACACTATTTTGCCTTATTACACTATTTTGCCTAAGCCGTTTTTTAGGACTTTGAATTTTGTCCAATGGTTTGGATTGTTCGTACTTGGTTTTATTTTATAGTTAAACCCTATTTCATTTCATTTGAAACTATCTGGTTGAGTTGGGTAATCTAGTTGACTGTGGTAATTGATCAATGTACTAATGAGGTAGTCTACATCAATGGTAAAGGAGATTTAGACGGCTTCATTAGTTACACTTGACACGGTGTTAGTTACCGTGATCTTATCAGGCTTGGTCTGAGTAGTTTAAATCCCACGACACGCCCTTATCTCCACAATCCATAAGACTGTAGATCAATGGAGCACTGGGTGACGGCATATAATACGTGATACCGGATAACCACACCCCAGACAAACCATCTGTAAACATACAATAACCAGACGAAACGAGAGAGAGAGAGAGAGAGAGAGAGAGAGAGAGAGAGAGAGAGAGAGAGGTTTAACGTTCACTCAACACAAACTAGGTCATTTCGGGACTAAAATATGGTTTTTAGCAGTGGGAGGAAAGCGAAACAATAGAGAACATATCAGACAGTACTATGAATTCTAATGAATATAGGATGACCACAACCTAGACAACCATCAGCAAACAGACAATAGAGACATAACAGACAGTACCATCGGTTCCAATGCATATAGGATGACCGCACCACAGATCATCATCAGTAAACAGACAGAATAGTAGAGGTATACGGGTATACGTGCCATACAATCGATTCAAACGTGAAACAACAGTAGGACATTAAACCCCATTTCATTTCATTTTTAACCGATACAAAATGGCGGTGTTTTTCTGTTATAGTAGAACTTGGTGACAGGTTGACAACGCCACTCAACTGCACATCGGGTGCTCTGTCCGATGCATGGCAATCGCATTACTTTCCTGCGCTTACCGCGATAATAGTGACTGCAATACGCCATGAAGTGTGTTATGGGGGCAATATATTGCTCAACAACGTCATTTCCGCCTACATTTTCTCTTTTTTTTTATCAAATTTCAACTGTCCAGGAATGTTTTACGTGCACAGCGACGATTGCACTATTGGTCCCTGTTTTTCTTCCTATTGAATACTCCGGCCCCAAGTTGACCGTCCCCGATTTAATAGTCTAGGGTTTGAGACAATGTTAAATTCTATTCCTTTGGAATGACGTGTTTCCGGTTGCCATTGTGAAAGGTCAGATACACAAATGGAAACGTCAAATATAAACCTATTATTCAAGCTAGTTTTATTTCACAGCTTCGACTCCTCAAGACGTGTAGACTCGGTCTAAATATTTAATGACTTTAGACAACATTGCATGCTACTTACAGAAGAAGAATTCCTTATCCAAGCACCAGAAGAGAAGAGCGTCATGAGGCCAGAAAAAACTATAATGAAACAATCCATACGTCACGCTATGTCGGTGGAATTGATATATTATTTAACTTTCTCTCCATACATTTAAACATGTCGAATGGTTTAAATATTCATCAAGCGGTTCTCTTCGTCACGCGAACCAGTCGTTCCAGAAACCGGAAAGAAGATTTTTTTTTCTCACTCTCTCTCTGAAATTAGCTGGAAACTTCATTACACAATTTTGAAGAAAGAGACGAGGAGGCTTTCTGTTGTTCTGTATCCAGGTGTAAATACTTCAATTAGACTGGAAAATCAAATCTACATTACGTCACTTCCTGGTTACATTAGAATTTTAGATTAAAGAAATATCTAATGTTTGCAATTTATCATGATAGAGGTTTCTGGACGTGTGTTTAAAATCTTATAATCTTTGATCGTAACTAGATAGTCGGGCAGCTTTTATTATGCTACATATAACTGGATAGCTTGTTTTACCTCCATATTTTGAGGTTTGGGTGATCGGATGGTTAGCACGTGTGTGTCGTATCATAAAGTCTGTGATTGAGTCATCTGGCGTGGTTTCGATTCCCTGGTTGTACGTGACAAGGAGTAGGGTTGCCTGTCTAAACTCGTGGGTTTTCTCCGGGTCCCCTGGTTACCTCCCACTGCTAATGTCCCCTACGCGCAAGTGAATTATTGAAATAAAATTGAACCATATGTTTGTTCCGAAATGACCTAGTTTACTTCGAGTGGACATTCAACCCCATTTCTCTCTCTCTCTCTCTCTCTCTCTCTCTCTCTCTCTCTCTCTTTCTCTAAGGCCATTTTCTGGTCAGTTGGATAACCAGTAAAGGATATTTTTGGTCAGGTGGATGGATTGTATAAGACGATATTTCGCAGCAGGTCACTTCCCATAATTAATGTTGGGGATGGTTTGCATAAGGTCATAACTAGCCAGGAGAAGAGATTGTATTTGTCCACCAGGTGGATAGCTTGCAGTGGTATAGCCATGTTCCTGAAGCAACGACTGCGAGCTTTACGTTATCTGCAGATAGTGACCTCCACGGAAACATTTAACGAACCTTATCACAGGAAGATATTTTAGCTGGAAAGCACGGGACTTGGAATTCGTAATGATCGAGGAAACTGATGGGCCCACGAGCTGGATGAGTACCCAATCGAAATTAGTGCCAAAATATGCAGGATATTACGTGAAGGCCTTGATAAGAAGTACGTAGTTAAAGGGGGGTCACGCTTTCTATTGAAGATGCGGTATAGTATAGTTAGTATAAGACCCTATTCGATCAGCAGGTGGATCAGATGGATGGGTTGTATACGGTCATAACTGGACAGTACATGTAAGGTCATGAACAGCAGGATATAGCTTGTATAACGTCATTTCTCGTCAATATAAAGATTTATATGTCAACCCTAACCAGACATTATTTATCTCAATATTTGATCTATAAACCGACTAGACCAAGTTTTCTTTTTCCACATTGATTTATATATTTCTATTTCCGGTTGTTGAACCAGATTCTACAACTTGTGATGGTATCAGTCTCGTAAGAAGTTCAATTTGAAATCATGCTGATGATTCAGGCAAGATTAAGTGTCATGCTCAAATCTTTTCTATTATAAATTGGTTACTTTTATCAATAAGATACTAATATTTTTTCAGAATTTTTTCCAGTCGATGTAAGCGCAGATAAATCTCCAAATTAAACTTTGTGCGTTTCATTAAAAACTGTTATCATTTTGTAGAAAGCATTTCCTGTAATTATTTTAAAAATCGATTTCAACCGAGATTTATTCAACACAGTTCTTGTAACTATAGTAGGTACCATAGAGAGAAAGGGGGATTCAAACACGTGTTACTCCAGGAATTACCTGTGCCGAGTGGCTCTTAAACACACACACACATTCTCTTTATCCACAAACACACACTCACAGTCTCTCTCTCTCTCTTTCTCTCCCTCCCTCGCGTGTTTAGCTATTCGTTTTAGGACGCCACTTCTGATAGTTGTGTCGTACTAGTTTATTAGCTACACCCCTAACTACAGGAATACATGCCCCCTAACTCTAGTACAAAGTAACGTGTTCATTAGCCGAGTCGGTGCAGAAAGGTAGGATATTAAACCCCATTTCATTTTATAACAAAGTGTCCACCTCGTGCCGTCTCCATTAGCCCAGTCGGAGTAGGACAGTAGCATGTAAAAGCCCATCTCATTTCCGCCTCGTGGTCTACTTTACAACCCACATTTTACTATCCAAAATCTGAATAGGGTTTTACATACATACGGACATTTGTTTTCTAAATGTCGCATTTGGCTATAAGCATTTTTTCTGTGGCCACCTCTGCCAACTTCAACTGTCAAAAGCTCTTTTACGTGCACGCCAATGTGTACATGGCACCTCAGAGTTTCGGTCAAACATGATAGAGTGACAAATACTGTATTATATTTCTTATATTTCATTAAATTCCCTCTTTAGTTAGAAGCTGGGTATTTATCCTATTCTATCCAAAATTACAAATAATGACAAGATAATACAACCCGAAAGAAAAGCAGAATACTTTCTACGAAACCCTTCAGACTATTCAAATGTAACCATTTATTCCACTTCAATCCATAATAACCACAATTCATCTGCTGAGTGGATTGTCATCGCAAGACACCTATTCAACTTTTATGAATAACTAAGCTTTCGTAGTCTTTACATTATCGACATGGAATCCATTTCATTTCAATTTCAATTGGCAAGAATGTGTAAGTTAAAAACATGAAAACCATAATGGCAGTGTTAATTATGCAAATAGACAGCATAATGTCAATGTTAAATATGTTAATATAAAACAATGTTATTTATGTTAATATAAACAGCACAATAACAATGTTAATTTTGTTAATATGATTAATTATGTTAATAACAATGATAATTATGTTAATGCAAGCATCATAACAACAATGTCAACTATGTTAATGCAAACATCATAATAACAATGTTAATCATGTTCATATCAACAAGATAATAACAATGTCAATCATGTTAATATAAATAACATATAAAAAAACAATGTTAAAATTGACAGCACTCCCTAAAACAATATGAATATAAACAACATAGTGTCATTATAAACTATGTTAATAGCTACACAGCATAAAAAATGTTGTTAATAAAATAATACCAATGTTGATTATTTTAATATAACCAATATAGCGATGTTAATTATGTTCAAATGAACATTATAACAATGTTGTTACCTTGTTTATATTAACATAATAACAATATTGATTATTTTAATATAACCAATATAACGATGTTAATTATGTTCAAATGAACAACATAACAATTTTAATTTTGTTTACATAAGCATCTTACCAATATCAATTATGTCCATATAATCACCATGAAAATGTTTTTGTTTAATGTTAATATAAACAAAATTATCTAAATACTATTAATTTTTTTTTATATAGACAAACGCGCTGACTTTATAAGGTATAAACTTTAATAAATCATAATTTACCCGATCCAAAAATTGAAAAACAAAATGCATTTACTACAATTTGTTTTTTAGTTTTAAATAATTTTGACGTTTTATGTAATGTTTTTAAAACTCAATATTTTAAATTTGAAATTTAAACACAAATATACCTTTTTTCGTTTTTCTGTGATGGAATATCAGGGTTACTGAATAAAGAACTTGGTCTGTTAGACTTTTACAGAATCTGGTCATCTCATTACACCGTATTACTGTCTGATACAGGATTGCGTTTTATAAAACACACTTTGATAAATTGAAATCACTGACTATAAAACACCACACTAACTTAACGTCAAATACACGCAGAAAAAAATCCCGCACAAGATGGATCATTCACTGAATCAAATCTCTCTATAGATCTCCTGGATTGAGAAACACGTGTGCATGAATAGCTTACGTAAGATGGAATGACTCGTGTTGGATCTAAGTTACTGTAATCAACATAGAACACTCACTCACACATCAATATTCAAGACCTTAACTTGCTTCTTGGCTTCAAACATGCGACTTTATCGAACCATTTTATATAAAGTTATCCCGACATAACATAGATACGCCACAGGCTCCGTTTCCTTTTAAAATAGAGCTAATATCCGAACAAGGGTCGTATTCGACAGCGGTAATTAAGACTAAACAACGTTTAAGTTATTGTCTCTGATTAACCCGGATTCGCACCAAAGAATATGCGTCTTAGATTAAAAATGATTCAGAGACAATATTAAAAAACTAAAGGATTTCCTCGACAATCTTAGTTTGGTGGCGAGGATTTTATAGAAAAATAATGATTTCCCATGTGATTAAAATACTTTCGAAAATCCAACGCACTGAAGCGATATATAACTTAGTCAAGTTATTCGGCGGAACGTTCTTCCCAAGATTGAAAGGAACATTATTTTTACGATTAAAGTTATCGGCGATCTCCTACGGAATGAATGTAATTCCGGTGTATGTATAGAGATGTGTTCATAAAATTCGACTCCAAGAATGTGTTATTCCTTATATAAATATTATATACATTATTATTTCGACCATTATGCACATGGTAATCCCATAATCAACCACTTAGGCCATCGGATTGCCGCGATATCGAATGACTTAGTCTACAAGCGTCTGTTATAAATTTAAATTTAAAATTAAAATGGATAATCGAATCTTTATCTATAATCGTAGCAATGGTACTTCACAACTGAGACTAACTAGGCTTTAACTTTGCTCAGAAAAAAGTAATTTGATTAAAATTTTCAATATATTCATTGTTTATTACCTTATTTTGAAAAGATGTAAGATTTAGATTTAAAAAAAACCCTGACCATTCTTGCTATAATAGCCGACAAATAGATAGGAAAGAATGAATACATTGAAAATTTCATTCAAATGACTTCATTCAGAGCCAAGTTATCACTGTTTGTAGTTTTGACAAGATGTGTGCATAGTGGTAATCATGGTACTGGTATATTCGAGAATTAGCCTCGCTTTTCAAATTAAATGGCGAACCATTCTAATCCAGTTAAGATCTCGAGTATCCGATGCCATCGAGAGTTGATTATGGTCTTTTTGTTGTTCATAAATATCTAATTAATAATTTAGATAATATTTCAGGCCTAACGAAAGACCTGCATCAGGCAGATTTAGCATTGCGTAATGTAAGTTTAACTATTATAGCGAAAACGACCAGCTTTTTACCTAAATCTTACATAACGCATCTTAACGAAAGTCGCTGTCCAACCTATCGTTGGTGAACTAACCTTTCAAGCAATCGACCAACCCGAAAAAACATGAAGAGTTAAGGGTATTGCTAGAATTGTGAAGTAATTTCACCAGCAGGAACAAATATCACCTCGTACCGATCAAAATGTCAAAGGTCGTAACTTTAAAATTATTAGTTTAGAATTGACGAATGAGTGGCAGTGTAGCGTACAGACAGACATTTCAAAGAACTTGTGGAATTAAATTATGTAATCTCTACTGGACGATTGAGCTGACTTAAGAGAAACCCTGACTGACCCGGGAGAAGATTACAAGAAAAGTAAAACTTTATCCGACCTGTGAAATGTAATTTTACACACGGTTTAAAAAGCTTAAAACTGTCTGATGAAATTATGAAATAATGTCGGACTGAATATGACTTAATGTAGCGTTTAGATCACTCTTCTTTTGTACTCGGTGCACAGTTTTTTTTTTTTTTTTACCAACATTAGGGATAATGCTCGAAACCTTGAATGCATATTATTACATTATATCTTGGGGGATTAGATTATTTAAATAAAATTGAACCACATGTTAGTCCCGAAATGACCTAGTTTGTGTCGAGTGGACGTTAAACACCATTCCGCTCTCTCTCTCTATAATATTATATCTTCCAACAACATGATTTCTATCAATGTTTTTATTTTTCGCTTTCCGTGTTATTTTGTTTTATATTCCGTATTTTATATTTTTCCGTGGTCAGTTTTAATGGACAAGCTCACAGAACATATTTGATGTAATAATTACCCCCGTTTAACGTCCTACTTTTCTACACCAACCAGGTAATGAACAGGGGAATACGCTAAACAGTTGGCCATGAGGGACATTTTTCTTACTTCTCATCAATTTCTACTGACTGGGATTGTTTTAAATGCACGCCAATATTTACACAGGAATTCGGGTTTTCAAACCATGAACACGACCAGACACTGTTGCATGTCTAGACTTCTTCCCTACACGACGAACGATAATAAAATCGAATTGAACATCCCAAAAGACCTTTCTAGGAAACACGAGAATCGAACCCGTGTCGGCCTGGTCTTCGCTAGAAGAAATAAACTTATTTGATGCAACGAGTTAGATTTTCGCTGGTTTCAAATCCCCGGTTGTACGTGGCAAGGAATAGGATCGCCTGTCCAACCTCGTGGGTTTTCTCCGGGTATTCCGGTTTCCTCCCACTGCTAAGGACCATTACGCGCAAGCGAATTATTGAAATAAAATGAAACCATACGTTAGTCCCGAAATGATCTAGTTTGTGTCGAGTGGACGTTAAACACCATTTCTTTCTCTCTTTCTCTATCTCTCCCTATCTCTCTCCCTCCCTCTCTCTTGCCATTGGTGCTTGACGGAGGGCCCGACATAGACGACTGTCTAGTCGTTCGTATGAGACAAAAAACCAAGGTCCCATGTAGACGTTGGCGTAGACGTAAAAGATCCCTTAGCTAATGAACAGCCGCGCTATTGAATTCCAACTACCAAGGGATCTTTTACGTGAACGACTAGACAAATGTTCTTGTCAGGCTCTCCGTCCTGCACCACAGACAAATTCCGATGAACTCACTCGGCCAACACCGGGAGCGATTGATTTAAATAAACGACCACCCAACCCCGTTTACGCTTGTCCGCGCCAAGAAGAAATGTCGTTCGATGAAATGGAACAAAATGCAAAAAAAATAAAATAACCAAACGTAAGAACAGAATGTGGAATAGCGCGACAGACAATGTAAAATGTTAAGTAAATAAGTAATTAACTTTCTGGAATTATTTTCTCCTTTATTAAGTCTGGTTGTAATAATATGAAGAAATCAATCACCGTCAACGCGCTATTCAAACCGACATCATTACACACTTGTGGAGCAATGTTCAATACATTGAAAAAAAATATCTTACTGCATCAGAAAAACAGCGAAGGCCGGAAACCAGTTGAAGGAATTTCCAAGAGGCTGAAGCATGGAAAATATAGATTTTTTTAAATTTAAAAATGTCTTGTAAATGACGTTAAACCTGCACTAATCACGTTTACGTATTAGTCCGCTGGGAAATTTAAATCTTTCCACAAGATTTGATATATAGGGAAAGTTAGAATACCGCATTTTTTGTTGTACTTTTATTTTGAATAAAATAGGGTTTAACCCCCTACCCTTTTGCACCGACCGGGCCAATGGGAGGGAAAAAAACTAGGTCATTTCGGGACTAACATATGGTTCAATTTTAAATCAATAATTCGCTGTTGGAGGAGGAAACAGGAGGACCCAGAAAAAAACCGACCAAGTTGGACAGGCGACCTTACACCTTGTTACTAAAAACCCGGGAATCGAAACCACGCCAGCTGACTCAATGACAGACTTTGTGAGTCAGCGCACGCGCTAACCATTCGGTCAGCGACCCCCCCCCCCCCCGACATTAAAGCGACATTAAGTAAATAAGATAAATTAAAAGAAACGCAAACCCCAGACATAAAAGATCGATTCACATTTCAACTTTTATCTTTTTCTTTCAAGATAATGCCTTTTAGAATTAGATTGAGAAAGTTACACACGTCGTTTCTTTAAGTGCGGGTTTCATCACGTTGACAGCCGAACGTCTACAGGAAGCTTTCTGCACGTTCACATACCATCTTAGATTATTATTCATCTTCAGTACAATTTATATCATAAGGAAACATTCTTAAGAGACATATTTAGGTAATTAATCAATCTTATTAATATCAGGGCGGGGGGTTTGGATGGCCTAGTGGTCTAGAGTGCCGCGCTTTGACCTCTAGCTGGCCGGTCACCTCTGGTTTGCGGCTGTGGTTTCGATCCCTGGTCTGAGCGTATGTGGCATGGAGATAGGGGCACCTTCTCAACCTCGTGGGTTTCCTCCGGGCACTCCGGTTTCCTCCCACTGCTAAAGACCCCTACGCGCAAGCGAATTATTGAAATAAAATTGAAACCATATGTTAGTCCCAAAAAGACCTAGTTTGTGTCGAGTGGACGTTAAACCCCATTTCTCTTTCTCTTTCTTTCTATTAATATCAGAGGTTTTATAATTCTTTTCGTTTCGTTTCGTATTCCGTTTGTTATGATTTACCGATATATTTCAAGCTCTTCCACCAGTAAGGCCAAGACATAATCCACTCATCTGTTCACGAACTCACCGACGGCGACGTCTTGTGCATAACACAACCGCCACCTGCCAACTAAACGACAACCGTTTTCAAGATATCTAAGATTTTAGGTAATGTAGAAAATCAGAACCATACAAACGAAACGAAACGAATGACATTATTTTTTAAAAAATAGATTGTCATAGAAACTAGAAAATATACTATTGTCTAAATTCAGAAAATATTCTAAAATTAGATTTATTAAAAACCCTTAAAGACGTTTTATGCAATAATAACAATATTGTTTCTTTAAACATTGGCACAAACACAAGGACACCACGAAAATATAAGTAAACAATCGGAGAACTATCACAAGTTCAAAGTCTGGAATAATCTAATGTCCTAAATGGTCATTAACTACTAATAAACTTCTTCTCATCCAGCGGACCTCCAGATACTAGATGATGGTGTCCGTAGCATTGGTCAGGATTGCAATGTAGGACAATAGCAGCCAAGATGTGGATTTTACACCCGGGTTATTAAAACCAACCCTCATCCCCGTCTCTTCTCTTCTACCCCTCGCTCCTCCCCCTCCACAAACAAGCAGACCGTAAAGTAAATTTCCTTTCTTGTATACTGGAATGGCGGAATCGTCTGTTTAGAATTGGTGGACGGATTATATGCGACTCTCAGATGTTGTCACGAGATCAATCAATGATGCACGGCTCATTACCCAAATGTTTCTGTTTCATGCATGCATGACTTATGCTATTACATAAAATGATGCGATGGATATAAATGTCGAAGTAATAGGTAGCGAGAGTCGGGAAGGGCAACACCCTCTTAATAGACTAGTAGAGGCTGGACAGGTCGGTACATCGGTGTATCTACTCGATCAAACGATGGTGCAGTCAACCTGACAGTTATCGACATAAAAATAGATACTAAAAGAGAGAGAGAAACACGGGGTTTAACGTCCACTCGACACAAACTAGGTCATTTCTAGACTGACATAAGATCAAATTTTATTTTAATAAATCGCTTGCGCGTAGGGGTCTTTAGCAGTGGGAGTAGAGCGGGCGACTCGGTAAAAACCCACCTGTTTAGACACGCCATCCTACTCCGTGTCAAGTACAACTATGGGAAGGAAACCACGTTAGTTGACTCAATGGCAGACCTTATGATACAGCGCGCACGGTGGCTATTACTACCGTTGTAAATATAACACACAATGTCTCGATCATACAGTTTTACGGTAACCCCATCCACCACAAAACGTATTTGAATCTACTAAATATCTCAGGCATCTGATCGCATTGACAGTTGATTATGGCCTTGGTAAGTTAATTAGTCATATAACATTTCAGGCCTAAAGAAAGACCTGTGATGGGCAGATTTAGCTTTTGCATAATGCATATATAAGAGATATTTACAAATCCCCGTTCAACACCAGTTGACAGGCATGCCATGGTAATGGCTTATTCATTTTCATAAAGTTTCGGGTTACCACCGACGTCTGCTTTGGCACTGCTGTTGATCGGGGATTCAATAATACCAATGTGGTAAAAAATATTGTATAACCTCAGAGAAAGACATTAACGATAATAGTTATATTGTTGGGGGTATTTTAAATGACGACAACTTTATAACCGCATGAAGAAATCCGCGTCTTCTTAACGCCAAATTCCATCTATATTGCATGAACAGTTTGCTGAGAATTATTACAGCCAATTGGAAACGGTCGTTTCAAATCTTTGGGGGATAAGTTAAAAGCTTTCGCACTTTCGACTAACACCAAACACCACGGACCCCAATTAATTGGCGTGAAACGTAGGTGTATGTCTGTAAATCGGCAACGAAAAATGACGCCATTTAAATAATTAATGTGATCTATCCGGTATCAAAAAGGTGATTTCAATGTCGGCTTCTTCGGTTTATAACTAAAGCGAATTCTATACGTGCTGGGGGAACCGGGATGAACGGTAATCGTCAACTGTGTCATGGCATTATACAGCATTACGTATCTTGGGTGTGTGGTCACTTCTGATATAATTCGACAGCCTAATTTCGAGGGGTTTTGTTTCTATTTCCGCTCTATTTGCTCCGATTGTTATCTAGCATGCAGGCTGCGGACGAAAAATTGGAATAACAAATTAAGGGTGGGTGGGGGTTTAGAACCAGGAGAAAACCCATCAAGTTGGGCATGCGATCGTACCCCTTATTGACGTACACGGTGGGAATCAAAATTACACCAGTTGACAAAATGGCAGACTTTATGATCTAAACTGTACACATTATACCATTTGCCCCTACCCCCTCCCTCTCCGCCCCTCCACCCGACCTATCCTACAGATCAAAAGCTAGCAGAACATTTCATGGGCTGATAAAATGAGCCCTGGGCACGGCTAATCAGCATGCTCGGCATACTTGGGTAAGGGGATACAGAACTCTCCACCACACACCCACACAATTCGCCTACCCCCTACCCCACTCATACCATTCAACAGACGCTACAGAAAAGTAAGCTAGCAGAACATTTCAGTGACTGATAAAATGAGTTCTGGGCACAGCTAATCAGCATGCTCGACATAAGTGGGTAGGGGGGGGGGACTGAACCCTCGCCCCTCCCATACCACCCGACAGACACTACAGAATAAGAAGCTAGCAGAACATTTCAGGGGCTGATAAAATGAGATATGGGCACAGCTAATCAGCATTCTCGGCACACTTGGATAAGGGGATACTGACTCCCCTCCATCCACCCTCACGCTCCGCCCCTAGCGTGTCTTTGGATATGCGAATGAAATCGATCAAGTTCTGTTAGCCAACTTTCAACGTTCGATTTTCATAAGTTTTTCTGTTACCTTAATATCCATTTCCATCCAAAAACTATTCACTTCCCCCATAAATAATTGAACATCAGTAACACATTTAGATATTGTTCATAAAGTATGCATGAAACTATAACACCAAGCGATACAGCAATCATGGACGCCCTCATCAACTATGCAGATATTTCATCAACAACGGACTTAATTGAAAAAAAAAAAGATATTGCAAGGCTTTCATTGATTTTCAGACATAATATTTTATATATTTGAAAACATGATCGTGATAATTGTTTTATAATCAGTTTGAAATAGATCAATATGCTGACATTTAGATAGTTTGTGGAACTACTTTTGTTAAAGGGGCGTAATGCTGCAATTTAATTATATATGATGGGTTATTCTTCCTTTCAATCGAAACGGATTCCATTACAGATCCAAATCATGTAAATGGTGGTGGTGGGGCGGGGGGTAGGTAACGCCCATTCGACACAGTCTAGCTCATTCCTTGACAAACAGTTATGTTTCACTTATTCGCAATCGCGTAGGTATCTTTAGCCGCAATATGTGGAATAAAATGGGGTTTAACATCCTTTGTCAGATTTATTTCCGAAATTGGTTCAAGCTATGGGGTTGTATTCTATTTATTTCACTTGTTCATGTCTTTTATAAACTAAAACTAATTGTACAAAGCCATAGTATATCTAATAAAATTGTTGTATCTGTTCAAAAAATATATAGATCATTTTTATTGTACATTTGGATTATTATAATTCGTCCCCCCCCCGCCCCGAGCGACTAGAAAACTGTCCATGTCAGGCCCTTGGTCCTGCACCACTGACAAGGGGGAACCAGCGAGATTGGACAAGTGACAGACTATGTGATATAAATCGCACACTGTAGATCATCTAGCGCACTATTCGCTTGAAATATAACGCACCCTTTTACTGTGTATATCACACCATTCGCCTGGACGATAACGCACCCTTTAAAGCATAAATCACATAATTTACCTAGAATATAACGCATCCTTTAATGCGTAAATTACACCATTCGCCTGAAATATAACGCAACCTTTACTGCGTAAATCACACTATTTGCTTGAAACATAACACACTCTTTACTGCGTAAATCACGCCATCCGCCTGAAATACAACGCATGCTTTACTGTGTAAATCACACCGTTCGCTATGTAAATCACGCCATTCGCCTGGAATATAACACATCTTTACTGCCAAATTTACACCATTCGCCTGGAATATAACTCACATTTTACTGCGTAAATTACGCCATTCGCTTGGAAAATAACCCATATTTTACTGCATAAATTACACACCATTCACGGCGTATATAATATAATGGGTGTGTTAGGGTGTGTGTGTCGGGGGGGGGGGGCGTATTTTTATATATATAAAATTTAAACTGTAAATATCCTGTGGAATTATTCTCGTAGAATTAAAATTGAATAATGCATTTTGTATATTGATCTACAAAAAAGTGAGCCTCTTATGTACAAAGTGTGTAGGCCTAATTATATAAAAACAGATGTAAAATGTCTACATAGCTATTTATGAACACGGGAAATACCCAATTAACTCATTTCCCAGTGTCAGCTATTTTGCTTTCTCTTGTGTTGACTTATCTGGATGGCTTTATGGTTTAATATATTAATGATGAAAGAGGGCGTGTCCGTGATGCTAAATAACAACTAATACTTTCGATTAATTCTATTTATTGTGGTCTGATTCCACATTATTTAATGTATAGTTTGCTCCCCTGCTATACAACCATCAAATAATTGTCGGGGTCCAAAGTGGAGGCATCCGGTATCTTATTTGCTATTCATTTGATCAATAACAAGCATTATATAATGTCAGCGATCCGGGATTGATTAAGTCTTCATAAGCTGAAAGGGCTATGGGATTGGAGTTATCTCCCCTTGTACGTTGTGCCCAAACACACTTGGTGGTCTGTTTATTTTAATCAGCAGCGGTTCTGCTTTCTTGTAAATTAATCAATAATATTTAGAGCCCATTGTACGCAGTTTCATACTTAACATGCCAGTAGAATCACCGTGATAGCAATAATAACTTCAATTAAGGGGAAACAACTCGTGTTACTTTAACGGAGTCTGGAACCACACTACTAAACAATAACGAATGTAGTACGGGATTATATAATAATAGATTTCTCATTCTTTTGATCCCTTCTTTTATGTGTGTTTTCTTGGTCAAGAAATCATGAAATCAGTTCATATTTTCTTCCAGGTTTGTGTGATTACCAGTGATCTCAAGGCGGAAGATTCACGATACTTCTCGCGGTAGACGCATAGATATGATTTGAAAAATTATGTTGTCCATTAATTTCGTGACATATTTAGGTCTGTCAATATAATACGAAAATAGATCATTTCTCTGAGGTCATGTCCTTCGTGTGTTAACTTACTAATCCTTCAATTTCAAAATCACGAATATCCACAAAAAACTGAACCAAGCCTCGACAAACTTCTCCAAGACATATCTATTATGCCAGGACAGTAGCCGGGGGTTTTAGAGGGATTCGGATATTTCGTGATCAGTTTAATTAAACCTAATTGTTCCAGAAATATGTTGGTACAGAAATTAGTAAATGCTTATCGTAGCTTTAATTGAACGTTTTAAGTAAGTACTGGGCTGTAACACAGTTTCATTACTACATATTAGTGTCGATGTATCTGTACTGGAGGCTTCTATTGTACTATTTACATGTATTGTATTTGTTTAAACTTAAATCACCCCTTTAACGAAATGTTATGATATTCTTCCTGTGTTTTACTTCCTGTATGTGTGCTATATAAATCTTGTTTCTCCAGCATTGAGATATATAATTAAGTCTTCTTCTTCCAGTATTGTGTTATATAAGTCTTGTTCTTCCAGTATTGTTGTATATAAGTCTTGTTCGTCACGTATTGTGTTTAATTCCTGTATTATGAGATATAAGTCTTGTTCTTCCAGTATTGTGCTATATAAGTCTTGTTCTGTATTGTGCTATATAAGTCTTGTTAAACCAAGTATCAGTATTGTTTATTGTATAGGTAGATAGGTAGACCCATTTGGAAGATTTGGATAGTATAGATATCCAAAATGTCGACACCTGATTTGTTTTTTTTACAAAATAAGTGCGGTAAATGCATTATTTCAAGAACACATAACCATAAACAAATAGAATTATATGTCCTTTAAAATAAAATATAAAAAAAGAACCTTACCTCAAATGCATTAAAAGCACCGTCCACAACACCAGTTTTTGAAAATCCTTTTTTCTTTGTTCCAGTCGACGGCTCTTTGTCAGCTTTTGGCGCTGTCGAGTTTGAGAACATGGTGATAGTGTTTGTTCGTTTTCACATAGACTCACAATATATTTGTAAACATATATACATATGTATAAACACCCTTTGTTTATATGAAAAAATGTCGGTAGCCACAACACAACAAAACTATACTTTGTTTGAATATTTCAAATTCTTACATTTTAAACGTCTGAGAAAATGACGTGAACAAATAATTCCAACATGTTTTAAACATAACAAAGTAGTTTTTATGTATACATCTCTTGTTACGTTTTAAACAATACCAACACAGAATTCTCAATTTTCATAACACACACTTAATTGAGCTGTTCAGAAGCTTACCTTCAAATGCTTCAAACTGTAGTCGAAACGGTAAAATCCATGATGTCTAAAGGGTGACAACATAAAATCCATAACATCATGGGAAAGAGTCCATGTAATATTTTATTTTATACGTCATTTATTAGTACATATTTTAATAGTTTTACAGCATGTTACGTCTATCTGACATCCATCACGCGCAAACTATCGTGTAGATAGATAATGTACTTTGAGTCGAGAAAATATTCTGTGCAGCAATATCAAATATTCAGAATATTCATAAGTATTGGAATAATTCAATAAGCACAGTTTAAATAATCCACAAGGATTGGTTCCTGGGAGGATTGGATGGTGATCTTAGAGTTATCGCGTCCTTTGTTTTGATAGAGTATTAGGAAGTCTACGATACAAGATTCGTCATAGACGACATATTGTTTTGTGAATGTTTACTTAGCAACGTTATTTAAAACATTTGCACAGATATACACCTGGAAAATGACAGAAGACACAGTTTAATAGATCGCTCAATTATCTCAGGACAACTATCTATAACAGAGAAAAAACCTGATGATCCTAACCATGCCAAAAAACCTTCAATCACGATTGCCCAGACCAATTTTTGAACAGTAGTACAAGGGGCTTCAGCATCGACTCTAGGCCCATCTTACCCTGTCACGTGACACAACTAATAATAAAAAAACTTGCCGTGCATGTAAACCAATATCAACCAAATTGTGATAAGATAACGAGCTGGTATTAGGGAACGATTCAAGCCCCACTCTACCAAGTAACGGATAATTAATATTAACTCAGCCAGAGCATGATTGCAGACCAATATCAATTAATATTAACAACACCATACTATGAATTCGAAGGAATATCAATTAGTATTAACAAAACCATAGCACGAATTCAGAGGAATATCAATTAATATTAACAAAACTATAGAATGAATAAAAACCAATATCAATTAATTCAAACCAATATCAATTAATATTAACAAAACCATAGCATGATTACCAACCAATACCATTTAATATTAACAAAACTAAAAACTATAGCATGAATAAAATCCAATATCAATTAATTCAAACCAATATCAATTAATATTAACAAAACCATAGCATGATTACCAACCGATACCATTTAATATTAACAAAACAAAAGTAGGAATCCAATATATAACAAAATCATGCTATGAATACAACCAAATATCAATTAATATTAACACAGCCATAGCATGAATACAAACCAATATCAATTAATATTAAGAAAACTATGCTGTGTATACGAACCAATATAAAATTAATATTAAGAAAACTATAGTATGTATACATACCATCAAACAACACGGATCTCCAAACATTAACTGACGTCACCCAAAACACCTAGACGCAGTCATCAAACTGAAACTGAATAAAAACCAAAAAGACCTACCAGTTTACTATTCACACGTAAACCTCCCTTTAAAGCTGTTAATTGAAACGAGATGCTGAATAAACCGTTTTAAGATGTAAAGTTAATGTTTTAGTCAATAGAAGAGAAGGTTTTAACTAACGGTTCCAGGAACCACCATCCATCACTGTATAAGTTGATCAACCACACAAGAGAACGGAGATTACGACTTTTTTTTAGTTTTTCGGCAGCCAAGAAAGAGACTTTAAATAGTTGGGTTCATTTTAAACTATATTTAGATGTAGAATATTTATTCAGCTTTTTACAACAGAAAGAAAAACAAATGAAAACAAGAATCCAAGATGAATTATCTCTGTCAAACTTCTATATAGGTAAAGAAAATCCATTATTGATGAATTCAGTTTGAATCAAATTCTCAGCAATTTCTCTATTAGGCTTCAGAAAGAGGGAGAGAAAAAGTTTTTAACGTCCACTCGACACAAACTAGGTCATTTCGGGACTAACGTATGGTTTAATTTTATTTCAATAATTGGCTTGCGCGTATGGGTCTTTAGCAGTGGGAGGAAACCGGAGTAGCGGTTGGACAGACGACACTACTACTTGCCACGCACAATCGGGAATTCGAAACCACGCCAGTTGACTCAATGACAGGCCGTATGCCATTAAGCTTCAAGTAGTGACGTATATAACACCAAAATGAAATGAAACAGGGTTTAACGTCCTACTCTTCCGTTCCGTACTGGGCTAATGAAGACGGACATACGCCATACAGTCTGCTATGAAGGCAATTTTGCCCGCACAGCGGTACTAAGGCCTACTATTTTATCGAATTCCAACTGCCAAGGAATCTTTACGTGCAAGCCAATTTGTACACGAGACTTCGGTATTTCGTCCGATCCGAACGACTAGACAGCTGCCCTTGTCAGGCCCTCTGTCCTGCATCACTGACAATACCATAACAATACCATAACAATACCCAACCACTACGACAATACTACAACAATTACACAGACCCAACCGGAGTATACCAAAACTCGATTAGGGGGTTGGGTGGCCGAATGGTTAGCGTTTGCGTGTTGTATCATAAGATCTTTCATTGATTCTACTGACGTGGTTTCGATTCCCCGGTTGTACGTGACAAGGGGTAGGGTCGCCTGTCCAACCTCGTGGGTTTTCTTCCACTGCTAAAGACAGCCAAATTAAAGCCAACCACTACCACTACAGTGTACCTAAATTACAGTCGAACAAAACCACCCAGTTACACCCAACAACGATATTTTGTGGTCCGTACCGTCTGAAGATGTTCGATGAAATGTTTCACAATTTAAAAAACTGACATAAACAAATTCATATTAACAAATTGACATAAACAAATTCCAAACCAAAAGCACACAAACGATCACCGTGTACCTGTATCAAGAATTTATTAACCTAATCAATAAATTATCCGCCAACATTACTCTCACCTAGAAATCATTGACATTATTTTCTGGTCCCCTCCCCATTAAACACGCCATTAATCTAACAATGAGGAGACGACGAGTATTTGGAATCGCTATAAATGGCACGTGGGTATTGGCGCGCTAATGTTGTAAAAGTTTCAATAATGATATATAATTGAGTCCCTCTACACACTATGTGTTTCCAACTATCAAGGGACGACTGGGTGTCATTCTTATACAATATTCTATACCTGATTGTCCAGACTGACAATGACATAAAAAAAATAATTGGTGTTTTATGTTGTTGACGCTATGTGAAGTAGAAAATCAACCTTAATCATCTGTCACTTCCGGTCGGAGAGTGAGAAAGAGAGAGAGAGAGAGTAAGCGAGAAAGAGAGAGGGTTGAACGTCTATTCAACACAAACTAGATCATACGGGACTAAAGTATAGTGAATTTTACTTCAATAATTTCTTTGGGTGTGTGGGGTCTTCGTAATGGGAGAAAACCAGACGACTCTGTTCTGTTAATTGTACCGACAAGAAATATAAGGTTTTACGGCGTCTATTCACAGCTCTCCTTCTCATGGACAGTTTTCTATTTGAGAATAAATCTTTCATGGCAGCAACGTAACGAAGCTTGTTGGAACCATGGGGGTTGTTCTAGAGCCGAACATGTTTCGCGAAATCCCTACTGAACCCCTTGCCTAAATAAAATGAAATGGGGTTTAAAAGCCCGCCTTTTCTACGGACAAACGGGTTACAGTGTACTATGCGGGGAATTTTGCTCAGGCAGCAGCACTGAGGTCTTCTCTTGTATTACGTTTCCCAGCTTCATTTACGTGCATGCCAACATGTACACGGCGTGTACGTTTGCCGTTCCATCTGAACAATGCACTGACAAGGGCGAAACCACGCTGTAAAACCCTAGGGCACTTTTTGGGACGACAGCGGAGGTGAACAACAGACCTCTTGATTAATGAGCCAACACCTTACTCACTGAGCCACCGCCCACCCTTTCGTACTAACTGGGTCACCGCCGGTCCTACCGTTCTAACTGGGTCACCGCCGGTCCTACCTTACTACCTGAGCATCCGCCGGTCCTACCGTTTTAACTGAACCACCAGCAGTCCTACCGTACTGAGCCACCGCCGGTCCTACCGTACAATCTGAGCCACCATCGGCCGTACCGTACTGAGCCACTGCCGGTTCTTCCGTACTGACTGAGCCACCATGGCTTAAAACTCTACTTAAACCTATAATATATGTTAATAGAAAGCAACTCGACCGATTATTACTTCTCCTTGTAAACAACAAATAGGTCAATAAACGACTGTCATCATTTGTTTATAAAATGTCCAATAGACTGTTAGAAAATCAGACAACTAATTTAAATCTGTCAGGAAAAAAGACATTGTAATAAACATATAATGAAAATGATGTTAAACTTGTAACCTTTCGTCTGTCGTTATTAATTAACAAATCAATCAATCAATGAGATAATCAATATATTAAAAAATAATGGGTTACGTCCACTTGGAATATGTATCATTAAGCCTGTCATTGAGTCAACTGGCGTGGTTTCGAATCCCCGGTTGTACGTGACAAGGAGTAGGGTCGACTGTCCAACCACGTGGGTTTTCGCCGGGTCCTCCGGTTTCCTCTGACTGCTAATGACCCCTATGCACAAACGAATTATTGAAATAAAATTAAAAACTATATGTTAGTCCCGAAATGACCTAGTTTGTGTCGAGTGGGCGTTAAACCCCACTTTTCTCTCCACTTGAAATGAAATGGGTTCAACGTCTTAATGTTCTGTACAGACTGGGATATTTTGTCCGGACAGTGGCATTTTCACCTATTTTTCATCGAATACCAAATGCCATTGGTCTTTCACGTTTACATGAACACGGCACCTGGTTGTTTTCGTGCTGTAACTAAATGAAAATGAAATGAAATGGGGTTTAACGTCCGACTCTTCTGCACCTAATCTGGGCTAATGGAAGACGGGCATATCATACTGTGTGTGCTATGAGGGAAATTTTGCCCGGGCAGCGGCGCTACGGCCTACTCTTACATCGAATTCTAACTGCCAAGGGATCTTTAACGTGTACGCCAATGTGTACACGGGCCTCGGTTTTTCGTCCCTCCGTTCTGCATCACTGACAAGGGGAAACCACGCCGGGAAATCGAGATGAACTTTCTGGGCCAATGCAGGGATCGACCGTGCTGTAACACTGTTCACACCAACACTGGGTTAGAACCCAGGACCCCCATTTTAGTTAGCCATCGCTTTACTCACTAAGCCATCGATGCTTCGTTTTTAGTGAAGATTATCACATGTATCATATACCACGTGTGTGGTGAAGTGAACGAAGATTGAATGAAAGCATTTCTCTCTCTATCATATGTATCATATACGTGTGTAGTGGAGTGGGAGAAGAATGAATGAATGTATCATATACTACGGGAGTGTGAGTGGACGAAGAATGAATGAAACCCATTTCTCTCACATGCATAATATACCACGTGTGTAGTGGAGTGGGGGAAGAATGAATGAAATCCCCATTTCTCTCTATATATCACATGTATCGTATACTACGGGAGTGTGAGTGAATGAAGAATGAATGACACCCCATATCTCTCACATGCATCATATAACACTTGCGTGGTGGAGTGAACGAAGAATGAATGAAACAGGCGTAGAAGGTATAATATCACAAAAAGAGGAACATTTAATATCTACTCAATGTACACGTGTTACCGTGATACAGGTAGAAATCATATTATTTATTGATGTTCCCATCTCGGTATCAAAGACGATAATAAAACGATTTATTTTCAGTAAACCGAAATCTTTTTGATATCTTACTTCATACTATTTCGTGGGGTATGGGTGGTCTAACGTCTGTTGTTTACATCATAAGTTTTGTCATTGAAATAGGGTTTAACGTCCTATTGTATGTGAAGGGTACATATTACAATTGTATTTGTATATTTATTAAATAAGGAGACGAATTAGTATAAGCCCTTGGCTTGTTTTTGAATGAGAGAGAGAAATGGGGTTTAACGTCCACTCGACACAAACTAGGTCATTTCCGGACTAACAAATGGTTTTAATTTATTTTATTTCAACAGTTCGCTTGCGCGTGTGGGTCTTTAGCAGTGGGAGGAAACCGGAGTACCCGGAGAAAACCCACGAGGTTGGACATGCGACCTTACTCCTTGCCACGTACAACCGGGGATTCGAAACCACTCCAGTTGACTCAATGGCAGGCCGTATGATACAGCGCGCGCACTCTAACCATTCGCCCGCCCCCCACCTTGACATTGCATATGTATTCATTATCTATCTTATTTGAATAAATATTTTAAAATCATATCTCTCAGGGAGTATTCTGGTACTTTTACTAAATATAGACTATATACTACAGTCAGGTATATTAAAACCGTATGAATAGTGATATAAATGTTTATTGATATTAGAATACCTGTACGTGTTATAAAAGTTCACCAAGGTGGGAAATATGACGACACGTCTATCATATTATTAAAATACATCCAGCATGTTCATATCAGATTTATTATTTTAACGAAAATCTTTTTGATATTTTATGATTTATTTTCACAGCTGCCTCTTTTCGATGGGATACATGGACAGAAATAAACTGATACGTAATGAAAGGAAAGGTGTGTATAGATGCCTGAGCTGATTTGGAAATTAACCACCTTAATGTCTTTGTAAAGATAGATAGATAAAGCGAGAGAAAGAGGGAGAGAGATGTTAAGCTCTACTCGACACAAACTAAGTCATTTCGGGACTAACATATGGTTCATTAATTCGCTGGGGCGTAGGGGTCTTTAGCAGAGGTAGGAAACCGGAGGACCCGGAGAAAACCCACGAAGTTGGACAGGGGACTCTACTCCTTGTCACGTACATCCGGGCAATCGAAACCACTCCAAAATGACTCAATGACAGACCCTATGATACAATGCGCACAAGGTAACTATTCAGCTATCTAATCCCTATATTCAATTTAACAGATTGGTTTAATTCACCTGACTATCAGCTGACGAGCAAACAAGGCATGGCACCAGTTCAACAAAAACAGGAAAATAACTAGACTGATAAATCAACATTGAATTTTCTTTAAAAAGAGCACCAACGGCGCTGCACGACAACTGGACTCTCGTATGATTTAAATGTCCGATACCAATCAAAATGGACGCCTGTCGACGAACCCAGTCCAACACTTGTACTGTCAATGAATAACTGATTAATTGATGAATACATTGAAGGAATGTGCTGTGTGACCTTTTGATGGGAAAATAAAATGTCGGTGAGCATCAATCATGGTCACATGGAATGGAAAGTAAATTCTCTTGTCACTGGTTTGTATTGGCGGTAATTGGCTTCACGACCAGTAACTCACGGTCGGCTTTCAAATACAAATCACTAGTTTTACAATTCAGTTAGTATTTAAAACAGATGTTTTAATGCATCGCCAACACTTGATGGGAACAAACTAAAAGTCCAATTGTGTCTTGAACATCAGGAGCACTGGGTGTTACTTACGGTTATAAACTCATTACAAAGCGTCAAACCGTGTGGGGTTAGTCTCCACGTATTTTTGGATGGATGAACGCCGTTCTCCAAACTTTGACGTAATGAAATGTTCTTTGTCCAGCAATATAACATATGAGAGAGAGAGAGAGAGAGAGAGAGAGAGAGAGAGAGAGAGATCTGATCAAGTGTTTGCACCACACTGGCAAACCTTGAGGCCTAGTTCTTTTACGGCAACGTCACATTACTTAATAAAACCTCTCGAAGTCTAAGTTAAAGATCTTTAACAACCGGTTCACTTTTCTGTCCCATTCAAACGAATTCGTGCTTACGGGGAGGGATATTTTACGTACACACCAACGAGACCACGAGCGTCGACCTTCACAATATCCTTGCAATAGAGAGAACGACAGGGATAGAGAGAGAGAGGGGGGGGAGAGAGCTACGTCCACCCAACATTTCATTTCAATAATTCCAGCTTATGTGTTGGGGGTCCTGCCAAGAGCAAGTAAGAAACAAAACCAAGCAATCTAAATCAATGATAGACCTTATGATCTAACGTGTGCTCCCAGGAGCGGGGGATAAGTAGACTTTGTTACGTGTATGGAACTAAACACATGACTCGTCTGCATGAAAGCCACAGATTGGGTTATAATACGCAGCTCAGACGACTCCATTTGTAACCTGTCATGGCGTACAGATCAAAGGAAGACAGTGATTTTAACATCACGTTGTCTATAGGTTAATTTGAATAGTACAGATGATTGAAGATCGATGGGGTTCTATCGGCATGTTAAAACTAGCTATAGTCAACAATGGTTCGATGGAGGTCTAGCGATTTCAGCCATCAATAGTTAGATTAGTCCTTTATGTGTATTTACCGACATACAACTTCATGTTGGAAGCTTCCATGGTATTACTGTAATCCCACTTTCACAGACTCACAAAGGAATAGATGTACTACTCGATGTTTCATAGAGGTCAAATTAGATTAGATATAGTTTGACTTTTGCCGGGGGTTATACACGCAGCAAGTCAGTCGTATCGTGACGAGGGTGGTGCACAGGGAAAAGTGTGCTTTCTCATCAGATGAGATATTAGTCGTCCAATTGGAAGAGAGAGAGAGAGAGAGAGAGACAGACAGAGAGAGAGGGGGGTGGGGTTAATGTTCACTCGATACATTCGGGACTAACATACGGTTCTATTCTATTTAAATAAATCGCTTGCGTGTAGGGGTCTTTAGCAGTGGAAGGAAAGCGGAGGACCAGAAAAACCCACGAGGTTTTACAACCGACTTTACTCCTTGTTAGGTACATGCGGAGAATCGAAGTTACACCACTTGAATGAATGAAATACATTATGATGCAACGCGTACGCTTTAACCATTTGGTCATCCCCACCCTCCAACTGAAAGGACAGCAGCCAATTATTGGTCGTTCACATTGCATCAAATTTGATCTACCAATGGTTATTTTAGCCTAGGAAGCGGGTACACGAAACCCTGTTTTTATCTTCATATCTTCGCCATTCAGAAAAGGACACGACACTGGAAAATCACCCGATTGAATCCGGGACCTCCTGATCTACAACTGTAATGTCTTTATAACAGATATATAGTTTTGTTCAAGTAGTTACGCGAACATAAATATCCCAATCTCTATCGCTCATTAGTGGATAGGTATTCGATGAATGAGGGTGATAATAAATTGATCAGAATGTCAGGTCAACCTCACCTGTATTAATTTATATTTCTTTACGTAAACAATCTCATAGATGATAAGGCATAATTATGGCAAGAAATCTAAGCTTCGCGAACTGGTTTAACTTCTATTTTAAGAATATAAAGAATATGAATTAAAAGCAATTAACTTGACAGCTCTAGTCATACTTATTTCTTATAATAGAGTAAGAGAGAGGGGGAGAGAGAGAGAGAGAGAGAGAGAGAGAGAGAGAGAGAGAGAGAGAGGGAGTAGTGTCGCCTTTCCAACCTCGTGGGTTTTCTCCGGGTACTCCGGTTTCCTCCCACTGCTAAAGACCCCTACGCGCAAGCGAATTGTTGAAATAAAATTAAAAAGAAAAAACAACAAATGTTAGTCCCGAAATGACCTAGTTTGCGTCGAGTGGACGTTAAACCACATTTTTCTCTCTCTCTCACTCTCTCTCATCTCTGAATTTTTACTTGTGTATGGTCTTGTTGAGTCAATTATTCTCAGGACAATTCATCGGAAATAGAGAGAACCATGTGCTACAAACGGACCTGAAAACATCATGAACAAATTAAGCACCGGTTGAAGAATATTGAAACTAATTTCCCCTCAGGTGATAATATTGATTATATTACCTGTATATATATATAGGTACAACCCCCCTCGACACACCTCAATCTCTCTACATTAAATATTCAACAATCGTTTTATTGCATCGTTCAGCGTGTCTAACAACCATCAAAATCTTGGTGTATATTACATAGCTGTTCAATAATAGACCTAGATGAGATGAAATGGGGTTTAACGTCCTACTTTGCTGCACCAACCGGGATATATAAGACGGACATACGCGGAGGGGGGTGGGGGCGGGAACCACTGTACGAAGAGGCATCACGTAAACTACGTCTTTCTGTCAAGACCTTTTTAAGAAGAGAAACTTTTAACAAAGAATTAAATAGGGAACAAAAATGCAATAGGTATTCTGGTAAAAAAACTACAATTCAAATTGCTGTAGCCTAAGATTACTACCAAAGTTAACACCTAATCTTCTGTTTTAAGACCATTTCAAAGTGCATCATATCATATTACTGACAGGAACAACCCACGACTAACCAAGTCCGTTGAGAAGAACAAGAGCAACCTATCACTCACCCAGTCCATCATATCATATTGCTGACAAGAACAACCCACCACTCCCCCAGTCCATCATATAATACTTCTGATAACTCACCCAGTATATTTACTGACCAGAGGAACCCATCACTTACCCAGGCCATAATGTTATATTACTGACAAGAACAATGCATCATTCACCAAGTCCATTATATATCTCTAACAACTCAGTCAGTACACTATTTTATATTACTGAAAAGAGCAACCCTTTAATTCACAACTTTATGGTTTCCTCAAATATTCCACAAACATCCATACAATTCTGTCAAGTTCAACTTCAAGTGGACGAATATTCTTTTTTTAAAAAATGCTTTGGATTTAATACAAAGATCGAATTTTGAAGTAAAACGTTGCAGATTTGACATTTTGTATTTCAATACTTCCATTACAATTTTTATAAACACTTTTCCAAATACGATTTTTTTTATCCCATTTTGAATATTTACTTACTTACTTAATTCCTCACTTCTTGAATTTTACTTATTTCCGTCCTAGGTCAGAAAACATGTATTTAAACCCAAACAAAGCATCTGTAGACCCATTACCAATATATTCCTATCAATAATAAGATAAAACTTTCAAGGTTACCTCGTCCAAATTTTTTAAATCCCCTTGTATGTTAGTTACTTTACCACTATATTCCTCGTACCACTTTTCAAAATGCGATGTTTCCCCATTTAGAAGGTGTACTTACTCCTTGCTTTTTGTTTATTTTCGTTTCGGACCCGTTGAACCAACCAAATACCCATGTAGGCGAGCTACCAATTATATTCCTATCAACAAGACACATCAGCCGACATTGCCAATATATAATATCCAATAAAAATATTTTATCATCAATTTGAATAATCCAATTTTTCAGCATTAACAAGCAGCAATAGTCTGTTCTATTCTGATCCTAGAGACAAGCTACCCATAGAGAAAGTACATATTTAGTTTTCGCACGATAGTTTCGTACGAGTCTGTTAAGTTCTTGTCTATAAAAATATCGTTGTTTTAATAACGGTGCATCTGCGGGTAAGAATGGTGTGAAACGTGTTTAACTAAGGCCCAATTCAATTACCAGTCACTATTCAGACATTTACTGTATTGAATCTAAAATATTGTTTATAAATGGAATCCGATCTTTTATGACACTACTCACACAATTATGAATTTATCAGTTATTCTATATTCCTAGAAGTCATTAGCAATTAATGTTCGTTTTACAACCATTAACAAAAACAAATGATCTTCATATATGAACATTTATTATTGTTTTACAGCTAAAACCACATCTTAAAAAGGCTCGAACAACGTTTCGCAGTCATAAACCGTAACTCACGGTGTTCCAAGCACAATCGTTATCCGTTCTCAACTATAATCCTCAAATCACGATAATCATAATTTCTATCCTTTCCCAAACACAACTTACGATGTTCCGATACGACAGTTTATCACGATCAGGAACAATGGGCAGTAAATTCACAATAACGAAGAACTCGATATCCGTCCATCAAAATTCACCGTCACGGTTTCCTTTGTGCGACACCCATCGGATATTTACAATCCACTATTTGACTTTCTGATGTTTTTTTTGTTCTCAATGAATATTGCCCGACCTACAGTGTTACGATCTATGTATATTAAAATCAGAACGTGTCAATGTTTTCTCATCAAGACCGAAACTCTAATAAAACTAAAAGAACGATATATTTTAAATGTATCTGTGCCACGCAAGTCGCTCCAGTGAATTGTCAAAACGCAAGATGTACATCCATTGGTTCTGCATGAACAGAACTAGATTCGTTCTAACAAATTATCCGGTATGTTGTTAGAAAGTCACATCATCAGCTAAAGTTATCACATGCAATCGTTTTATAACACTAGGCACCACTCTCTGAAACACGTCTACTACAGCACAGCGAGATATACAGAGACTGGTCAATTATTCTATTGCTCTTTTCATACCAGACACGTTTTGCCTCAACCTATTACCCACGTTATTTCAACACACCATTTAAAGAGAGAGGGAAATGGGGTTAAACGTCCACATACTAAGTCATTTCGGGACTAACATATGGTTCAATTTCATTTCAGTGATTCGCTTGCGCGTTTGGGTCTTTAGCAGTAGGGAAAAACCGGAGGACCAAGAGAAAACCCACCAGATTCGACAGGCAACCCTACTCCTTGTCACGTACAACTGGGGAATCGAAAACACGCCAGTTGACTCAATGACAGACTTTATGATACAGCGCTAACCATTCGGTCATCTCACACCATTCGAAATATCCCCAGTACTTTTCAATACGGGGATCACGTTGTTAAGTGGGTGAGGCGCTGGCTCGCTAGCCTGGAGGTCGGCTGTTCGATCCCTGCATTGGCCGAGAAAGTTCATCTCGATTTTCCGGCGTGGTTTCCCCTTGTCAGTGATGCAGAACGGAGGGCCTGACAAGGACAGTTGTCTAGTCGTTCGGATGGGACGAAATACCGAGGTACCGTGTACACTTTGGAGTGCACGTAAAAGATATCTTGACAGTTGGAATTCGATATAAGAGTAGGCTGTAGCGCCGCTGCCCGGGTAAAATTTCCCTCATAGCACACTGTATGGCGTATGCCCGTCTTCCATTATCCCCGGTTAGGTGCAGAAGAGTAGGACGTTAAACCCCATTTCATTTCATTTTATTTACCTTTCAATACAGGGCGAACATCTATTATTATCAATACAGTTAAATGCCATGTATGTTCGCGAATTAAGTAGCGACTGGTATCCTCTTTACGTTGTTTTCGTTCCAGACATTTAATTTATCATAATTGTTATGTTTAACAGCATTATCTCTAAATATCTCAAAAGATACTGCTGTAGAAGTTTAGAGGCTTTTCGTGTAGTTCTGGGAGTAGCGACAATCGACAAAAATATATATAAAAGGGTTTAGCGTCCCACTTTTCAACACCAACCGAGATAATAAAGGCGGGCATACGCCTTCTCTTACATTCATTGAATTCCAGCAATCAGCGGTTATTTTACTTGCACGCCAACGGGTGCACGAGTTAACACTGATTTATCGCCCAATCCGGACGACTAGACACCCTCCTTGCTCGACACGTCGTCCGTGTCCGTCCTGCTTCACTGGCAAGGTGGGACCAGACTTGGTTTGACCCGCGTCTCCCTGTTCAGTGAACAAGTGCCATACTTGCCGAGACATTGTGGCTTTAACAAACTGGGTCATTTTGGGACTAACATATAGTATAATTTTATTTCAAGTAGCTGCGGGAGGAAACCGGAACACCTGGAGAGTTTAACGTCCACTCAACACAAACAAGGTCATTTTGGGACAGTACCCAATCAATCACCCAGTGTCCTAATATGGAAGCAATCTCACGTTCTATCACATCCTCTTGCTAGACTACGCATACCCTGCCCTGCGTTGTCCCTCAAACACAGACAACCGCGCCCTCTTGATACAACGTAAAGGTACATCCTTCTCCGACAAGCTAGTTTTTTCGAGATCTGTGCAACATTCATAGTCCATATTCACCCAGAGAAATCTTTTTTAAAAAAAAATCTGCTGCCAGCTTATTGGCAATTGCAGTTTGTAACATAGTAAATGAATCATGTTTGAGTTTCAACTGACATCATTTTAATTAATGAATTATTAGACTGTCAGAGAAAATTACGTCACCTTTATACATGACGTAGCATCGACCACATAATCTGATTGGTTGACGTCGAGTTTATATACGTCAAATTGATTGTCGTCGGGAATTGGTTAATTATTAAATTACATACAAATGGACCAATAATAGACGTATAAAGCTGTCTAAATTTATTTCTTTACTAAACAGATAGCTGGCTAGATAGGGCCACACAAGATTTAATTAATATTGGGTGACCGAGAAGATCGTAGAATCAACATGAGATATACAGACAATAAACACGCCATAGTAAAGGCTGATTCCCTTGCACGTCTCTGGTGTTGGCCTATAGTAAGCGAATGCAACATCGCTATAACGGAAATAACGTGTCAGTGACGTTAAAACGTTGGCTAGGGTTGGGTTGGGGCGAGTGTATGTAAGCGAATGCAATATTGCTTTAACGGAAATAACGTGTCAGTGACGTTATAACGTTGGCTGGGGTGGGATCGGGGCAAGTGTATGTAAGCAAATTTAATATCGCTTTGACGGAAATAACGTGTCAGTAACGTTATAACATTTACTGGGGTGTTTTTGCTAATCCCCATACGCATTCCACACGTCACGGATGCAGACTAAGTAGTTCAAGCCATAAGATTCAACACTGACGGTAATAAAGAGCAATCAAGGGAAATATTTGTACTCATATGGAGTGTAATCGCGGTCAGAGCCGTTCATTTCTATACGCCCTCCTCTGCTTGTACTTTTAGAGCAGTTCGTATGGCACCGGAACCAACAATTTATGTCCGAAATAGGTGGTTGTCCATAATAGCGGGTTTATTCCACAGCAATCGAAATGCACCAGCTGAGATAAACAGGATATTTCCCATCGGTCTTTTAAGCCATGTACATACTATATGCATAAATCCCTTGTCCTAACCCTTGAATTTCATTGATTTACCACCGACAGTAGATGGCAGTGTAGGGCTTTTGATTTACATCAACTTGAAATGTAGGTATGATGTTTTATAGAAACGGCTATCTAGATTTCCAAGCGGACAAACATTGAACAGTATAATATTGGAACCAGCCTTCAGGATATCCTTAGTCTCGAACATGTAGACAACCTGTTCAATAATTAAACAAGTTATCGTCTATCACTAAAGGCAGATTAAATGACAAACAGTAAACATTACATGTCTCATCCTTCATCGTCGAATCAGCACACGTTTAAACGACAGAGAAATAACCTCTTGAAATATGGCCGCACAATGAATACCATTCTAGAATGTCATTCAGTTATATTTTGAGATATGACAATGAAATAACATGGGCTATAAATGTAGGAAGACCACACTATACACAACCCAACAGATTGCATAAGACAAACTTGTGGACAATGGGGACACACTGATTACAAACAATAATCACCAACTGTATCAAATAAAATGAATGGACCCGACGTTATTCATCGAAACAATTTAACACACTTAGACACCGGGGTGAATAGCGATAAAAACGAATAATAAAAATAATTACTCAACAGTTTCGCCCTCACCGTCTTGATTCAATAAAGTGTGTTTATATGATAGACCTGTGGAGGGTAATTTAAAGCAGAAAGGGGCGGGTCTAGGTTTTATTTGGCAAACATTAACAGTAGTTGTTGATAAAAGAATCTTCGAGGTCCACCAAGCCTGGTTTACACTTATTGATAGAACACCGAAAACCAAGAAAACCAAGACCTATTTTTTTTTGGATGAAATGGCGTCATCAACACGGCAATTTCTCAACCAACTCTGGAGGGTAGTGTTCTTGTTTTATGACAATGATTCTACATCGACGATTAATGTGTATCGGTTATAGTAGTTCTTGGTTGCTTGGTGGTAACATACCCGAATTGCTGATGCTGTAGTTCTGGATAGCTTGATGGTAACATACCCGAATTGCTGATGCTGTAGATTTGTATGATGGTAACATATTTGAATTTCTGATGCTGTAGATTTGGATCTGCTTGATGGTAACATATATGGATTGCTGATGCTGTAGATTTGCTTGATGGGAACATCTGTAAATTTGTTTGATGGTAAAACACATGAATTACAGAGAGTGTAGATATGCTTGATGGTACCACCTACGTTGCTGATAGTGAAGATGTACTTAATGCGAAAATGTATGGTTTTCTGATAATGTAGACTGGCTTGATGGTAACATATCTGGATTACTGACAATGTAGATTTGCTTGGTGGTAATAGTTATAGATTATGGAATTCTAAACTCGCTTTATACCAATACTGGCAATAGTTCTGACAGTGTGAACACAGCTGTAAGCTAGTAACATATCTTTTTTGTGATTGAAGAAGCATGTGGTATTCATTGTGCAGTGTATCATAATTAAAACAGTGAAATATCGTTGTTATTGACAACAGATTCAACCATATAAACAAAATATCACCTGTAACGAAAAACACTGAATGAATCCTAAACGACGGATTGATTTACAAACTCGTGAAGCAGACGGCTGAATAAAGAAAGACGAGCAACCAGCCATATTTATCTTGTTATCGTAACCAATGTCAAGGTACATTACAACATTATAACTTCAACTTAAGTTGTACTCCAATTTCAATCGTAGCCCTCAAGACACTTATGCAATTTTAAATACCCTTATTATTGATCTTGAGTCAAACCAGTGCACTGGATGATGTGGCTTGATTATATACTATATTTAAAATGTCTAGAAGTTACTGATCATTTCCATGTATAAAATTGTCGATTTTATATGTTGAATTATGTCGTGGGATGGCCAACTGTATACGTTCTATACTTTACGTATACTGTTGAAATATAAAGAATTTCTGTGATGAATTAGAATCTAGAACTCGTTAAGGCATTACGTACAATCTGATTGTAATACAGATCTATATTTCGTTTCGTTTATCTTATACTTTCGATGACCTACACCACATGGAAATCTGACCAGTTGTAGTGGAAGGTCGTTTAATGTGTCATACGTGCGGCTTTGACCTTATGACGTCAGGCAATGATTAATCAATCAGCGTTGACGTTTCTTGTGGTTGACCCAAAATTCCGTGCAACTCACACAAAAAACTCACCTTAACAGACCGTTTCATTGGCCAAACTCTTACATCCAGAACGTGGATTATATATCATCTCTTCCAGAACCTAGTTTACTAAAGAAACGTAAAAGGAAATTTTGAACTATGAAAAAACGAAACGAAATAGGATCTGTGTTTTAATCAGATTGGTTTCAATTTGCAATTTGTTACGATGTATATGTATGTATTTTAGAAACGAATCTTGACACATAATTTCCTATTTAACCAGCTATAATAATACGTTTAAGTCTTGTATGTATCGTATTTGATATATTTACACAATTTATCCTATTATATATATTATATTTGTACAGTTTACGACGGGGTGTGAATGGCCGAATGGTTAGCACGTGCGCGTTGCATCAGAAGGTCAGTCATTGATTCAACTGACATGGTGTCGATTCCTCGGTTGTATGTGACAAGCAGTAGGATCGCCTGTTCAACTTCGTAACAAATTGCAAATTGGTGTTCTCCCGGCTTTCTCCCACTGCTAAAGACCCCTATGCGCAAAGCGAAATATTGAAATAAAATTGAACTATGTGTTAGTCTCGAAACGACTTAGTTTGTGTCGAGTGGACGTTAAACTCCCTCTCCCCCCCCCCCTCTCTCTCTCTCTCTCCACAGTTTACTCTATTTATAGGTGTAGTCCTAATTATATATTAATAATTATGTATTACTGTCGGCTAATCATCTTATCATCAAGGAGTGATTAACTAGCAAAGGTTAAAAACTAAGTGTGTTTTTCTTGTAGGGAAAGTTTGAAACGACTTCGACCAATGAATCACTGGACTTTAGAGACGGCGTGATTTGGTATTTGTTTTAGTAATAGGCTAGTCTAATTATACGGCTATAAAAGTAAACATTACTAAAAATATTCTGTTGTTATGGTCGGCATCTGAAGAATTTCACCACTAATAGGTATTTGATCAAGTAATTAAAATTATACGAAATCTTATCCTCGCGAGGAAATATGTGTCCAGTCAATGAAAGAATTGTATCATGCTATTGACTGAAACAGTATTCAAAGGTTCACATAGTGTGATTGTCTATTGTCAGGGAATACAGCGAGCTCATCATTAAAAATATAATACCACGTAAAGTATTCACTATCAGAAGTAAATTAATCAATTTAGTTGAAGCTTCCATTCTGGTAAATTTTCTGCGGATCCCCCGGTTTCTCCCACTGCTAAAGACCCCGACGCGCAAGCGAATTATTGAAATTAAAATGAACCAAGAGTTAGTCTCGAAATGACCTAGCTTGTGGACGTTAAACTCACACTCTCTCTCTCTCTCGCCATGATATTTTTATAATATTAAATGAATGAACACGGCTTGAAACAGATAAGCACAAAACGTTGAGAGAATACTCATCGAAACGTCGCCTAAATAAATCAGTAACTGTTCTTCCGTAAGTATGTGTTATAGTTTACCACAAGATTAGTCTCGTAGTAAATCCAAGCGCTGTATAATAATTATGTTTTCTTTTCCATATGATATAATTCCTACTGATCGGTATCAGACGAGGATGAACATGAACGTTATAGACATAATACTTAGCCCCAGCGTAATGTTATTTTTGGACGAGATGGTACAGGTTACAACCATGAACCACCTGTGGTAGTAGACACTGTATTCATGTCCCACAGGGAAGGGACATTCCTTGAATGAGTGATTTATAACGTTTGATGTATAATACTTGGCCTTAGTTTAATGTTATTATTGGACGAGGCTGTCTACGTAACAAGCACCTGTGTTGTGTCTCACAGGGGAGGAACACTATTTACTTGAAAGAGTGAATTATAACTTTAGAAGGACCACAGGGCTTGGCTTCATCTGCTTATGTAAACATCATATTCAAAGATACTTTAAAGTATGTTTTACCAAAATCGATGCAATTTCAAGCAAGGGGCAGGGATAGAGGGTTACTACAGTATCTCCAGACTCACTGCTGGATAGCTAGCAACTACTCATCTCAAAATGACCACCCACAATTTCCCAATTTGCTTTCAGGGTTCAGTCGTTATTTCTTGCTTTCTCTCTGTTAACCCATAGCGAAACGAAGCAGCAACGATGAACAGTCCATTTGACGATTACACTGTTTTGCCTTTACCGTTTTTTAGGACTTCGAATTTTATTCTTGCCTTCTTGTCTTCTCGCTGTTATCTCATGGCAGCAACTCAGCAAGAGCAGGAAACATCAGACTCGAGTCCTTGCACTTCATTAACAGAAAAACAAGGAGGAACGAAGGGATATCCACGCTGAACAGTTATTTATGTAAAATTGCCAAATTCCGTTAATTAGGGTACATTTGTGGAAGTATTGACCCACATTATTGATTAGCGAAATCTTGTATTGTACGCAAGAAAAATGTATTGACCACTTTAATATTAATGGGCAATGATTAAAGTCCATTATCTTGTATTAAATAGTCTTTTCTGGGTCACATCCGACAACTGACACAAACTAACACACGTTAATTTCATTTGTAATCGTCAAGCCCGAGGGCAAAAAATGTGGACAGTTTCTGATTTACTCACCGACTCAAGATGTTTAGGAACAACGCACTTTGTAGAAAGTACAACGAAATTTAGCGAGGAGCGGGGGTGAAATGTACTACAATAGCAAGTACAGGATCAAATACGTGGATCCGGGGCTAGCCGGGAAGGAATAAGTTCTAACATGAGATTGGGTATGAGAGAGAGAGAGAGAGAGAGAGAGAGAGAGAGAGAGAGAGAGGGTTTATGCAATGACAGACGACCCTACTCTTTGCCACGTTCAAGCTGGGGATCGAAATCATACCACTTGAATCTACGACAGACCTTATGATACACAACGCACGCTGAACAAATTAAATCCAGTGTCGTATACGATTGACTTAACGATTGAAACACAGAATACAAATAAAGGGTAAGCATCATGTTCAAATCCTGTAACGATAGCTATAATAACATTCTGGTTTCGTAAAGAAATAGACAATGGCTGGGTTCTAACTCTTCCGTGTGTCCTGTCCTTTAATAGATTACCCGCATGTAAGTTAATGTAATTCAAATTAAGTCTTCTCGTTTACACGCAGACCTCTTCCGGTATTCAAATTACCAACATAATTACTACTTCCGGTTCGGAATTAAAACGAGGCTAGCACGTTCAGTACGTTATGTTTTATGGATATGAAAGGTCACTCGGGATTAATAATGGAATAACACTCCGACCATTTTACATTTTATATTAGCACTGACGGCGACACGAAGGCCTACTGTTACTGTATCGACATACTAGGGTAAGAAAGACGGGCTTACGTAATGCCGTGTGCTGTGAGGTATTTTTTTCCCCAGATACTAGGGTTACGGCCAACACTTTGGGTGGTCTTAAAACGTCTTGCTAGCGACAAACATGGAGTCTCGATTTTACGTCCAATCCGAACAAGTAAGTGCTTTTTCATTTTCAGGTCGTCCTTCTTGCAGCAATCGGGTGAAAAGTGTCACGGAGTGATGAATACAGAGATCGACATTTTCCTTTTCTTTACTTTGGAGTCTTGATAAATAAATGGCCACTAAAATCATGTGAACGATGTGTTGTTTAATAGCCCATTTGTGTAAATAGTCCATTATATGGTAGAATATGTATGAGTGATCGTTAATAACACTCACTAACTCTCCCCTATTAACACAAATACTATCCATTATTTTATACTTTTTTCGGACGGTTTCTGCTAATAATGGACATTTTTTTCAATAATAGATTTATTTTATTAGCACGAAGAGTAAACGAACTACAAAGAAATATATGAATCACGATTTTATTGTAATATAGTAAACATTTATTTTTATTTACCCATGAATTAATCGGTCGTTCGCTTTAATATTTATACTTGACTTATTTATGTTCATGGCTTACATTTCAATGGATTACGATTCCCACGAAATATCCGAAAATAAATCAGTTTTAAGAAGAAAACGTGGCTGTTCCATCTCCATATTTAACACTTCACTTAATACGTGATCAGTATTTTGGTCCTTGGAAGTTTTTATATAAGTTTACTGTGTCGAAAACATTCCATTTCCACTAGAGGAAGACATATTGACGTCATGGGGCAAAGTGAAAATGATTATTTTTGATCATGGTTATCTAATAAGGGTTGCGTATGAAGTAAGCTTAACTCACTCTTAATTAGATAAGATGTTGTTAAATACAGAACGGGTGCGCAAGTCTAAGTTAAGATAGAGTACTCAAAGCATCTATTCTGAGAAGAACAGTGTGAGAGGCGGTTTTCGTTTATTACCTAAAGACTTATTATGAACAGTAGTCAGTACTACCAAAGAAGTTTCTTTTCCCAAAGAAGAAACATTGTAACAGCTGCTCCCGAAGAACTGGTGCCGGACTGGGCCCGCCTGTTCACCTGTCCGTGACAGGTGGGCCTAAGCTCATTATAATAAAGTGGACCTAAGCCTATAGAATGGAGTAGACGACAGTACGCAGGACAGGAGAAAGAAAAAAATAGGAAGCTTTGATCTGAAATGCTTGGAAAATGGGTTTGCGGTTGTCTATTTTCGGTGAGCTCGTCGATGCCCCTTCGGCGCGTACATGAGTGGGCCTTGGTCAATGACCTGATCGGTGGGCCTTCGGCCCATCAGTCCGGCACTGCGAAGAACAGAATATTAAACTGATGCGGGGTTACGACAACTTGTACGTCTTACATAGTACAGATAATTGAGATTATCTAAGGACACACCGTGGATTGTTTTCAATGATTGCAATAATATATCAATGATTGATGTTTTAATGACGTCTTTGATAACTGTGTTTATGTGAGTACCACAGAGGTCATCTAATAATACACCCTTACAACATCTTCTTGTTATAGATCTACCATAGGTCATCTGTCGGTCAAAGTAAAATGAATCGCGAATAAGTTTATCTAAAGATAACGTCATTGAAGTGTTAACATCATATTAAAAGATATTCGTCATATAAATAATGTTTAGAACAGTGCTTCCCAACCTTTTTATGATAGACTACCATTTTTGAAATAATGGAGGTCCCGTACCACCTGCTTCCAGAGAAACTCAATTCGATCAAATGTCACTTTATTTGGATAAGTAAAAAAAAGATCAATCAATCAATCAAGAATTAAATAAACAAGTATGGAAATAAAATATAAACACGTATACAAACTAATAATAAGATTACTAACATATACACTGCGAAAATAATGGGTATTATCTTGTGTAAGGCGGTAAACATTTTTTATGAAGTAAAAAAAACCCCCAAAAATCGTTCATGACCCCGAAAGTGTTTGTGTACCACCTGGAAGGTCTTAGCGTACCACTGGTTTAGAAAAATACGCTTTTAGTAATATCTGAAGTTTGCATCGTTTGAGAGTCTACGTTTAAAAAGACTTCATATTTTGTTGAATGAATATATTTAACAAGATTACTGTTTTTGTTGCTGCGTTGTCTGGCCCCATCTTGCTAAGCCCAGTCTTTATTACAAGACTTCTATCTATATTTGTGTTTATTGGTATGGAATATTGTGTCTTTTAATGTATATTGTGTCTTTAACTGTATATTGTGTTTTTAAAATATATATTGTGTCTTTAACTGTAAATTGTGTTTTTAAATGTATATCGTGTCGTTAAATGTATATGGTGTTTTTAAATGTATATTGTGTTTGTAAATGTATATTGTGTTTGTAAATGTATATTGTGTCGTAAAATGTATATTGTGTTTTTTTTAAATGTATATTGTGTCGTTAAATGTAAATTGTGTCTTTAATTGTACATTGTGTTGTAAAATGAGCATCGGGTATTTAAATGTATATGGTAGACGGAGGTCAGATTATCAGTTATTGCGTGTACATGATTAACAGAACATCCCCGAGAGAATCATTTAAATACATTCTTATTGTACTCATGAATTTTAAACAAATAAGAAACAGAACAGTAGAATAACATCACCTGGTTGATTAATTACAGATGCTGTTTGTTATTGTTTTCTATAAAACACGTGCCATGAAATCTAAATAAAAACAGAACCGAAGAAAGATAATTATATAACAGTGTACATATGCTAATTTATTCCATAATCTAAAGAATCTTAATAGAATGTCTATTATTGTTATAAACAAAAACAAATGTCATCATAGATTCGTTTCAATCATATTGTGCCGAACATTCGAGATAAACGATTTTCCCAGAAAACCGGATTGTCTAACATTGGCACCATTTTGATTAATGAGTGTCAAACCTTCGTTGTATAATGCCCAGACAAAACACAATCTTTTGACAACCTTTTAAATGAAAAGGGTGTGATATGATTCTGAAAGACAACGCCTACTCTACCACGTCTCGTGCACAACACTGCTAATTTGAGCGGCTGTTTCGACCTGGATTTGACGAATTTTGAAACATTAGTAGCATATCCCTCAAGTAAAATTATTTTACCCCGTACTGGACTCGTATATTTCTTTTTATAAACAATATTTAATTCGCAGAAAAGGATCGAAAAACAGGCTGGGCCTATATTACCTCTCTCCTATATAACAGAAAATATATACAAAAAGACTATGTAACCAAATTACCATAAAATCTATCTGAATAGCATAACAATAAAATAAACAAAAAATGGCCATGTACATATTTACAATTTCAGGTTTGCCATATTCATATTCTAAACTATTGGTTATAAGTTTTATTTGAACCTTACGGATATGTCTAGAAATCTACGAACTTGTTTAAAGATCCTACATGAAGTAATAATATCCTCAGTGCCATTTAATAATGTCTGTATTGAAATTAAGTTTTGGGGTATATTCGACAAATTTAAGTCTTAAGTCAATCATCTGTTTGCAAGAGCGGGTTTGAGTTTCATTTTTATGCAGAGAATGATGCTTTCTTGAACTGCCGGCACGTGAGACAAAAAGGAAACGTGTATGATTTACATAAATGCAAATTCCTTGCTTTCTTAAAATCTATTTTGTGTATTTATGTAATCAATTGTTTACAGACATCATTTGTTTCACCTGAACGGTCAGACATTTCTCACTCTTTTCCAATTATACTGCGGTAAATACGCAATCACTTATAGTCTATTTTAAACGGCAAACTCCGTCTAGGACAACACCATTAGATCGAAATGTGCCTTATTTGAACTAATACAATGTGTAAAGCAAGTCTGTCTAAATTACATTAGATGACCAATTTCTTTCTTTAATTCGATTTAATCTGGCTGTACTTCGTTTTGTATAATATTCAAAATCTATTTGATTCCGCACAGCAGTCGTTGAGAAAAGTTAGTTTTTTACTCTTCTAGTATTCTAAAACAAAAGTTATTTACATTTGTCTTTGTCTTCAAGTTATGTATTTTCCACGTAAAAGGTACATCCAGTAGTGAAATTCTCCAGTCACTCATGACCGTTCTATTTCATCAAATGATCCCTCAAAACACATTTTAATGTCTTATGAATACCAATCGAGGGCTCTCCACCAATTGTTGTGTGTGTTGGTTTTTAAGGACACACCCGTGGGATTGTGTGAATCTCATTTATAATCCAGGTAACAGTAATCTGACATACGGCATTTTATCCCACTAAAATCTTGGCTGCAGGTGCTAGTAGTAGTGTGTACGGTCGACTACATCTACATATCACGCCTGGGTCGCCGTGAAGCCTTTTACATCACCAACAAAGCAATCGCCCCCAGGAAACCCCATTCATCCCTCAAAAATAAAAGACATTGCCAAATCGCCCAAAGCCCACCTTGGACCTCTGAGACTCTCCATCCACCACTGGGTTTCCACTTGGTCCACGGTTGGGAATCACTCTTTTAGACGTGATCGATCTTATTCAAACGAACCCAGATGCGTATTTATCTGGAATCGCTTTAATTAAACAGATCTCTCAAGTGAGTTCGGACTACAGACGTAAACTATAAATCATGCTTATGATTATTTTATTAAGTGCACGGTATGCCAAGATTGATGCATCATGATCTGTTTGTGATCCGATTAGTGTGTTCACTGGTTTTTGTTCTAAACACCAGTCATTGCTTTGATTGTTAAAGATATACACCAGGTGAATGCTGACTAGCAATATTATAGCCACGTGGTATTAACTGTATATTATATACCAGACTTGTAGTATTATAACAACCACGTGGTATTAACTGTATATTATATACTAGACTAGTAGTACATTATTATAATCACGTGGTATCAGGTGTATACTAGACCGTATATTATTTACCAGACTGGTAGTATTATAACTGCATGGTATCATTTGTATAATATTGGTAAAGGTATTTCAATAACAAACTAACCCGGTTACTGTAAGACCAGTTTGTGTTACTCTCAGACTTCCTTGATTGTCCCCTTTAACATCAAGTTCCTAATACAGCTTGATATATATATATACATGTACTAATCATTGCGCATGCAAGTTGCCCTTAGTGCACAATCTATATTAAAGTTTGAAGGGTTGTTTTGGTTCGTTACACCTGGTTGTGTCAGCTCGTCTTGTCTAGGGAATTAACTGCAGCCTGCTGCTCAATAAGCCTAATGGTGTTAAACATTAAGCACACAGATTCAGTTATTCTGTGTTGGGGGAGGGGTAGTGATCTAACATGTGCGCTTTCAATAATAAGGTTGGTCAAGGAATCAAGTGGGGTGGTTTCGATCCCACACTTGTATCTGAGAGAGAGAGAGAAATGGGATTTAACGTCCTCTCGACACAAACTAGGTCATTTTGGGACTAACATATGGTTTCAATTTTATTTCAATAATTCGCATGCGCGTAGGGGTCTTTAGCAGTGGGAGGAAACCGGAGTGCCCGGAGGAAACCCACGAGGTTGAGAAGGCGCCCCTATCTCCATGCCACATACGCTCACACCAGGGCTCGAAACCACAGCCGCAAGCCAGAGGTGACCGGCCAGCGCGGCACTCTAGACCACTAGGCCATCCCAACCCCCACACTTGTAGAGGCGCCTGCCTGACCGGGTCTTCTGGTTTCCGTCCACAATTAAAGACATATATGCGCAACCGAATTATTGGTATCTTAGTCCCGAAATTACCTATTCTGTGGTATGCAAGACTCGAGTCCATCATCTTGGGGGGTTGGGTGGCCGAATGTGGTTAGCACGTGCGTGCTGTATCATTGAGTCAACTGTCATTAAGTCAACTGGCATGGTTTCGAATCCCCGGTTGTATGTGACAAGGAGTAGGGTCGTCTGTCAAACCTCGTGGGTTTTCTCCGGGTCCTCCGGTTTTCTCCCACTGCTAATTTAAAGACATAAAGACCGCTACGCGCAAGTGAATTATTGAAATAAGATCAAACCATGTGTTAGTCCGGAAATGACCTAGTTTGTGTCCAGTGGACGTTAAACTCCATCTCTCGCTCTCTCCCTCTCTCTCTCCGCACCATCTTGTTGAGTTCAATTACAATAACACGGCTTCAATAACAATCATTACTGATGTAGAGATGGTTGAGACATAACTAATTAATACAAGTTGCTATCAGCAAGTCAAGTGAGCTACACAATGTTTGTCCACAGATCAATATAATATCGATTAGAGTAAGTTCGATCTCAATCGTCTAGTAATAATACTCTGTATTCAATCGTAAACCTCAATCGTATGCGTCTAGTAACCTTTACAATATCCTCAGGAATATCACTGATTTAAAAGAAATGAATATGCATGGTTAGTATGTTGTTGTTCCGCACCAGACAGGAGGTTCCTGGTACGCTGTATATTGTTGGCCTAAAAAGCCAGGAGCATTGTTTAGTCGTTTGATGAAAATAACATCTCATGTATACCTTTGGCAGCATAATAAAGCTTAGCCTTTCTAACCTTGTGGGTTTTCACGGGGTCCTCGGATTTCCTTCCACAGCTAAAATACCCCTATGCACAAGCGAATTATTGAAATAAAATTGAACCTATGCTAGTCCCGAAATGACCTAGTTTGTTTCGATTGGACGTTAAACCCCACTTCCCTCTCTCTCTACTGACAGTAACGGAAGCGACCACTGCCTCGGCCATATTTCTCTTACAGATACGTTTACTCTATGTGTGCAGAACACTGAATACCATTACATTTTAATTGATTTATTATTACTTCAAACATGTCACATTCGAACAGACAGAGACAGGTAGATTTTATCGTCAAACTGAAGTTAGCCATTAGTTAATTCTCTAGGGCTGCTAATTGCACTTAAAACTATAAATCGATATGCTTTCCGACTCCATCATCCAGATTAAGGTCCATCATTATGGTATAAATCCGCACAGAATGTTTAATAGCTTTATGATGGGCTACCAGAGTGCGGTAGATGGACAATGTTATGTTAAGGTAGAGAGATTGGAGTGAAATAGGCTTTATGACCATTATGTGACTATAATCCATTCAGATCGTAGAATAAATAACCCGCTGAATCCCCATCGTATATCGACTAAACATCTAGAAGACTTAATGACGATGGCCTGTCAGTCGAATAATCTTATTTTATTAGCTTCGGTTAACTACAGGGTGTGGGTGGGGTGAGGGTAGGGGCGACCGGTCTGTCAATGAGCCAAGTGGCGTGGTGTTGACCTCAATGTGGTACCTAGCAAGTAGTAGTGGCATGTCTAACCTCGTGGGTTTTCTCCGGGTTCAGTGGTTTTTACCTGCTTCTGAATACACGAACATGTACGTCCTAAAGAGGACGTAGTCTAAGTGGAGTATATGTTAACCCTCACTCCCATCCCAGGGCAAAAACGAAGTCACAATAAACAAAAACCAAAATGAAAGTAGAAAAATCAATTGCCCTTAATACGTGACAATAACTGTTTATAAGATAAAGAAAACATATCATCTTGATTCCATCCAAACGTCCGAGAATAAGTCATGGTTAAAGTAGAGTTAGCTCGTTTCATACGAATTTAAAAGCATTACGAAATTACAGTCGGCATATCGGACGTTACCGGGAAGTTTTGAGGCCATATAGCTTCAGACTTTCAACGAACACATGGGAGGAGGGGGGGATTTTTGAGTTTTAAAGTGGGTTTATTTTAGCAACTATATTCACAGTCAAGGTGGTTTTATCGTAGCTATATTTCTCTTACACTGTCTAGTCGGGCAGCATTTCCCTCACAGCAGACTGTTTGGTGTACGCCCGTCTTCATTAGCCCAGTAGGGACAAAACAGTAGAGAGGCGTCGAAACTGGTTTACGAAGCTTTGCGTGACTGCAGGACGCAATTACTTTTTAAGTATGCGTTATAAAAATTGACAATAGCAAGAATAGAAGAAGAGTATCGTAGATTTGACAGATGGTTGTGGAAATGTGAACTATAACACCGCAACTTTAACCAAAAAACAAGTCAAATACTAAAATGGATAACCAGCTACATAGGTTTATCCCATGGGACATCTCTTGGTTGTAGAGCTTACAACAGATTTGTAACAATAGATAAATATCAGAAATCTTCAATTATCAAATCTAATAATTCTATGGACCGTGAGCGCTTCTCAACCTTTAAATGGGATTGTTTTTGATTGAAAATGTTGAAAGTCAAGTTGTATCAAGTTTAGAAACAGATGGAGAAGAAATACACAATCAACTGAATGTCAAACTCTGCAAGCTCTTCATGTAATGGCATTGTTTTTGTATCAGGTATTTTGATCTTGTAAAAAACTTACAATGATCGGGCATTAGGTTAATGTGCACCCAACTAAATGGAAATATCACGCTATCCTAAATGACATTAATTGACAATTTCAACTCTTGTAATCCCCGCTCTTAAATACCTAAAGAAAATATTTCCTCTGACGTCTGATGTAATTAAAGATGTTTTATGTAAGATTCAGATAAAGAGCTGACAGTTCTCGCTAAAATAGTTCAAAAATAGATAACGAAAAGGAATACGTTGAAATCACTCCATTTTAAGAGGTGTTGTCGTCGTTTGAAGAAGAGTATAGTCTCGATTGCCATTGCCGCCAGTAGTTGTTACGATAATAAACAAAGTCTCAATTGTCCATTTTTGAATTCAATCACTAACTGCCAATGGTATTTAAATCTCTTGAAAATCAAAACCATCCGGAGTTCTAGAAAGTTGATTATGGGCTGTGCGTGTGAATAAATGTCTTAATAATGATTTACATAACATTTGGGGCCAAACGAAAGATCAGCATTAGGCCGATTTAGCCATTGAATACCATCAGAGCAGAACAATAGGACGTTAAACCCCATTTCATTTCAACTGTTGAATAATGCATCTTTAATACATGTATAATTTCTTTTATTAAAATTTTGAATTATTTATACAATTCGATTTTTAAACTTTTACATAATAGTTACACGGAGGGAGGTTGGAAGTGATTTGGTGCTTCGGGGGTAGAGGCGAGGGACCCATTGAGTAAGGCGCTGATCGAGTTCACTAACCATGAGGTCTCCGGTTCTATCCCGGTGTTGGTCGAGAAAGTACAATGGGAATGTTTAGAGTGGTGTCCCCTTCTGAGTGGTTGAAGGCTGGGTGCCTGGCAAAGACCAGCGTCTAGTCATTTCAAATAAGATTGGTTTCATTGTTTTAAAAAAATGTCGTTACTTTAATTCTGGATATAAAAGACTTAATCCAGTGCTTTAAGTTGACAAAATGGATTGGACTGTCTAAATAACACGACAGGTTGTCCTTCAAACAAACCTATGACAAAACGATCGTCTATATTTTAAGTCTGATCTGAACTTTTTCATTACAAAGGTTAGACAGTTCTTGAACGAACGGTTCATTATATTAGAGTGGTAACTTCCACTCGAGATAAACTCGGTTATGTCGGTACTAATAATTTCATTTCATTAATACGCTTGCGCGTAGGAATCTTGGGTAATGCCATGAATCCGGAGAACTCGGAGAAAACCCACCGTCACGTACAAGTGGGAAATCGAAACCACACCGCTTGACTCAGTATCAGATAGGGGCGCCTTCTCAACCTCGTGGGTTTCCTCCGGGCACTCCGGTTTCCTCCCACTGCTACAGACCCCTACGCGCAAGCGAATTATTGAAATAAAATTAAAAACCATATGTTAGTCCCGAAATGACCTAGTTGTGTCAAGTGGACGTTAAACCCCATTTCTCTCTCTCTCTCTCTCCTCTCTCTTTCTCCTTCTCTCTCTCTATAAGATGGAGATTACAAAACTCTAAACTTTCCCTAACCTTGTGTATTCCCGACATTTCCACTTTCATTAGTTATATAGCGTCATCGTCAATTAGGAATCACCTTCAACAGTATGTCTTGTCTGCGATATCACCTTCGTTGGAAGCGGATGTTAAGGAAGTTCTGGTTATCAACCACTCATGATTAATATTCATCTTGAAGTAAAATGATCAAAATACACAGAAAACCATCAGCTTTCCGGCGCCATATTGTATGGCTTGGAGGCACCTATATAGTGTAACAAACTTACCCTCTCATTTTATAGAATTTTTAACACAATTGTCAACCCTTATATTTGTTATGTTCGGTTTTATTTATATTGACTAACAATTGAACACAGTCCTGAGGTGTCACAAAAAAAAAAAAAAAAAAAAACCCAAAAAAAACCACGCCACGGCACTAAACATTTCTGGCGACAGGTTGCAATAATTTGCTTGTATAGTGACGCCTTGCCGTGATATAAATCTAGATTGTTAAGTTGTGTTTGTTTATATAGTATATGATATTCTCCCGTGCCGAGCTAATATATTTATCTTTCATTATTATTTCATATTGCATATCACCATTTCAATTACCACAGTCCTACCCTGGGATTATCGTGGCATTATGACATTAAGACACGATGGCTTAGTCTATGTGTGTGTGTGTGGAGAGAGAGAGAGAGAGAGAGAGAGATAGAGAGAGAGAGAGAGAGAGACACACACACACACACACACACACACAAAGTAGGTCATTTTTGGGACTAACATACGGTTTCAACCCACGAGGTTGAGAAGGCGCCCCTATCTCCATGCCACATACGCTCACACCAGGGATCGAAACCACAGCCACAAGCCAGAGGTGACTGGCCAGCTAGAGGTAGAAACGCGGGACTCTAGAGCCTCTAGGCTACCCCCCCCCCCCCCCGAGATACAAACTAGGTCACTTTGGGACTAACATATGGTTCAATTTTCATTTCCATAATTCGCTTGATTATGTGTACAGTGCGCTTTACTTGATGTGTAGCCAACGTAATATTTTATGTGTAGCCGGCCGTATACTTGCGGCAAACGTTATCTTTTAACGTTTTTAAAGGTGAGACAGAGGGAAATGGGGTTTAAATTCCACTCGACACAAACTAGGTCATTTCGGGATTAACATGTGGCTCAATTTTATTTCAACAATTCGCTTGCGCGTAGGGGTCTTTAGCAGTGGGAGGAAACCGGAGTACTCGAAGAAAACCTACAAGGTTGGACAGGCGACCCTACTCCTTGCCACATACAACCGTTGATTTGAAACCACGCCAGTTGACTCAATGGCAGGCCGTTTGATACAGCGCGCACACGCTAACCATTCGACCATCCAATCCCCGTTTTTTAAGGTTGTCACGATCAGAAAATTGAATAAGTGCAATGTTAGTCTATTATTCCGAAACGAAATATAAAGGATGGAACTAGTTAGATATTTTGACATGTGGGAACATTAATCTCTCCCCCCACCCCCAGGGATCGAAATCAGTCGACTTGACTCAATGGCAGACCTTATGTTCGTTCTAATCTAAATCACACAAGCTTGATCCATCGATCACACACACTGATACAGTCGGACCTCGGTTTTTCGTCCTATCCGAGGAATCGAAATCACGACACTTGACTCAATGACAGACCTTTTGTTATAATCTAAGACGCATGTATTTCAACACAAGGCCACCTCACCGAATAACTCGTAGAAATATTATATTTTGAATGATGCGGAATACAGCTTTAATATAGATTATAAACTTAAAACATAATCTTCAGCCAGTTTCCTCATTTTGCAAAACCTCGGAAAACAATCAGCGAACTACTTTTAGAACAGGTTATTACGTTGCGTGATAGTCTTTTGTTTCGTGCGAAAAATAATTACAGTCTTCCGTCCGTGTTGCGATCACCTAGATTCAACGGAGTTCAAGTCGACCTTGTCTTTGAAACCATTTTATAATAAAGTCCCCTAATTGGTATCATTAAAGTTTGGGTGAGTAGAGTCCGCCATTAGGCACCTTTATCCTATCCAAAATTAATAACATATCCATGGCATCATTGTAAACGGCACGCTATATCATAGCAACAACACTCCCCATTACTACACAATTACATCAAGCCTTTTATTTACTTAAGAAGAGAACAAGATGCCGGAAGAAAATAAGTTTAACAAAATATATAACTTCCTTAATTATTTTATTTGGCACGACTTAAAGATAAATTACCAGTCGAAAATAAATAAATACTGAACTTAAGACAAGAAATTATTCGCTTAGCTGGTGTTGATAAAGGTTGTCTTTATCTTAGTGTTAAATAACCATGTTTATCGGACGTATGATGTAAACTTAATACAAAGCAATCTCATTAAAACACGGATCCTATTTCGTTTCGTTGTCTTTTCTTAAAATTTTTTCTTGTCTTTTCTACACTAGGATCTGGAAGAGTTGTTATCATTGATGTGTTCTGGAAGATGTGAGGGGTTGGACCAAAACGGCCTGTTACGGCGAGTTTTTGGCGTGAGGTGCGAGGAACAGTGGGTATAATCCACTAGAAATGTCAATGCTAATTGGTTAATCAAATGTCTGGCGTCACAGGATCAAAAGCTGCTCGTATGACCTCTGACACAACCTCCCAAAACAATTGGCCAGATCTTCATGTAGTGTAGGCCATCGAAAGTATAAAAAAAAACGAAACGAAATATAGATCTGCATTTTAATCTAACTGAATACACAGAAAGTGTTTGGTTGGACATTTCCTTTTAAATCCCTTTGAATACTCAAAACTAGAGCCGTCTTCATAAGAGAGAGAGAGAGAGAGTGAGAGAGAGAGAGGAATGGGGTTTAAAGTCCACTCGACACAACTAGGTCATTTCGGGACTAACATATGGTTTTTGAATTTTATTTCAATAATTCGCTTGTGCGTAGGGGTCTTTAGCAGTGGGAGGAAACCGGAGTGCCCGGAGGAAACCCACAAGGTTGAGAAGGCGCCCCTATCTCCATGCCACATACGCTCGCACCAGGGCTCGAAACCACAGCCGCAAGCCAGAGGTGACCGGCAAGCTAGAGGTCGAAGCGCGGCACTCTAGACCACTAGGCCATCCCAACACCCCCGTCTTCATAAGACCAATCGGTGCACAAATGTTAAACTCCATTTTGTATCATTTCATTGACGAGATATTCATCAACTTACAAACCAAACGTTGATAATTAGCTCATACCGGAACAATAATTACCCTCTACTGCTCTATTTATTTGACTTTTGAGTAATTTGAGTGATTCTGAAACTGAATACAATAAACATTGATTTCCTGAAGTATTTGCTGTTAGATCTCGAATTAGATTATCTCCCTTCCTTAAGTCGTTTGCCAGTAAAATTAGATGCATGTGATGAATCGTTAGTCTAATTTCATTCCGCCTACTTCGAATGGATATCCCGTTTTTTTGGTGGTTTTTTTTTTAAAAAAACTAGGATGGAACGTTATCTAGATATCAATATCTTTCACCGTGTGCAAATCTCCCGACATCTGGAAAAACCTAGCAAGTCAAATTTTGGTGAAAATTGAGTTCGACCCATATTTGGACTTAGTACACGTGTATATACTAATAGGTTTTTTCTCCTTCACCGAAAGAGATCCTAATTATCTTCATCTAAAAAGACAAAATAAAATTGGCTTTATAATTCAGTAGCTTAAACAAACAGCTTTCCTTTGTTTAATCAAAACTACATTCAACATTGTTACTAGGTTTTTCCAGATTACGGGAGACATGTTGTTTATAACAGCTATTGAGACACTGAAATCAATCTATCAAAAGACATTAAATCAAATGGAGTTTAACGTCCTACTTGTCTGCACCCACTGGAATAATGAAGACAGGCATACGCCTGTAATGAACAAAAGTCTATTTTAAACTTCCAAAGAATAGAGCTGTACGCCCTATAACAATAATAGCCTAATATAGATCGATGAAGTGGTCTGTTGCGTATGAATGCCATGGCGAGTTATCTCCCATTTTATACGTTTAAATTCATTTAGCGAAACAATCGGTTATCATAGTGTGTTACACACATCGATTATTCTATAGTGATTCCATAAACTGACATAACTCAACACCGGCGAAGTTGTAAGTCATGTTATAATGTTTTTCTGATCGCTCGAACTTTCCCAATATTCCGTAGTTATCTCCCCTTGAATGGTAGTATTCTTATGTGGATTATAAACACCCTGCTTTACAACGGTAATACAAGGGCTTGTTTTTAAAATCTGCACAGGATAATGCCCGCATTGTTTACATAGACGTAGTGACATAAACTGGTCTGGGAAGAATTGGGGTTTTAACTTATTTTACGCCCTCGCGTACTATTTATGTAGGCTACCTTCAGTGATAGTAGGCTAACGGACAAGCAAATATTTACTGCTGATAAGTTTAGATTATAAACTGTTAGTTTGACTATTTTCTATTCTCGGCTGTTGGCCCGACTCTAACTTTTTCCCAAATGTTCGCAGGGTTGAACGCTTTCTACGCCGGATGGCGCAATACGTGGCAACCTCTTGCACAAAATCATTTATGGGGTTCATCATGGAAATCTCGAGATACGCAAAAAAAAAGTAGCATTCTATTAAATATGCAACCATCCGCCATATTATCCCCTACATCTTAAAGTAACCAACATCTTAATCCTGTAATCCGCCCGAGCATCACTAGAACAGTAGACCATGGCGGAAAATGTAATTTCAAACCTAATATTGGATACAAACGTCTCCAAAAATCACAATGGTGAAGAAAAGGTAAATAGAAGTAAATAAAATATATGAATGAGAATCTTTGGAGGCTATGGCGTGTAGGAGTTGGCGATGGCCTTGTTCCCTCTCCCCTCTCTCTCTCTCTATCTCTCTCTCAATAAATAAATAAACATTTTATTGAAATTAAGTAGTAGCTTGCGTTGATTGCGCTAATTTCATAATATTTAATCTAACTATTTGATTTGAACCCCACAAGCCACCCCTGCATCTATTGCGCTAATTTCACAAAATTTAATTTAACTATTTGATTTGCTACCACCCCCCACCCCCAGCACACGTCACTCAGCGATCGTAAATTTAGTTTTATGTTTGTTAAAATTAACACAGTAATGTTTTTTATAAAGTATAAAAATCGTTTGATTCTGAACTGAAAACAGTTACGTTATCTTTTTTACTGAGTTTCTCTTAATTGAAAATATATTTTATAGAATAATTCAATTAAATGCAAATCAAACGAATTTTTATAGCATCCCTCGTATTTGTTAGAAAAATTCCCCAGCTGATATATTAATATATTAAATAATGTAGGGTAGATAATGTAGTCAGTCAATAGAATCAGTCAATCGTGAAGAACAAACGATCGATAATTTTATTTATTCATTCGATACAAATTATTGGTAATAGATTCCATATAATGTTCGGATCCGCTACACATGATGCAGTCATACCCTTATTAATAACGGGGGGGTAGATTGTTAAATGGTTAGCACGTGCGCGCTGTATCATTGAGTCAACTGACGGGATTCCGATTTCCCAGTAGTACGTGGCAACGAGCAGGGTCGCCTGTCCAATCTTGTGGGTTTTCTCCGGGTCTTCCGGTTTCCTCCGACTGCTGAAGACCTCTACGCGCAAGCAATTTGTTATACTTTTGTAAAGCGCCCGAGAGCAAATCGCCGGCGCTATATAAATTAATCATTATAATATTATACAAGCGTATATTAACGAGAGAGACCAACCCCATTTCCGGTAATAATGCGCAAGTCTGGTAGCAGATTGTAACATATTATGTTATAATGGCTGTCATGTCATGAAGTACATCACTAAATTCAGATTAATACACGGCGGGATTATCGAATTCAATAATTAACAATGGTTTATCTGTAAACAGCATCTACTCCAGCAACATTAGCGAAGCACATCACCATTTTTTAAAATCTATTTATTTGTTTTAATATGCCTGTGAAATTTTGTTGAAACGTCGGAGAGTAATACAATTGTTTTCCATAAATAATGCTTATTTGATTATTTCATAATCACTAAATGTTATTCATAGAACATTTACGAGTTGGTGGCTGTTAGTGATATTGTTATAATGTACTCTTTCAAGTCTTTTAACTGTTTGGGTTTAATCTTAATGTAACAATATATATCACGTAGTTATAGTTAACCCGCGTTCTTGCTGTGTCCATATCTTCTTCATTCAAAAGGCTTTTTCTTATGTGCAATTTAACATCTTATCAAATATCATTATATAATTACTTTAATCCTAAGCTTGTATATGTTCTATATTCTTCTGCAACTTTAGTCTGGTGACCGGCTCGCCCTAAAGCGATAGGGGGGGGGGGTGGATGGCCGAATCATTAGCACGTGCCTGCTGTATCATAAAGCCTGTCATTGAGTCAACTGGCGAGGTTTCGAATCCCCGGTTGATTGTGACAAGTAGGGTAGTCTGTCCAGCCTCGTGGATTTTCTTCGGGTCCTCCGGTTTCCTCCCACTGCTAAAGACCCCTACGCGGAAGCGAATTATTGAAATAAAATGAAACCATGTTAGTCCCGAAATCGCCTAGGTTATGTCGAGTGGACGTTGAACCCATTCCTCTTTCTCTCTCCTAACTATCTCGTTTTTGTGACCGTTAGCCAGTCTTGGACCCTCGTTTATTAAAAGTCCAATTTTAACTATTTATGTAAGTTTTCGTCGTTAGAGTTGGAAAAAGCTACAATCCCAAAATACAGCACTCCAGCGACATTAAAAGACGAAAACGGTATCCTTTCCTTTCTATGGTGTTTAAAATGTTGGAAAAGCTCCTTGTCCAATCTGGATGATCCAGATTTACTTCAGATAAAAGTTCCTTGTCGTTTATTCTTTACTCAGGTTTAATGACCGAAGCAAAGTCTTTTAATGGCTCAGAACATATTCAAATACCCAGCACGTATTTAAATTTGCAAAAACTCTTACTATTTAAAGAGTGCTTACATTTGAAAGGATTGTGTTTAAATATGTTTGAAGATAGACAAGGAACCACGTCAACATAATGGCGATATTTACTGTCAGTTCAGGGATAAAATCAAGTTATTAACATTTCATTGTCTGATGCAGACTGGCCATGTCAACAGTTAGATGGACACTTCGAGAATTTGTATTAACGGAAGGAGAGTCTCTGGTGTAAATATTTGGACAAACAAAACGTACAGCAACTGCGCATTTGTCAAAAGGAATCTTTCTACGCACTAGAGTGAACGATAGCTAGAATAACAATAGTTCGCCATTGATGAATTTTCTAACTCCATTAAAATTAATAAGATTTATTGAATCCGAATAGCAATTTCTTTAATCTCAAGATTTAAATCAACTCTCAAAACATAAAAAAATAATCCCATATTGGTTGCTATGGGAGACATGTCCACGTGAATATTTGTTGAAATTCGACTAGCTATATAAGGAACAAAATCAACTAATACTTCACCAATTTCCATTTTTTTGTACGTCACTTAGAGAAATGAAATTTCTTTAGACTGACGAATGATATCTCACGAAACATATTGACGTCGTCTGCACATAAAGCGGGAAAAATCGATGCAGAAGTGCAACATTTCTGTTCGAATTTCTTTCATTTGTTTTTAAGAACAAAATTCATCACGAACCGCCTGATAGTAAAGCAATAAAAGGCAACATAAAAAAACACGGATAACGTTTATTCCAGACGAACATTGTTCCAACAACAAATAGATGCAGAAGTAATTCCATAAAAAGCAGATAATAAAAACAATTGTTTTAATAACGGAAAGTAAGCCATGAGATTAGTTTCGTTAATTTTTGGAATTGAGTTCTTTGACTTTCAATCTGTTTAGTGCCGGTAAATCCCGCGCCCTGACTCACGAAATCTTAACTAAAGATACAATCCCAATTTTAGTAGATACTTAAGTTTTGATTGGCTAAGCACTAAAATCAATCTAATATTATCCAATCAAATAACTAAAATTTGGATATTTATCTTTGTTGAAATTTCGCGAATAAGGCCCCTGATATTCAAGTCGGTGCCCTGTGTCCGGATTAAGAGAGAGAGAGGGTGAGAGAGAGAGGTGGTGTTTACGTCCACTCAACACAAATTAAGTCATTTTGGGACTAACATATGGTTCAATTTTAACTCAATAATTCGCTTGCGCGTTGGGGTCTTTAGCAGTGGGAGGAAACAGGAGAAAACTCAAGAGGTTTGAAAGGCGGCCATACTCCGTGTTATGTACAAGAATAAGGGGGTGGGGTTAACCTCCACTGGACAGATCTAGGACATTTCGGGATTATCATATTTCACTATTTTATTTCAAAGGCTGGAAACAAAATATGCCGTGTAGCTCGGCAATTTGCTATTCAAATTTGAGTAGTTAGCCGCACAAAAATCTGAAGTAGAGCACAAATTTACAATTCATAAAAATGGTTGAAGCAGTTTCATCTCATTGTAAATACTAGAACATATTACAATTGTTGCTAATCAATATGGCCACTCAAATGTATGGAATCGTGAAAAAATAACCAAACTGCTTTCAAAATAGAAAACTTAATTTGATTTGCAAAATGTAATAAAAATCGATATTAAACCAATGTTTTGTACAAACTGTTTGTATAAATTAGATGCAGAAATCAAATGCCAAAAAGTTTTTCTTAACAGTTATGTTAAAAGAATGATTCTATATAAAATTTAATACCGACACAGTCATTAAATACTGATCTCAATTTCGCTTCGTGTGTTTTTGTATTTCGTTTAGTTGTTTTTTTTATAGTACAAATTTCTCTTTCACAATAAAGGTCAGGAGAACGTTAGATCGGAGACGTCCTGCATATATGGCGTCATGTGTAGATTCTGGGCTAGAGTTAGAGCCTGCCAAAACCTAACGCACAATCCACATATGACGCCACATGTGCCGAACCGTCTCCGATCTGACGTTCTCTGACCTTTATTGTGAAAGAGAAATTTGAACTATAAAAAACCCAGTAAACGAAATGAGATCGTTGTTTTGATTAGATTGTATTGGATAAGAATCCGTTTCACAAACTAGATGTAAAATTTATTGCAACCGGGATACAATATCAATAAATTCCAGCATTTCTTATTTCAATTTCATGGTTTGATTTCACCACGCAATATTCTCAATTCATTGCTACTTTTCCGACCATTACTTCTAATTTCATTACCGTTTACGTAACATCAATCGGGCTCCCGAGTTTTAAAAAAAATAAGGTAGAAAGATGACAGGAATACTTACCTTAATTTATTTTAGTGTTTTAGATTTGTTTTAATTAACGATTCTTTCAATTAACATTTAAAGGTTTTGTAAATTTGACCCGAGGATGATTGGTCTTACACATAAATGCAAAGAATCGTATTTTCAGCCATTACGAAGTGTTGGCCTATTTTTCCCCGAGATAGACCTTTGTCATTATGAAGTGTTGCACTATTTTGCCCCCAGATAGACCCTTGGCATATCTAATACTGGCCCAACCACCCAACATCTGTGCGGTAACAAGTATATAAACTTATTAATAAATTATTTTAAGGAAGTATTCTGGTATATGCTATTGGTTTATTTTTTAAACTTAATATCTATCAATGCCAAGTTAACAATTCCCCGTTTCTTGTATTTATACAAGCAATATATATGGCCCTTTCCCTTTCGTGTAGATATGGCCCCTTCCTTGTAGATATACCAGCAGTAGACGTGACCCTGTTTCTTGTAGATATACAAGCAGTAGATGTGACCCTGTTTCTTGTAGATATACAAGCAGTAGATGTTACCCCCTTTCTTGTAGATATACCAGTAGTAGATGTGACCCTGTTTCTTGTAGATATACAAGCAGTAGATGTGACCCTGTTTCTTGTAGATATACAAGCAGTAGATATTACCCTGTTTCTTGTAGATATACAAGAACTAGATGTTACCCCCTCCCTTTATTTTGTATATATACAAGCAGTATTTATGACATATTTCCGTTTCTTGTAGATGTGATTCATTTCTTGTAGATATACAAGCAGTATATATGACACATTTCCGTTTCTTGTAGCTGTGACACACTTCGTGTATATATGTGACCCCTTTTCTTTTCTTGTATTATACAAGCAATAGATGGTACCGCCGTTCCTGTATATATACAAGAAGTAGATGTGACCCCTTTTCGTTTCTTGTATATATACAAGTAGGTGGGTGACTCCCATTCTTGTCTATATAGAACCAGTATATACAAGCAGTATATATCTGTGACCCTCTTTCTTGTCTATATACAAACAGTATTTACGTACATTCCGTCCTGTTCTACTGGTTATTGTAAAGGTATTTTCGTGGGGTGTGGTGATTTTGTTATTTTCCCACTAAATCGTTCTTGGTATTGAGTGGTTGTGAATTTTGGGTGAGTATGATGGAGTTGACTTTGTTATTGGGTGGTTGTGTGTTTGGGTGAGTATTATGTAGTTGGCTTTGGTATTGGGTGGTTGTGAATTTTGGGTGAGTATGATGTAGTTGGCTTTGTTATTGGCTTGTTGTGTGTTTGGGGTGAGTATGATGTAGTTGGCTTTGTTATTGGCTTGTTGTGTGTTTGGGGTGAGTATGATGTAGTTGGCTTTGTTATTGGGTTGTTGTGTGTTTGGGGTGAGTATAATGCAGTTGGCTTTGTTATTGGGTTGTTGTGTGTTTGGGGTATGTGTGATGTAGTTGGTTTTGTTATTAGGTTGTTGTGTGTTTGGGGTGAGTATGATGTAGTTAAGTTTGTTATTGGGCGGTTGTGTGTTTGGGGTGAGTATAATGCAGTTGGCATATTGTATATGTAATATTGTATATGTAATATTGTACAGTGCGGTACATCGATAAAACAAAAACAACGCCGCCTAACAATAGTTCGTTTCATTTGTTCGTGTATCGCTTTGTTAATTTGTTGTGTTAAGTGAGATATGACGTGATTGTGGGAATAATTCCAGTATATGTTTGGTTTATTATTGTTCATGATTGATAAATAGTCCGTCCATAAAGCCATCTTCAATCAGTATTACTCTTCAATTCTTGAAATGTAGATCAGATCTATAATCTGATTATTGTGTCTACAACCGTTATGACAAACCAATCTGATTAAAATACAGATCTGTATTTCGTTTCGTTAATTTTCCTTTCGATAGCCCACACTCCACGAAGATATGACCCGTTGTAGCGATAGGTCGCGCCAGAGGTCATACGAGCTGCTTTTGATCCTATGACGTCAGATATTTGATTAACCAATCGGCATTGATGTTTTAAAAGGATTACCCGCAGTTCCGTACAAAATACGCATAAAGCTGGCCAACCACTCACACCAAGCAGAACGCGACAAAACAACTTTTCCAGATCCTAGTGTAAAAAAAATATAAAAAACGAAACGAAATAGGATCTGTGTTTTAATCAGATTGGTGTGAAACAGGTCAGTTAATAATGGCATACAGACGGCTTATGCTTTACGCGCAAGACTGTCATACGACATGATCATTCAAAACATCGACCAATTTAATTGCTAATCCCCACTTAGCCTAAACAGAAAATACTTATCGAACCCTGGTGAGCCATTCAACTAATAAAATTCTAGCTCAATTAGAAGCGGAGCTACTGCGTCCCAGAGGTGTGCCAGACGGACGAATCCGTTTTAAAAGGGTATGTTCAAAAGACTTGATTGTCCCCTTGATTGTCCCGCCAGTGTCAATTTGCGAGATGTATACAATTTATTGAAGATGGCTTTATGTTTATTGTGTAGCATTAGAAGTTGGAAGGAAAATTGAAAGTAGAATAACTTACGATTTTGACTGTAAACTACCACTTACCTAAAAGAAAAACAACAAAATCATTAAATTGGTTTAAAATACATATGTGGCGTTATACTTTGGTATTGGCTTACCATAATTTCAAATTATGGTACCGGCAATGTGCCAAGCGTACATTATTTATACTAGTTGAAATTTTGAACACACGTGACACATTTCTTAGCAAGTGACTTTATTTCAAGTTGTTTAATGGTCTCGAGCAATGGTTCGCTCTCGATCATTAAACAACACTTAATGGCATTGTATAATTGAACTGGAGAAACACAGGATACAATTCTATGGAATACAATTACTGATTATAATGAAGCCATGTTTCGACTTAGATTCGCTTGTCGTTATCAAGCGGTGCCTATCATCATGTCATTACCTCGCAGGGTTATACAATAGCAACCCTTCGTGTGGTTTCCCTTTATGGACTGCAGTATACTCCAGACATTACCTTGCAGAGTTGAACAATATGTGCCGAATTGAAAATTGTACCCCTTTCTTTTTTAATGGTAAATTTTCCGTCTATAGGCTGCACGTACCACAGTCGCTACCTCAGAATCCAGTCTCACAACGAACTTTCGTAATGTAAACACGCTGTAATGTTATTCCAGGGACATAAATGTACTACATGTACTATTAAAAACTCCCAAATATGGCGTTACAAAAGGATATCTCAGGGACATAACTACTATGACAAAACAAAACAACAAACAAACACAAAATACAAAAAAAAGAAAAAAAACCGGCGTAAGATCTCTTCTTCGAATAAATGTAATATATGTTTCTGAAGACATTAATGGCGACCCATTTTAAGTAAATCATGCACGTGAGAGTAGGGAAATGGGTAACTTTAATTAGGTTTATATATTCGAGACACCGCCGAAAAGCTACGTCAAATCTCCATGGTGGCGCCCTTTTCAATAGGTTTATAGCTTGAGAGTCGTAATACTTGTACAAATGGTCAATAAAACACATTTCGTTAACGATTAAGATGCCCAGCGGAAGCCGACATCAGAAGCCGACACCAGTAATGTAACCGACACTAAATTCCAGGAAAGAACAATGCCTCACATTGAATGATCGATGCTTGAGATATAAATATTACGAATAGATACCCAAAAGAGTCAAGTATTCTGGAATACGTATTTTATTGGAGGCTATTTGGTTTTAAAACACGAGAGTACTATATGAAACAGGTCTGATCTAAATATTAAGGCCACGAGATGTAAACTGAGAGAGAGAAAAATGGGGTTTAACGTCCACTCGACACAAACTAGGTCATTTCGGGACAAACATATGGTTAAATTTTATTTCAATAATTCGCTTGCGGACAGGGGTCTTTAGCAGTGGGAGGAAACCGGAGTGCCCGGGGGAAACCCACGAGGTTGAGAAGGCGCCCTATCTTCATGCCACACACGCTCACACCAGGGATCGAAACCACAGCCGCACGCCAGAGGTGACCGGTCAGCTAGAGGTCGAAGCGCGGCACTCTAGACCACTAGGCCCCCCCCCCCCCGAGATCTAAACCGGACTAGGGCGCGTGATTGTTGCCGTTGATTGTGGGTTAGGTTTAGGGTTAGCGCTAGCCCTTTGTACATCTCGGCACACGGACGAAATTTGCTGGAGGTCTTAATATTTAGACCTAACCATACGAAACAGGGAAAGATCATGACGTCATCGGAGCCATTTTGGAATTGTGACATATAAAAAATCAAAGTCCAAAGGAAAAGGCATGATTCACGATTCATGTCGACCGTAATAAAATCCCTGATCTTAATGGTTGCCCGTTGTCCTCTAGTTGTCAAACAGTATCCCACACGTGTATTTGTTGGTATCTTTTGTTGAATTGATGATGTAAATGATAAAAACTTCCAAGTCGCCAGTGTGCCCGATTTTAAACTACCAGACTTATCCTTGTTAACCTAGTTCTCGTTGTCACTGATACTAGCTTCGACTTAGGAGATATCGCTTTACATGAATTTGATTGGTCAATCAAAAAGGAACGATTTCCTTTTATTTAAAAAAAAAAACACTTATTTTAAATAAAAAGTGACTTTGTTTTGTTAAAAAGAAACTGTTTTTATTTAATTGACCTTGAAGGAAATACTGGGTCAATATATAGGACTTTGCAATAGCTAAACTGCTGTCAAAAAAACTGTTGTTTCACTACGCTGTAATGAATTAGATTCAGTAAAAGTGAAATCTATACCAAAGAATTCTATTTATTTATTTGTGCATGTAAGAAAGTATTGGGTGATAAATAAAATCTCCAACTCGTGTTTTTTGATATCAAAAAATATCAACATTCGTTGATAAAGTAAAAAAAAAAAACGCGGCAGAGCCTCTTTTTGCACTTTATCAACTTGTGTTGATATTTTTTGATATCAAAACACATTCGTAGGAGATTCTCTATATGTTATTCGGTGAAAATGTCCACGCCAAAAACCTGGGTTCAGTAACCTTATCAGTGTAATAGACAAGGAATAAGACACGTACTTAATAAATCAATGTTAAACATAGACGAAAGCTCAGTTCACAAGATTCACATTCTGTCCCGACAACAGGTCAAAACAACGCCTACCTGACCCCTGCTCCAGGCTAGTTGACCTTTCAACAATCAGCGAATATTGTTCAGTATGTTATAATCTAATTTGTTCAATTCGTGTCAATCATTTTAAACTCATTGATCGACCAATCAATGTACGTGTTACATTTTCGTGTAATTATATTGACAACTTATTGATCGAGGCTATCATTTATACAACTGTATATTTCCAACCACTTTCCTATTGATCGCGTCTACACATATTCCCGCCAACAATTATTTTCCCGCCAATTTAGACGATTAGACCGTCTGCCCGCGAGTCTCATCTGGCGGCAAACAAATAGAATGAAGTAAAAGACCATGGCTCGTGCCAAACACGCGATTTAAAGATACGTCAAGGATCACACAGAACTGAAATACAATGAATGAACATATTGACACAAGAATTAAGAATATTTCTTTCTGGACATAGTTTCTATGATAAATATGTTCTGTGTGATTAGAGAGTTTCTAGCGTGGATTCTATTTGTAAATGAAAGACTAGAGCTAGGGTGTAAATGGTGCGTGATTTTACGATATGTACCTACACGTACCGTGTCATCAATGGCGTTCGTGGAACTCGTAGGTATTATCGTCAATTTACGCAAATGAAATCTAAAAAAATGAAAAGCTACACGGTTCTTGACACTATACTGGGGCGGGTCCAAGAATTTCTGCAAGAGGAAGTTTGTTCGGTATCTTTTTACCCCCGATGAATATTTTTGAGAAATACATGGTCTCTTTCATCATTTGTGCGTATATACATGTAGATACACACTGAGCTTTTTTAAAGAGAGAAATCAAACGCCTCGTTTGATGTCAGTTTTTGTAATAAATTAATACGATGACGCCGTGATTCAATTTCATTGCTGCAAAACCTTAATTGTGATATCACACATGCTTATAGCATTATCTCCCCATCAAACCATCTGACGACAAAGGATAAAACACAATAATAAAAAGTGTTGTTTTGAAAAATAAATATTTAGCTGAGCTGGATGGGGGTTTAACGTCCAATCTACACAAACTAGGTAATTTCAGGAATAACATATAGTTCAGGTTTTATTTCAACAATTCGCTTACATGTAGGGGTGTGTAACTGTGGGAGGACCCGGAGAAAACCCGCAAGGTAGGACAGGTGACCCTAAACCTTGTCACGTACAGCAAGGGAATCGAGATTACTACAGGATTAACCCATAAAATAGTAACCTAATATTGCCAACACGTGGACGCACATTAGGAGATATCAACCGATCGCACAATATAATATACCAACCGGTCGGACAATAGAAAACATCAATCGGTCGGACAATATAAGACATCAACATGTCGTACAATAGCATATATCAACCGGTCGCACAATAGACGACACCCACTAGTCAGACAAAAGGAGATATCAACAGGTCGAACAAAATAGAAGATAGCAACCTGTCGCACAACAGAAGGCACCAGCCGGTCGCAAAATAGAAAACACCAACCGGTTGGACAATAGAAGACACCAGCCGGTCGCAAAATAGACGACGTTAACAGAAAATGGATTCTTGTAATGTCGTAGAATGAGGTTGACCATAGAAAAATCGTGCTTACTTTAAACTCGATATTAATACCGACGCCATTAATTCTGGACCAATATATCACACTTTGATGTCATCGTTCGATTTGCAGTAGAGTCAGGATAAGATCCTTTTTTTTAACCTCATTTCTAGCTTTCTTGAGAAACTTAGTTTTTCTAATTATAGGTCTTCGTTTATCTAATTTATTAAATCCTCGGTGACTATGGCGTGATAATGAGAGAACGAAAAGACGCAGAAAATGTCCTTTGGTAGGTTTTAACTCAATAACATCTCTATGAACGTAACCTTGACATTTGTAAAAAATGGATGGAATCTTTCTGTAAACCGGAATGTTGTTTAAAAAGATGAATTAAGAAAGTAAGGAAATGGCGAGTGCAATCGAAACATATTTAATTCAAATACAAAGTTATCTTTAGTGTAAAGAAAGGTTGGTAGCCACAAAGAATCTATTACATAAAGCACGTCAAACCACGAAACCTTCAGACACGCGAATCTGATTGAAACAATAAATATTTTAGCTTTACATGATTTGGATGTTTTCATTGTTACCATGAGTTAGAGATCACCACAGACAGAAGAGCCGACTGGACAACATCGTGAAACAATACGAATCTTCGGAATCGAATCAGGTAGAAAAACCAAATAAACAAACGGTATGAAACAGACCAACACGAATTAATACTGGAGAGTTAAAACACATGGTAGAGGTATAAATACTTCCAGCTCTTGCTCAATTCCTATCAACACCAATAAGTACTGAACATTTAAAAAACATGGCAGAGGAATAAATACCCCACCAGCTTCAAAATCATCATCTGTACCAGCCCTTACTCAAGTTCTATCGCCCACAAGATTCAAATATAAATATCCAAACATAGTATCAAATGTGGTTTAAATGTCCAGGGAATGTGGTTTCATATTCCATTGTTCGGCATCAACCGGGGAATTGATGACGAATATGTGCCTTAAGGTGTTCTATGAGGGAATTTAGTCTAATTCGGATTTGGGGCCCATATGAATAACTAAACGCTAATCCTTGCGAGTCCCCACCCATTCCGCAACACTGACAAGGAGAAACCTCTCTCTAATATTCGATGAGGTTTCGCGGCCAACACATGAAGTGAAACGAAATGGGTTTTAACATTCTACTGTTCTGCCCCGACTGGGTTAATGAAGACGGGTATGTTGGGGGAATTTTGTCCGGGCAGCGGCGCTATGGTCTATTCTTATATCGAATTCCAACTGCCAGGGGATCTTTTACGTGCACGCCAATGTGTACACAGGCCCTGGGATTTTCGTCATATCCGAACGAATAGACAATTATTTTTGTCGGACCCTCCGTCCTGCACCATTGACATGGAGAAACCACGCCGGAAAATCCCGATAATCTTTCTCGGCCAACACCGGCGTCGAACCGGCGACCTCTTGCGACCAGTTTGATTGCCTTGTGCATAACGTCGAAGGAGCGATGAGTATGACTATATAAGTTCAAGGTGCGTGTTGGTGCATAAAAACGAAACGAAATAGTATCTACGTTTTTCTTGCCTACGACATCACCTCTGGTAGAAGAGGACGTCAAACTCCAGAAACTAACGAATGAACGTATCAGATTGGGTGAAAGCGTTTTTGATTAAAGTCCATATATATATCCGGCTAGATAATTATTAACTTTGAAATAAAACAGACGAACAAATTATTGATAAATAAGAAAAGTAGACATATTTAAAAGGAATGTCCGTATATAGTTTAGTTATATATCCTTCCATTTAACATCCTGGTTTTAGCGTCATAAACTCGTTATTAATTATATCTACTCACGCTATTATAGTATATTCTAATTGAACAAACACATGCACGTGTGTCATATAATAAAACAACTCTATTTGTTCAATTAATGTCGTTCTCTCACTTTACACAAGACTATTAGTTTAGGTAAACGAATTCGACATTAGATTCGTCAATAAATCTATCAATATACTAACTTATAAATCTAGTTATCAGAGAGAGAGAGAGGGTGTAAGCGTCCACTCGTCACATCTTGCAACATAGAGAGGGAGTGAGAGAGAGAGAGAGAGAGGGAGAGAGAGAGAGAGAGGGAATGGGTTTAGCGTCCACTCAACACAATCTAGGTCATTTCGGGACTAACACCCGCTTCAATTTTATTCGCGTGTGCGTAGGGGTCTTTAGCAATGGGGAGAAACCGGGGACCAATAGTAAAGTAATCCAACGACGGGCGACACTTCTCCTTGTCATGGACAACCGGGGAATAGAAATCACGCCAGTTGACTCAATGATAGACCTTATGATACAGCGCGCACGTACTTAGTAAAACATGGACTAGTTATCCGACGGAAATGAACTTTTCGATTCTTTACGGACCTTCAGCACCATAACCTTAAATATACTTCTCTGGGGTGATTCTAGTCTAAATACTGACATCAACATTTATATCTTCAATCAAGTACAAAAATATATTAAATCAACTCAAAGGTTCAATTGATAAGTATGCGCAGTGTAGTTTCACTTTTGTATTTTTTTTTCTTTCCTATTTGCACAACTGTAAAATGTTTTGTTTGTGTGATTTTCCCCTTCCAACTTTCGATTTCGATTTTTTTTTCTATTCGCAAGGGTGAAAAATCATGTTGAATTTCAAAAGAAGACAAAAATCCCTCAGTGAAATTCTTTGGGCATATCGAAAAATTACTTTCATAAACTAAATATTTAAGAATTTCTCTACAATGGGATTTTTAATTATTTATTATAACATTTATATCCTTTCGTTTTTGTATGTTCTTAAGTACTATTATAACTGTCAATTACAATGTATGTGGAGAGGGCATCGGTAAGTTTTCGTAACTTTTGTCCCAATCCGTTTGTACTTTAGTAATGTTCTACATGTAGTACAATAAACTATGTTTAAACAAAAACAAACGCGTACGCGTTGTATCATGAGGTCTGTCATTGAGACGAGTGGCGTGGTTCCGATTCCTCGCTTGTACGCGACAAGGCGTAGGGTCGCCTGTTCAACCTCTTGGGTTTTACGCCGGCTACACAATTTTCCTCTTACAGCTAAAGACCCCTAAGCACAAGCGAATTAATGAAATACCTGTAATATTCAACCGTGTTAGTCCCGAAATGACCTAGATTGTGTCAAGTGGACGTTAAATTGACTTTTAATTAACGAGTTAATGACATTTAAATTTGATTAACGAGTTCGTGAATTAAACTTTCAATTAACGAGTTTGACTTTCAAATTTAATTAACGAATGAATGGCTTTTGGTTAAACGCCCTGCTTATGAACTTAATTTACGAGTTGATATTCGACAATAGGCCAAGACAACGCCAATTCTAGTACGATCGGGTTCTTTTACGTGTAAACCAAGGCGGACACGGGACCTTGGTTATTCGTCAAATCCTCTGCATCACTGACCGCGTTGAAAAATACCGCTGAATTTTCTCGGTCACCGGTGGGCGCAAACCGGAAACCTCCGCCTGGTTAAAGAGCCAGTATCTTACTCACAGAGCCAGCGCTGTCCATTACGATTAATGCACGGGCGTTTATTGTGGGTATCTATTGTGCACACTTTCTTTCAACTTTTCTTCGTATATCATATTGTAGTTTTATGAAATTTTAAGTTATTTTTCAAAATTCAAAACGACTTTTAGAAATTAAAAATAATCGATATTGTTTCTGTCTGGTGACTGCCTGCCTGCGACATTTTAACATGAAACAGTTATGTAGAAATATGTTAATTATGAAATATAAACTACTCGTTTTATCACATCGAGGCAAAAATTCCAAGCTAATATTTCGTTTTTGAATTCCGTTTATAGCCCTGTAAACAACTCCATATACTCGAAGCAGTAGAAGACAACGGAAGAATCCTGTCAGATATGTTCTTGCCGCATCTTCTGCTCACCCCTAACGATATCTATCATCATTTTGACCCCTAACTCTTACATTAAATTAAAAAGTAGGGCATTAAACCCCATTTCAAATCCTTTCAAAATTTATTAGCTCGTTATTAAAAAAACATATTCATTAACTCTTTCATTAAAATTGAACTTTATTAATTTGAATGTCATTAACTAGTCAATTAAAATAAGAAGTCATTAACGCGTTAATTAAAAGCGCAGTTCTATTAATTTGTTCAGTCATATCTTATCGAACACAAAGTTACAGCTCCAAGACAATAGTCCCGGATCTATATACATGTAAACCGATTCAGTGTTTGGTTTCGCGAACTCAAACTACATTAGCCTATATCCAATCCATAGATAGAAAACTTTTAGTTCGGTTAAAACTTTTCATGTTGTCGGAATTGGGCGGTTTATTCTATACCGCTCCGATGGATAGTTATAAGCCCATTTCCTGCTGTTGGAATTGGGCGGGTTACTCGATATCGTTGCGCAGATTAGTTATGAGCCTTTTTCATGTTATTGGAATTTGGTGTTTTGTTATTTTCATATTATGTAGTTTCCATGGATAGAACTATTTTGATGAAAAGAGGAAAAAGCTATTCAGAAATTATTGATATAAAATTAACAAGTCGGACGATTATGTTGTTGACATGAAGGAAATTACTGATTCGCTCCTTTACACTGGGATGGATATTTTGTAAACCCAATCAACTCCTGGTCTGTAATTTGTTATTTTACCCTGGATACGAATTTCTCCGGTCTATATTTAGACCATAGATACGATTAGTAGTTAAAGTGTAAGCCATGTTATTGATGGCCTGTCGGTAATATCCGGAAATCGTCGGATTGCTCCCGGGCATATACACCAGTTTATAAACACTTCATTATATTTGTACAAAAAGCCGATTAACGCCGAAAGAATGGAAACCGGTAACTAAGATGTCGTTTTTCGTTCTATGCAATGCGAAGGGGGAGAGGGAGGGGAGTTGCATTTAATTTACTAGGTCATTTCGGGACTAGTATATGGTTCAACTGTATTTCAACAATTCGCTTGCAGTAGAAGGAAACTCAGAGAACCGGGGAGGAGAAATCTCACGACCCCACACACAGGGAATCGTTACCACGCCACTTGCCTAAATTACAGAGCCTATGATTTCACGCGCAAGCGTTAAATTACTAGGCCCACATCCCCATGAAAACACAATTCCCTCCATCTATTTTTAGAATTGCACTTCAGGCAGAACATTGTCATTGAGACAGTAATATGATTTATAAGTAGAGTGATCTCCCCCCGGAAGTATCAGCACCATTATAAAGAGTATAACCTTAAAGAGAAATCTCACATAATCCTCGACAAATCTCTTAAGCCTGTTCATTACTGTGTTATTAATGCGGAATGTCTCAGCCCTGCTTATCCAGTGCTTAACGGATAACATCCAGTCTCCACACTCTCAAAGAACATCAATACAACTCGGTGTCTATAATGCATTATTACTTTAGCGAGAGATAGCGACACAAACTAGGTAATTTCGTGACTAATATATGGTTTAATTTTATTTCAATAATTCGCTTCAGCAATGGTAGGGAATCAAAGGGCACGGAGAAACCCCACAAAGTTGGACAGGTGCCTCTTCTCCTTGTCATGTACAACCGCACTATCGAAACCATGTCAGTTGACTCAATGACAGACCTTATGATACAGCGCGCATGTGATAACTATTCGCCCCTCCCCCTATTATAAGATAGATCAAGCCATAGAACCGTTACATCTTATAACAATGACCACCATTACAATAAAGCCAGTACAACCGACAACACTCATACACATTACAATAAAGCAGTACAACCGATAACACACGTAAGGTGTTACAATAAAGCAGTACAGCCGATTACACACGTACGGTATTACAATAAAGCAGTACAACCGATTACACACGTAGGGTATTACAATAAAGCAGTACAACCGATAACACACGTACGGTATTACAATAAAGCAGTACAACCGATAACACACATACGGTATTACAATAAAGCAGTACAGCCGATAACACACGTACGGTATTACAATAAAGCAGTACAACCGATTACACACGTACGGTATTACAATTAAGCAGTACAACCGATAACACACGTACGGTATTACAATAAAGCAGTACAACCGATAACACATGTACGGTATTACAATAAAGCCCGTACAACCGATTACACACGTACGGTATTACAATAAAGCAGTACAACCGATTACACACGTAGGGTATTACAATAAAGCAGTACAACCGATTACACACGTACGGTATTACAATAAAACAGTACAACCGATTACACACGTACGGTATTACAATAAAGCAGTACAGCCGATAACACATGTACGGTATTACAATAAAGCCCGTACAACCGATTACACACATGAACGGTATTACAATAATCCCCTATTGTAATCACACTCTATATCTCCCGTGAAGCCCACTCTAATATATTATCATTAATACCATCTACATATATAACAATAGTCGCCATACATCTATATATTATACTCTTACTTATTACAATAATCCCTTGGTATACATGTTATATCTCCCTTGATGACCACACTAATATATTAATACCAATACCATCTACACCGCGATTATAGCGGCATTAATTACAGTTCATACTCCACACTCCGTATAGAGTCTCTTTTGGGACATTATTCAAAGTTTTCATCTGTATATTCAGTTTTATCAGATTGATTTTTGTTTTTGTTATTTCACTGATGAGGTAGCTGTTGAGTGAAGAATGGTATGATATATTTAGTTTTATCAGATCAATGTTTTAGTTATTTTACTGATGAGCTAAGGCCTGTCATATCATATATATCTAGTGTTAAAACACTGCTGGAGTATTTTTCTAATTCGGCTAAATGTCATTTGCATTATATTTGATATTATGAATAAACATTGTTTAAAATCAGAGTACAGGAGCGGATCCAGGAATTTTTGCAGGAGGGGGTTTGCCAGGTTCACGTTAAGGAAATCTGTCATCATCGTCTCTAAATTACGTAGATATACAAATTGGGCTTTTTAATAGATATACATACATATTTTGCTTTTTAATAGATATACATACATATTGGGCTTTTTAATAGATATACATACATATTGAGATATACTTACATATTGAGATATACATACATATTGAGGTTTTTAAAGGGAGAAATGATTTTTGTAATGATGTAGTATCATGTTGTGATTAAATTTCATTGCTGCAAGGCATTCAATTTTTTCATGTGGCTGAGCAGGGAGGTGTTTTGACGCAGCCCCCCCCCCCTTGAATACGCCCATGGAGTAAATACAAAATAATCGGGTCCTGTCGCATCTAAATGATATCCGGAATCATTGCAGCGGGTTTGTGATGCCCGGGGCCATTTCCTAGAGTGTATGCCTATAGGTCGATAGGTCCTAGCTCTGCGAAATGTCAGAAAGGAAGGCATTTAAAGTATGAAATTTCGACCCGTTGTATTCAAGGTAGGACAGGAGGGGGTATGGGTGGGGGTGGCTGAATGGTTGACACGTGCGCGCTGTATCATAAGGTGAATTATTACAATAAAATTGATTTCTCTCACCCCCCCCCCCCTTCTCTCTCTCTCTCTCCCGCTGCTAAAGACCAACAGGCACAGGCGAATTATTAAAATGAAATTGAATTCTCTCTCCCTCTCTCTCTCTCTCTCTCTCTCCCCCTCTCTCTCTCTGTATGTTGGACCGCTTGCAGATAAGTTTGTTTTTAGGTTCCTATTTGCAACCTATATACAGATTATTGTGTATTGTACTGCTTCGTATGCTATCTATTGTATATTGCGTTATTATATGTTGTATTATTATATAATGTTGTATGGATTGCCTATTGTAAACCATTATGTATGTTGTATGATGCAATACGACACAATCTATCTATCTTTCTATCTATCTATATGTATTTTAAACCGTTACAGGTTTCATGCTGCTAAACCGAACCGTGTACACATTGGCAGTTGGAATTCGATATAAGAGTAGGCCGTAGCGCAACTGCCTTGGCAAAAAAAATTTTATAGCACACTGTATAGCGTATGACCGTCTTCCATTAGCCCAGGTTTGGTGCAGAAGAGTAGGGCGATAAACCCCATTCCATTTCATTTTATGGTCTGCTATCTCAACCTAAATAGAAGTGGGCGTTAAACCTTATGCAGCGAATGAGCGGTTTCATTCTGCAACTGTTGATATGCACTAGAGAATTGAGTGAACTGTCACGAAGCAGTAGAGAACATAATCCTTATACATACATGAAAGTTTTATCATATTTTTTTCATCGTAAATCTTAATTACTTTAGTTGCATCAAGCTGTAATTTTAATTATCTCCCCTGGGAAAATGACTGTTTCGGTAAATGTGGTATTGCACAGAAAGCCAGGAATATTGATCCTGGTGGGGATTAACGTAAATTATATTATTCCCATTATTATAAAATGGTTTAATTAACTAATATCACAAAAAGATGGCGTGTATTAATACATTGCAATGGCATGTTACCCTGAGTAGTCAAATGATACTTAAACATACATTATGCAAGAGCTAAATCTGCCTATTGCAGGTCTTTCTTTAGGCCTGAAATGTCATAATTAACATATCCATACCATAATCAACAACACGACCGCATCGCTAGCATGGGATCTTTTGTGGATTGTGTTCGATTTACTACATAACTTTTTTTTCTCGATTGAATTATGAATTGGGTAATCGAGACTATGCTTTTTACCGTGCCGATTTTAGTTATGATGATCGAGGCTAGGCGGAAATTTCACTTGCTTAATTTTCGGTTCATAGTGGATCAATTTCACTGAAATTTTCAGCAAAGTGTCTTTACATTATTTTGTTTTTAACGATTATAGCGAGAACTGCCAACTCGTTAACTAATCTCCAATAATGTATCTTTAGAGGCCTCCAGTAGAGGTCTCCAGTAATGCAGCGCCCAAAAGAAAATCAACCAAGACTTTACGAGAATATTGAATAAATACCAAGCCTGATTCGTTCGGTCGTTTCTCGAATTTAACGTCCATTTCCACCAAGAGTGACATCGTAGCGACGAACCAAGCATGGAATTGAAACGGTTTAAAATAGTTGGATACATTGGTTGTATAGCAACGCTTTAAACATCGTTTCGGCTTCATTACTCCGGCAATACATTGACACATTCAATGATTCTGGAACTGGCTATATATACTTCATATACTGACATTTAGAATTCGAAATAATAGTAGACCGTAGCGCGGCTATCAGGGCAAATTGTCGCTTATAGCAAGCACACTGTATGCTGGACGTCACTCTTCATCGGTGTCAAAAGTCGGGACGTTAAACCCCATTTCATTCTTCTATAATCATTTAGTTTAATCTCATTTTAAATGGTAGGTGTAGTCGAGTGGTCTAACGCGCGTCCTGCAAGCCGACTGCAAACGTAGGTTATCAGAGAACTCATTCCTGACAATGAGTAAAATAGTCAATTAGTAAATATTCGTTAAATGTTAAAAACTGGTCAACATTTTAATGAAGTGAAAAGGGGATTTAAGGCCTTGCTGTGATGCTCCTATACTCTGCTAATGAAGACGTGCATACGCCGTACAGTGTGCAATGGGGGTAAATTGTGCCCGGACAGCGACTCTTTTTTTAATTCAAACTACCAAGGGATCTTTTACGTGACCTCTGTTTTTCGTCCCATCTAAACGACTAGATAGCTGCCCTTGATAGTCCGTCCTGGGATGGGGAAAGTACGCCGGAAAATCCTCGACCAATACAGAGATCAAACACACGACCTCCAAGCTAGCGAGCCAGTGTCTTACCCACTTAGCCAGCGTGGCTATCCGACCTGCACCACCACTGGCAAGGGGAAACCACGCCGGATAATCATGATGAACTTTTTCGGCCAATACAGATCTCGAACACCTGACCTCCAGCCTAGCAAGCCAACATCTTACCCACTTAGTCACTTGCACCACCACTGGCATGAGGAAACCACGCCGGAAAATCCCGTTGGACCAACATTCTTATGAGAATAATGATAAACAAGACTGTTATTTATCGATCTAAAGCCAGTATTAATTGTTTTATGTATTCATGTATTCCTGGTTTTAGTCTTATCCTATAATTATATCTTACTATCCCTCGGTCATTTTACAATATATCCTCCATATTCATTTATTCTCATGGCACTAGAATTCATTAAATATCTCTTTACATCTACCAATGAATAGCATCTTGATAAGTCCATGATTATATAGCTACCCTGTCTGTGATGTTCATGTACTCTTTGGGTGTTTCACTATTTGGTCATATTTCGCTGGTAACTATGTTTACTTACTGCGGGTACAGAGAGAAGAGAGAGAGAGGGTACCGTCTAATCGACATAAACTAGGTCATTTCGGGACTAACGTCTGGGTCTTTAGCAGTGGGAAAACCTATAGGACAGGCGATCCTATGTACAACCGGGGAGTCGAAACAACGCCGTTTGATTCAATGACCGACATTAGGATACAACACCCACGCGACAACCCCCACCCCAACTCACCCACAATGGTGTTCTACTGTTTGTTCCATTGACGTCATTGCGTTTGCATCACTGGTGTCATTGTAACTGTCCTTGTTGTTATGTCACTTTTTATGGTTGTCTTTCTGGTATCTCTATTGTCTAACTGGTGTTACTTACACTTTTCCTCCTGAATTCCCAGTTATTTTTAACACTTTTCAATTTTGTCACACAAGTGATTCAAAAAAGTAAAGTACTGATTTCTATTTTCTCGGAAGCTTAATAACGTACATTTAATAGATCAAAATAATTTAGGAAAACTTGCATATGCCGCTATCGGTTCTTATCGGTCTTACGTCGGTTTTTTGGTTATTGTTTGAAAATTTATTCCCTTCTACAATTATTGTGACATTTATTTTTTGGATGAAAATTATATTAACAAATTACTTTTCCCACACAATTCATTTTCACAGCAGTAAAGCTGTATTTAATCTACGTTATAAAAAGGAACAAGGCGACAGTTTGACGACAATTTAAAATCAGAATACTGAATCAGCAAACGGTTAGAATTTTGAATTATAATCACGTATTCATTTTATTCAAACGCGAAATTAAAGTGGAATTTTTATTATTGTTTAGAATTTATATTGAAGGTATTTAAATAACGACATTACCCTTGTCGTTAATATCATTTAAAGACTTTCAGCCAATAGTCGGGGTTTCCATCTCGAGCTTGTAGGTGCCAAGGAGTTGACTCGTGGGTTTTGGTTCCGGGTACCGCGTTTTCCTGCCACTGCTTAAAGACCCCTACAAGAAGTAGGGTCGCCTGCCCAATCTCGCGGGTTTTTTTCCAGGCCCCACAGTACCAAAAATATGTTATGATCTGTGAACTTCTCAATTGAGAATTTTCCGATTTGACTGTGGTACCATGGTATGGCGTTCTTGAGAATGCACATTTCATCGATGTATAAAAAGTAATGGATACAAATGTAAAACCCCATCTTTCATTCCTAATTTTTTTTTTATACTGGAATTCTGAAATGTACTATAAATGGTAAACCTCTCACCCACCACATTAATATCCTGTGTGTGTCAACATCTTCCCAACGCCTCCAGGGGGTTCATCAATTTCCATCGGCAGTAAATCGCCGAGGCCAAAAAATGCCCAGTGGGACAGAGCCCTGAGAGTGAACGTTGCTGCGTGGTGTACTAAAACAGTTATTCATATCTGTTGATAAACTTTACTTCCATAACACGTCAGCTCCCCATGGAGCGTTTTGTGTCACAAAATTTCCTTATTAGATTTCTCATTCAGGAACAGTTTAGAAGAAGATTGCCAAGAACAGACTTAGTCTAAATCAATATCCAGTTTCCCAAGGTAACAAGAATCTGATACTTTATCCACCAACAGTGACTGAAAATTAACACGTCCTTGTGACCTAGGTGACATGTACTTTCAACAAGGACGGTTTCAGGAAGCTGGGATTGGCATTTGTACTCCAGGAGCTTAGCATTACATAGTGTATATATATTTGGCAGGGGTGGGATGGGGGCTTACATAAACATAATGTACATGTATTTTATAAATCAAAGTTGTTATAATTAGAATACCTATTCGGTATCGACGAATTATGATACATTATATTTTCCAGGGGATGGTTTGGGGACGAATTGTGAGCTTTATATCGTTAGGTCTGGCGATGAATAAAGTGGTGGGAGTTCCATCACTTGTATGTGATAAGTAGTAGGGTCATCCTGTTGCTAAAGACCCCAATTTGATTAAAACACAGATCCTATTTCGTTTCGATTTTTACACTAGGATCTGGAAGAGTTGCTATATAAACCGCGTTCGGGTGGATTAGAGGGATTAGCCAATGGAATTGTTATTGGCAGCGAAGACAAAGCAAATAGTTTTTCGTCAAATACACACTTGAACCTCAACGCTGATTTGCTAATCCAATATCTGACGCCAATGGGTCAAAAGCAGCCAGAATGACAACTGACGTGACCCCCCAGACTGAAGCGTGCCAGATTTTATAAATAAAAAAAATGAAATGTAGATCTGTAGTTTAATCAGATTGCTAAAGACGCCTACGAGGAGCAAATTATTGAAATAAAACTGTGCCATATGTAATTAGTCAGTGCCGAAATGACCCAGTTTGTGTCGAGTGGACGTTTATCCTCATTTCTCTCTTAATATTCCAGTCAGACCTGGACTACGACTTTAAGATGAACTCTCCACCATGACATATCGAATCAGCTGGAAATGACCAGGTTATTCCCCAGATTAATCACGCGATTTTCATCCATTATGGAGAAGATTATGTAACAATCTTTTAGTGGTGTAACCGGTTTATAAACCGACTCTCTTCGAGTAATCAATTAGAGAGAATTCTTGTCACGATTCCAACCTTTGTAGTGCCGCTTATATCAGACGAATTCAAGCTTTGTAGTGCCGCTTATATCAGACGAATCCAAGCTAATGTCGTTTATAATATATGATTTCTTCCTTCTAAGATCAACGCTCCGGGTTAAAATGAGTTGAACAACTGCCTTCATTAGCCTGGTAGGATGCAGAGGGAGACGTGAAACATCATTCCATAGCATTTTCATTCAAGACTTATTAGAATTATCTGAATAAGCAAACTTGCAATAAAAATTAATATCGGAGTGGAAAAACGGAAGTGAAAGCATGGGACGTACTAATCTGAAACTAGAAGCAACGACGCACTATTTGCGGGTTTCGCCGGTACCCTTTAACCAATGAAACCCCAAATGCGTGATAGAATAAAAGTTTCAAATATAAAGTTTGATTTACCATACATTATCACCCGTACTACAACCAACCCCCTTCCACCCACACACGTTTCTTTGAAATATCACATGTCTAAGGCGCCATTTTAACTGACATCGTACGTATTATATGAGACTTCAATTGAATGCTATCTCGAGTCGGGTATCAGACGCCTGGTTGTAGCTAGAGTGAATGGAATGAATAGAAACGTCCAGGGCGCATATACATTATCAGTGCATAAGTGGGTGGCTTACTAGCCAAGATGTTTGGGGTTAGCTCCAATCTAATTAAAATATAGATCTATATTTCGTTTCGTTTTTTTTATACTTTCGATGGCCTACACTCATGTAGATCTAACTAGTTATAGTGGAAGCTCACGTTCTATGACGTCAGGTATCAAGCACGGGACATTTGGCCCGATAACGTCAGTCATTCGATTAACCAATCAGCGACCGCCATGCTTTTCAAAATCTACGTTTGTTTTGTTATGATTTCTATCCGCTGGTGTTTATAGTATAGACGTTGTTGGCTGGTAATATCTACCCACAGTTCCACGCATGAAAAGGTCAAACGGTCGATTCGACAGACCATTTGATTGGCTGACCCCTCATTTCAGCCAGAACACGGATTAAATAACAAGTCCTCCAGATCCAAGAGTAGTAAAGACAAGTAAAAATGAAATTTTGAACTATAAAAAACGAAACGAAATTGGATCTGTGTTTTAATCAGATTGGGGTTAGCTCCCGACGTTAGCCGAGAAAGTTCCCGGGGATTTTCATGCATGGTTTCCCATGGGTGCAGGACGTTCACTTGCTCGTAAATGCACCCCTGGCAGTTGGAATTCAATTGCTGACCGGGCACAATTTCCCTCATAGAACACTGTATGACGTTTACCCGGCTCGTGCAGCAGAAATGTAGGACGTTAAACCTCATTCATTCGTCCATTCATTCATTCAATCATTCATTCATTCAATCAATCAATATTTTAAGTAAAACGTTTATGGATCGACGAATATCTCCATTCAACTCGGGCCCTTTAACTATTAGTATATGGCATACAACCTTGTATTGTAGTTATAAGATAAGGAATACTCTAGAGGTAGTTATACTAGTCCAATGAATAACAATGAACCTTAGAACATTGATATCATTCAGACAATCACCCAACCTTGTAATAAAGTCCAGCAGATATCTTACTATCTAAACATTGCACATGATAGACCATTTAACCATCCACCCAAATACATGTAGATAATCGCTTTCTCTAGTCTATGGCTGAGAGAGAAAGAGGGAAAGAGAGGGGGGGGGTCCATTCGATTAATTAACTTGAGCATAGCGCTCTTTAGCAGTGGGAGTCAACCGGTAGTTAGGCAGACGAATGCGGGGTAGACCTATGGAAGATTTTTTCTCAACGATATTGTAATTTAAAAACTATTTCATTTGGTCCAGTCGAATATATCTGCCAGGAAGCTCAATTTAATTCATAAGCTTTAAGACGTCAAGGGCCAATCCCGATTATATTTTGGAGAATGAAACTGCTTAATTTTGTGTTAAAAGTCTTCAGAATGGGGAAGAGCAACTCACTCAATATTCGTGATACGTTTTCAAACAACTTAAACCCCGTCAGCCGTCATTTTGAAATGGGGATCGATGTCCCAAGCTGTATTATACGGTGTCTGTTGTTTAGGTGAAATTTACCTTGCGCTATCAGGTAAAGCACATGGGTCCGTCGCTGTATAGACCTCTATAGGAACAGCAATTAATTATAAGGTCACCCAACGAAAAAATTAACCCGAAATCTTATAAGAGTTACGGGTGTGGATAAGCAGTTTTGACATTCACGTCAAAACGACTTAATATTTTGCACATAAATTTTGAGACCAGGTAAATTACACCATTCCTCTATATTTTGGCGGTTAAATTAAATATGTACTCAGGACATTTTTGAGACTCAGTTCAAATCGGGGCAGGCCCTTTAATGTTTCAGGGACAAATCAGAGTTATAAATAACATTACTGAAGGGAAGGACTGTCAGAAGATTAAGCTGTAACGTCATGCAGTAAGACACGTCCACTGTATTAAGGTGGGAGTAGTAAAATGGACACGACTCTTATCGATACATTACAGTCAATGTGGTATTCATTGGATCCTTTATTCACTTGGCATGTTTCTACAACAACATGGTTATTTACGGCTAACCTGGCGGTCACACGACATCATTTTATATCATTTGAAACTCAGCCATAATCGTCAGGCCAATCCATTAATACTAGACTAAAGGGCCGTTCACACGATGTTCATATGATTCGATGGTAAAACTTGGGTTCCGCGTCTTTTTGGCGCAGGACAGGGATTTTGCACAATTGCAAAGACATATTCCTAGTACTTGTGGCGATCAAATGAGACCCCGTGAGTATCAAAACATCTGACAGTTAGATATCGCAATAAAAGTAGCCCGTAGTGCTACTACCCGGGCAGAATTCCGTCATAGCAGCTGTCTAGTCGTTCGGATGGGACGAAGAACCGACGTCCCGTGAACACATTAACATGCACGTAAAAGATCCCTAGGTAGTTGGATCGGACACAACTTCCCTCGTATGGCGTATGCCCATCTTCATTAGCTGAACAGTACAAAATAAAACTCCATTTAATTGCATTTTATTATAAAGTTAGACGCCTGGACCAATTTACATATTTTACATGGTTCGAAAGGTAAAGATCCCCTGGAAAGAATATGCAGAACTGACAAGGGGGATCCACGTTGGAAAATCACGAGAAACTTTCTCCTCCAACATCGGAATCGAACTGGATTTCCCTGGTTTTCGAGCTAGTGCCATATTATTTTAAGAAGCTATTAGAAATAACATGTAGTTGTACATCATTATCACCAATCCTAATTGGGATATATGGGTGGCGGTGAGTGGCCGAATGGTTAACGCGTGGGCTTTGGATCAGAAGGTCTGTCACTGATTCAAGAGGCGTTGTTGTACGTGACAAGAAGTAGGGTCGCCTTCAAGCCTTGTGGGTTTTCTCCGGGTCCTCAGATTTCCTCCCACTGCTGAAGACCCTTACGCACTAGCGAATTATTGAAATACAACTGAAACATAGTTGGTTGTGTCAAGTGGTCGTTTAACCCCATTTCTTGCTCTCCCTATAATCGCAATTTATATTTGGAAGTGACAAATTAGTGACATAACACAACAAATTAGTGACATATAACGTGGATTTTATCACAGAAACGTACCAATTGTGTAATAATATCGGACTTCCATTTTATGTTCTTTGTGTTTGTAAATATAACTACAGGTCAGTTGTTCCTTTAATGTAAAACTAGTTGCGTCGAAGGCCCCCCGTTCTCAGAAAGCATAGTTGATAGCTGCTCGGAATATCTTGGTGAGCTATGATCAATACCGCTCAAACCTCTCTTTTATTATAAACCCTTTTTTCTGTACGTTATAGACTGACCTTGATGTTCATTTCCTTCCCAAATATGGGAGAACATTACCTTATTTGGTCTACCAAACGCATGTCATAAACAGATAGAATTGATGGATATTTTGACAATGGTTTAAATTTTACCAAGACATCACTGTTTTATGTAAACACGTCATCCACTTTCATTACTCAATTACTCAAAGATACAATATGATCTTAAGGACCAAAGTACAACATTTGGTCGTCCCTTAGATGTGTTTCGTTCTTATAATGAAAAGCAGATGGCTATGTAATTATAGTAAGTACTATGAATTATTGTAAATATAATCTATTTATTATCTGAAACATTACATGGACAGGAATAACTTATTGGTTATACATTTCTCATTTGTCCCCTTATACCATATATGGCAAGAGGTATAACTATACTCCATATTGGGGGGGGGGGCGTGGATGGCCGAATGGTAAGCATGCGCGCGCTGTATCATACGGCCTGCCATTGAGTCAACTGGCGTGGTTTCAAATCCCCGGTTGTACGTGGCAAGGAGTAGGGTGGCCTGTCCAACCTCGTGAGTTTTCTCCGGGTACTCCGGTTTCCTCCTACCTCTAAAGACCCCTACGCGCAAGCGAATTATTGGAATAAAATTGAACCGTGCGTTGGTCCCGAAATGACCTAGTTTGTGTCGAGTGGAAGTTAAACCCCTTTTCTCCGCCCCCCCCTCCTCTCTATCTCTCTCTCTACTATTAACCTAAGTATGTTTAAGGTATGTTACGTTGACTTTGTGCACCTTAAAATCACAGTGGTACCTCATACAAACGTTGAAGCAAAGTCATGGTCACTTGTCCGTGTGCGGTGAGAAACATTTAGCCGAACCCACATGTGGGGAAAAAACTGGAACCGGGTAAAGTCAATAGGGAGAAATTAATGGAGGTCTGCATCCATTTGGACAATGGCCCGTTAACGAAGACTTCCCCGGGGAACGTTGGAGCCTAGCAAAGAAACTGGAATTAACATTAAAGTCAATGGGGGCGGTAATCTATAGGGACAACAGCCTGTTAATGAAGACCTCGCTGTTTCGTTTCCTTTAATGAACTGTTTGTCTCTTTTGTGTTTTGTGCAATCTGATTGTTTATCTCACAATATGGCATCGTTCTATCTACGTTGATAGTTTTACCAATTAGAACATTTCGCGTGCATCTAGACCTTTTCTTTACTTCGCTTGATATTAAATGGTTTGGATTATTGTTAATGGGGAGTTAGATGGCCGAATTATTAGCACGTACGCGCTGTATCAATAGGTCTGTCATTAAGTCAACTGGTTTGGTTTCGAGTCCCCGGTTGTACGTGACAAGGAGTAGGGTAGCCTGTCTAACCTCATCGATTTATACCAGGTGCACTGATTTCCTCCCACCACAAGCAAAAGCAAGCAAATTATTAAAAATAATATTAAACCACATCTTAGTCCCGCAATGACCTGGTATGTATCGAGTGGACGTTAACACCTCCCCTCTCTCTCTCTCTCTCTCTCTCTCTCTCTCTCTCTCTCTCTCATATTGGAAGCAGTAACATGATCTATGATTCCAGAAAGATGGAATTGATGACAGTAATGTACCTACCTCTAAATCTACGGCATGTTTTCTTTTTCCATCGCCACCAGAAGTTTTAACATTCACAGATGTCGCGCCTGAATTCATTTTCAATTATTTGTAATCCGACCAAGGCACTTCCGTAATTAAATACAATATCTATATAGAATTCTTAATCAATAAAACTTAGAATTCTTTATATTCTATAAGCACATACATAAACTCCACAAATATCCAAGTCAAAATATTATACACAAAAATCACAGAATTCAAAATTGCTGTCTCACAAATTAGACGAATATTATGAAAATTCCTAGAAGCGATTAACAGCTATCCTAATATATCCAGATGACTGAATTCCACTAATATTGATGAGGTACACCACTCTCCCAATAGTTAAATGTCAGAAATTAAACACAGAATTATGAAACAGAAAACCACAAGCAATATCAATTCCGAAATATGCAAACTAAGTATAGACGAGCATTAATGGCAATATCAATTCCGAAATATGCAAACTTAGTATAGACGAGCATTAATGGCACTTTAGTATTATGAAATGAACTTAAAACAGAAATCTACAGTGAGTATATATGACACAGTGGATTAGACACCGATCATCAACACGGATATGATATAACAGAATGACAAAGGAAGGATGGAATATACAGAATTCCTGTTACTGCAATAAAGCAGTATCTATCTATATATATATATCACAAGACTGACACAATAAGCCAAGATATTTTTACACACTATGACGACCGTAAAAAAACTACACAATGTAATTACGTTAAGTATGCGAAAACACTTCCAGAAATAAACGACGCTGATTTCTTGCTTCCAAGACTTCTAAATAAGACATAAAATTTGACTTGACTAGCTAAAGGAAGGCAAACACGTCACAAGTCAATCCAATATGTATAATTCCTGATATTAAAAGCACGATGTGTTACGGAATCCTGCTAAGAACACATTTAATGTATATATCATTCAAGAACATCTAAATCCTTATTAACACATACACGATCACAATATACAATTCTAACGGTAGAAGGGATTTCACGTGCTCTAATCTCAAAATTATCCTTAATAACAAATATATGATCACAATATCAAATTCTAACGGTAGAAAAGATTCCACGTGCTCTGCTCTCAAAATCGTCTGTTGTGTATCTATGGTATCGCTGAGTTTAGATATTCCCTATCGGTGTGTGTCGTATAGCACTAAACGGAATAGGCCTTCTAAAAACTATATCTCCGATTCACAACGACACTAAGAGAGTGAGACGAAATCCAATTTTAGACCTCCACGTGCTCGCGAGAATATACGAACACAGCGTGTTTAAATTTAGCCACTGGGATTCTACATTAACTGCGCCTATGGTTATAAAAGACTAACCGTATGTTCTATGCCTAAACGCTGTGATTCAGGCGATTCCGAGGAATAAACACTGATCTGAATAAAATTGAGTTGCAAACGTGACAAACAACTTACGTTAATTACTGACTGCACTTTTCACCTAGAACACACACCTGTAGGCATTTTACGTTTTATGCGTTCAAAGTTATTGAACTATTTAACGTATTAAATTTTCACTCAACGAACAACCTGAATAAGATCAATTCTAGTGTATATTGAGCATAAAATTATTTAATTCGTACGCATTGAACAATAGCGATTCAAATTTTCTATGTCTAAATTTAGCAAAATATCCACGGTAAATAGTCCACTTAACGTCATTTAGATAAAAAAAAACACGTTTAATACTAAATGCACACTATACACAAATATCCAATTCAAACTATAAACATTCCACGTCCTATATTTTTATGTCTAAATCTATTAAAATAAGAAACGATCCATTCTGAATGTACACATGAATTATATAAATGTGCTAGATTTTTTAAAATGATAAATCGCTCAGTTCTAAACGATATCGGAAAACAATATTATATCTACAGTACCCTAGTCATTACAGACTGTACTGTATATTATACTACTGTCACAGTGTTAACAGAATTTCTCTAACTAGCCGTGTTAACAACTACCAGTATCGTCAGTGGAATGAACCACGCGTTAATTCATTTATCCATACTATAACCTACCCCCGTATTTCAAACAATCATATACAAACATATAGATTACTGGACACGGTTCAGCAGTTACTGCCAGGAATCGATAATATCTGAGAGCATGAATAATACAGGTCAAAACTATAATATCAGGAACATTAACAAATCCAACTCACTTTAAAAGCAACAAGCCATATTAAAGATGCATTATGTAAGAGCTAACTCTGTCTTTTACAAGCGGGAATCACGGTGGCTAAGTGGGCAAGGCGCTGGCTCGTTAGCCTGGAGGTCGGGTGTTCGATCCCTGCATTGGCCGAGAAAGTTAATCTAGATTTTCCGGCGTGGTTTCTCTTTGTCAGTGATGCAGAAGGAGGGCCTGGCAAGGACAGCTGCCTAGTCGTTCGGATGGGACGAAAACCGAGGTCCCGTGCACACATTGGCGTGCACGTAAAAGATCCCTTGGCAGTTGGAATTCGACATAAGAGTAGGCCGTAGCGCCCCTGCCCGGGAAAAATTTCCCTCATAGCACACTGTATGGCGTATGCCCGTCTTCCATTAGCCCAGGTCAGGTGCGGAAGAGTAAGACGTTAAACCCTATCTCATTTCGTCTTTTACAAGCCCTTCTTTAGGCCTTTAATGTCATATAGATTATTTATTAGATATTTATTTACTTATCTATCGAGGCCATAATCAACTCTCGACGCCATCGGGTGTTCGAGATTTTCAACTTATCTAAACATGATTGGCGGTTAATGATTTAATTAAAAATGGATAAATGAGACAACGGTAGCAATGACGATCGAGATTCAGCTATTCTCACAAACAACCTGTAACGTTCAAGATAATATACACTTTCAGGCGCGGATCCAGAGGGGGGTCCAGGGGGTCAGGACCCCCCCCCCCCCCCTGCTCAGGCTTGAAAATTTGAAACTTAAATCTATGCGATTTTATTGACGATTTTTAGACCTGTAATTTTTGGAATTTACCTTCCAGAAATACGTCAGAATGCACCAAATTAAATCTAATTTACCAAATTTTTCTGGCAAGGGCCCCCAAATCCCCCGTTAATTGGTTGAGCGCAATTAGTTAAGAAATTATCAAACCTAGACCCCCACCCCCCTGAAAAAAATCCTGGATCCGCGCCTGACTTTAACCATCTAGTTATAACGAGAACTGTCAAGTCCTTATCTAACGCATCTCCATTTTAAGTGATGTGGTATTTTTTTTTGTAAAAAAATTCTTAGACCTCCATGACATGATCCCTCTAGAGTTTTAAGGCATTTTAAATGTGTGACAATATTTCACGAGTGGGTGTGAGGTTAAAGCTATGAGTGGCTTTATATTCTCGATCAATAAAAACTGGTCGCGGTTAGAGAAATAGTTATTATTCTACCAAATACACTTGGAAGGTTTTTAAGCTCTTGAAACAGGCTTAATACTATTTTATTTTCGTGGTTCGGGGAAAATCAGCCGGATTGTTCATGCACGGGTCTGACTTCGCGAAGGTGCCGCCTGCTAGCTGACTTGACGATGGGTGCGCCTGCTGGTCGAATTGACGATGGTGACGCCTGCTGGTTGACGATGGTTGTACCTGCTGGTTGACGATGGTTGTACCTGCTGGTTGACGATGGTTGTACCCGCTGGTTGACGATGGTTGTACCTGCTGGTTGAATTGACCGAGGAGGGCTCTGCTAGCTGGGCGTATTTGCGGAAATGGTATCTGCTGGGCTAAATTGGAAACAGTGTCGAGTTTTTCATGAAATGGGATTGAGCAACCTAAGCTTTTAGACCAACCGGGCTTATATGCCATACAATGTACTATAAGAGGGACATGTTGCTTGTACAGCGCTACGTCATCTACTCTTATTGCTAATTCCTCACCAGGCCCTCGGCTCTACTCAACTAACAAGGGGAAAGCACGCCAGGATATCCCGAGATAGTGCTTCGAGCCCACTGCTAAAGACCCCTATATACGCAAGCGATATATTACCCCCCGAAATGACCTAGTTTGTGCCGAGTGGACGTTTACACCCCCCTCTCTCCCTCTCCCTTTCTCTCTCTCAGAGTCTCTCTCTTTGTATGATCTACGCCTATCAAATTACACGTAGAACGATTCGACATGATTGTCAAACACAGTACTTTTTTTTTATACAATAATGACATGTTGACTCCACCCATCAGATATGAGATCCTCGTTATAGATATATTACATGCATGTTGATAGCTTAAAATCAATAAATAATTTAAAAGTTAGTTATATAAACTCAGTTGTGGAGAGAGAGAGAGAGAGAGAGAGAGAGAGAGAGAGAGAGGGGGTAACATCGTGACTAACATACTGTTCAATTTTATTTGATTAATTCCCTTGTGCGTAGAGATCTTTAGCAGTGGGAGGTGAAAAAACCCAAGATAGGCTGGAGAAGCGACCCAACTCCATGTGCGCACTACACTCAAACTAGATCATTTCATGAGGTACAATTTTATTGCGGGAGAGAAAAATTAAATTTGACAAAGGGATGGACGCTATTATATAATTAACGTCATACCTACATAATATAGGTCATTTCGTTGGGGTCTTTAACAGTGACAGGAACCCGGAGGACTCGTATAAAATACTCGAGGTTGACCCTGCTCCTTGTCACGTTCAAGCTTGATATCGAAATTAAGTCACATGATTCAATGACCCACATGCCTATCTAAAGCGGACGCGAAAGACATTGCTAATGAAATTGGACAAAATTATCTGATAATTCAATACGTAGACCTCGAGGGGTTGGATGGCCAATCGATAGCGTGCGCGTGCTGTATCATTCGGCCTGCCATTGAGTCAACTGGCGTGGTTTCGAATCCCCAGTTGTACGCGGCATGGAGTAGGGTCGCCTGTCCAGCTTTGTGGGCTTTCTCCGGGTACTCCGGTCTCCTCCCACTGCTACAGACCCCTACGCGCAAGCGAAGTATTGAAAAAAAAATTAAAAAAACAAAACCATATGTTAGTCCCGAAATGACCTAGTTTGTGTCAAGTGGACGTTGAACCCCATTTCTCTCTCGCTCTCTCTCTCACGTAGACCTCGATCCAGTATTTTAATTATTTATTGATCACTCTTTTACAAACGATATCCTAGACCTTGACCCTATTAATTTATTATAACGTATTTATTGTATTCTTCACACAATAGTCTTTACAAATGATAGCGCTGACAAAACAGCCAGAAAGCAAAACCAAACAAAAAAGATTGTTATCTGATAAAAACTCGACAAAATAATTAGTGATATATTTTGTTGCATAACAAGATGACGGAGATATAAAAAATAGGTTGCCAGGCAACGAAACATACGCCCACACAGCAGCCAAATCGTCCAGGCAGTCAACAAGAGTTGTTGCATTTTAAGTAATCATCAGAAAATCATAATTCAAACTCACCCATAACTATGGTGTAACTGTGATATAATCAAACGTTTTTTTAAATCAGATAATAATTGTGACCTCCAGAGGGACCACAAGCTAAAAAAGGGTGATTTTTCGTACAATCAGGGGCCATAATTCAGGAAGTTACGATCCGATATGGGCAAATATGCAATGGAACCAAGATCATTAGGTTATAAACATGTATTTCAAGTTTCATCAAAATCAGTTTAAAATTATGACCTCTATAGGGTCCACAACCTTGATATAACATATTTTCACACAATTCGCGTACAGACGGCGGCCATTTTATCCGTCAACTCTGGTCCGATTTTCACGAAATTCAAATTCTCTCTTCATTACCATGAAACTGTGATAAAATCAAACGTTTTTTTAAATCGGATAATAATTTTGACCTCCAGAGGGACCACAAGACAAAAGCGATTTTTCGGACAATCAGGGGACATAATTCAGGAAGCTATGATCCGATGGGCGCAAATATCGAAAGGAACCAAGATCTTTGGGTTATAAACATACATGTCAAGTTTCATCAAAATCGGTTCAAAATTGTGACCTCTATAGGGTCCACAACCTTGATATAACATATTTTCACACTATTCGTGTACAAACGACGGCCATTTTGTCCGTCAATTCTAGTCCGATTTTCACAAAATTCAAACTTTCTCTTCATTACCATGTAACGGTGATATAATCCAACGTTTTTTTAAATCTGATAATAATTTTGACCTCCAGAAGGACCAAAAGCTAACAAAAGCGATTTTTCGGACAATCCGGGGACATAATTCAGGAAGTTATGATCCGATGGGCGCAAATATCGAAAGGAACTAAGATCTTTGGGTTATAAACATACATGTCAAGTTTCATCAAAATCAGTTCAAAATTGTGACCTCTATAAGGTCCACAATCTTGATATAACATATTTTCACACTATTCGCGTACAAACGGCGGCCATTTTGTCCGTCAATTTTGGTCCGATTTTCACAAAATTCAAACTCAACTTTCATAACCATGGAACGGTGATATAATCAAACGTTTTTTTAAATCAGATAACAATTTTGACCTCCAGAGGGACCACAACTAAAAAGGGCGATTTTTCGGACAATGAGGGGCCATAATTCAGGAAGTTACGATCCGATGGGCGCAAATATCGACAGGAACCAAGATCTTTGGGTTATAAACATACATGTCAAGTTTCATCAAAATCGGTTCAAAATTGTGACCTCTATCAGGTCCACAACCTTGATATAACATATTTTCACACTATTCGCGTACAAACGGCGGCCATTTTATCCGTCAATTTTGGTCCGATTTTCACAAAATTCAAACTCAACTTTCATAACCATGGAACGGTGATATAATCAAACGTTTTTTTAAATCAGATAACAATTTTGACCTCCAGAGGGACCACAACTAAAAAGGGCGATTTTTCGGACAATGAGGGGCCATAATTCAGGAAGTTACAATCCGATGGGCGCAAATATCGACAGGAACCAAGATCTTTGGGTTATAAACATACATGTCAAGTTTCATCAAAATCGGTTCAAAATTGTGACCTCTATAAGGTCCACAACCTTGATATAACATATTTTCACACTATTCGCGTACAAACGGCGGCCATTTTGTCCGTCAATTTTGGTCCGATTTTGAACTCAACCTTCATAACCATGGAACGGTGATACAATCAAACGGTTTTTTAAATCGGATAATAATTTTGACCTCCAGAGGGACCACAAGCTAAAAAGGGTGATTTTTCGGACAATCAGGGGCCATAATTCAGGAAGTTACAATCCGATTGGCGCAAATATCGAAAGGAACCAAGATCATTGGGTTATAAACATGCATTTCAAGTTTCATCCAAATCGGTTCAAAATTGTGACCTCTACACTGTTCACAAGCTAAAACACGTGATTTTTCGTACAATCAGGGGCCATAACCCATGACGTTATAGTCCGATACATGCCAATATCGAAAGGAACCGAGATCTTACGGTGATAAACCTATATTTTAAGTTTCATTGAAATCGGATAAAAATTGTGACCTGTAGACTGTTCACAAACAATTGTGGACGGACGAACAGGGGCGAAACAATATACGTCTACATGAAAATGTGGGCGTATAAAAATCCCAACTGCGTCATCCACAAAGCATGGACGTGCACGTTAAAGAATCCTTAATAGTTGGAAATAAGAGTAGACCGGGAAAATATTCCCAATTTCATTTTATTTTATAAACATGTGAATTTCCAGCTCCGAATTTCGTGATTTCTTTTAAAAAGTTGATACATATCATACAATACAGGATCGATTCAGTTTCTTTAAAGCTCACGTGCGTGATATATACATTACAATAGCTGTATTATTGATCCATAGTTATACTTGAATAGTTGCATAAATATGTATATATACGATATGTAAGATATATGCGATAAATGCTCTGATCAATAATATGATATAGACTGTATTTTAATGTTAATGTTAAATAACACAGACGAGAAATGACACAGCGATTAGCAGGTTCATTCAGCACTCTAGCTACGTTTCGAATTCTTGTATGTCAGTCTACCCAGCTGTGATAGGACACTCCACCTAGCTGTGATTTGGACACCAGTAGGGTGTGATCTAGGGTGCGTGTGAGAAAGTCCACCCATATAGGCCTATAGTATGGGTACCATGTAGGACAGTCTATCCATCTGTAGTGTCTAATTGGTACTGTGTCGAACAGTCTACCCCGCTGTCGCCAAGAACTGGTGGGTCAGTATACCCAGCTGTGGTCTGGAGCACCCGGTGAAAACCATCCTTGTCACGTAGTATAATCCAGGGATCGAAATCACGCCACTTGACTCAATCACAGACCTTGTGACGCCCCCCCCCACCCCAACACCACGCTTATAAACCATACATTGTATTTACAATATACGCCTAGAACACGACGTGTTACATTAAAACTAAAAGCAAATAAATAAAAAAAATGAAAACCCTGATGACTTTAAAAACGCGAGTTGAAAGAGTACAGTACATATCGGTAAATATCACTAGATATCGGTAAATACCACTTGTGGAATGTTTCACTAGATGATAAAAGGTCTATTAAAAACATTATTCTGCTAATTAACTCACATTCATAACTAATTATCACGTATTGTAATCAAATACAATTCATTTTAACCTCGGTATCTGTTTATCTAATGTATCGACCTTGATTTATTGACACAATCGAATAACACACTATTTATTGATAATAATTGCAATGGTTTATTTCACTGTGACGTTTCAACAAGATTTCACAAGTTGTTATCAAGCATAAAATGAAATGAAATGGGGTTTGACGTCCTCTTGTTCTGCTCCTAACCTGAGCTAATGATGACGGGCATACGCCATACAGTTTTCTATGAGGGAAATTTTGCCCGGGCAGCGGCACTACTTTGATATCGAATTCCAACTGCAAACGGATCTTTTACGTGAACGCCAATGTCTACACAGGACCTCGGTCTTTCGTCCCACCCGAACGACTAGACAGCTGTCCTTGTTTTCTCCGGATCCTCCGGTTTTTTTCCCACTGCTAAAGACCCCTATGCGCAAGCGAATTATTGAAATAAAATTAAACCATATGTTATTCCCGAAATGACCTAGTTTGAGTCGAGTGGATGTTAAACACAATCTCTCTCTCTCCCTCTCCCGTTGAAACGTTGCAGTGATAATAAATCATAGTAATTGTTACCATAAATAGTGTGTTATTTAAATTTTGAACGACCCTGATTGTAATAAACAAACTGTTACTTTGTGCACTAATGGTGGACGCTAATTAACAACAGTTCATTTTGGCAAATGTTTTTATACCTTGGCAAAAGTTTTGTAATGAATTCATTCCGATTTAACACGAGTGTAATGACATAGAAGGCCGAGTGTGGTACTATGTTTGCTGATTACACTATTTTACCGAATTACACTATTTTGCTTATACCGTTTTTTTAAGACTTCGAATTTTGTCTAATGCAGTGATTCTCAACCAGTGTGCCGCGGCACACAGGTGTGCCGTGAGATTTTCCTCAGTGTGCCACGAAATTTCGAAAGTCACACTAAGAAAATGCGAAAAACTACATGATCCCAACTGAGTATTCACCGTTTCCTACCGATAAGTTTATACTCAGCTGTGCTTTTCTTTATTTAGTTTGCTCCAATCTATGACTAGTCTTGTATGCCGTCTATTACTTGCCATGTTTTCATTTTGCAAAATTCAAATATTTTCATATATATTTAGCCAGGTGTGCCGCTATTTTTTCATGTGTTCCAAGGTGCACGTTGGCGAAAAAAAGTTGAGAACCACTGGTCTAATGGTTTGGATCGTTCGTATTTGGGTTCATTTTATTAACTCTGTATGTAATCAGAATAATAATGGACAATTTGTTAAAGAATATTCGGATATGATCTAAATCTGTTTATAACGGTATCTACTTACAGTAACAACACATGACAGATATATGTAACATGTATAAATATATACACACGAGAAACACGTGCATTCTTCCATACGTTAATTATATACATATTGTCTGTATATTATATATACGATACTAAACACTAACATATGTACATAGATAACAACCCAATTGATAACATCTGGACTCACAACTTGTTGTTGCAAGTTGGGAGAAAGAGAGATAAATGGGGTTTAACGTCCACTCGACACAAACTAGGTCAATTCGGGACTAACATATGGTTTAATTTTATTTCAATAATTCGCTTGCGCGTAGGGGTCTTTAGCAGTGGGAGGAAACCGGAGTACCCGGAGAAAACCCACGAGGTTGGACAGGCGACCCTACTTCTTGCCACGTACAACCGGGGATTCGAAACCACACCAGTTGACTCAATGGCAGGTCGTATGAGACAGCGCACGCACACTAACCATTCAGCCACCCACTCCCCCTGAATATGATAAGAGATCGGTCCAATAATACTTATATGGACGCTTATGGCTGTGCCCCGGATCCATTCACTTGATTTGATATTTGTTTATTTTTTGCAATATTTTTTTTCTGTCTTGCACGCAGGTTCATCTGGTAGATTTTTGTTTTGTGCGGTCCTCCTGCACTTACTAATAGAGCTATAGGTGGGTAAAGATAGCAATATGAGAGGAGGGGGGGGGCTAGAGCAAACTGCAACAGGAATCATTTCTTTGGGAACTGTTCCGGTGTGGTCTTTAGTACTCCCATAACAAAAGCGGCTATTATCGGTCTTGGGGAAATTTGCATAATTAATATCCAAGATGGCCGCCAGAAGACCAGAAAATATCCGAAACGGTTGACTTTAGCGCAAATAAATGTATTACCGACCTATAGGAAATCGATACTCGCAAGTTCAAAAATGCTGACATTTTTTGCCTGCGACCCTATTGTAACGCCGTAACGTCACTTTGACGGCATTACGTTGTTATTGTGACGTCATTTTCAAATTGTATTGTAACGGCGCTCGAAAAATTGCTGGAAACCACCAACCGCTGTATAATTTGTATAAAAGAACACATCTTCACCCAAACTGAAAGTATATATCATCATTGATCAATAGCCTGAAGCCACGCTGGCGGGTAAAGATAAAAATGAACCTTGAACAAACTGCAACAGGTCGGTTCAATATTTATAATTCTATGTTGCATTATAATTATACATTATTATTTCTATGCCTCGGAAATTGAAGAATTAAAAGACTGTATATGCGATTAATTTGCAGAATTGTCTCGTAAGAAATGACGATGGAACTGGAGAAAAGCAAAAAACAGTGTCGCGCCTCGACCTCTAGCTGACCAGTCACTTATGGCTTGTGGTCGTCGTTCCATCCCCGGTGTAAGCATGTGTGGTCTTGGAGATAGGGCCGCCTTCTTAACCTCGTGGGCTTGGTTTACTCCGGATACCCCGGTTTCCTCCAGAAGGAAAGAGCACCCCCCCCCCCATGTTTGAGCGCTAAGCATAATACCATAAGACCTGTCTTCGATATCAGCATCTGTGGAAGTAGACGTTAAGCACTAATAGAAAAAGAAGAATGAAAGAAAGAAGAAGCGAAACATCTCCATGTTTGTAACATCCCTAATAACACAAATAATCATTAACTGTCGATTTCACAAAACGAAATTGTTAACTTCATAATGCAGCTGTAATTAAACAGCACATTTGTCAGAGAACGCTGTCATCACCGGTAACACCATGTTCCCAGCTTACGAACGAATCAATTAATCGTTTCGATTCCTTGATTGAATACTCTCTATCTAACCGTCGGTAATAAAGAACGCACTGGCGATTCCTTTAATAACAATTTGAAGAAAGAGCTACACAATGCAGGACATGGTAACTAGATAGACAATGTAGGACATGGCAACTAGACAATACCGAACATGGCAACTAGACAATACAGAACATGGCAACTACACAATGCAGTGCATTGGTAACAAAACAATACATGACATGGTAACTAGACACTGTAGGGCATGGTAACTAGACAATACATGCCATGGTAACTTGGCAATGTAGGACAAATTAACTAGACAATGCAGGATATGGTAACCAGATAATGCAGGGCTGCACGGTAAGTAGACAACACAGGACAAGGTATCTAGATTCAGTAAATCACCGTCGCTATACTATACTGGACCGGCCTTGATCAAAACATTTGAAAACTGACACATGCCATATTGACTCGTTAAGTCAGTGATTCTAGGCACTTTAGTAATGGGATCAATGGCGCCCACTTCATCATCCAATTATAGTTAGTAACAGGCGTATCTCATAATACAGTTTGTCTATTCATTGGGTTGACATTAATTGATGCGATGATAATAATAACTCATATTAGTATCACGCATATACTAGTTTAGATGGTAAAACTCTAGTACCACTTAGTCCCACTATAGATACAGTATTAATCTTTTAGTGGCATTTAGCGATCGGGAAACACATTAACAGAACACAGTTTTTATGGGATACAATCACTAGTTTTATTCTAAAAGCACGACGTTTCGACAAATGTGCTTGATAACGATAAGAGGATACTTGTCGAAATGCCGTGCTTTTAGAATAAAACTAGTGATTGTATCCCATAAAAACTATGTTTTGTTATAGATACAATCTTTGATATTAACCCGATATTATAAAAATAATTAGAATTTAATCATAATATGTGTTGTCTTATTTGCTTTATTTCGTTTTATACATTGTTCTAACTACGTATTCCACATTAGGCCGGAGCACCGTTTCCTTCATCTATAAACTCTAGTATATTTTACTTTAGCTACCCATTATGGCTAAACATTTCGTTCGGTTTCGGACATAGATATATAGTAAGTGAAGGAGGACCGCACTACACGCAAAATAAAAATCTACAAGACAAACCTGCGGACTAGACAGAAAATAGACATTGCAAAAAATTAACAAATGTCAAATCAAGTGTTGTTCTATTCAAAATGAGAGTCTTTTTTTTGAGACAGTATGATTGGCTAAAACTATTATTGCAAAAAATTGTCGTGGGCTCTATGAAAAGTTAAGTGAGGTTAGCTGCACACAGATTTCTTAAAGATGTTTTAAGGCCACCCTGTAGTGTAAGCATAAGGCGTTATTAGATCGTACAGTAGTATTAATATAAAGACCTTTTACTTATAAACGAAAACAGACCTGGCCCCGAGTTCACAAAGCACTGTCAGTCTTAAGTTAAGAATTTACTCAAAATTGTACGCCTTCTTTTAACAAAAATATAGCCCTTTCCTTGTTCTAATGTATCCAATACATCAATAAGAAACTGTGCAAATTTTGTGTATCTGGTTGAAAGATATAACTTATAAAAAATGTTTGAAAGTGAAGTAAATTCCTAACTTAAGTTAGGAATCCCTAACTTAAGTCTGAGAATGCCTTGTGAACTTGGAGTTTGGCAGATTATTTAAAAGGGGCAGAAATATAAAACTAAATTTGCCGCTTCTTGTTTAATAGAAAAAACCCCAGATAACAGTCATTAAAAATCTGAACTCCTCAAATGAAGAAATCGCACCGGTGTTCGATCCGCTAAATCGCCTGTTTGTTTGGACAAGCAAATTTGTCAACGATTTAACTCGCCCAACAAATAACCATCTCCACCAAAACGGAACATTTTGGTATTTCATAAATGATGCAAATAATGATACAAAGAACTGAACAAGACCCGTAAAACTAAAACAAAACTAGTATTAACAATAATCGATGTGTTCCGAGATCTGAATTTATCACGCCTAACACTCCTCAGTACAATACATTACTATAATCCAATAAGGCAGACTGAGCCCTAAAGAAAAGCTTTTGCAATATTACTTCTGGATCTCAAGACCTTGAAAATGCGCAATGTTTTAACTTTATCAATAAATTGTCACGACACTTCTACTTTAAGAACAACAAATCTTTTTTATTTGTGGCATCCATTATATATGCCAGTTGAGATTATTTTAAAAGATTTTTTTTTAAATGTCGTCTAATCCGTTATACCCATAAATATCACAATTTCTTAACTTTACATCGTATTAGATATCTACCGTAAATATCAGAGCATTGCGGATGAAATGTCACTAGTGAATTGTTTGCTTTAATCAATATCTTTTATAAAACGTATGGGGATAAGAAAAAGCTAATAAACTACTATGTGTCATGTTACGTTAACCCTCTGAGCTACTCTCCACGTTCCCGGTAAAGTCTTTTGGGAGTAGAGACTGGTTCCACATCGGTCTTTTGGTTGTTGTTATTGGAAGGGCATGGGGAGGGATTGCGCTCAACACAAACAAAATGCCTATGTGAGGGATTGGCATGAAACTTGTCATGAATTTCTTTCTCAATTGAGCATCGATGGACCGACATCGTCACCGATGACGTCACTAATCCGAGGTTACGGGTTCTAATAGCAGGAGCTTGCCCATTTTTTTACATTCATGGATATTGAAATTTATTGTTTTTTTACAATCGACACTGTTTCTTATTGTCATACAAATAACAAGCGGGGGGAGGGGCTTGAGAAACAGGGGATGAAGTGTTTTGTTTATAAGTTATTCTCTTTTTTAAATGAGGGGGGGGGGGGGTGGCTGAATTATTAGCACGTGTGTGCTGTATCATAAAGCCTGCCATTGAGTCAGCTGGTGTGGTCTCGAATCCCCGGTTGTACGTGACAAGGAGTAGGGTTGCCTGTCCAATCTCGTGGGTTTACTCTTGGACCTCCGGTTTTCTCTCACTGCTAAAGACCCCAATGCGCAAACAAATTATTGAAATGAAATTGAACCGTATGTTAGTCCCGAAATGACCTAGTTTGTGTCGAGTGGAGGTTAAACCCCATTTCTCTGCCTCTCTCTCTCTCTTTTAAATACATTTAACGATCTGTTATGAAATGGAAGATGTCCAACAGGAGAAAGAATCGTTTCTTTCAGGCCTGGTAGATCTCACTGAAGCCATTAATTGCTGAAACCTGGTAAACGGTGCATTTTGTTGTGAAATCTCCAGGGACATACTGAAGAGTAAATGATATTCATCAATGTCCCTATATAGTACAGATGTAGAAGTTACTTTATTTGCTGTTGAACTGAAAGAATAGAAGTCTCAACGGATCTGTAATTCTCTCTCTGTTTATAAACATGCATCATTTCAACCTCCTCACAATCCTCATACTCACAGAAAAAAAAGAATGTTCGCCGTAAAAAATAGTTGTTTTTTAAAATCCTTTTTTCCGTTATTTGAAGGAAATTATCCGTATCTGTGATTTGTAATAAATAACTCACTTTTTACCATAAAATGTGTATTACTGTAATAGCTTGATAACGTTGAGAGAATACTCTTCGAAACGGCGCCTTAAAATACACTAGTAGGTGTTTTCCATAAGTATGCGTTTTTGTGTTTTGCTCTATCAAGTTACTAAATGCCTCTAAATGATTATAAAATTTATTGTTTTAGTTGCGTTTTTGTCGCTGGACAGACACGTCGGTATTGTTACAAGCTTTTCAGTATATTAACTGACAGAAAATGTTTATTAACAATATAAAATGTATAAGTAATCAAAGGACTTGTAATATTCCAGAATAACTTGTATATTAACAGCACAGTTCTGTTGATTTTCAAACAATAATAGAGGGAAATCAACAATAAGATGCGAAGGTAAGTCTTCCTAATAATATGCATATGTAAAGGGAAATCTACAGACTATTCCAATTAGGAGATAATCACTTCCTGTTTCGCATTTACAGGGGTGTTATTGTCCAATAGACATGTCCCGAGATCATTAGAAATGCCAAACAGGAAGTGTTTATCGACACTGTAACATGCTTTTTTTTTTAGGATTTTTTAAAAAGACATTACTACAACAGAGGGGTGTTATTGTCCAATAGCCAGTGTCTAATTGACCAATCAAAACGCAAGGTTTACCGTTAATCATGTTACAATTTATAAATGACATCGCGTTTAACTTCCTTCTGTTCAGCACATTTGCTAGCTAATGAAAGACGGCCATACGCTATGAAGTTTGTGCAATACGTCGTACTCTAATTTCAAATTACAACTACCGATGGTTCTCTTGCGTGCGCCTAACACGTACACGTGATCACGGTTTGGCGTCACACCGGAAACTAGACGTTGTTCCTTGTCATGCCCGTCCGGGGAAACCACACCGGAAATCACCATGCAATATATCGGCCAACACCTTGATCGAAATTGGGACCTACTGGAAAACGTGCCAGCGTCTTACTCACTGAGCCACCATAGATCCGTCATTTGGAAAATATGTGTTATAAAAAGATCCAAAAAGACGCTTTTTATTTGGAATCTGAGAATCATTCGGACTATTACTGCCCCCCCCCCACCTTCAAGGAATCTTTACATGCCTACAAAGAATACAAAACATAATGAAACATACTGTCAAGTAGAAGATAACCGCGTTTGAGGTCTTCATTTGCAGACACAAGCATAATTTTGCCGTGATTTTATCACGCAGTGGCAGCTCGGGGGTCTAGTTAGAATGTGTGGAAAATTTGAGACGTATCTGTCAATCCACCACTGGTCCCATTCGATTGGGAACGGGTTGTTCACAATACGCGACATAAAGAAGAGAAAAAGATGAAACGCGAGCGGCCATATGGACGATATGGACACAGTACACCAAATACATGTATTTCTACGCCGTCATCATAGCCAAGGCTATTTTTAATCTTTCTCTCCCTTGCTGTAGAATCGAAAAAAAGGGTTTGAAAATGCATTTTTTGCCAGGTTTTGGTGAATATTTATAGTTTTGAGGCGGAAGGATACAAGAGTTGAGAGGTTGATTAGGCTGAAATGTAGGGCCTAACATTGCATGTTTACTTGTCTCTACTACCAGCTTGTGTATCTCAAGATTTTCATGGTAAACCTCATACATGCTTTCGGGCAAGAGTTTGCCACATGTTGCTCCATCTGTGGCAGAAAGCATTCCACCCAACGAAAATTTGGGGAAAAGAGCCGAACTAAGAGCCGACAATAAACATTAAAGTCAATGGGGAAATTTTTAGTGATCTGTGGCCAGATAAAACGCGAGCGGCCATTCGACGACACCGCCGAGTGAAAATACACAACACAGGCAAGCAGCTCAAAACGGCGTGCAAGAATAGAATATTATCAATTAGATCACATTTTTACAAGTAAAACAAATGTAGTGTTAACATGAAAATATCATTACTGATTGTTATATTGTAGTTGTAGATGTTCTCTGGCACGTAACCAGGAACAATACCGATCTATATTTAGTTCATTATAAATGTGCCTCGGTCAGAATTTTATAAATTTTCTGTTGATTTATGGCGTCCCTGGAGACAAAATATATAATAATCGTGTGCGTGAACTATGTGTGATGGAGAACATTTCAATGATCGGTTACATCTATTAATCGTGGTATATACAATGAAATGAAATAAAATGTCGGTTAATATCCTTCGTCTCTGCGTGCTATATCCTGGGGGCGAGTGGACGGGGGTCGAGGAGTCATTGCGGGACAGAGTATGGATCTTTAGCAGTGGGAGACAACGAGAGGACCCCCCCCCCCCAAAAAAAAAAAAAACCAAAACAAAAAACAAAACAAAAAAAAACAAACAAAAACCACTAGGTTGGACAGGTGACCCTACAATTGTCACCGAAACCACGCCCTTAACTTAACGCCAAACCTTATTATCTGCAGCGCGCCTTAGACTACCCGGTCGCATAATCCCACCTGCTCGACCATGCGCCATGTAATGTGGAATCAGAGAAATTACAACCGACACCTCTTAATTTCAACTGTCAGGGACTATTCACATCGATGTGAATACGGGTTGTTCGTCCCATTCGAACAACTAGAAGCCGTTCCTGGTCAGGTCCGCCATCCTACACCACAAGCAAAGAGAAACCTAGGACCACATGGTTCGTGAACTAGCACCATGGTCACCGAGCCACCGCTACATGTCTGATGGTAGCAGATGATAAACGGACGGGCCTTGTACCTAGGTTGGATATGGCGTTAAATATGTATTATAATGACTCCCTAGAGACTACTATAGGACTATACTGATAAAAACATGATAATGATAAAATCTCTGCTGATCGAGTCCACGTGTTATTGTTAATCATCATGAGCTCCACCTTCATTAATATAATACCCCTTCTTATATAATAAATGATAAAAGCTGATTTACCCAGGAGATGTTGACGTCATAACATTATCTATCAAGGTAAAACATGCGAAAACCAGCAAGATGACAATTAGTGTGCTCTAATAGATACGATTATAATCAGCGACAACCATCAAGAGCAGTCCGACGTCTATGTGTATGGAACAACTCCCAAGAACGAGAACAGGAAGAAGAAGATACCGACATGTATGGAATTACTCCCAGGAACGAGATCAGGAAGAAGAAGATACCGACGTGTATGGAATTACTCCCAAGAACGAGAACAGGAAGAAGTGGAAAACAACGTGTACGGAACAACTTCCAAGAACGAGAACAGCAACAAGAAGATACCGACGTGTATGGACCTCCCATGAACGAAAACAACAAGAACAAAATACCGAAGTGTAGGAATCATCTCCTACTTCACAAAATAAACCCACAACTATCTATTTCTTGTTGATTTTAATTTGCAGTTGGGGATAACTATTTGTAAATCGCTTCCGTAATTGAACGCTCGGACCCTTGCTCGTCTCGTTCAATTTAACTATTCAGCTCATTGCAATACGTTGCTCATTTCAGCTGGGAACACCACGTCTGGAACTAAAATCGCTTTACAAATATTTTGAAAGCTTTTGCAATGGTTTTCTTGTTTTAAAATAAAATACCAAGAATGTCTTCACGTGGGCTGATGAAATAAAATTATTCTAAAACGCCAGACTGATAAAGGTCCTATATCGAGTGCTTGAATCATTTGTACTATTTTTTAAACAAACATTTTTAATCAAAGCATAACAACTCCCAAGAAATGTAAAGCCTTAAAAAAACTTTCTTTCTGCCAGAAATCGATCGCATTATCTAACAAAAAGCCGACAACGCGTCTCATTTTCTAATTCAATTTCTGGAAGTGGGTTTTTAGTGCTATTGGGTTGGAAGCGGGGTTTAAAATGGTAGGCTGAGGTGTCGGGCCGCGAGGTCACACAGCTTAAATAGGTACAAACTGCTTAACGATGTGGTTATCGAGAGGGATGAGTTCCTATAGAATACTCCACGGAATGCATGTGATGTGGGTGTAACATTCCCTGTAGCCAATGGGAAATGAACATATGACCGCACCAATTTGCGTCATAGATAGTTGTAGTAGTTAGGGGGCTTGTTGAGGGACGCACGTGCGCGCATGCGCGTGCGTGCACGTGACCCTTGCACGTGCGTGACCCTTGCACGTGCGTGACCCCTGGCACGTGCGTGACCCCTTGCACGTGCGTGACCCCTTGCATGACCCCTTGCACGTGCGTGACCCCTTGCACGTGCATGACGTACGAAGAGGGGCGCGCGCGCGCGGGAAAAGAGAGAGAGAGAGAGAGAGAGAGAGAGAGAGAAGAAGAAGACAAAGAAGAAGAAGAAGAAGAAGAAGAAGAGGGAAGGGGAAACAACTCTTTTACATTGATTAAGTTGGCCCTGAAAAGGGCCGTTGGTCCTCTCAATGAGAGGGTTAGCAGGAACATCTTGGATGCTCTGCCGAGTACCGTGGTACAGGTCGCTTCTCACACTTGACAGCATGCTTCGACCGCCTATGGTAGGTGTTGGACACATCTACCCCACACCAGAAGCAGACTAGGTAATCTGCTTCTGGCCGGTTCCCCTTAGACAAAGGGTAATACCCCCCACAAGTCGTACAAAACCTTTTGTCTTTTCGATCCATTTTGTTTGTGACTTCTTTTGGCTTCGACACTCCTATTTATGGCTAGGGACGGGACGAGTCTAAGGTGTTGGGGCGATACCATTTCCCACCAATCAGAATAGCATGACGTCACATGACGTCACAAAAAAACAGACACGTGATATGTTGTCGACATTTTATTGAACATATTTACAAATGAACTTGAACACAAAATTGAACTTGAACACATTGAACACAAAAAACATATTTACAGAGCAAAAAAGCATCGACATCGTTGTCCCTTCTTCTGGTCTTTTTGCAAGTCGGGAAAATGATCCCTAGCCCATTGTTCGACGAGTATATCGTTCACACGATACACGTGCCCGAACACAGAAAGGGCGTGCGGGGAGGGAACGTGAAAACGATGACACAAATAATACAAACAATAATGGCCGCAGACGACACTCTCGAGTCCCTGAATCCATCGGGGTTGGTAGTGGAGATGTAGATCTTGCACGAAACGTCGAAAGGCTTCTCCGTAGACATCAGGGGGACACCCGTAGGAATCGAAGAAAGTAATGTGATCTGGTCCTTCGCACACAAACACGGTCCAGTGTCTACCGGGTTGGTCTTCGTCGTCCGTGTTGATGACATAGGCTTTGGGGTACGAGGTCGGGCGCAGTATATCCAGATGATTACGAGCCCACACGCCCCCGAATACGTTAGCGGGGAGATGTTTTTCTAAAGCCCGTGTCAGTTGTCGGTTGGAGAGAGCCTCACCAATCTGTGATGACTTGTCGGTTGGCATCGATTTCCAAGACATTGTCGTATTCGGCAAACAGAACAAGACTGAGGTGATTGGTCGGCGCCGCACCGAACTTGAGTTCCAAAGACAGGTTACCTGCCGCTTTGGGATGGAAGTAGTTACCGTCGGCTCCGTGGTCGTTGGTCAAATCGAAACAATACAAAGTGTACCCATTGATATAGTCGTGGAAAGGGAGGTCCAGGTCTTCTCGGGTGTTTAAGACGGCCACCCGTTTCATCAAATCCAGGTAAGGTGCGATGGCTTGTCGCTGGGGAAAGTTGACGTCGTATTCGTCCACAATTTCCCCGTTCTTGGTCAATTTGATGTTTTCCAATTGATTGTGTTGGAATTCGAAGGGATTTCTGTTTTTTCTTCCATCGTAGGCCGTGTTACGTACCATACCCACGATTAATCTATTGGGCAGGCTTTCGTTGACAAACAGATTGTCTAGGACGTGACTGGTGCGATTGTCGGGAATGACCATGTCGCGGACCACCACGCGCTTCAGGGGATACTTGGCGTTGGACGATTGAAGTTGCGCGGCTACCCGTGTGTAGGTACTGGGAGCCAGGGTGACGAACGGGATATCCAGGTAGGCTTTGGTGAACTCGACTTTGTAATCTTCTGCATCGTTGCCTTCGCCGTACATCAGAAAAAATTTCGGGGATTGCTTTTCCAATTTCAATCGCAGGTCCACACCGTCCAACAGATACCGATCTTGTAAACACATGTCCAAGTGTAGACGCGACTGCAATTCAAAGGTGCGACTTTCAGCGATGGTTTTCTGACGTTGTTCCAATCCTTTGTTATTCGGAGCCTGTCCTCCACCATCCCCGGCGGTGGCGACGGATTTCGTGGAATTGAACTGACTGGCGGTGTCTTTTTCCCACAAGACTTGTTTCGACAGGTGATCGTTCTTGGCTCCCTTACCGAAACTCAACAAATTCTCCAAGTAAGCCCGGTAGGGATAATTGGGCAGAGAGGTGGTGACCAAGGTTTCGGCATCCTTTCCCAGGCGTAATTTGACGTCTTTAAACAACGAATGAAACAGGTTGTTAATGGGTGCGACTTGACTATCCGCATCCAGGTCATCCCCGTTGTTCTTGGTCACCTTTAGGGCCAAGTGCAGTGTCATGTTGGCCAGATCGATGAAATCGGTGGTGGCATTGGAAATATAAAATTCGATGGGTCCGTCGTGGTTCAAGTCGGGCGTCAGTGGATACTTTCGGATTTTGGTCACCTTGTTTATGGCCGTCTGCGTGTCGGGTACACTGAACAAATCCTGCAATTCGTCTCGCGCGCAGGGACAGGAATCATTGCGCATTACCTGCGTAGCCATGGTCGAAGATATCTAGTTTACGTCGCTTGTGAGAAGTGACCTGTGTCTTCTTCTTCCTCTTCGGACGATGTGAAGTGGACGGGGTTCGTGAGGGGTCTTTTATAGGTTCCAGGTGGGCGACCACGTTCTTGAGTGTGTCGGACATCGTGTTTGACAATGCGGGGCGAAGCGTGTCCTGGGCGACTTTCTTCCAGTTCCATTTTTCACGACCACTGACGGCGTCGAGCACGCTTTGTCCCACTTTGGGTAACACTTGGGCCACATTCTTTTTCACGGCCGCTTTACCGGCCGACCACAAGGTCTTCCCGACCGATTTGACGGCATTCAATAACCCCGACCATCGACCGGCACCCTGTTGTCTCAGAATTCCCCCCTTGTACACCACCAGACCATTGCCAGCCCCTCGCTGTCTGAGCACTCCACCTTTGTACACTCGAATCATCATCGGCGGCGAAAATGAAGTTGGACCACCACCTTACCGTCGAGAAATGGCACGGCTTTCCCCATTCCGTTCCTTATATAGAGACCAATGGAGTTTAGTCGACTGTACTTCAGAGGTAAGTAGTGAATCCTGGCGGGACGGTGATACAATCGTCGACTGGGAATCACGTCCAGCAAAGTAGCCTTCACGTCGCCCACGATCTGGGGTTCGATAATGTCCGTGTAGATGTAAAACAGATCGTACTGGATTTGAAGATTTGGGGTGTGGTGGGCGTAGAAATACCGTAGACTTTGGCCATCTTCGCCGGTCATATCGATTGACTGCAGGGCAACCAAGAGTTCGTTTCCAGGCCATCCCAACATGGACACGATGGGTCCACACAGACGAAGTTCGATTTTCGGCAACACGTCAAACCAGAAAAGCGCCTGCACGTTATTGATCTTCAGATACACTCTATCGTTGGTGTTGTCTTTCTTGAAAGACACGAAGGAACCTCTTTGTACGGCCCCTTGGCGCATCACCTCTCGAGTTTCGTACTCGTTCTGCTCTTTCTTCTCGTGGTCGGTCATTTCCTTGTTATTGGGATCCAAGCGAACGGGTTTATGGGCCAAATGATTGTAGATGGGAGACAGGTTCCACAAATCATCCAGTCTAGTGTTCAGGACATCCAGGATATGTCTCAGCGACTCGTAGTCGTCACTCTTGATGTGCGTTTCCATTTCGACCGATCCCTTGATCTCACCACCCTTTACACCTTTGAAACAATTCGACGGGTCGATCCTGTGGCGGTCCCGGCATATCTTTACTCCGGGTTCGTCGCTCGAGGGCGGCGACCAAGGATGAATGCGTAAGCCGAGCGTGTTGTCTCGTTGATCGATGTTTTGCCATTGGTCGGGTAACGTGATCATGGACAGACCCACTTCCCATTCCCGATGATCGACGAGAAGTGGCGGTTCCAGATGTGTATGATACGTGGAGACTTTGTTGTCGGGATACCACGACATGGAACTGTCACTAGGGAGCGTGAGGTAAAAGGGCCGGTCGTTGTTCATTATGTTTGGTTTTCAAAGTTGGAGACGGTAACAGGTAACCCAAGCTACTGGAGAGCAAGGCCGTCCACAACGTGGTCTGCGATCCGTCGGGTTTGAAAGCCAGTTGGGACAAAGAAACTCCCGCCACGACGTACACTAAAATCACTTGACAGAAAAAGACAATTTCCGCTTGTGGCACACGTTTTCCCAAGAGCGACCAATTGTGGGCACTCGCGGACGTAGACGTGGTTTCGTCTTGCATGTTGACTGATGTTGGCGTCTCTCGCTCCTATTTATACGTTTTGGAGACTGGTCCTGTCGATCCACGAATTAAAACTCGCCGGATAGCCCAACCATTTCACCAATACTTTGTCTTTTTTTCTTTCGAGTACTCTTTCGATGGGAAAGATCTCATCGTCGTTGACTTGGACCGCTTGCAATTCTTCGGGATAGAAGGTGCCCTGTATGGGTTCACCTCTTTCGTCCAACAGTTTGTAACCGGGACCGACGTTGGGTGCGACGTTGAACGTTTCCAGAGTCCAGTTGGGCCAGTAACCTTTGTCGAAGGCACCATGTTTCGGTAAAGCCAAACGTACGGTCGTACCAATGTTCATTGATTTTTTCTTTTTCGGGGAACGTGGAGGCGGTGTTGTCAACATCCATTCGTGTTCGGGGCGAACATCTTTGGGCGCCATGCCGATGGTCCGATGTCGTCTAGCATTGTAAGCCCGAACCAGGTCGTCTAGCACGTCGATGTACCGTTGTGTTTGTCGATGAGTAAAGTAACGCCACATGCGCTCTTTCAGTGTCCTTTGAAATCTTTCGACCACACTGGCTTTGGTTTCGACGTTGTGTGTCACGAAAAAATGTATTTTTTTCTTCTTCAGGTACGCTTGCATTTTTCGATTGAGGAATTCGGTACCTTTGTCCGTTTGAAGTCGCAGGGGTTGTCGACTTTGAAAGATTTGACGAAAGGCATCCACCAAACTGTCCCCCGTCTTGTTTTTGAGGGGCAACACCCAAGCATACTTGGAAAACACGTCGATGACGCACAGCAAATACCGGTATCCTTCATTCTGTTTGGCCAAGGCCGACATGTCGCTCAAATCGGCTTGCCACTGATGATCTATGCCGGCCACCACCGTGGGAGACCGCGAGAATTTCTTTTTCAATGGTTTGTGCAAGGTGTACGCCCTTTGTTGTTTCAACCATGCCTTGACTTTGTCCAAGGACACACCGGTAGCTTTGTGAAGGCCCAGGACTCCACCGAAAGCGGCCGGGTGATTCGGGTCGTAATACACTTTCTTCAGCTTTCGTTCCATGTTTCAGCAGGTGTCCCTATGCACAGGCTATTTATAGTTTTTGCAAGGAGAGCCATCTTCTGGTAGATGTACTAGGGGTATCCGTGCTGGAGATTTTCTTCTTTCTCGGGCGTCGCGGCGGAGTCCGTGTCGGTGGTGTGGACAACACGTTCCATCGTTCTTGATTACCAATGGCTTCGCGCGGTACGTTCGTGGCCTTCAAACTTTGCATCACGCCAAACCATCCCACGGGAGCCTGGGTATTCTTTCGCCGACGAACCAAATCGTTCACAATGTCAATGGCATTGGTGTTGGGTACGCGTGAGCCATTCCGAACCAATTCCAAGTTCTCGTTCCACGACCAAGGTGTCTTTTCTTTCATGTGTTTCAACAAAAGGCGAGCTCGATGTTGATAGGGTCGGGGGACCGACTCCAGGATGGGTGCCTCCGAAATTTCTTCTTTTGGCTCGGGTATGTTTTCGTCCAACAAGGGAATGACCTGTTTTCTTTTCTTTTGCATCGTTTGATAACGATGTAACAACTGTCCGTAACGCTGCATTTTATTTTCGTCGGTTAGAGTGGGATCGTTTAACACGTGTTGCATGTCTTGGTGGACATTCTCGACGGCCTGCTGCAGTGGATCTCGATCGTACGCGGGTTCGACTTGCATGACTTCGACGGGTTTGACGTCGATGGGTCCGTCGAAGGGTACCAGTTTCATTTTCTTGGCGAATTTCATCTTTGGGAAAGGACCTAAACAATCGGGTATAGAATCCCCCTTTCTGTTGCTTCAGAAGTCGCCGACGGGTCTTCCAAGGTGTTTTAGACGTGCCCAAACGTCGTAACAAGGGGGCGTCCTTTTTCAAGCGCTTGACTTCTTTGTCGGTCACAGGAACGTTGCCGCGAATCAGGTTTCCAATACACTCACACACACCGTCGACGATGGGTTGGGTCTCGAGTAAAAGAGGACGGTCTTTCGGTGCAGTGTTCAATAGATACCGCAGTGTCTCCATGACTGAGCTCGGGGCCGTTCTCCGGTTCCCTTTTTATACCTTTCTGTCCACGGGGTTATCCACCAAATAGTTTAGATAGCTCGGCAGCCATAGCGTTCGCTCTATCGCGCCTTCTAAGGAAGGGATGTTTACCACCCTTTTGTCCACCCAATAGATTAGATACCAAGGGGGCCAAAACCGGGAGGGCCATGGCCAGCAATGCCCCGATGGCACCACCCTGTTGATCGACAAGTCGTCGTTTGACGTTGGGGGATGTTCGTGGATTACTCAGTTTGCGAAGCAACGCTCGATGCTGGTTCAATTCTTCGGTACTCAGACCCCTTCCGCGCTGAGCGGCCCGTCGAACGAATTGATTTCGTTTCTTGTTTCTTTCCTCTTGCAGTCTTTCCTTCCATCGCAGCAAGATACGAATCAACACACCCCCAAAAAACCCGCGTCCCCCAGGTTTCATGATCAGGGAGAGTTTTTCGGTCGTCGGCATGTTTCTCTCCGTCAGTTGGGTCAACACTTGTCGATTTCGTTCCACCCATTTCTTGTGCTGGGCATGTAGTGGTTGAATGTTACCCTTCAGCAAATGGTTGGCCGCCAACTTGAACCACTGCAACAATCCAATACGTGCCCGGCCCGTATTCTTGACTAACTGTCCATAAGCCATATCGGGAGTCAGCTGTTGTAATTTGCGAATGAAGGACTTGAGTCCTTTCATAGAATTCTTCTTTTCTCTTCGTGGTCTGCGAAAGATCGGAGAGGGAGACCGAGAAGCGGAGGGTGGTGACGTGGGACGTGGAGGTGTGACCGGTAAGGTGAGGCGTGGAGGTGTAACCGGTAAGGTACGGCGTGGTGGTGTGGCCGGTAAGGGAGACATGGGACTCGTGGGTGGTGTCAACGACGGGGGTAACCATTGTCTTCTGGGGGCCCTCATTCTCGGGCGAGTCTGACTTCGTACCGTGGGATCACGAAGGTCCGGTGCCAGGGTCGGGAACGTCGCCCTGGGAAGGGTGGGAGGCGGGTGTTTCCTCTGCGTATTCTTCGTGCGAGCCATCGTGACAAACAAGAGTCATTTCGAGGTACAGGTCCCCCTTTTATACTTTTTGGACGTAGACGATGGGTGGTTCCTCTTGGGGTAAAATGTTGGATCTCAGTCGCAATGTTTCGGGAGTGTCGGGCTTCAAATCAACGAGTAAGTAACTGCGAGGGGTACTCGTCGCATCTTCATAAGCTTCTTGCATATACTTGGAGCGGGAAGGGTACATCTGACGGGCCAACACACCAATTTGCGAGGCGTCTCGGGGATTTTTGAACAAGACCAGGTAATGGGCATTCAGACTGATGGTACGCTGTTGCTTGTCAAACAAGTTTTGCACAATGTAAATGACACTCGTGTCGTGGTGATGACTCTTTTTCGTGAACCACTTTTGCAATATCTCCGTGTCTTCTCCCATCAAATCATCCACGACTAAGACTTGTGGACCTTTGACTTGACCCATCACGTCGTCAATATCCGTCAAGCCTTTGACATAAGTGTAGGGAAAGCGATCGTAACTCTCTTGCCATTCGCCATAAGCCCACACGATACGTTGGGGAGGGACGTCGAACAGGGACGCTTGAAGAAATTTCTGCACAAAGACCGTCTTTCCAACACCCGTTGGACCACTGACTAACATGGTAAAGGGATGTTTGAACGTCACATCCATCTTGCACTGTTTCCCCCATTCCCTTTTCCCCCTGCCTTTTATACCTTCGCGCCAGAACAACAGACATGGAATGAAATTAGAACACAATTTATTTTACAAAAAATACAAAAAGAACATTCAATACAACAATTCAAAAAAACATATCATACAAAGGAAAAGAAAAAACTGTTAGTTATCGCGTTCTCTCTTCAGGATCTCTTGTCTCACCCAGGGTACATTTCTCAGGACGCGGGGAATCCAATACACATGTCCCAAAAGCTTCTGCATCGTGTCGTGTGGGTGCCAGTCTTCCACTTCAGCAAACGTGACGACGACGGGTATCCATTCACTCATATCGAAACAAGGGGGATACGACAAGACTTCGGTCATATCTCTCGGACCCGCATATTGGATGAGTGCTCGGGAAAAACTTTCTGCTTCCTTCTCTGCCAACAAGAGGACAGCCGGGGTTTCACCATTTTCACTGGTAGTTGGGAGAATAGGAGATGGGATGGAAAGCTTCGTCGGCTGTTTTCTTTTTCTCTTTGTATCGTCTGTAGAGCTCGAACGCTTCTCCACACCAGTACCAGTATCGCTGACTGCGGGTGTTGTCTCTGGGCATGTCGATGTTGTTGTCGAACATGCGACCGGCAACGGCTTCAAAGTTGTTTTCTGTTTGGATTTCTTCTTGGCACTCGAGCAGGCCGTGTCCGAGCTGTCCACAGTTGAGGCACTTGTGATTTTCGTCGGTGGGTCTCTTGATTCCATAACACTTTCTTTTGACAGTTTCTTTTCTTTCTTCATCACTCTTCGCTTTTTGGGCTTCGGCTCGTTTTCCACACTGGGGTGCCCAGTGTCCTGGTTCTCCACAGAGGTAACAATTTCCATAGGAACCATAGGCTGGTCTGTCTTGTCTTGGTTTTCGTTGCTGTTGTTGTTGGGAACGAGCAGGGCAGTCTCTATACCAGTGTCCGACATTGTTACAGGAGAAACAAGTTTGACTAGCCATCGAGAGCAGAATGAAATTGCAGTGTGACACTTCGCTTCTTATAGTCCTGGTCGTGACGTCACTCGCTTTTGATTGGTTCTTTCTTTTCCTTCGTTTTGATTGGTTCGTTGTTTAGTCTATGATTTCCAGGCTTTCCACGTACTTTTTCACTTCGTCCCAATCGACCAAGGCTTCACTCACGTGACAGGCTTCCAAAAACGTCATCAGGTCGGCTCGATTACCGTGTTTTTGTCGCCAATGGTTGAACACGGTGAAAATTTGCATGCGCGCACTGTTAGGATGACTCATCTTGGCTTGACTGATTCGCGCTTCTCTGATCCCCAGTTGTCTGCCAATACATTCCCAGCCTTCTCCCAGTTTACCGGACATGACATTGATATCCATTTGATCCAGAGACCATCGTTTCTTTTTCTTCGGCAAGTCGTCCATCCACTGGCGTATGGGGTCTTCTTTCTGTTCGACGAACTCGTCTTTGCGTTTGATCAACGCGGTCTTAAAGCCCGGTACCACCGTCCAGAACTTTTTCAAGGCTTTCTCGACGTCTTCTCGCCATCGTTGTTCGTCCTCCCACGTCTTGACTTGATCCCGTGGATCGTCCATCATACTGCCTAGCACGCTATCGATGTCTTGAAGTTTCGGCTCGTCCACCCAGAGGTAGTGATTGTAATCGTCCACGGGGTGTGAGGGTTGACCCGTTATGGAAGAAACGCCTAGTCCCAGACACGAGTGGTATCTCTGACTGGGATGTTCGTACTTGCAGCCGATACACTCTTCGTGTTGCCTTTCTTCTATAATGGGTAGGAAACATTTCAACACTCGAAAGTTGAGCCATCGTCGTCTAAGTTTCTCGATCATCTCCGTATTTTCTGCCGGTTCGTCATCTTCTTTGTTTGATCGCCATCGTCCTGAGACCCGAAAGTCAGTATCCATAGGGGTAAGTGTTGCTCGGTTGGCCATCGTCATTGAATTGAACAAACCGCTTGTCATACACGACTTTATACCGCTTGTTCTCGGGGCGTGTCCAAAGACGGCGGTCACGTGTTCTGGTAATCTTGAACGGATTGGCTATGACCAGAGGCTCGTTTTGATTGACGTGCCGTACAGTCTCCTTCATGATGGCGTAATTCAGCTGTTGGGAGGCACGATAATTCAGGGTGAATCCCCTTACTTTACATACAGTTTTACCATCGCTCTGGCGGTACGCGTAATTCTTTGGTCCTCCGCTAACAAATTCTCGAATGGTGACATCTTCGGGCAACTCGTTCTTCCACTGACCCAAACTCGAACCTTCCGGGGGATTCCATGACGTGGCGTGGTATTGGTAGATGACGCTATCGGTGTCAAAATAGCATACCCTTTCTCCCAACTTTTCCAAGACGGAATAGAGTTTTAAACGGGCCTGGGCCGTGACAAAGGCGGCGATAACCACGTTGGTGATGGGACAGGGTGCCACGTGTTCTTCTTTTTTCAGCGTTTCCATCAAGACCATGTTGTCGTTGACTAACTGCACATCTCGTACGGTCTGGGTCACGTCCAACATTTTTTCAAAGTAGACGCTGGGCTCCGTGATGTACTCGGTCTTGGGAAAGTTGTCTCTCTGTCCGAATTTACCCCATGCTGTGTTCAATTGTAACTTGCTAAACGCCCGCATTCCTTTGTTGGGTTTTATCGACGCGGGATCCAGACGAATACCTTCTGTGTCGTACACTTCGTTGACGAAGCGGGCCTTGTCTTCTTCGGTGTGGCAGGTGTCGGGATAACCGCTGCTTTCCATCTTCTTCTTGAGGTAGTGGTTAATGTACCCCGTAAACAGACCACCCGTTTTGGCCTCGGGATCGTAAGTGCTGAATTCTTTCCAGTGCCAGACTTCGTAGACTTTCAGTACTTTGTATCCTAGGGTCACCGCTTTCTTCAGTTCCAGGGTGACAAATGTACCCACCCAGGCTCGCTGTTCGTCAGTGTGCTCACACGGTTGGTATTCGGCAATCTCCCCTTGTTGCATGTGTTCGTCGACGCAGCTTCGACACAGGGCAAACACCAATTTCTGTTTGCGCCGAAACGGGAGCACCGGGTGGAACAGGCCACGGGGTGGCAAGACGGAACACTGGATCAATCCTTCGTACTGCTGCCACTGGTCTTGATCGGGCTGTGTGACGATCGTGGGTTCCTTGATGGGAAAGGTACCGTACTTGCAGATGTAGGGGTACAAGGACACCACGTCGATGTAGCGCATGTCTTCCACCGACTCGTTCACCAACAGTTGGATGGCATTGGTTCTTCCGCCGAAGAAAGCGTTGCGGGGCATCAGAGGTTCGGGAGCGGGCCATTGCTGATCTTCCAAGCCTTGTAAAAATTCGTTCATCTCGGGATCGTGGCGTCGTTCTTCCTCCAGCTCACACTCCCACATGACGCGGATGGTCTTCATACCGTACTGCTCCTGGAGTCGACGGTGACGTTCTTGTGTCTTCTGGTACAAGTCCCTCATACTGCGAGATGGATCGTAGGGATGTTTATGCTGAAGGTCTTGGACGGGACCCGGGTAACATTTGGGACAACCGTGAAAGGCACACCCGTGAAACTCGTACACCGTACCCGTGGTCGTGTCCATGCCATCTAAACTGTAAGGGCCAACTCGGCATTCATTACCGTTGCGGGCGTGTCGAATGTTGGGTAGTGGCGTCTGGTTTCGGAATGCAGCCATGGTCTGTCGATGTTGTTCCCATTCCAACCATCGAAGGGCTTTGTTGGACTGTTGTCGAGGCTGGAAGCGGTGCCAGTCCTTACCAGGTTTTGGCTGTTGCATCAAAGCTCGAGGAATGACGACGAGGGTGTCTTTTGTGAGGTAGTGCGTGCGTAACACGCGACTGCAGGCAGAGGCCAGGGTCAAACTCTTTTCAAAGGGATCGATTCCCGTGTCCATGAGAAATATCTCGCGAAACACACCACAGCATCGGCGGAGGACATCGACGTCACTTTTACAGTAGGCGAGAATTTCCTGACGAAAATCAAAGACGTCGTGACTGTGTTGTTGGTACCACTGGTGAAATTTTTCTCGTTCCGATACACTCATGCCATCCGGATCGTAATCGGTGTCGGGAGGATAGGCGCCCACGTAATCTTCATTCTCCGGTTTGTTGAAGTGGTGAGGGAAATAACCTTTCTTGAGTTCTTGCAGGCCAAAGGTCTTGGGCATGTCCCGTAAAGCCATCGGTAGAAAGTTGAGGGAATCGATGAATTTTACCGTACCGACTGTGATCGTCATCGCTTTACCACCATTCATAATCACTTCGGGTTGCGCCACGGAATGTTTGTGCAGCGTCTGTAAAATCAGTAGGCCGTCGTAACCTTTAAAGTTGTGAGCCACGGCAATCACGGGACTCGATTCGTGACTGTCATGTTTCCGACCATCTACCACCGTACCGTGAGCAGCGAGTTGTAGAAACCATTTTCCCACATCGTCCAGTGTGTCTGGGCCTTTAAACACAATTTCTCGTTGGTGATTCCAGTACATGTCGCAATGATCGCAGGGATCTTGGTTGTCGATACAAAAGTGACAGCAGGTTTGCAGGACACATAGGTTGGGAATGTGTTCACCGGTATCTTGCTGGCATTCAAAGTCAAAGAAGACGAAGCGGGTTAATGTTGTCTGCTGTAGTTTGTCGATTTGGGTCTTTCGGTCTTTGTTCATGTCGATGGGTGATTTCAGTGGTTGGATGTAGCAAAACTGTTTCTCGGCCGTGTGCCACTCTCGGCAGATGGAACACTCGTATTCTCCGCATCGGTGTTCTTCCAAATTACGCTTGGCCTTGATGACGTCCCACTCTTTTTGACATTTCTCACATTTCTTCCATCGATAACACACACTGCACTTGGCTCTGGAACGGGTGGCGAGATGATTGTCGAAACACTGGCGGCTCACAAACACGCGATGACATCGGTAACACGTCTTTGTGTTGGGTTCAGGTGGACAGGGTGGACCCATTGTCTTACATCCTTGACACATCACGTGACACGAGTGTTTCTCTGCAGCATTGTATCCCACCTGACAGGTCTCACAAAAATACGACCTCTCCACAAAAGCGGGCATGGAGGTAATGACGTCATAATGCCTGTCGTGTAAATACAGGTTCAGATGTTTTGGGGTCCCGGTGACGTGTTTTGTTCCCCGATAGATCGCCTTCCCAAAGATGACCCGAGAGAAAACGTTGAGCTGATAACCTTGCTCTCCCAAATACTTGGCGTACAATTCCCAGGTTTCCATCCCCGTACAGGCTTGCCTGGCTCCACCGACGGCATCGATAAGGGCTTCGGTTTTCTTCGTCTGCCACGAATGGGGTCCTGCCCTCCTCTGTAGTCTGTTCCGTTCTCTTTCCCATTCAGGCGTGTCTTTTTTGTTGGCATAATGACGAGCGACGACAATGGCTCGCTGAAAACATAAGTCGTCGGCATTCTTTATGGTGACCAAACATTTCTTTCTCTTCAAATATTCGTCAAAATTTGCGCAGTGTCTCTTCTTCATGTTTGTTCCACCGCTACCTCTACCATCGGGAGGGGACACGTGACAGATACTCATGGACATGCGTTGATCCAATCTAAATTCTTCGTTACTCTGTAACACGGCTGCCACTTTCTGCAAAACGTCTTCGGCTTTCAACAAACGATGTTCACGGAAGGGTAACCAGATCGGTGTTTTGAGTCCTGGGTGACTAATGGCAATTCTAACGTAGTCACTTTCTCTGGCATCCAAGGTTCGGCGAATTTCCTCGATGATGGCCTCAAAAGTGTCGTGTAGTTGTTGTGGTACATCGTTGGCTGGAACGTGGGACCAATCTTCCAAAAAGTCTATCTCCACACACAGTGATTCGGTTCTAAATAATCGGCTGTATCGTCTATCCACGGGTCGTAATGTAAAACTCATCTTGATTTGCTCGCTGATCGCTTAAAAATGACCGAAGCTGTCGCTTCCAGGCCTTTTATTCCTGTCACCATGAATGGACTCGTCCATGACGTCATACCCTACAAATGGACTCGTCCGTGACGTCATATCCATGCTATTACACATGTGCAATACTTAACGTCAGGTTACATGCGGTTGTGTAATACTGGATTTTCCATACGTCTATTTTTAGCATCAAACGTACACACATGCGCTGTATAACGTTACATCGCGTCTATATTTAGCCTCCAACGTACGCATAACGTTGCATCACGTCTATATTTAGCCCACAACGTTCAACCTACGATGCATAACATTATGCTCAGTACTTTGACGTCACTCCATGAATGGACTCGTCCGTGACGTCATACCACTCAAATGGACTCGTCCTTACGGTTTTAAAACGACACAACATCTGTCTCTCTATCAGTATCAGAATGGATGCTCCGGTGTTACGCATCGAAGACAACCACAGCACGGATACTCTCGTGTATCTCAGGGGTCACACGCTTGCCGTGATTACCCCTGACGATATCTTTGTCTTACCTGACGAGGTATTAAAAACACCTCCCAGGAAAAGACCTCCTCCCGAATTAGTGGAGGCCATTAGACGCAACCGACATAAAGTGCGTCGTACCCTCACATTTGAGTGAGGACAACGGCCCTTTTCAGGGCCAACCAACGGCCCTTTTCAGGGCCAACTTAATCAATGTAAAAGAGTTGTTTCCCCTTCCCTCTTCTTCTTCTTCTTCTTCTTCTTCTTTGTCTTCTTCTTCTCTCTCTCTCTCTCTCTCTCTCTCTCTCTCTCTCTTTTCCCGCGCGCGCGCGCCCCTCTTCGTACGTCATGCACGTGCAAGGGGTCACGCACGTGCCAGGGGTCACGCAAGGGGTCACGCACGTGCAAGGGGTCACGCACGTGCCAGGGGTCACGCACGTGCCAGGGGTCACGCACGTGCAAGGGTCACGCACGTGCAAGGGTCACGTGCACGCACGCGCATGCGCGCACGTGCGTCCCTCAACAAGCCCCCTAACTACTGTTGTATTATACCTCACCATTGAGCTATCCCACAATCCTGGAATTGAGTTTGAGTCTCAAGCTGGAGGTTTCGGCTAGAGAAGTTACCCCAATCTGTTTCACAGAGAATTACTTACAAATTATCTGTGTCACAGATGACTGTTTTCAACACGTGCATTGACTTCACGCGGCGTCAGTCATTGGCTCAATGGCTCGTGCATTGTTTACATAACAGGTAACTGCTTCGGACATAATGATGTCTTTTACTCATTTTAATACCCATTTACACTAAATAGGAAATATTTCTTAAATACAGATACTTCAAACGTCTTTATCTATTTTTCTTATACTTTAAAAAAATGTTTTAGAATTTATTTAGTTGGAAGAAAAACGTTAATACCGGGGACTCATTAAGTCGCGTCGATGTCATCCTTATCAGTGATTGTAGCAGCCAAGCGAATATTCACTGCTGATCAGTGTGAAGTTACCCTAATTGGTACCCATTGGCACTAGCTACTTAAGGCTAGGGCTAGCGAAGGTAGTAGTGCAGAGGGTCATGGTGAAAGTAGGCGTCTCTGCATTAACTGCTGCAGGTGTTAATGGGGCCTAATAGGAGGCATATTGACCAACAACATTTAAGACAGTGGTTGGGAGCACAGAGATTAAATGTTTGCGGACTGATTCTGAAAGGACATTTCTGGTTCGAGTTAAAAAGATATGTGAGCGGAACGTCTCACATTCGCTTTAAACTCTCGTAAACCTTTAGTTTATTTATATGAACATGGAAATAATTTTAAATGGGCTAAAACCTTTCCCGTAATCGCGTTCAAATACCCTGGTAAGGTACAGTGTCTAGTCATTCGGATAATCTGGAAACCGCGGAAATCGAAACAAGTGTATCCCGTAACGCCATTGTTATTAGTCCAGTTGAGGTAAAACATTTTAATAGACTTTAAACCCTATTCCATGTCACATGTCAATTGTCAAAATCCACGTTGGGTAGAAAACATCTTTTGTTTCGGGTTCTTATCACAGCCAAAATGTTGAGAAATGAAATGAAATGGGGTTTAATGTCCTACTGTTCTGTTCCTAAAACGGACATACGTCATACAGCGTGCAAAGAGTGAAATTTAGCCCAGGCAGCGGCGCTACGGCCTACTCTTATATTTAATTCCAACTGCCAAGGGAACTTTTAAGTGCACGCCAATGTGTACACATATAGACAACTGTCCTTGTCAGGCCCTCCGTCCTGCATCACTGACAAGGAGAACCCACACCGGAAAATCTGGATGTACTTTCTCGGCCAATGCAGGGATCGAACACCCGACCTGCAGGCTAATGAGCTAGGCTAGCGAGCCAGCGTCTTACCCACTTTGCCACGTGATCCCCCCACAGAATTGAGAATATACAAGTCGAAATGATAAATGGTTATAACGCCTCCCTCTCTCTCCTGTAACATATCTAATCATTTATCTGTGGATTGCTTTTACGTCTGCCGGACAACTCGTGGTGTAAATGACAGCCGTGGCATCGAGTTAAATTCGGCCAATTTATTTGGTCTGTTAGAGGTTTATCTGAGACTTGAGAGAAACAGATCGACCGTATTAAGATATTTATATTTAATATAAGACACCCACCCTGTCTAGACTGTATATTACTTTACTTGAAACGTTTCAGGGTCTCGTATTTTATTAAAACAGGATGACATTGCCAGCATCAAGACCGTACATAAAGTCTAATGAAGTATATGCTTTCCATGTCATGAAGAACTTCTAACAAAACCGTCCAGTTCCTACGTTTTTTATTCGTTATAAAGACATATCAATGACAGTGTGTCAACTTATCTTTTCTACATTATCGTTCATAATTCACAAGAATCAGATGTGGCTCGGCCAATCTGATTAAAGTAGGATCTATATTTCGTTTTGCTTTTTATACTTTCGACGACCTACACTACAGGAAGATTTGACCAGTTGCAGTGGAGTGTCGTGTCAGGGGTCATATGAGCAACTTTTGGCCCTATGACGTCAGCCAGCGCTAACGTTTCTACTGGTTTACTCACAGTTCCGTGCGAAGTCGCTGTAACAGACCGTTTTATTGGCTAATTCCTCACATTAACCAGAATGCAGCTCATATAACAACTCTTCCAGATCCTAGTGTTGTGAAAACAAGTAAAACAAAATTTTGAACTATAAAAAATGAAAGAAAAAATAGGATATGTGTTTTAATCATAGGTCTCGGGTTCCATTCTGATATGGGCTAAACATCAGAATGGTTCCCGTTGTCAATGGTGCAGGTCATAGGGTATGACAAGAAACATCGTCTAGTTGTTCGGATGGGATGAAAACCCGACAGCCGTGTATACACTGAGCCACCGCGGTCCCCAACTTGTTGCCGTGTTTATGTGATGATAATATACTAATAATAACCACGTGAGTTTTTATGTCATATTGTAGGCGTAGTGCCAGTACACACGTTAATAATTCGGCATAACTCTATTCCTTATCTCTTGTTTTTAATCAGATAACATACTGTTTATAACCACTTACTAGTTATCTCGGTGTAGAGGGACATATCGTAACACATTCCATCATGTACAATATAACTGTTTATAACCATTTACTAGTTATCTCGGTGTAGAGGGACATATCGTAACACATTCCATCATGTACAATATAACTGTTTATAACCATTTACTAGTTATCTCGGTGTAGAGGGACATATCGTAACACATTCCATCATGTACAATATAACTGTTTATAACCATTTACTAGCTATCTTGGTGTTGAGGGACACACCATCATGATGTACAATATTAATGATACTATAACTATTTATAACTATTTATAAACGGTTACTAGTTATCTCGGAACAGGGGGACATATCGTAACACTTACCATCGTGTACAATATTTATGATACTATAACTATAAATCATGTACAATATACATGTAAATACGAAATAACTATTGGTTATCACAGTGTAGCGGGACATACCGTAACATATCCCATCGCGAAATATTTATAAATAGTTACTAGTTGTTACCGTGGCGTAACAAATACCATGTGCAATGTGTCGAAGAGTACGTTTTTTCTCGACAAAGTAAGTTGGTATCACGGTGGCTCAGCAGTATAACGTTGGCTCGGTAAGCCGGAGATCTCATGTTCGATCCCTGAAAGAGATGGGCTCTAACGTCCACTCGACTTAAACTATGTCATTTCAGGACCATCATAATGGCTTAATTTTATTTTGATAATTCGATTGCGCGAAGAGGTCACACTATCTGATAGAGGAAATTGGAGGACCTTGAGAAAACCCACGAGATTTGACATGCCAAACCACGCCAATAAACTCAAAAGCAGGTCTTTTGATATGACGCACACGCAATAACCATTCGGACATACATCCCCCTGGCAGAAAATAATAAGCTGAGTGGATACGATATTATCTATCTGGGAATATACTGGTCTCTCGAGGCCGATCAGAAAACTAGTTGATCGGGACGACGAGGTAATTAATAACTTAATCAGTGAATATTTGATTATCTCAATTTACAGGCATCTGCTGTATTCGATATAATTCTTCAGAGATTATCCAAATGGGGGATTCCACGTCAAGTGTACACAAGGTTCTGACATGACCATGACAGATTTTGATGATTTTTGGTGTGCAAGTTAACCATGATGAAAAAACATGATGTGCAAAATTTTAGCGCTGGGAGCCCCATGGGGCCTCATCGGGGGCATTCCGAAATTTGGGCCTTTTCGGCTGACCTTCAAACTTTGAAAATCCATAACTTCGTCCCTAGTAATACTACTTACATGAAATTGGTATCAAATTGTTCAGAAAACATGGATCTTTCTAAAGATCAGGAGCACAAACTCGACAGAACAAAACCCAGGCAAATGTTGTTGACCTTGACCTTGGAACCCACGCCCCCGTAAAGGGGCAGCTTCGATTTGGCCAATTTTTCGTGTGAACATTGCCCCGCCTATGATTAACGAACACACAAAAAATCAAAATGGGATCTCCATGGGAACAGATTTTAGGAGCCGGTCAAGTCAGGAGTTACTCAGTTATTCAAGTGCACACGACCTTATCACCACGACATGACGTCGTAACAACAACTCAGCGAACCTGATTTCGGCCGTGGAAAGAGATGCCAACGATGAGCAACACGCGGTGTCCAACTAACATAGTACCTATAGTAGTGACATCGGCCACAGTGTTGTTTATTATAGTGCTTTAAGCTCGTAACGTTGCATTCTCATTACTCGCAAATTCGTGCGGGGAAAAATGTGGTTCTATTTTCGAGGTGCGGTAAAAATTTTGGGTCTGTACACTATTAATGGATCGTCCAGTGACAAGATAGGTTGCCGGGCAACGAAAAATACGCCCAGCTAAGTCGTCCTGGCGTCAACAAGGGTTGTCGCATATTTTTACTTTTGTCAGTAAGGAGAAAGTTTACAATGCATGAAAATCTTATTACTAGTAATAGCCCATTAAGTAATGGTTAGAATTCGTCCACAAGATATTTCAAAGTGATCAAGGACCATAACTCTGGCAGTAATTATGACCTTAAACAATGTGTATAAATTTAAAGTCAATTGCATAAAAACCAAGATCATCCACAAAACATTTCAAAGGGATCAAGGACCATAATTCTTGCAGTAATTATTGGATATCACTGAAAATCAATAGTCTTCTTCGTCTAAACACTGTGTATAAATTCAAAATCAATCGGATATTAACATTAGCATCTAGAGCATCCACAAGATTTTTCTAGGCCCATTACTCTGGCAGTAATTATCGAATATCGCTGCAAATCAACAGGTTTCTTCGTCTGATGACCTTAAACACTGTGTATACATTCAAAGTCAATCGGATATTATCTTTAACCGCTAGAGCATCCACAAGTTTTTTCAAAATGATTAAGGCCCATAACTCTGGCAGTAGTTATCGAATATTGCTGAAAATCAATAGGCTTCTTCATCTATTGACCGTAAACACCATGTATAAATTTAAAGACAATCAGATATTAACTTTGGCCTCTAAAACATCCACAAGATTTTTCAAAGTGATCGAGGGCCATAACTGTGACAATAATTATTGGATATCGCTGAAAATCAATAGGATTCTTTGTCTCATGACCTTAAACAATGTGTATGAATTTAAAGACAATCGGATATTAACTTTAGCCACTAGAGTGTCCACAAGAAAGTGTGGACGACGGACGGATAGACAAACGGACGGACGGACAGGGGCAATGGTAATATATGTCCACATTTCCATGTGGGCGTATAAAAAACAGAGAGTACAAATAGTGAAATTAGTGATCAGAGGTCAGCTGGCACAAAACAACCTACAGTGAATTCGAATAAAATCGACGTCTGTTTTAGCGACCAAGATGGACTTCATGTCCATCAAATCTGTTCCCATGGAGATCCCACTTTGATTTTTTGTGTGATCGTAATATATAGGTGGGGCAATGTTCACACGAAAAATTGGCTAAATCGAATCTGCCCCTTTTCATGGGCGTGGTTTCCAAGGTCAAGGTCAACAACATCTGCTTGGATTTTGTTCTGTCGAAATTGTGCTCCTGGTCATTAGAAAGATCCATGTTTTCTGAACAATTTGGTACCAATTTCATGTACGTAGGATGACTAGGGGCGAAGTTATGGATTTTCAAAGTTTGAAGGTCAGCCGAAAAAACCAAAATTTTGGGATGTCCCTAAAGGGGCCCGGTGGGGCCCCCAGCGCTAAAATTTTGCACATCATGTTTTTTCGTCATGGTTAACTTGCACATCAAAAATCATCAAAATCTGTGATGGTCATGTCAAAATCGCCCAAATTTTGTGTACACTTGACATGGAATGCCCCAAATATGATAGAAAATATGGTGTCGTGCTGTCCCAAAGCTGTGGGGCTAACTTACGAACAATTTCGGAGAAAGGAATACATGGTATCACAAAAAGTATACTCTGCCACCAACATAATAAGTGGGTAAGACGCTGGCTCACTAACCTGGGGGTCGCGTGTTTGGGATTATTCGGCGTGGTTTCCACTTATCAGTGTGGTGTATACATCGGTGGGCACATAAAGGAACCTTGCCAGTTGGAATTCGATATAGCAGTAAGCCATGGTGCCACTGCTCGGACCAAAGTTTGCCTCATAGCATACTGTTTGGCGTATGCCCGTGCCAAAAAATTTGCCTCAAGGCATACTGTATGACGTATGCCCGTCTCCATTAACCCAGTCGGAGTAGAACAGTAGCACTTTTCATTTTGCCTCACATTACCCAGTACTAGGCCCTATACTCGAGTCTCTTGAGGCATACAACCAGGGAATTTGTGTCGGGAGTCATCATACTGGTTGTACAATCCGAGTCATCATTTCAGCAAAAAAAAAAAAACCCAAAAAACATGGCCGTCGTATTGAGACCATTAACGTAATTTAGAGTAGATTGTATTTAGTTTACAAGTAAAATGAATTATTTATATCAATTTTTCTATTAAGCCTGTTATTCTGGGTAAATGTCAAGGTCAGTGTTGTTCGTTTTATCCTACTCATCTCATAAAATTTAAATGCATTGAGAAAAGCTGCATGGTTAATGGGGCTTAGTGGTGTAATGGTTGGGAATATTCTACATTATTGTGAAGTGATGCAACATGGATCACATATATAGTTCAATATGTTGGGGAAATACAACACAAGGTAATAATCCGCTTGCTTGAAGAAAATGAAATGAAATTGGGTTTAACGTCCTACTGTTCGGCTCCGTGCTGGGCTAATGAAGACGGGCATAAGCAATATAGTATGCTAGGGGGTAAATTTTTGCCCGGAAAGTAACACTACGGCCTACTCTTATATCGAATTCAAATTCACGAGATCTTTTACGTGCGCAACAATGTGTACACGGGACCTCGGTTTTTCGTCCCATTCCAACGACTAGACAGCTGTCCTTGGCTTGGCGAAAAGACGGACAAGGTATTTAACCGCTTGCCTGACGAAATAAGAGACAACGTGTTGGGATTAAAATCCATTTACTTGACAAAATAACGCACGATGTATTAATCCGCTTCATTGAAGAAATGAAGGACAACGCATTCATCTGACGCAGTAATCCGTTAATTACTTAATGAAAGTGCGTCAATCCACCTAAATGACCAAATGACGGAATAAGGATTGATCGCCAAATTACAAATAATATATATTCTGTCAAAAAAGGCAAATTTTTCGAGAAACAAATTTCTCGCTTACAATACAAATAAGTACAGCGAACTAGACAAGAAGTGGTACCAGATGGTTTAGAAAGCATACGAATACCCTGCCTCTTGCACAGAACATCTTATGGATGGGTGGAGCGAATTAACATGGAATAAGTAGTAACTACATAGTAACTTAGTTAAGAGGCACTAAGCAAGGCCGTCGAGAACGGCGGTGTGATCTGGAGCAAAAACCCATCACACACGTGCATGTTTTTCTGGGGTGTCAAAACTTCCCCCAACCCCAAATCTAATCTTGAGAAAAGAAGACCAAACATCATAAACAAAAATACGTGTGTAAGAACACAGTGCTTCACACCAATACTTTAGTCTTTATCGCGTTCACAGGGTTTTCGGAGTACGGGGCATAACCCGGATACGAGCGTTGAATATCAATAGGGTTCGTCCTCTCATGAACACGATGCTTTACATCAAATTTGAAAATTGTTGACGGAAGGACTAAAATGTGGGCGTTTAAAAAAAGAGTGTGCAAGGTATCAAGTACAGAATTGTAACACATCTAACTCCCAATGGTATACCGGTTTGTCGATTTTGTATCAAAAAAAACAAAACAACACATGTCGTTGATAACAAATTGCAGGGAACATTGCAGAGTATATACGTTTAGCAATAATTAAATAACTGATTATGAGTGGGATACGGTGCTAATATACAGTCGGTTCCTGGAGTAAAGGAATCTAGCGTGACTACACGATTGCTTCCTTGTTAATAATACGTGTTGCTGGTTCCGACTGTAAGACAGATTATCAATTTCGCGATGTCCTTGGAGAAATAAAACAAAAACATCAAACAACAATACCGTGAAATGAAAACATAGATTCGACAGTTTGACAGCATTCGCATGTGTAGATCAATTTCTCAGGCAAATAACAGTTGTTTTTTAAATTTATGATTTTATTCAACATGGTCGGCGGGAACATCAAAAGGAACAGTAAAATGAAATATAACTTCTGTAATTCTTAAAATCTATCTTAATTAGCAATTTAGTAGTCGTTAATGAGAGAGAGAGAGAGAGAGAGAGAGACAGAGAGAGAGGGAGAGATTAAACGTCCACGCGGCACAAGCTAGCTCATTTCGGGACTTACATATTGTTTAACTTTATTTCAATTATTCGCTTGCGCGTGGAGATCTTTAGCAGTGGGAGGAAACCGGGGGACCCGGAGAAAACCGACGTAGTTGCTCAGGCGAACCTACTCTTTGTCACCTGCAGGTGGGAAGTTACACCATTTGACTCGATGAAAGACCTTATGATGCAAAACACACGCCTTAACAATTCGGCCCCCATCCCCATCGTAAGAGAGAGAGAGAGAGAGAGAGAGAGAGAGAGAGAGAGAGAGAGGGAGAGAGAGAGAGAGAGAGAGATGGAGTTTAATGTACACTCTACACAAACTAGGTCATTTCGGGACTAACATATGGTTTAATTTTATTTCAATATTTCACTTGGGCGTAGGGGGTCTTTAGCAGTGGGTGGAAACCGGAGGACCCGGAGAAAACCCACGAGGTTGGACAGCCCCATCGCAAATAAAAGGATTTGGAATCCGAAGAAGAAGAAGAAGGTGAATGTCGTTTGTACAGGCTGCACCATAGAAATGATTTTCAAAAAGGACAGAGGTATTGTGTCCCAACACCATACCTATACACAAAACCGATCAACTGGACATTGTAATAAGGACAAACTATGAAACCGGGCGAAATCGATTTAAGACCTCCAGAAATTCTATGATTATTAATTAATATAAACCTAGTGAATACCAACAAACAAAGATCGAGTTACCCCAGGTGAACATAAAATCCTGGGCAATATAAATAATTGATGATTATATTCTCCTTCAGGTGTACTCGAATTACCTGTCACTGTTAATTATCTGTGTCCACTCATCTCCCAGAGTAGTATACATGTCTTCTTAATAATCTTTATTCTAGATATTAATTATTCCAGATTATAATTAATGTACGAATTGATGCTAATCAAGGAAACATGCTAATTCCCGTCTTCATTAGCCCAGTCGGTGCTGAACAGCAGGACGTTAAACCCCATTTCATTAGCCCACACGGTGCAGAACAGCAGGACGTTAAACCCCATTTCAGTTTATTTCGGATACCACACCAGTTAAGATTCAGGGTAGATACCCCTAACCCTAACTCAGATCTCCCCATTGGTGGATAAGAGGTGAGAGAGAGAGAGAAATGGGGTTTAACGTCCACTCAACACAACCAGGTCATTTCGGGACTAACATACGGTTTTAATTTTATTTCAACAGCTCGCTTGCGCGTAGGGGTCTTTAGCCGTGGGAGGAAACCGGAGTGCCCGGAGGAAACCCACGAGGTTGAGAAGGCGCCCCTATCTCCATGCCACATACGCTCACACCAGGGCTCGAAACCACACCCGCAAGCCAGAGGTGACCGGCCAGCTAGAGGTCGAAGCGCGGCACTCTAGACCACTAGGCCATCCCAACCCCCCTGGATAAGAGGTAATACAATTTGCACATGTATAAAACAAATAAAAATGGATTAGTTTTAAATTTAGTTCGATTAGCCTTAAACAAACTATTCAAATTCGAATAATCAAAGAATTGAGTGAACACAGCATTAACTATACAACGGTAATAAATCCGATCCATCTACGTTTTAGAATAATTCATGTACATGTCTTCAAGTTCCGATTACAACTAATGTTGCTTCCACGTGTACCTCAGGAATTGGAAATTTAGAGAAGGTACATGTAAATATTTCGTCCATTAATCTGCCCTGTATAGAATTAGAAGACAACCTAGCTAGCTATATGACCCACAACTTCCATGAATTACATTAAGAGTATTATTTTGAGCGACTTTGGCAATTTTTCGTAAATTGCGCCATTTTCGGCTCGATGCCAACAGAATGACATATCCAAGGGGAGTTATTATTCAGTGTTCTTAGATTCTGTCGTATTTTTTTTTATTTGTATTCTAGCGTAATTAGATTATTTACAAACCATACACCATTTGTAACTCGCTTCTCGTCACTTTAGTCGTCTGACATTGTTCATTTTCTCCGTTTACCAAATATAAAATCCTGTGTCTACCCAGACAAACGGTTCTGGATAGTTTCACTTGCGAGACACAATCAATAACAAGTTCTTCAATTTACGCAAATGTTACACAAGCAAATGTCAATTTTCCTCAGATTTGAGTGAACTACCAAAAGGTGTCATAGGATGTTCCATAAATCACTGTTTCCACGACGCTAACTCATGTTGCAAATATTACAAAAGTTAAAGAGAGGGGGGGGGGGAGAAATGAGGTTTAACGTCCACTCGACACCTAGTAGGTCATTTCTTGAGTAACACATGGTTCAATATTATACGCTTTTGCGTAGGGGTCTTTAGCGGTGAGGGTAAATCGGAGAACTCGGGGAAATTCGACCCTAGTTCTTGTCACGTACAACCAGGGAATCGAAACCACACCAGTTGACTTAACGACAGACCCTATGATGCAGAGCACACGGTTTAACCATTTGACCCTCCAACCCCCGACAAATGTTACAGGAATATATGGACACAGGTAGAAGTAATCTTCAGTTCAGGACAATGGGAAATGTAATGGGGTTTAACGTCCTACTGTTTTGCTCCGACTGGGCAAGGAAGACGAACATTATGCCATACAGTGTGCTATGAGGGAAACTTCGCCCCACAGCACTCCAGTGAGACATTCACTCCAATTTCATTTAATTTCCAAAATGTATTAAATTACCTGAATTCAAGAAAAAGGTTCAGAGTTTATTGAGCCCTGTGTTCATAATTTGATAACAATTTCATAAACATCACTTTGATTTATACTGCGATTATCCAAAATGTCTGGAGGAGTCTGTTTTATAAAATTACACGGTTTATAAATTGGTCTGGTGTGAAACCTACACCTTATGCTAATATAAATAAAACAATTATCTAGAATTTGTTGGTAAGTATACTTTATCTTCCTATTGTGTTAAATTTACATTAAACCCCGAATGGTCCGAATCGCAACGTGTGGCATTACGGTTCACCTACAGTTGGAATATCTAGAGTGTCAGAGTGTGACATTAAATCCACGACTAGAGTATCTAGAATTTTAGCGTGTGGCATTAAAGCCACATCTAGAATGTCTCGAATTAAACCCGCAGTCAGAACATCTAGAATCTTGGCGTGGCATTAAAAAGAACATCTAGAATGTTAGCGGTAGCATTAAACTCACAGCCATCTAGGGTCTTGACGTGGCATTTACCCCACATCAAGAATGTATCGTGTCTTAGCGTGTATCATTAAACTCACAGCCAGCACATCAAGAATCTTGGCGTGGCGTTAACCCCACATCTAGAATGTCCCGAATCTCGGCGTGTGACATTAAACTAACAGCTAGAATTTCATAAGCTCAGTGTGTGACATTAAAGCCAGAGCTAGAATGTTACTGAGCTCAACGTGGGTCATTTCAGGACTAACATATGGTTCAATTTTATGTTAATAATTCGCTTGTGCGTATGAGTCCTTCTAGGGGGGTGGGGGTGGAAACTGAGGACGCAGAGAAAACCTGCGAGATTGGACGACATTGGATGCAATTAAGTGAGCTAATAAACGCGACTATTCGATATTATTTGTAAACTTGTCCTGATATACACGATGTGTACATGTACATGTTCAACCACCAAGCTATGAATATTCCTGCTACATACGTGTAGTATTGACCTGTTTTCTGTAATGAAATCAACGATGCCTTTAATTAGACCGGGAGATCGTATAATTGAAAATGGACAATGAATCATTGGATACCCGACACCATAATTAACATCCGGCAAACATCCAGATCTTTTATTCTATTGACGATGACCATCGTGGTAATTTATTGGTCGGTAGTGTTGGTTAGAACGGGTTATATAGACACAAGATATTATAGCTCTAAATAAATGAAATGAAATGAAATAGGGTTTAACGTCCTACTTGTTTTTACACAAATAGGATTAATGACGACGTACGTGTGCCAAGACAAAGCCACTACTTCCTACTGTCAAAGGTTCTTGCCGGGATTGCGCCAAGGTGTAAATGGGGCCTAAGTTTTTCGTACCATCAGAACGAATAGACGTTGTTCTTTGCCAGGTCCTACATATGTTCTGCGATATCACTTCGGTGAAAGCAGACGTTAAAGGACGCTATTTCACACACGGGTCCTTCATCCAGAACCACGTTGCTACCTCCTAATGTCAAGGATTTGTTGCCAGGTTCGCCACGGTGTAAACGGGACCTTAGTTTTTCGTTCCATCAGAACGAGTAAACGCTGTTCCTTGCCAGTTCATCCATATTGTCTTCGATATAACTTCGGTGAAAGTGGACGTTAAATAAAGCTATTTCATACACAGGTCCGAGAAGGGAAGCTACGCCTGATAATACCAATGAACTTTCTCAGTCAACACTGGGGTCGAACTCGCGGTACCCTGGTCCGTAGAACAACCTGGGTGCCTTATTCGCTGTTCGACCGTTAAGTTAAAACAGATTGCCTAAAGACTTTCCGTTACTATCAAAAACTCCAAAGTCGTATATTCCTGGCCGTATTATTTCGAATGGCGACATAACAAACTCTATTCGTCTTGAATTTTTAGGCGAAAGTCAATTCGTTGCCTAATTTTAGTTCTTTAGGCTAAAACCGTCGACCGCTGAACGCACAATTCGTAATTTCTGGGGATCTACAATTCCATTTTAAATATAGAAATAAACCTACTTCAAAAAATAGATCAAAATATCAATCATTTCGCCGAGAACAAACTAGTCAGGTTAACAGGAGAAAAATATCAACTTTGAGTAATTGTCCTAGAATATATGAAACTATCAAGTTCTGTGTGAATTAAGACTTAATATTAGAAACCTTGATTCCAATTCCAAATGTCCTCTTTCTTGAGAGATTCTGTCACCATTTCTTAACATACTGGTATAAATCTTCTATAACAATTGTCGTACAAGGCAATTATTAATATGACGCTTGCTCGCCATCTACGACTTAGCGGTAGGGTCGGCAGCCTAATGGTTAACGGATGTTCGATCCCTGCATTGGCCGAGAAAGTTCATCCCGATTTTCCGGCGTGTTTCCACTTGTCGGTGATGCAGGACAAAGAGCCTGTCCCGTGTACACATTGGCGTGCGCGTAAAATATCCCTCGCCGCCGCCCGGGAAAAATTTCCCTCGAAGCACACTGTATGGCGAATTCCCGTCTTCATTAGCCCAGTTTAGGAGCTGAAAAGTGAGACGTTAAACCCATTTCATTTCATTTCATTAGCCCGCTTAGTAGAGAAAAGTAAGCCGTTAAACTCAATGTGGTGTGTCATTAATACATGTTAAGGTGTGGAACGAATGAGCCAGGACGAGATGTCCTTCAAGTAAAATATGACCGATGGAGTGGCTAAAACAATATCTTAGGCTCCATTATTGACAATGATAAAACCTGGGTCTGACTTCTCAGGTCGAGAAGTAAATTGAATATCAAATCAATGTATCCTAAGGGTGAATTATTCAACAGCTAAATCGGACTAGTGTAAATCGTCTTTCTAGATTTAAATGTTAAGTAAATTATTTCTTATTGTGGCATTTATTCACATAAAAAGATCATAATCAACTTTCTTGACTATCGGATGTCTTAGATATTGAGTGGATTAGACAATATTTTAAATTACAATATAGCAGCACTCAAGGGGACAGCAGATTGGCGGATTGAAAAACGAGACCTCGGAAATCGTGGGAGACAATTAAGGCTATTGCTTGTCAAATTAGACATTTATAACTTCGTTTATTTGGCTAAAATTTCTAATATATTCATTGTTCATTTTCTATTTTTGAACTAAAAGATGGTGTTTTGTGATATAATGTGCCATGACTTCGGGAATTTCAGACCCCCCCCCTCCTTGCCCCATGCCTTTCAAGTTACTGTTAAATGATAGAAACATTGTAGCTGAGAATAAAGATCCTGAAATGGGGCATAACGTTGCAATGAGTGCGAATCTGCAAAGCCGTTGCGGTGTTTCTCGCTAATCAATTACAACGGTTATGGGTTCTTTTAGCATGAGCATAAACGTGTATGTCCTGTTTCCCGAGCCACCCGAACGATTAGATGCTGTGTCCTGGCTGCATCACTGACCTGACTAGGGGAATCACATCGAGAACTTTCTCGGCCAACACCGGACCGAATTTGAAGCGCTATTTGTTGTCTTTGTCTTTGACGTTATTCATTGATGCTCTTCGAAAAAAACCAAGGGCTACTGACATGACACTTAGCATGGTGCAGCGATGGTGTTGCACATTTTGTGGGTCTTGTTATTCTTCCTTTTGGGGAGTTGGATGGCCGAATGGTTAGCGTGCGCGCGTTGTATCATACGGTCTGTCATTGAGTCAACTGCCATGGTTTCTAATCCCCAGTTGTACGTGGGCAAGGTGTGGGGTCGCCTGTCCAGCCTCGTGGGTTTTCTCCGGGTACCGGTACTCCGGTTTCCTCACACTGCTAAAGACCCTTAGACGCAAGCGAACTATTGAAATAAATTAAACCATATGTTAGTCCCGAAACGACCTAGTTTGTGTCAAGTGGACATTAAACCCCATTTCTCTCTCTCTCTCTCTCTCTCTCTCTCTCTCTCTCTCTCTTCTTCCTTTTCTTAAAAAGGGACGAACTTTTGATATGATGTCACATTTTCATGGTGGATGCCACCAGGACCTGGAGGCAGGGTCAACTTATTCTTTCAAACAGGAATTAAAATGAAATGGGGTTTAACGTTCTGCTTTTCAGCGCCGACTAGGCTAATGAAAACGGACGAATGCAATACGGAGTGCTATGGGGTAAATTTGGCCCGGGCAGTGGCGTTACGGTCTACTCCATCACATACCATTGACAAGCGCAGGAGCCGCGCCGGTAGACCACTATAAAACTTCTCGACCAACACCGACATCAAGCTTGGCGGAAAACCACTTACTGATTGATCCACCAGGGTTTCAAGTAGGGTTCTACAAGTTCGAGTTCTTTGTATGTTTAAACTGATGACCTTGACCAATATTTGGCCATGTATAAAATTTGGCCATATTTATTTTTTTAGAGAAATCAAGACAAAATAGAAAGGAATTCAACAAATAATACAAACAGAAATATACCAATTGTTTTCAGGCCCGGCATTAATTGAATAAGATGGCCACTGAGAAATCATCTCAGTTATTCAAACTCATACCCTGTAGACATCGTTGCCCAGCCATAATTAACATCGTTCTTTATTAATACTCCCTAGGGAGTCTGGATAACTATTGAAGAGTGAAAGAGAGAGAGAGAGAGAGATAGAGAGAGAGGGAGGGGGGCAGCTTCACACAAACTAGGTCATTTCGGGAGGAAACCGGACGATCCGGGGAAAACCCACGAGGATGCTACTTCTTGTCACGTACAGGGGTTGGATCTAAACCACAACTCTTGACCTCATGATCTTACGCGCACGCCTTAGATCACGTGAAAGTAACATTTACACATTGCCATATATCTGGGGCGTTCGAGACTATTGTTATTGTGATATTAGTCAGGTCATCTAATGTTCACGAAGGGGGGAAACAAAATTCACAAAAATTGCCAATATTGATTCGTCTGCTTGATATAAAGATAAATAATGTACTGATCTTTTATTATGTAGAAGCAGACGTATCAATCTATTTTGTTTTACATCTGTAATTGAGAATAATGGCGAACTTGTCTATAACACCCACTAAGGTTATATAAAGTCTGAAACTGTTTCACAACTTTCGATCAACCAACATGCTTTGATGTATATTCCCACGCGTGGTCATGCATGACATCTGTGATACGATGGCCGTCATAGAACTTAAAACTATGACATCAAAAGTGGCTTAATATCTCTCAGGTTCAGGGTCAAAATCTGTTGTAAAGTTTTACTCTCTGCGTAGTTTGAATAATTCTTAATCTGCGTAATTCTCAATATATGAGTAATTCTTTCCTCTATTAAGTCTTAATATATGAGCAACTCTTAATCTATGAGTAATTCTTGATCTGAGTAATTCGTAATTTAAGTGATTCTTTATTGGAGTCAAATCCGGGCTTGGCCGCCCCAGCTTCTTATTAACCGTACAGAGCACATCTTAGCCAGACGATCCGTTGTTTGATTTTGATCGATTCCTTGGATTTTAGATTTTATTATTAAACGTACTTTATCGGCTTATTTCTTAACTTAAAGAGATTTACGTGTTAAAAGTCGAGAGCGGTTTAGACCAATAATAAGTCTAGAAGAATGTAAGTAAATTAATTAAGTTCTCTGCAAGCTTTTAAAGCCCCCGTGTCTTGCCTTCTACATCTCTTGTTAAGGTAATCAAATCAAGACCAATTTGATAGACGAAAGATAGATTCTTCTGGTATAAATAGGAAAAGATTGGTTAGAAGTACATTGGTCAAAGAGCAATCACGCTGCATCCAGACTTATTACACACACATTTATTCAAAATCACAGAACTGTCTTCGTCTGGATTGGTAATTGAGAGATAGTTCGCTGATATACAACTGATACCTGTTTATTTACAGAGAGATATTCCAGTTGAACCAAATTTATGCTAGGTATAAGACTTTTTTAACGAAAATATAGGATAGTTCAGTCTGCTAAAGTAATAATAACATGGACCCCACGCCTGGAGAGTTGACTGGTCCAAAGGTCAAACGTTTAGTCTCGGTCACCCAGAACCCCCTAGTCTTCAACGTGCGGAGGGTCTGGGTCGGTTCTCAATTTTTGACGAAAATTACTGGATAATCTACCACATAAAAAACCAAACTCCCGGTTACGCATGGACAATGGAACCTTTTGGATATAGTCTCGGTAAGTGCTAGATCTTATGAAGCCGGGCCGATTTTTCTAGATTCTATAAAGCGAGTCTGAAATATATCCCACAATTCACTTGGCACATCTATTATTAGAAACAAACTAGATACGACGAGGAATGAAGCATGAATCGCGATGAAGAATTAAGAAGATTGTGAGAAGCCATACGTCTGATTCATGGCGAGAGAAAATTACCATTTCAATTAAAACCTTTACAAACAAAAGAGTGTCATTGTTGACAAGCGAGATGTTTTGATAGATTCAGTACGTGGTAACTTAAAAGACTGGATAATCCAGACAATGACCTGCTTCCCGTCAAATAATGAGGACCCATCCAGACTAATATTCGTAGAATATTTGTTTGGATGATAGAGACTATCAAACGTTGAGTCAATGATATAACTGGGAATATCAATTTCCGGCTACGACGCAACATCCTATAATCACCAACCCTGTCTTCCCAAGCTACGACGAGATACCTTTCGACGCCAACCTCATCTTCCCCAGATGCGACGAGATATCCGACAACGTTCTCTCTTTGCTTCCCAGCTAAGTCGAAACATCCTACAACCCCACACATCTTCCACAGATACGACGAGATATAATACGACCCGACCCCATCTTTCCCAGCCAGCCACGACGAAACATCCCATAACCACAACCGCATCTTGCCCAGCTACAACGAGATATCCCACGACACTCTCCCTCTCTTCCCCAGCTACGACGAAACTTCCTACGACCCTACCCATCTTCCTTACCTATGACAAGATGTACTACGACCCCAACCCCAACTCCGATGAAACATCCGACGACCCCAACCCCAGCTTCCCCAACTACGACAAGACATCCGACGACCACAATCCCATCTTCCCTTTGCTACAACTGAACACCCTACGACCCTAAGATAAAGCAAATAGTTGACTCTATCCAGTACACGTGATCTAGTCCTACATCCATCTTCTCCAGGGCCAGCTCCACCCCGGGGCACGTCGCGGGATGACAACCATTTAATGATAAAGCGACCGCCGGACAAGCTTTACATTATCCGGTAGTACACGTGATCTCGTTCTACACATCGTATATGGAGTTCAACAAGATTTTATAGGGCAATAATCACCACTTCATATACCTAATCAATTTATATTCAACAGCTTACTCCACTCACGGCATTAATCAATATTCATTGATAGACATTCTACACAAAAACATAATTCCTATTGGTGGCCAGAAATCTTTTAAAAGGCTGTTAACATCTCAATTAGCTGCGGGTCATATAGATAGTGGAAGGCGTAATGCTACTTGATGAAGTAACCAAAAGCGGTTTGAAGTCATATCTGATAGACGTTTATGTTACCATCAACATTGTGAAAATCACACAATTCACGAGCTCGATATTTCAGACTACTTGAAAAAGCTCAAAAACCGGATGCAGCTACACAAGAAATTTAAACATATCTTTCGCGTTAATAGTTGAAAGTCAAACTTCACTGGCGGGTTACCGAGTAGCTTGGACCTTCAGGGAATTGTTACTATTCCTAGATATCACTTATAGTTTGTGAAGTCCAAGAAACTAGTCAAGTGGGCCAATGAATAAAGTTGGTCAAGCTGGAGGATGGGCTTTGGCGTGCGGGCCGGATTGCGCTGTCAATTTGGCAACGACAGACATCTAGTCGTTCGAAAAACCGCGATCCCGCGATGGCATACACGTAAAATGTCCGCCAACGTACCATATGAACAATAAAATGTCCGCCAACGTACCATATCAACAATCACGCACTGCTCGGTTCATTGCAAGAGAAGTATAGACGAAAACCCCCATTTGATCTTAAAACCAATCGCCTTTGTATTTAAATCTAAACCTGATGACGTTCCCATCCTTTGGCTATGTGCAGTGTCGTGTGTCATGCAGGCGACAGTGTATGCTTATATATTATGGAAAATAGTCCTCGTTTCAGAAAGTCGCGATATTATAAGAACATAACACACCAGTAAAATGATAATGTAACATGGAAGAACGCATTTGATCAAGTTAAATAAATAGAAAACCAACTTCATTGACATTATTTTAAAAAAGAATTTTTAAAAAAAATATACCAAGGTGAAGTATATTCACATTTTGTTTGGACCAGCAACATGTCCCAAGGCGCTACTAAACACGCTGGTATTCTTTGGTTAGATGTTCGTCGAAAACAAATGCCCAAGACTCCGCTAATTCAGCTAGGACAGACATGATATTTAGTTTTGGAATAAGCTATAAACCCCAGAAATCAGCACTACACTAGTAATCTTTCGACGTAATTGTACTAAACCTTGGTGTTATCTGAGAACCATCAAAGTTGTTAAGGTGATAATATTATTCGTTTCATTACAACTTCAACCCATGGCGTCATGACCATGCTTATCTGTAATGATACATCTATCGTGTATCACTGGTCGATCGAGGTGGTTAATACCCTATTGACCAGTTAACTAGTTATGAATGTCACGACCTCGTTGCAACGATTGATGTCAGACCAAATCACCTCTTGGATATCAACGGTTCTGGTGCTGGTGAAATGGACAATTCTTTTTATCGTGATCTGTCGACACGATGAGTTATTTGTGGATTATTTCCAAGTATAACACATTTTGCCTGTCGAGTTCTGATGGGTTGTGAATAAAGCTGATAGCTACATGAAATAAAGCCGTTATCCGCCAAGAGGGTAAGGGGTTTTGGTGGCCAAATGCTGTGGCATTGGGTCAATTAGGGTGGTTATGAACCACAGCATTTAAACAAATCGTTCACTATGTGATGCGGTAAGGAATGTTCGCCTGAAAGAATTTGCATCACATTTACAGGCACCATAACTAACGTGTATGATATTATGTAACCTCCGCATATGAGAATTGGTAATAGATGTTCCGGAAAGAGTAAACATACCCTACCCCTGCACCAGTACCGGTGCTGTAACCCATGCAAAACAACAACAACGGGTATTTGCTACCTATGCGAATTTCTCAAATGAGAAATGGTATAAAGTGTTCTAGAAAGATTAAGTATATGCTTTCTCGTACACGACACCATTCAATACCAAAATCTAACGGGATAAAAAGTACAACTGGTTTTTGTTAGCTATGAGAATTTCCCAAGTGGCAAATGGTACCAAGTCTTCTACAATGATTAAGTATAAGCTGCCTAGTACACAACACTCTTCAATAGAAATAGATAATATCAGAATATATGACATTTTCTGTTGAGGTTTATCTGTATCCTATAAACCCAAGAATGTCACCAAGAATGTCTGCAATCGACCCACAAGATACTAAAGCTTGAAAACGACGGCTTAAAGTCTCAATACCACTCTTGTTGTAACTGAATAATATGTCCGAATCTTTATTCTGGTCAACAAATTGTACTATTATACAATATTCCAATTAATTGATGATACGAATTTCATCTTAACACACCTAATTTTAAAAAATTGGAAAAAGTCAACTAAATGGTTTGAAAAGCCTAACATAAATCTTTTCTAATGTAACTTCGATTTAAAATATTTTCGAACCCTCTGGACAAGTAAAATAGAATGTAATGGATAATTTACACAACAGATGGGGCACTTAAAGATCTAGTATTTAGAATAAGGCTATTATTTATTTTCTGGAACTGTCAAGCCAGCACGAGTGTTATTGTCCCTTTAATGTCAATCATAACCGCCACTGCTATAATTATCCAGAATAAATGACAGCTTGATGGACGCATCCTTTTAAAAAAAACCACATATACCTCAGAAATGTAGGAAGCTCGAACACATCAAATGATTTATAATTCTTTAAACTTAAATGTCATCGATTTTTCTGAAGTACAAATGAAACAAAATGGGGTTAACGTTCTTTACGTGTGCACCGACCGAATTAGTGAAGATGAGGCATGCGCGAACCAGTGTGCTATAGAGGAAATTAGGTCAAATAGGTTCCTTTACATGCACGCAAAGGTCTGCATTTCCATTACGGACTGACATTTTGCCCCGTTCATCAATGCGCCTCATTTTAAATGGTGCTCGCGAGTACAGAGAAATGATGCCATACATTGATTTTAAAATGTTCACTGATCCCATATTTTAAACGATAATATCACAACAGTAATATTGAACTAAATTGACCAATATTGAATCATAATTCGTGTTTTTACTATCGACGATCATTGATAAGGTTGAGATAGGCGCAAGTCTTTAAATTACTTTATACATTAAAATAAAAATCCAACAATGTATTATAAGGTCTGACACTGAGTCAACATGCGTGATTTCCATTCCCCGGTCGACGTAACAAGTAGTGTGGTAACCTATCAAACCTCGTGCGTTTTCTCTGGGTCCTCCGCCCCCACTACTAAAGACCCACAAAGGCAAGCGACCTAGTATGTTTTGAGTGTTCGTTAAACCCCATTGACCCCTCTCCCTCTGTCCCTCTCTCTCAATTGTAGCAAAATAAAAGGAATAAGGTTATTCATCTCACGAGGTTTTTAACTTGTTTACGTGGTAACCCTCATCCTTCCGACTAACAGATTGATTTAGCACCGATATAATTATCTCTTACGTTTCTTCTCCCGTCTATAAAACCCGTCTCAAATCCTTCAAAAGCCTTTCAAGTTATCTAATAATATTGAATTTTGCACACTTCATAGGACGAATTTCTATTGAATACAGGGACACTTTCTAATGCTTCCGAACATCTGTATTAAGGGTATATAGAGCTGTATGATCAGGAAATGAATAAACACTCTACACGAATTCAAACTGTTATATAGGGGAATTGTATATCGCGAGTAAATATTTATATACAACTTGGAACTTCCTTAAATATATTTTATCAATAAGAATGTGCACGCGCTGAGTGTCACTGGCACACTGGCATCTGAATGTGTTTTTCTATCTGACAGGGGCGGATCCAGACGCGGGGGGGGGGGGGGAACTCCTCCCTATACAGTTACATAAAAAATTTAATTGCCTTGAATCAATGAAATTAAATCACAATGTGTGTGTGTGTGAGAGAGACAGAGAAATGGGGTTTAACGTCCACTCGACACAAACTAGGTCATTTCGGGAGTAACATATCGATGCCATAGTTCTGGAAGGATGTAAGTGTCACTTATGACCTAAATAGCTTTTTTTGCATAGGATCACTAATCACATGCAACATTTCAGAACTGTGAGGTCGTAACTTCTACCCAAAAATTACTTTTAAATATGTTGATATCCTGATTGCGTTATTAAGAATGGAATAGGTTTTCCTCTCATATCTCAAAAACAAAATCCGACAACTTTTGAGATGTAACACCTTTCAAACCTATAACATCGATGTGGTTTATTTTTTTTATTATAATAATTCGCTTGTGCTTAGGCGTCTTTAGCAGTACCAGGAGAAAACCCATGAGGCTGGACAGGTGACCCTACACCTTGTCACGTACAACCGAGGATTAAATCACAATGTGATTAAACATCATTATAACCAACGAGGTGTTGGTAATCTCTCTTTAAAAAGCTCACTGTGTATGTATGACTATGTAACTTAGAGACGATCGTGGCATCATGCATTGTCAACTGTCAGATTTTCTTAACAGGAGCCTGGCAAACCCAATCCTGCAAAAATTCCTGGATCCGCCCCTGGAACTAATGTACAAGACCAAAAGACAAAAGTTCACAAACGTTTACCGATTCCATATTGAGATCTATAAAATTGAACCCGGGTTCTTTGCGAGAAACGAAACATCAATTACAGACAAAATGGTAAAATGAGGGACGATGTCTATTCGATATTTGATAGAGATGCGGTTAGCACTCGTTCACCTCATTAGAGAACGAAAGCCAAAACATCAGAAGTTAGGAATCTAATTAACTACACAAGAATTGGCAGCCATCGCGCATTGATAAAAAATGACAAAAATGTTACTTTTCGTGACAGCTTCATGATGAGATAATTTAATATATTACTTGTGATGGTAAGCACTAAAACAACATCGTATTTGTTGCTCAGACGGACGCGTTTTAATTTCAAAAAGACATGAAATAAAATGGGGATTTAACGTCGTATTGTTCGGACATGTGTTATGAGGGACATTTTGCCTAGGCAGCGGCACTTGGCCTACTCTTACATCGAATTCCGATTTCCAAGAGATCTTTCACGTGCAGGCAGATGTATACACGGGACCTTGGGTTTTTCGTCAAACTCGAACGACTAGACAACTGTCCTTGACAGACCCTTCTTCCTGCATCACTGCCAAGGGGAAACCCCGTCGGAACACACGACCTCCAGGCTAGCGAGCCAGCGTCTTACCCACTTAGCCACCGTGGCTCCCTTCAAAAATACAATGGAATAGATTTAATGTACATGTTTAGACTAACATATGGGTATTTTAATTTCTATTTTTGACAGTACAAAAGCTAGAGATAGAATTGGGCCCATGCTGCGCCCGTCCGACAACTTGCCTTCGAAATTTCTAGTATTCTCACACTTGTGTGAAGAATTAACTCAACTTTCGATCACTGTTTATGAGAAATATATTTGATCAAGAAACACAAAAATGTGCACATAGTTTTTTATTGGTGTATTTGATACATTAAAATATCAAAAATTCATAAAGGGCTATAATTTATTTAAAATAAAGCGAACAATTTTGAGTAAATTCTTAACTTAAGTTTGTCAGTTGTGCGGGCCGGGGGATCTGGCAATAACAAGCACCTATAAAACATATGCATAAAAGGAACTTTAACAGTTGGAATTCGAATAAAATGAGGCGGAAACGCTATTAAGATCTATAGCTCATTGTCGGCCAATACAGACAAATGGGACGTTACACCCAATCTCGTTTCATTTCATATTAGATCATCAAGAACATCATATTCGTGTTTAAAATCCTTAGTAGGCCGTATGCACGCTGCCAAATATGGAATGTTCGTGTGTTCATCACGGTTCTGATAGTCCAATATTCCTGACTTGAACAACCCTAATTCTATCAACAAAGCAAACGTTGGATTAGATTTCGTCTTGGATGCCCGATTGCTATTTACATAATCATCGAGTCGAGTCCAAGTCAGTTCTAGTAATTAATGAGTGTTCGTGTGATGGCCATAGATATACGTTCACTAATCAGATTATTGTTACGCTTGCTCTCTTCGTATTACTGACTCCTCTAGCGTATTACACTCTGGTCATTTCGATAAATAACAAACTCACGTTTCGTAATAATTTCACTGTGTTTTATGATTGATTTCCATCTCTCGAATATCGAACTTTCTGCACTCTCATTTGGAAGGGTTATTAGGTGGTCGAGTTGTGTTACGCGTGCGCTTTAGATAATAAGTTCTGCCCTTGAGGCAAATGACGTGGTTTCGATCGATAGCTTTACGTGTAATTGGGTATGTTAGTGCCGAAATGACCTATTCAGGATGGGGTGGATGGCCGAATGGTTAGTGTGCGCGCGTTGTATCATAATGGATGTCATTGAGTCATCTGACGTGGCATAGATTCCCTGCTTGTACGTGACAAGGAGTAGGATCGACTACCCAGGCTCGTGGGTATTCGCCGGGTCCTCCGATTTCTTCTCATTGCTAAAGACCCCTAGGCGCAAGCAAACTTAACCGTTTCATTAGCAACCCACTCATATCATCCAGACAACGGGTTTTATAACAACTCTTCCGGATCGTAGTGTAGTAAAGACAAGTAAAACGAAATCTTGAACTAGTAAAAATGAAACGAAATAGGATTTATTTTAATCAGACTTCAACAAACTCCACTCCACTCCACCCCATTTCACAGATCTATTTGGTTCCAGATGGGCCACCAAGTAAATTAATGAGTGAAACCAATAACCATGTTCGACATGAAATCGATGATTATAACAAACATCATCTATCAAACATCAATAAACTGTTAAATAAATATTGGGTTATTGGTGATTATATTATACCACAATCTAAAGCGTCGTGATTTCAGGTGCGATTCTATCATCATGGTACCAGGGGACTTAATAAGTTTTTTTTTTACAACAGTAGATTAAAATTGATACGGTGCACACCAAGGTATAACACGCCCCACGTATAGCAAGCAACCTTATAACATCCATCATAGTGCCAGAGGCCTCAAACACGTTTGTTCGGCAGTAGATTAAAATGGATACAACAACGCATAAAACGCATCCACGTGTATCATAATGCTACCAGCGGACTTAAAGTGTTTACGATAGTAGATTAAAATCAATAAAGACTTTTTGCAAGCGTAAAATCTTCGTCAGTATAGCCGTATCCGTATGGATTTTACGTGTGACGGCATCAATATATGTGTATTGGTCATACGTGATACAGCACACGAATACGGCAGTACGTATCGAACACCTTTCATACGGAAAAGGTCCGTATAACGTCTTCTTTTTACCGTCTTGTTTGTTACAATATTTAAGACCCAAGCCCTATAAAATAGCATTTTTACATGTGGGGGAAACAGTCAATTTACTATATTTAAGTCAGACTTTACACACGTTTGCATTGATTTTACATATTAACAAAAGCATTACGTTGTTTTCTTATTTCGTGAATTCGGTGTCCATCTTCTTTTCTATGTTCCTCTGGCGATGTCCACATGCTATTTTATATTCTAATGTCGTGAATTCCATTCCACACGTTTTTGTGTTTTTCTATATTCGCCTGGTAACGTCCACATGCTATTTTATATTCTAATGTTGTGAATTCCATTCCACACGTTTTTGTGTTTTTCTATATTCGCCTGGTAACGTCCACATGCTATTTTATCTTATTGTGTCGTGAATTCCGTTCCATACTTTTTTTTCTGTAATTTTTGTGTGTTCCCCTGGTAACGTCCACGTGTTCTTTTATCGTTTCTCTCTTTGTTTTTACGTGTACGTATTTCAAATAAGGCAATAATAGTTTGCTTCGTCATAGTACAAAGAGTTCGGTTATGGAAAGCGATTCTGTTTTAGTTGTACCCTAACAATAGTGCAACAAGCAAGTCTATTGATGTTTGCTTTGTTGTATTGTTTGTTGTTTTTGTCAGATATTATATCAAAGATGTCATGAATACTGAAAGGTTTCAATGATTTACTAGGCATTATTTGAGCGAATATCAATACGGCTTGCACGTGCCAATAGTTCTTTATAGTCTATTGTGTTGTAACGATACAGTTTTAACGTGACAATCTCGATATAGATAAATAAATAAAGAAATATATTGTTCAATCATAATAAACACCATTATAACTCATCGTTCGTACTAAACGCATGGATTGTTGCGGAGGGGGACGGGGAGAGTGCGCGCTGTATCATACGGTTTGTCATTGAGTCAACTGGCGTGCTTTCGATTCCCCAGTTGAACGAGACAAGGAGTAGGGTCGACTGTCCAAACTCGAAGAATTATTGAACTAAAATTGAACCATATGTTAGTCCCGTAATTACCTAGTTTATGTCGAGTGGACGTTACGCCCCATTTCACTCTCTCGCAATAAACATGTGCGATTTTAAAAATAGCGGAGCAGTATTTCCGATGACATTTTTAAAACTAGGTGTCTGCTATTTATTGTATATTGCGTTAATCTAAATTCGTAAAAATCCAAGTATTGACTGGGCAATGGAGTGTGTGGGGTTTATGTAGGCTAACCCGGGGTGTTTCTGGAATCTTCAAATTTACTCTAATTTATCATCACAAAAGGGCTAAATGAAACGATTTTAACCAATATCTATGTGGTGCTAGCTACTCATGTATTATCATTCATTCTTAATACATGGCGCATGATTATGTAAGCAAATATTGAACTATGAGACACCCCACTCCCACTTCACACTACTATTGACTGGCGGCTAATTCTATTTGTTAAGGCCAGCTTCATTTTCGTCAAGGTCGCTGAGATGTAAGTAAGGTTAGGGCACGTGATTGTAGGCCAGGGTGAGCATTGGGTTACATCCAGGGGTTAGGGTTAGGGTTGGGATTAGAGCTAGCCCTGTTCACATCTCGTGGGGGATCACGGTGTCTAAGTGGATAAGGCGCTGGTTCGCTAGCCTGGAGGTCGGGTGTTCGATCCCTGCATAGGCCGAGAAAGTGCATCTCGATTTTCCGGCGTGTTTTCCCCTTGTCAGTGATACAGAAGGAGGGCCTGGCAAGGACAGCTGTCTAGTCGTTCGGATGGGACGAAAAACCGAGGCCCCGTGTACACATTGGCGTGCACGTAAAAGATCCCCTGGCAGTTGGAATTCGATATAAGAGTAGGCCGTAGCGCCGCTGCCCGGGCAAAATTTTCCTCATACCACACTGTATGGCGTATGTCCGTCTTCCATTAGCCCAGGTTAGGTGCAGAAGAGTAGGACGTTAAACCCCATTTCATTTCATTTCATTTCGTCCAAACTTGAAGTTGGCCTTATCAATTAGATCTACCATCGTAAAGGGTGTATATTGCTGTGACCATGATACCCAATGCACGGTGGAGTTCACGGAAAATACCAATGGATCCCAAGTGGATTAAAACGTAATTATTCTAGCCTTTAAATTTCCGACAATACATTATTAATGTTATGCTATAACACCGAGCAGTATATCAAGACCATTGTATCATAAATTTAAAATCAATTGTACGTTCATCCAGTCTTATTGAATTATTCTTATTATTTACGCGTGTTCTCTCAAGGGAAGCTACTCTGGCTATACTTGCTTTTCTTTTCGAATTTACTAACACGTAACACGACCATTACAGTCACCAGGGATTTCCCGCCATGTTACAAAAATGGCGCGAATTTTCATTATTCATGACTGTTTATTATCAAAGGGGGTATTGACGACGGAAGGATTAAAGTAAGGGCTGTTAACTCGCCATGTTAAGAACTTAAGCCCCTCCCCTGGGAATCTGTTTCAATTAGTACCACAAAAATTGAATGCTTAATGTATAGAATGTAGGTATATAATTAAGATTCTGGTGTTTTCTGAAAAGAAATATAGTATGTTATATGGAACATTGTTGTCTTACCTGAAATCATTATTTTTTATAAGAGAAGACAGAGCATTCGCGGCGAGGCGGCCATTTTCTCAACTTATTATATCAAAAGTCGTTATAAATATCAGTTTGATTCATTCTACTAACGAATGGGGTCTTCGGCAGTAGGAGGACCGAGGGAAAACCCACGAGGTTGGACAGGCGAGCCAAAAAGTGGGGAATCGAAAGTACGTCATTCGGCTCGATTACAGACCTTATAATCCAACACGCACGTGTTAATCATTCAGCCACCCAATTTACCCTGTTTTAAACTGCGATCAGCATCTAATGGCGTTAAAATGATACAAGAAGTTCTTTACTAAATGCCGTACAATACGTACCAGTAACAATCGCTAATCGTGAGTCCTCGGGTGTCGGACGAGAAGATTCCACGAGAATAATTAGGAGTTGTTTCCTCTTCTCAGTGCAGACCAGAGGGCCTGGCAAGGAACCACGGTTCCATGTACAGAAAGGCGTGCACAGCAAAAAACTCTTGAAAATTTAAGAGAAGGCTTATGCTTGTCTTCGTTTGTTCAGTTGGAGCAGAAAGGCTGGACGTTAAACCCCATTTAATTTCATTTAACTGTCAAGTAGAGATTACAAGGAACAATAATCCATTGCCGTATCTGATCACCAAATATTCATGGGGTAAGGGCGAAAGTTATTTTTAGTCTTTCTCTCCCTTTCCCTTTTTCCCCCTTTTGCATGGCGATTTTTGTTGAGTTTTTGGTGTAGAATCGAAGAAAAGGGTTTGAAAATACATTTTCTGCCAGGTTTTTGGTGAATATTCATGATTTTGAGGCGGAAGGATACAAGAGTTGTGAGGTTGTTTACGTTGAAAGGGAGGGCCGAAAATTGCAAGGTTAGCTGTCTCTACTTCCAGGTTGTCTATCTCAAGTTTTTCATGAAGAACCTCATACATGCTTTTGGGCAAGAGTTTGCCACATGTTGCTCCATCTGTGGCAGAAAGCGTTTTACCCAACGAATATTTGGGAAAAAGTTACAAGCGGTCTAAGAGACGAGAATTAACATTGAAGTCAATGGGGAAATAATTAGTGATCTGTGGCCATCTCAGTGACACAAGAAGATCGTTACTTTAATTCTGTTCGAGTTATTCCCCCTGTTCTAATCGTTCATAGCGAACCAGTATTATATGTAATTGATGGGGATGTGTTTATTTAGAAAGCTGAGTGAGAGAGAGAGAGAGAAAGAGAGAGAGAGAGATGGGGGAGAGGAAGAGCACGCCACTTGATCCAGTGACAGACCTTTCAACCCATCACCGATTTGAATAGTGACTCTTTTAGTAAGAAAATTTCGTCGCCCAGATTATTTTCTACCCAGTTTAAATAACCTATGTAATCTTAGCTCGATCAAATTTCAGCTTCAGAAATCAAAAGGATGTTAAATGTCTCTCTTCCCTTTGCTGTTTCATGATCAATAAATATCTTTAAACTAGAAAATACCCTTTCAGGAACAACTGATACCACTATTGCTGGAGGAGAGAGAGAGAGAGAGAGAGAGAGAGAGAGAGAGAGAGAGAGAGAGAGAGAGAGAGAGAGGGGAAAAAAATGTGGTTTAACGTCCACTCGACACAAACTAGGTCAATTCGGGACTAACATAAGGTTTAATTTTATGTCAATAATTCGCTTGCACGTAGGGATCTTTAGCAGTTGGAGGAAACTGGGGGACCGGAGAGAGAGAGAGAGAGAAATGTGGTTTAACGTCCACTCGACTCAAACTAGGTCAATACGGGACTAACATAAGGTTTAATTTTACGTCAATAATTCGCTTGGGCGTAGGGATCTTTAGCAGTTGGGGGAAACCGGGGGACCCGGAGAAAACCCACGAGGCTTGACAGGCGACCCTACTCTTTGTCACGTGTATCCGGGGATTCGAAACCACGCCAGTTGACTTAATGGCAGGCTTTATGATACAGCGCGCCAGTTGACGTAATGACAGGCTAACCATTCGGCCATCCACCCCCCCCCCCCTTTTGCTTGAGGCCTTTTGATCCCAACTCACACGCCTCCCGCTTCCTATACCGTGGTCATTTTTTATTTGTACAGCGTTGTGTACGGGGCATGGTATGCTAACTGTTACTAGACAACCCAACACCACTTTGCATTTTAGGGGTGCATATATACTAACCTTTAAGAGAAGATATTGATAGCAGGAGACAAAAACAATTACTTAGAATAATTCAATACAAAACAGTCAAAGATTAAATTAACAGACATGTTGGCTTCCTACCATAAAACAACACAACAGGCCTGTTATCGGTAGTAATGAAAGGGGCCACGATGGCTCAGTGAGTAAGTTTTCCGGCGTGGTTTCTCCTTGTCAGTGATGCAGGACAGCTGTCTAGTTGTTCGGGTGGGACGAAAAACCGAGGTCCCGCGTACACATTGGCCTGCACGTAAAAGATTCCTTGGCAGCTGGAATTCGAGTAGGCCGTAGCGCCACTGCCCGTGCAAAATTCCCCTCATAGCACTCTGTATGGCGTATTCCCGTCTTCATTAGCCCAGTTTAGGAGGAGAACAGGAGGACCCCATTTCATTTCATTTTTTCAATGAGTAAGAACTTTGACCTGGAGGTATCGGTTTCGGTTCAAGTGTTGGCAGAGAATGTTCATCAGGATTTTCCGGCGTGGTGCCCCCCGCCCCTTTATCAGTCGTGTAGGACATAGGGCCTGGCAAGTGACAACCTATAGTCGCACGGATGGGAGTTCATACCTGGACCAAACCGCTGAATTCCTCGTTAAATCAGCTTACGACAGTATAGCACGACAGTATAGCGTAAGCTTCGCTCAGGAGGAACCCCATGGGCGATCCATAGTCATAGGAGTCTTACCCCCGGTCCGTCACTACGTTGAAAATAACCTTTCCATTAAACAATAAAGGGGTGTTCTAATACTAACCGAACACAGTTAAAGCGTAACTAATTTAATTCAGAACTTATTTAGTGTTCAGGTTAAAAAAATCGGTAAGAGTGACATTTTACCAGGGCTGCATTTTAAGAAAGAAAATATGTCCCTACCTGTATGTTGAGTTTACGAGCTGGATCTTCCGGTTCACGCCATCGACGAACTTTCACATAAGCCATGGTCGCTAATATACATTTATCAAACATGGAGTTTGGAACATGCAGGGTATTCATTCTTAGCTGCAAGTCACTCAATTTACTTCATTTTAGACTTTGTCTTATCAGTTCGATACCAAATACCAACGGTTCGAATTCAAATGCTCCTTTTTTAAAACTACAAGATCACCGTTCATCAATCAACAGTTTATCCATAGGTTTACTGCACCAACAACACGATTCATGCTTACTATTTCCCGCGCTTTATTTCTATGTCCTGGCGTATTTGAAGTCGTTGGTCGTCATTTCGGGGATTTCGAATCCTTTGCGAACTACAATAATTGAATCTCAGACCAAAAATAGTTATGTCGAAATGATGGTGCCTTTATGGGGCATAAGCTGTTGATTTTCTTGTTTATTTCAATTTAATGTAATAATATCATGCTTATGGTAAACATGTATTATGCAAGAACTAAATCTGCCTATTGCATGTCTTTCTTTAGAACTGAAATGTTTTCTAAAGTATTAATCAATTAGACATTAATTTACTGATCCAGGCCTCCATCAACTCTCGATGGCATCTGATTTCTCCGATATTAAATAGATTAGAACGGTTCAGCGATACTTTAACTAAATCAAAATATTGTAAATGACAATATGAAAATTATATAAATGGTAGCATACGACGAAAGGTTCGTTTTTCGGTGAATGATAATATGTGTACAAACAATGAGGGCGATATTGGCATTCACGATTGACGATTGGGCTACATCAGATACGATTATCGTCCCGCTGTGACAACACTTCCGTGGTTTTTATTTGTACGAGCAATCCAAACCAAAATTCAAAGTTCTAGAAGACGGTCGAGGCAAAATAGTGTAATCAGCAAATGGACTGTTCATCGTGTACAAAATACACGACAAACAGTGGAAACCAGTGTCCGAAGAGTAAGCTTACGTAATTATATCAATTATATTTTAGTGTGTCTTCCTGTGTGAAACTCAGTAAGCTTGTCACTATTCAGCATATCTCCTAGCGCCATCTAGCGTAAGTATTTGTGCACTGTGTGAGACCAAAGTTGCTCAATGCGTGTCCGTAATTTGGCGACGTAAAGGAGACCGGGATGTCGTAGTGCGTGTGTCGTATTTAGAAAATTTTCCAAAAATTCCAAAAATCTGCATTGCCGCCAAAGTGACGGAAATAGTAACGCATATCAAAGTAAATAGGCAATTGCTAATATTTTTTAAGTTGAAACTTTTCGACAGAGTAAATAGATAATTTGGTTATATTTTAAGTTGAAGCTGTCCGATATCGTAAATGAACATTTGGTTATAATTTAAGATGAAATTTTCCGATAAATTAAATAGATTATTTGGTTATATATTTTAAGTTGAAGCTTTCCGATAAAGTAAATAGATAATTTGGTTAATTTAAGATGAAATTTTCCGATAAATTAAATAGATTATTTGCTTATATATTTTAAGTTGAAGCTGTCCGATAAAGTAAATAGATAATTTGGTTATATTTTAAGTTGAAGCTGTCCGATAAAGTAAAGTAAAGTGAATAGGATGCTGTGCTATATTTGTGGCTGTGTTTAATACTCAGTCCGACTAATTACCGACAAGGAAACAAATAGATCATCTAGTATAACATCGGAGGGGAGTCAAGAGGTTGTATGAAGGAAATACGACCTTTTTGCACCAAATATTGATATTTTTTTGTAAACACCATAGAAACGACATTTTGAAACAATTTCTATATAAAACCTATTAATATTGGCTTAAAAATACAACAACTAGATGAAAAGATTACCAAGAACATTCCCATTCTGCAGAAGCAAAAACGTGAATTTCGTAAAAAATGCGAGATACGAACTTTTGACTCCTACCAACAATAAGCTGTAGTTCCTCATTGTCTGTATTTTGCCGCTTGTCAAAATGGCAATTATCCATATTTTGTCAGTTGTCTAAGAGATTTTGGGACTGACATATGGTTCAAGTTTATTTCAGTAATTCGCTTGCACGTTGGGATCTTTAGCAATGGAAGGAAACCGAAGGACCCGAAGAAAATCCACGAGTGCTGGACAGGCGGTCCTACTCCTTGCCTCAAACAAGCAGGAAATCGGATTCAGGTCACTTGACTCAATGACAGACCTTATAATACAATGCGCACGTACTAACCATTCAGCATACCCCCTTGTTTAAGAAGTGGGGGTGGGAGGTGGGATGGCCTAGTGGTCTAGAGTGCAGCGCTTCGACCTCTAGCTGGCTGGTCACCTCTGGCTTGCGGCTGTGGTTTTGTTCCCTTGTGTGAGCGTATGTGGCATGGCGATAGGGGCGCCTTTTCAACCTCGTGGATTACCTCCGAGCACTCCGGTTTCCTCCCACTGCTAAAGACCCCTACACGCAAACGAATTATTGAAATAAATTTAAAACTTTATGTTAGTCCCGAAATGACCTAGTTTGTGTCGAGTGGACGTTAAACCCTATTTCTTTGGATATGATGTGCAGAATATATATCTAATTGTCTGCAAAATGTTTGGCGGTATAATTGGCCATAAAACGCTGTTATCGGTGATTAGTAGAGTCCCAACATGCTTATATCGCCGTATATCGTGTACCCAACAAATACTTCGAATTTACTTCATACATGTTATTACTATTACCTTACTATATTTTTAAAAACGATCCATTCATTTAACTATGTTGTACTCAACACGTGCATAAACAGTTTCTGTCTTCAGCAGATATTCCTGATAGTTTTAGCAGGAAACACTGACATTATTCTCTAGGAGGTTGGGTCGACATGCATATCTATACTAATTGTTAAGGTATCTTATCTTTCGCTGGCAAATTATTGTGTAGTCTATTTGGTAAAACCTGTGCCAATAATAAGTGATGGTAAAATAGAACACTAACGTCGCTTCCTTAGTAAATTTTAAATTTTCGTAAGTCCAACACTCGTTATTAACATGTAAATTTAACACCTGTGATACCGAGTTTCCAAAGCATTCTCAGAATTTACTCAAAATTGTTGGCCTTATTGTAATTAAAATATATTCTTTTATTAAACTTTTGCTGTTTTAATGTATCAAATACATCAATAAGAGACAATGTGCAAAGTTTTGTGTTTCTGGATCAAAACGTTATGGCCTCCTACAAACTTTTAAAACCTTACAGTAAAGGACGCTATCGAGAGATAGACAAATGGGTATTCGAGAAAGTTCCAAGTATCGAAGTACCGAAATGTTATACAGTAGACTGGCCGCTTAACGGGGGTGGCCTCTTAATAAAGTCTCAGGCTGACGTCGAGTAAATTTTATGCTTTGATCAAACATCAGGACATCGGTAAATTTGGCTGTCGCTGAAACTTGCTTTGAACGAAATTTCGTTGACGGAAATCTGATGTAAACGTGCCATTTTGTACCAACATTGATACTACTTCTATTCATCGCGATGTATTCGATAATATTTATCTATTTATTTAAATGTAATTTCTAAATTCGATCGTACTGGCAAATCATGACGTAACGCGGTGGTTTGTTTACGTCACGTATCTTACTATTAATTCGGTTATCGTCCATTGTTACTCTATTTTTTCTAATAACAATATAAACACTACTTTCGTACACGTTATTTATATTACCGCAATTTTAATCGGCCGACTGTCAATGCTATTCGTTTCAATGAAAATTCAGCAGTAACTAATTACTATTGTACTAAAACTCCAGAACGTTACATTACAAAATGCGGTCTTTGTATTTAGATTCTGATTAAAGTGGATTTAATTCCGATACAAATGTTAAGCTATCATAAACATATTCAACGCACAACGTTTGGTAAATATCAGGTAATTCAAATACCATTGGATTGTAGGCATACCGTGGACATTTCTGATCGATGTCATAAAACCATGAGTTTATAGTTTAGATTCATTTTACATTCAGGGTCAGAAATAAACACCCAACCACGCCGATCGAACGTCAGTGACCTAAAAGAATTTATCTTGTTATTATTTTTTTAAAAAAAGCTAAACAAAAACCCAAAAACAAAACCGAGTTCATTCTTTGTTACAATAATATTGCTATTAATTAATGAAAAATCAACAACGACAGGTTGCAATAATATTGATATTAATGCATGAAAAAATCAACAAAACATCCAGTCGCTTTTAAAATAGTAAAATGGCAAGATTCTTTGAAATTTATTAAAGTCAAAGCAGCAGTGTTATAAACAGGTCACAATCATTCTATGGAATACAATTACTGCTTATACCTGAGCGACGTTTCGACTAGGCTCAGTAATAAGCAGTAATTGTATTCCATAGAATTGTACCTGTATATTCAAGTTCAGTTACTAAATGCCGACGAAACAATTTAGCATTATTTTCGGAATTTATATATAATATAAAACAGACACGCCCAGTCTTGGTTATAGTAACAATTTATTATTATTATTTATTTCGAAAAAAAACCCCAAACCATATCTATTCTTTGCATTGGGTTAAACCAAACTATATTATGATCCAGATTTTGTAATTAATAAATATAAAACAAACTACCATGCCAAGTCTTTGTTAAAGTAGCCAGTCTGGACGTTGATATAAACAAACCATGCCCATTGTTCTTTTAATTGATTAAAGTTTATAATCAAAATAACTGTCCAGTTTTTATTAAAGTAGCAATATTAATGTATAATTAAACTATGCCCAGTCTTTGTTAGTAATATTAATGTATAATCAAACTATGCCCAGTCTTTGTTAAAGTAGTAATATTGTTATTAATTTATCATTAAACCAACAAAGTAGCGATGTTGTTATAAATTTATAAACAAACTCAATGTTCAAGTACAAATATTGTTATTAATTTCGAAAAACAAAGAATATTAAAACAAAGTAGTTTATGATCCAGTTTAAATAGTAATATTGTTATTTCAATTTTTAAAAACCCATCCACGCCCATTCTTTGCATGGAGTGGAAACAAACAATATTTTGATGAGTATTACAACCCTTCACATTTCTCAAATACAATGTTCGAAAACTCCGATTCTTAAATTAGGTAGCAACTAATTTGTAAAATAACGGGGATTATTAAATGAAAAGAATCTTTGAATTTTGTATATGCATATTCAACAACTGTTGTGCTTAAAGACATATTATTTTGGCGGGTGTTCGATCCCTGCATTGGCCTAGAAAGGTCATCTCGATTTTCCGGCGTGGTTTCCCCTTGTCAGTGATGCAGAACGGAGGGCCTGGCAAGGACAGCTGTCTAGTCGTTCGGATGGTACGGAAAACTGAGGTCCCGTGTACAAATTGTGTGCACGTAAAAGATCCCTTGGCAGTTGGAATTCGATATAAGAGTAGACTGTAGCGCCGCTGCCCGGGCAAAATTTCTCTCATAGCACACTGTATGGCGTATGCCCGTCTACCATTAGCCCGGGTTAGGTGCAGAAGAGTAGGACGTTAAACCCCATTTCATTTTATTTATTATTCTGGCTGGCATTGTATAGACCTACTGATGCTTTAATTAAAGACATATTAGTTTGGCTGACATTGTATCCACATACTGGCCCTTTATTTAGGTAATCAATTTAAACGATGAAGCAGCTTATCTCTGTTAAAAGTTTAACTCTTAATACGATTCCGACTACGAACTATCCGTTATTCTCAAACATTGAAAACAAGAACGATTTTAAACTATCCATTATTCTCAGAATTTGAAAACAAGAAAACAAACGAGCACCTACGTGAATCATCCGTGAATTAAGTGGGAACACAAATTCCTATGATCCGAGATTATCCACAATGTGTTTAAGCCGAGCATCAATATATCAAATACTACAAATGATACTTCCAATAATCCCCGAATTGCATGGATGAACTTGTAATTGTCGATTGTTCCACATGAGTTGATATTAACACGTGTGTCGAGGTGATACTGAAACTACTGCCACACAGGTATACAGTACTGGTTATCTACTCTTGACTAAACTATTACTGCATCTAGGGTACATTGGCGTGTCACCAGTATACAATTAATATATCATCACCATACACATACAACACATGGTACAGCATTAATAGACATTGTTAAGCTGGGTATTTACTTTTTATTAGAGTGTTTTGAGAAAGAGAGAGTGATGGAATTTAACACCACTCGACACAAATAAGTTAATTTCGGGACTAACATATGGCTTTAATTTCATTTCAATAATTCGCTTGCGCGTAGGGGTCTTTAGTTTAGGAGTGGGAGCAAACCGGAGGACCCCGAGAAAACCCGCGAGGTTGAACAGGCGACCCATTCGGCCATCAAATCCCCCAGAGAGAGAGAGGGGGAGAAAGAGAGAGGGGGGGCGGGGGGTAACGTCTACTTGACACAAACTAGATCAATTCGGGACTAACATATGGTTAGTTTTATTTCAGGGTCTGTGAAACCGGAAGACCCAGAGAAAATCAATGACGATGGGCAGCCAACCCTACTCCTTGTTACTTTCAAGCTTGGCATCGAAACCGCGCCATTGAACTCAATAATATATCTAATGACCCAAAGCGCACGTGATGGACATCTCAACAACCAAACTCACCTATTCCTAGCATATATGTAAATACATATTGTTCAAATTAGAGTGTTCATGGCAGTGTTCTAGATTGTTTATCTTCCGCACTGGTGGACATACTATTTGACTTAGTAAAGGACATGGGCGTGGTGATCAGATGCGTGGTGAGCAGGAGCACTGATTTTTCATGAGGAGCAAGATCTCGTATGGACAGAAAACCCAACTATTTACAATAGGTCCTTAAAGGATGGGCGTTCTCTCTCAGAGACATTTTGGGCTGCGTGGAACATGTTAGAGCAATGTGGTATATGATATGGTTTGAAAGATCAGAAATTTCCCAATAGCGTTGGAAACACGTGATTATTTCTCATTTGAGAGGAAACGTAAAATCTCAAAAGGGGTGCGCCCCTTTTACTTACGCCATGTTGCTTTACTTGGATTTCCAATAAAATCGACTAAAGAAGCAGTCATCCGATATCTTTGATAGACCCCGAGAATACTAAAGGGACTTTTGTGAGCAGCGGTGTGCATTCAGCAATCTTTGCTAGCCTTATTCGGACTGTAAAAACCCAAATTACAGTCCCTTGGGTAGGTAATATGGTCAAGAAAAAAAACCCCAGCAACCTTCTCAGACAAGCGATTCCGAGTCTAACTCACCAAACCATCGTAGCTCCCAAGAAACAACGGACTACACTTTGATCCTTTCTATCATCAAGAAAAGAATCAACAGGAACCTCCTCGAGCCACAACGGGATTGAAGCCGGGGCAACTTGCCAAGCGACCCAGGGGTTTACTTACTGAACAACCGTGGCTCCTCGTAACAGCGGACTACACTTTGATCTTTTCTATCATGAGAATCAACTGGTGGTTTTTTTTATTAATGTTTTAAGAACCTTGGGCAATATTTAGTGCATATTATAAATTATTAACAACGTGATGTTCATCCAGGTGTATGAACCACTGATAATGTTGCGTGATTAATAAAAAAGACCAATCATTTTGTCAGTCATCGCAGGAAAAAAATCCTAAAACGATAATTTAAAAACTGTCATGTATTAGGCTGGATGAATTATTTATACAGATGTTAAAATATATTTCACGTCGTGTAGTTACAATCTGTACAATCTTTTATATTTTATATCTAACTTACAGCCCTCTCACACTGACAATTATTTTAATGAGTTTAAAAATAGTTAGCATTCACTCATAAAAACTTTCTAATGAATTAACAGCAGACTGTCGTCGATTTCCAAATATTCCTAACAGTGTGGCTTATCTCCAGCACCGCCCCCACCACCAGCACTACCAAAAGCACTGTTCCTTAAAAGCCCCCCCCCCCCGACTTGTGCCACTTGTGACAGTGTTAATTAGGTTGGAGAATCCCGAGTGGAGAATCCCGAGCGAATTTTGTTACCGGTCCACACTCAGGAAAGCAACAAGGAGTCAATACAATACAGGGGTGTGTACAGGAATTTGCGCAGCGGGGGAGGGGGGTCCAAAAACGGACACAGTGTAGCTTTCAGACAATATTACTGCTAGGTTAGGTGCATCCATGTATATATATATGATTACAGTGGAGTGTGCACTCCGTATAGAGTAAAAGAGAGAAATGAGGTTTAAAGTCCACTCGGCACAAACTAGGTCGTTTCGGGACTAACATATGGGTCAATTTTATTTCAATAATTCACTTAAGCGTAGGGTTATTTGCACTGCATGGAAACCGGGGGACGCGGAGACAACCCATGCGTTAGTCACGTAAAGCGGGGAATCGTAACCACGCCAGTTGACGCAATGCCAGACCTTATGATAAAACGCACACACGCTAACTATTCGTACACTCCGTATACTAATGGCTCCGTCTCAAACCTGGATGGCCGAATGGTTAGCGTGCGCGCGCTGTATCATGCGGCCTGCCATTGAGTCAACTGGTGTGGTTTCAAATCAACGGTTGTATGTGGTGGCTTCCTACCTCAAGGTTGTATGTGGTTTCCTCCCACTGCTAAAGACCCCTACGCGCAAGCGAATTATTGAAATAAAATTAAAACATACGTGAGTCCCGAAATGACCTAGTTTGTGTCGAGTGGACGTTAAACCCTCTCTCTCTCCCTCTCTCTCTCTCTCTCTTTCTCAAACCTGACTATTAAACAAAATCAATACGTTATAAATAGAACGTCATTAGGTCTAGAATATGTGGGAAGGGAGATAACTCTTTTTACATATTATTTTCAAAATTCTGCATGTAAAAACCCAATATTGTAATGTTTAATTAAACACAAACACTTAAACAATGTAAAATATATTATAATGCACAGATTGCATCATGTTACTTTTGCGATCTTTCAAATCGACGTGTTCTGCATATTAAATGTGATTTGAAGTAGCAAAATCGTTAATTACATTTGGGACTTAGAAATTGAAACTGATTTACATTCAATCCTTTCCGTTTTAACTCTAATTTCAAATCAATTTTGTTCGGCGAAATACACGCCGGAGGTCCCAATCGAATGGCAATCTCTTGCGTCTGGTTATTCCAGTCTGCATCGATTGTATTTATTGCGCATGCTCTCCAGATAAGAATATGCAGTCACTGTTTGACATGACTTGTGGAGTATATCTGGCCTCATTATTCGAGTCCTTTGTTACAGATGGCGCCGAAACTCAACTTTCCCGGTAAGATTACAACATCAATGTTGATTTAAATTGAAAAATAATTCGTGTTTTCAATGTCGAAGACTTTAGATGATTTTAGTTAGAGACTTAGCTACTTTCAATATGGAAAATATGGTACTTGAAAATACCCTTGGATATGGATTTGGTAGAATGTGGTTCAGGTCGAAATGGGTTATGCAATCTCAAGTTTCAGGGATTGTGTTAGTTGGAAGTTAGGGTCATGGAAAAGATTATATATGTGTGTTGAACGATATTGAGTGTGGCTGGGGATGGGAATAGTATAATAAGTGCACCTGCCTAATCTCGGGTATCACATGTTTCAGGGGGTATTTGAGTTGGTGATGGGGGTGGAATGTAATGTATGTCCGTTAATCTCAGGTATATAATGAGGTGGGGTGGTGTGGGGTGGTGTGGGCTGGGGGGGGTGTGTAATATATTCACCTGTCTAATCTCAGGTGTATAATGAGGGGGGGGGGGTTGTAATATATTCACCTGTCTAATCTCAGGTGTTTAATGAGGGGGGGGGGGGCGGTGTAATATATTCACCTGTCTAATCTCAGGTGTATAATTAGGTGGGGTGGTGGGGGCTGGGGCTGGGGGTGTAATATATTCACTATATTTACATGTCTGTGAGAATGCAAAATGTTCAATAAATTTAGCTCCCTAATTTCAGGTGTGTAATGAGATGGGGGTAGGGGTGGAGAGTGTAATATAATCAGTAAATTTACCTCTCCAATCTCAGGTCTGTGTGTGCCGGGGTGAGGGTGTAATATAATCAGTATATTTACCTGTGCAATCTCAGGTATCAGGTGACAATCATAATAAATTCAACTTACCTGAAATAAAAACAACACAAGCATAAATAAACAACAATATTCTGTTAAATACTTTTTCAGTCTTTTCAAATGAGGCAATTTACGGGGTAAATAATATTCGCCACCTAGCGGACCTCTACCCAACAGGAAGTGATAAATTCCGTGCTAGTAATAAACATTCATGCAATAATTGTCTCTGGGGTCGCATTGGCTGGTTCAATAGGCCGGAGGTCGGGTGTTCGAAACCTGCATCGGCCGGGAAGTTCATCAAGATTTTCCCGCGTGGTTCCTCTTTGTCAATCATGCAGGACGAAAAACCGAGGCCCCGTGTACACATTAGTGTGCACGTAAAAGATCCCTTTACCGCTGTCCGGGCAAAATGTTCCTCATAGCACACTGTTTGGCGTATGCGCGTCTTCATTAACCCTATTCGGAGCAGAACAGTAGGACGTTAAACCCCATTTCATTTCCAATAACTGTCTCGTCTACCAGAAAGGTAGATATTAATTATGTTTGAATTATTGTTGAAATAATGAATACATATATAGATGTTGGACTGTACTAATGATGCCATATATAGCCTTTGTATCACACACGTTGTAGATTGATTGCATGTTATACTAATGCTATATAGATGTACGTTGTTGTGTTATACTAATGCTATTTCCATGTTGTTGTGTTACACTAATATTGTTGTGTAATACTAATGCTGTTGTGTTATATTAATGTTGTTGTTTTATATTTATGTTGTCGTTCTGTACCAAGATTGTTATGTTATAATGATGTTGATGTGGTATAGTGATGCCCTTGTGTTATACTAATGTTATGTGTTACAATGTATTGATGTTATGCGTTACACCATTGATACTGTATTGATGTTATGTATTACACTAGTGATGTTGTATTTAGTTTCAGTATTACACCAGTGATACTGCACCGAGGTCATGTTTGCATTAGTGATGCTGTATTGGTGTTTTGTGTTACACTGGTGATGCTGTATTGATGTTATATATTACACTAGTGATTCTGTAGTGATGTTATGTATTACGCTAGTGATGCTGTATTAATGTTATATATTACACTAGTGATGTTGTATTGATGTTATGTATTACACTAGTGATGTTATGCATTACACTAGTGATGCTGTATTGGTGTTATATATTATACTAGTGATGCTGTATTGGTGTTATATATTATACTAGTGATGCTGTATTGATGTTATATATTACATTAGTGATGCTGTATTGATGTTATATATTACACTAGTGATGCTGTATTGATGTTATGTTTTACACTAGCGATGCTATATTGGTGTTGTGTATTACCCTAGTGATACTGTATTTATGTTATGTGTTACATTAGTGATGCGGTGACTGGTTTCTATATTCCTCTAGTGATGCTGTGTGTTACACTAGTGTTGCTGTATTTATGTCGTGTGTAACTCTAGTGATGCTGAATATAGTTTCTGTATTACACTAGTAATACTGCATCTAGTTTCTGTGTTTATGATGCTGTATCTCCATGTTTTGGGTGTTACGCTATTTGGGTGGCATCAATGACACAGCTTAATATACGATATACGAACTTACTGCTATTGCAATATTCTATTCTAATTGTTAAGTTTTTCGAAACATGTCTGTAGAAGCAAATTAAATGATTCTGATGTGATGACCATCTTTGATTCCATGTTATACAAACCTTGTCGTCATCTTTTATAAATGTGTCCTCTTCACTCTTCATGTTGGATAATTATACTATTTAATCCTTGGCACAGATGAATGATTTTAACACATGACGCAATTATATTTAACACAGGTTACTTGAAGGGTTTATTTCAGTGACGTCTCGACGAGGGTACTCCTGTCTTTATCAAGCAGTGATTTTGTCTGAAGCTATTCCCATAACAAACAGGTCACGTCACATTTCAATGAATTACTGCTTCTAATTAACCCACTTTTCATATAATCCTTGTGAATGTGTATATATGTCTTCCAGTATGATCTGTATGCATGTATTTCAAATAATATATAGTTAATTTTATCGCTAACAACAGCTTTCTCCTACTTTTTTTTTTACCAAAACACCAGTGATGTTGTTGCCATACACAATTATAAATAGTTATTCATATCACCAAACAACGACAGCTTTTCTTTTATCAACCGCAATTTCATTTTATAAACAAACCATGCACATATTCCCCTATGCATGCGTTTCTAATAATATATTTATATTCACTCAAAAAAACATAAATGATAAGTAGATCAGCAACGACAGCTGTCTGAAAACACGGTAAATAATCGGAGGGTAGTTGTAACCAACAATATTAATAGCAAGTTGACGTGTAGTTTAGTTAACGTATGAGCAGGCCTATGTATTGATTACAAAATTGTGTTGTAATTACCAATACGTATATTCATATGTACCAATCTATTGCTTTTTGTTATAAATTCACCCTTAACAACGACACAGTGTAAATTTACCCAGAACTAAATCGGTATTTTGTAATCCATACGTCTGTATTGTTGTCTGGAACACGGTACCGTCGATTGGTATTTACACTCGTTGTAAAGACTATCGAGCCATTGATTCCAACATGTTTCTATATTCTTTACAAAAATTGTATTCTTCTTCCACGGCGTCTAAATTCTTCAATGAAAAAGGCACCTACATTCGTTTAGACGGACGGCGGAGTCATTCATTTCAATATTCTTCACGTAATTCTTAACCAATCTTCTTCTACTGCTAAATTCTTCAATTATAAAAAAACCCCTAATACATCGATTCTTCTTCCGGTGCTATGAAATTTGATATATTCTTTATTAACAAAGCTTTTCTGTGACACACCACGTCATCCATTCACATCCATCGTTCAGGCCTATATATGGTGTTTAATAACTCTTGTCTATTCACAATATATATGAAGTCAGGTAGTTTGAGTTTGAGAATCATTCAAGCGATAATATTTTCTAAGAGAAAAGAAAGGCCCCTGTCGTTTCTAATCAAATATTCATTACCTGTATTTATACCATTGATAATTTCTTATGTCGGTTTACAGCGGTTTGGCCTGGTATCCGGTTTGGCTGGCTGCCTCTGCTTTCATTTTTAGTTACAAAATACGAGACCTAAACCTCGACAAGTTATAAATGGTAGAAATGAAATGACAGGAAATAGCTATTAAAATACTGGACATAAGCCACACCAGCTAGTGCCTATGAGATAAATTGTACTCAAACATCCTTGCTGAAGTTACCCATATTCGCGGGTAATTTTACCGGGGTACGCCACAATGTGTACATGGAACCTGGGATATTCGTGTAGACGCTGTTCTGTGTCAGTATCAGCGTACTTAACCATTGTTAAAACGACAATTTCATATTTTTAAGTTATATTTTTAAAATATATTAAAATGAAGCCTTAAAATAGATGGTATCTAAAAACAGGTCTACCTTGTTAAAGAATAATCCTATTAATCCTACAATTCACTGTTGCCAGTTGAGAAATTGGCAAAGTGGCAAAAATATCATTTTCAACTTCAAATTCAAAAATTCAAACGTTTGAAGACAGCTATTGCAGGAGGGGGGGTGGGAAAACAAGGGAGGTAATTGTGTGATTATTTCCGATGTGAAAGATGTTTAACACCGTTTAAGTGTGGCAATGATGCCTATGATTGTATAATAGTGAGTTGACAACCTATTGAGCAAAAGATATAGAAATAAATATGTTTTGACTCTCTTAGAAAATATGAAATTATCACTTTAATGGCAAACCAAGCGGTGAAATCCTGGGGAATTACATAGTTAAGCCCAACCAATGCCTTACTAACTAGGCAACCGTGACCCTTTACAATAGTAGGTCGGTATAAAATACATCATGCAGTACACAGCATACTTCAAAATGACGAGCAAGACAGAATGCATATTAAAAATCGCTGGAGTATAATAATAAAGAATAGTTGCTGCCCTTTAAAAGATCTCTTCCAGAACGTGCCATATCAACAATAGAATTAAACGACAAAACGACAAAAAAATCGGTGACATTCACCTTGGGAAAGCACGGAATGTACTTGATAAGGAATGAAGTCGATTCTTCACAGTCATCTCTACAGGGGGGGGGGGGCTGGCACGTGGGCTTTGTAACATAAGGTCTGACTTGTTTGTTTGCGATCCCAAACTTGTACATGTCAAGAGTAGGGTCGTTGTTCCTTCAATGGGTAAACAACTTCGGAAAATCCCGAACAACTTTCTCGGGGAACATCAAGCCCTGCTGGTTAGTGAGCTAGTGTAAAATTCAGATTACCCTGGAACATTTAGAGCAAGATCTCTTCTAACCTCGACATCCAAGCCGAGACGTTCTTGTTGCCGAGTCCCAGTGGACCCCTTACTGAAATCGAATGCTATGGGCACCATAACAAAATTTCAGATGAAATGTCAGTGTTCTGATATCATGTTCCTATCGCCCATAGTTCGTGTTGCACACTGGTGGGAGCTGTCGTTTTCTAGACAGTCCATGCTTCTCGAAACTACTTTGTCATTGAACCGCAAATCCCCATGCTATAACAATGCTCTGTGTCTGTATTGTAAGATCGATGATGAGCTATAATTTATTCATTTCCTGTCTTTTGTCTTAAACTGCCGTCTGAAGACGATGTAAATGAATGGTAAGGAATTGTCGACAATAATCCAAGTGTGGTGTCCTATATTTATCTCAAGTTAACAGGGGGTAATTAGTTTCGGTACCAAAGTCGTTCAGGACGAAATGAAATGAAATGGGGTTTAACGTCCTACTCTTCTGCACCTAACCCGGGCTAATGGAAGACGGGCATACGCCATACAGTGTGCTATCAGGGAAATTTTTGCCCGGGTAGCGGCGTTACGGCCTACTCGAATTCCAACTGCCAAGGGATCTTTTACGTGCACGCCAATGTGTACATGAGACCTCAATATTTCTTCCCATCCGAACGACTAGGCAGCTGACAAGAGGAAATCACGCCAGAAAATCGAGATGAACTTTCTCGGCCAATGCAGGGATCGAACACTCGACCTCCAGGCTAACGAGCCAGTGCCTTACCTACTTAGCCACGTGATCCCCCCTTTTCAGGACGAGGAATAGGGCCAATGTAAATATCCCTACGCACAAGCGAATTATTAAAATAAAAAAAATATCATATGCTAGTCTCTCTCTTGGTGTGCACATGTCAGTTGGAATAAGATATAGGAGTAGGCCGTAGTGACGCTGTCTGGGCTAAATGTCCTTCATAACACACTGTATGGTGTATTCCCATCTTCATTAGCCCAGTCAGAGCAGAACAGTAGAGCATATGCGAGAAGTATTCATAGACTTTGAATGACTAATCAACCATGATTTAGAAAATGTTTCGTTTTGTTTTGTCTTTAAGATCTTTGATGCAATAGTCCCTTGTTTCTGTTTCATCTGACTTGAAAACCTCTAAATATTAAAACCGAGAGGATTTATTTGAAGAAATTATATAGACGATGGTTTGATGTCACGTGATATTGTTTCTGTAACTCAAGATATAAAGTGTGACGTCACGTCAATAAATAAACATGGCGTGTTTTATATGCCAGTAACAGGAACAACAGGTAGTATAACGTAGTAAATATACAAATATGGGTTGCCAGCAAACTCACGATGATTTGCAGTATAAATATGAGCTCAAATCTTTAAATGACATCTAGAAGCACGGATTACTATTCATAACAAAACACAACACAAGGTATATATGGATATAACTACTTCTCTATAATTTATATGGGCTGTCAGCCAAAACATAATACTTCCATTTCTTAAAGTAGCTAAGTCTCTAACTCAATATCATCCAAAGGCATAGACATTGACAACACGAATTATTTGTCAATTAAAATCAACATTGATGTTGTGGTCTTACCGATAAAAGATGGGCGTCCAATATTTAAGACAAAATAAACATTTTATCATTGGTACACGAAACGTGTACCATAATTCGTTTCAGCACGATTTGTAACAAGGAGCTCGAAGAACAAGGCTAGACATATGCCATGAGGAATAGCAAGCAGTGAAGCCACATTCTTATCTGGAGAGTGAGTATGCACAATAAGCAAAGGCGTTTTATAGCTGAGGCGCTGGAGGCGCCAGCCTCCTCGCGAAAAAAAAATCAAAGAAATTGGAAAAGTAAAACGGGAGAAAAATGCTAAAACCGATGAGAAAATGAAAATGTACCCTAGTTAGGGGGGGGGCGAAGGCAGAGAAAAGTGCCCTACGTCTGACAAAAGGGCCCCTCTGGCCAAGTGAAAGGGCCCCCGTGTCCGAGTCAATCGTTTTCTATACACTGTTACTGTCGAATCCACTACTGAATGAGAATGTAGTCATTGCATTGGCATAAAAATCATCAATCAACACCCCCCCCCCCCGCGAAAGAGGGCCCTCAAAATAGTGTAGCCTCCTCCATGATAAACCTTAAAACGCCCCTGACAATAAGTGTAGAGTGGAAAAACCAGACGCTAGATATTGTCACTGAGTCTTCTGATTACCGTAAAACAGAAACGATTGAATGTAAAATCAGTTTATATACATTCATAATACATAATTATATAATTTGCGACCCTTTTGAGTCAATTTCTGGGTCCCAATTATAAGCCATTTAGCTCCTTTGACTCGAGATAGAAATTGGGTTTAACGTCGGGGACTAACATATGGTTCAATTTTATTTCAATAATAATAAAAATCGTTTTCTAATATAGCGCTGAACATTCAGTCAGTCTGACTGCTCTGTGGCACTTTGGTTTGTGCGTAGAGGTTTCTAGTAGTGGGAGGAAACCTGAGGACTCAGAGAAAACCCACGAGGATGGACAGGCGAACACACTTGATGTCAGATCTACTGATACAAAGCGCATGCGTTAATCATTCGGCCTTCCTAAATCGAGGGTTATATCACTATGGTATATATATGTTCCAGCTACTTCACAATATTATATGGAACTAGATTTCGTTTTCTAACATCTTTCAGCATTAAATACTGCCTCGAATATGGAACTAGATTCCATTTTCTAACATCTTTCAGCATTAAATACTGCTTAGAATACGAAATAAATAGCTTCACTATACATCTTTATTGAAAACCTTTGGGGGATACCTATACAATGGGGGGGGGCTAGTGGTCTAGAGTGCCGCGCTTCGACCTCTAGCTGGCCGGTCACCTCTGGCTTGCGGCTGTGGTTTCGATCCCGGGTGTGAGCGTATGTGGCATGGAGATAGGGGCGCCTTCTCAACCTCGCAGATTTCCTTCGGGCACCCCGGTTTCCCCCCACTGCTAAAGACCCCTACGCGCAAGCGAATTATTGAAATAAAATTGAAACCATATGTTAGTCCCAAAATGACCTAGTTTGTGTCGAGTGGACGTTAAAACATTTTTCTCTCTCTCATCTATACTATGTATAAGAGATCAATGTAGATCAACCGCGATGAATGTAGTGGTTATCTCCCTTTAATTCATGACGGCAATAAATATTAATTGTGTTAATAGTCTCGCAAGTGTTGGAGTGGGTAATACACAGACTAACATACATATACGTATAGGCATTATATATTCCATCACAGAGAAAGTCAATTGAATAAAATCAGCGAGCTTATACAGCCATAAAGGCATCCATTGTAATAGTTAGTCATTTCCGTATAGCATCAATCGTAGAGCTTCATGGATCTTTTCCAAAATGAAATGAAATGGGGTTTAACGTCCAATTGTTCTGCTCCGACAGCAGTTTGTTACGAAGTAAGTCTTGCACGGACAGCGGCACTACGACCTACTCTTATATCGAATTCCAACTCTCAAGGAGTATTTTACGTACAAAATTGGATCTAAAATTTAATAAGAGAGAGAAAAATGGGGTTTAACGTCCACTCGCCACAAACTAGGTCATTTCGGGACTAACATATGGTTTTTAATTTTATTTCAATAATTCGCATGCGCGTAAATCTTTAGCAGTGGGAGGAAACCTGAGGACCCGGAGGAAACCCACGAGGTTGGACGGGCGACCCTACTCCTTGTCACGCTCAACCGGGGATCCGAAACCACGCCAGTTGGCAGGCTATTTGATATAGCGCGCTCGTTCTAACCGCCCGGCCACCCCTTCCAATTTTATGAGCTAGTACCATTCTCAACCACGTTTTAATGTTTTAATAAGAAACAGTAAAGGTACCCCCGCCCCCCTTACACCCCCCCCCCCCTTACCAACATTTTACTTCGAAATAAAACTTGAATTACGTTATTTTCCTAGACAAATTCGTGTGTCTGAGCCCTAATTTTATTATACTAATGTCTATAATAAAAAGGGTGAATATAGCGTAGAATTGGACAACTAACTGCATGGGTAGAAATTGATTAAAAGTCAGTTGCAATTGCATGTAAGCTGTGCATTATTCATTCTACCACATACACTCGATTCATTTCAATTAGAGTTGAACTCCCCCGTTCCTGGTTTCATGCTGTAGATTAGATAAAACTAACGAGGCAATCTGCTGAAACATATGAAAACTCAACACAGCTACTCAATAGGAATTCAATGCACCGAGAAATTAACCAAGGTGAAAAAACTCTGAAAGTCTTCCATACAGTTGTTCTTCATCTTACGTTGTCTCCTTCCGATTAATTTATGCGTTCGATTCGATCGTGGCTTAAAGACACTTAAATATTTCAGTCTAAAAGATAAAAATAGATTTTTTTTTTTAGACAATTCCGGATAAAACAAAACATAGACAAATTATTCAAATCGACCAGTCCTAGCGGAAGTTCGGTTACTTTATATTGATTTACCCCCCTACGCCTTTTCCTCTTTCATATATGACGCACGAAAGAAAAATTTAATTTGATCAAGGAACGTCGAGGCCAAAATAGTATCTAATTCGTTTTGATCAATTCTTATATATTGCTAAATTTAAAATGAAAAATTGGTGCTTTAGATGGCCAATTCTGGTAAAAGATCTGAACAATTTTTCAATTTTGAGAGTCGTTCACACGCTGGGATATGCGCATCTTATGTGCTTACTAATGGCAAAGTAATGGGACATTAATGTCCACTTATAGCCTAGTAATTATGTAATATCGAGACATAGTTGGTATATTTAATTTCGTTAGATTCGTACACATACGCGTATTGCTAAATAGTAGGGTGGGGGAAGTTAGGTGACAACGAACCTCGTGGGGCGTTAGTATTGTTGTTTTTTTTTTTGTTTTTTTTTTTGGCAACTCTAAATGATGATGTTTCTAATGTGATTTATTAACAGATTGTGCCTGGGTGATGTTTCTACTAAGACTTCACTCGGCAAACCTCGACAGATTCCGGGACTTACATCTAGTCTCCGCTGTATGGCAGTACCTACGCCCATACATTTGCGATGCGGCTACCGGTTTACTTTAACAGGAAAACTTGACGCTATTACAAACAAACAAGACACCATGGGCGCAGCCATGTTTCATCCGGGACCTTTACAGTAGTTCCGAGACACCATTGGCGCAGCCATGTTTCATCCGGGACCTACAAACAAACAAGACACCATGCTATTACAAACAAACAAGACACCATGGGCGCAGCCATGTTTCATCCGGGACCTTTACAGTAGTTCCGAGACACCATTGGCGCAGCCATGTTTCATCCGGGACCTTTAAAGTAGTTCCAATATGGCGGAATTCGTCATACAGCCGAGACTAGATGTAGGTTCCGGAATCCGTCGAGATTTGCCGAGTGCTATATTGTACCTGGGTAATGTTTCTACTATGACTACCCAATAGATTGTACCAGGACTTCTCAACCATAATATTTACTGCGGTAGGTGGTCCTGAATGACGATTTTATCCAAACAGAGATTAGTATTTTATTATCAACCATTAATAATTAGTATTGTCAATCGTATCCATTAAATGAATTAGGGAATACAAATGTTTTACAATCGGCTTCTACTTTAATGTTTCGGTGTACGTGACATTTTGTATAGATGTGTTGGTTCCACTAGTAGCCGATTCAATACAAACCAATATTCACTAATCTATTACATAATATCTCAATTCATACCACGTTTTATACCACGTGTAGGCATTAGAACAAATTTAAAAAAAAAACAGCTTTATTCTGTCGCAATTCTGTTGCAATGATTTATCTCATAAAAAGGCGGGAAATTAATCCCAGATTACAGAGTAGCGACCAGAAATAGTTACTAAGGGAATGAATTCATATCCCACACGATTTAACTCGTCCATTTTGTTTGTAAAAATTGTTCCCATGAAACGTGACTTTCTCCTCGTGAACATTGGAGATTATGTGTTGCTTGCCTATTAAATTTTAGGACGAGGTTGGCACAAATATAAACGACGTGCGCCAAACTTGGAGAGTGCAAGAGGCAGAGAGAGAGGGGGGAGAGGGGGAAGGGGGAAGAAACCAGGCGACCCGGAGAAAACCCCGAGGTTGACTAGGCAAGGGAGGGAGAGAGGGGAGATTGGGGGGGGGGACCGAGGACCCTACACCGTGTCACGTACAACCGGGCAATCGAAACCACACCAGTCGACGCAATGTCAGACCTTAAGATACAACGCGCACCCACTCGCGCAATAGGCAGAAAGGTCAGAGCTAGCTCATATGGACTAGAGTAACAGTTTGACATCTGCAACAGTCTAACATTCGTGTTGCTGCCGTCAAATGGTATTTAATTACACCCAAAGTTTGCTAGACTTTGTGGGTATTGTTTCTGATATTTTGATGTCGTATCCACGAAATTATTCTGTTAGTCAAGTGTGCTTATCATACGCGGTCTACCGTTCATTGGGGAAGGTTATAAAAACGGTCGCATGCCAGTGTGCCCACTTTTCTAATAAAAACAAGTTTCACCCAGGCGAGGAACAATAAAGGGATTAACAAGCGTTAACGAGGGAACAATTAAGAGATTAACAAGGGATTAACTAGTCTGGTCAGTACATAGCACATATCTCCTGATATGTGAACTACAGCTCACCTGCATCTGCAGAAATAAACTGGAAGTGACTAAATATTCAGTCTTACGATTGGTGAGATTAACTCACTCAAATAGTTAAATTGATGAATTTTATGAAAACACGATGGCAGAATGATGTGGAACCACTTTCATACTGAAGGCCCACGTACAACGAACCATGTTGAAGGATGACATTCGAAGATCGTATCCATTCTTGCCACCCCTCACCCAAATATCTTCAAGTTGGTCGATTTCTGTCACAATGAGCAAGCGTAGCCCATTTAACTGCTTTGTGAATGACATGAATGATTATAGGTTTGATTTTATATTGTTTATGTTTTACTATTATTATATTTTTAATTTTAACCAATTCATTGTTTATCTTGTTGTAACTATGTTTATCCCATTATTATTTGTATGTTATATTTTTATCGAATTGTAAAATGTGATGTATGATATATCAAACAGAAAAATAGAAAAAAAAAAACTTTGTACAGTAATATCTATATTTTTTTCCTTCTAAGTACCCACTATCAACTAATCCTAATCCGCTCAATACACTAATCCAATTAATTCTTAATTGGACTTAATCCCTAGCTTTCCAAAAGTGGGCATAGTGGGGGCACACCATAAAAACTATATTGAACCCAACCAACCAATCACTTCACAACCCTAACCCCTTTTATTGAAAATCATTAACCAATACGCCCCCGACTTCAGTACACTCCCAGATTAATTGAGGTGTTGAACGCGGTTCATTAATTGCCTGATGCATGTAGCTTTATCTTGAAGTTGAACGCTATCCACTTCTCGACTCTTGCCATCATGCTGCATCCAAGAAAAATTATTGAATTTATCATGTATGGTCGTTAAGAAGTTAGAAGGTTGTTTCAATAATTCAGCTTAGATCAAGCCTAACACGCAAATATGAAAGACTACCTGCTTCCGTTATTGCCTAACAGCGTGCTGGTGGCATTTTGATTGGCTCACGCGATGGTCTTTTTATAGATATCCAGAAAATGAATTCCTCGTTGATTACTGGAAATAATTTCCTAAATCTCTTAAATTCACCGGCAATTTATTCACCGTGTAGACTTAAAGCAATTTCCTTTGAGAACGTGAATGATGTATGGCAAGAAATAAAAACTGAATGTGGTCTGGTAAAGGTGAGGTGAAGGTCAATAGTCATATATGATAGAATTCACTGAATTTCCACGTAATGTAAAACATCAACAGAAGATCGACCATGTTCCCGCTTGTCAGTGATGCAGGGCGGCGGGCCTGACAATGACAGCTGTCTGGTCGTGCGGATGGGACGAAAAACCGATGTCCCGTGTACACATTGGCGTGCACGTAATGTATCCCTTGACTGTTGGAATTCGATATAAGAGTGAGCCGTTGCGCCACTGCAAGGGTAAGACTTTCCACATGGCACACTATGTATGGCGTATGCCCATATGTCTTCACTAGCCCAATTAAGGAGCAGAACAGTAGGGCGTTATACTCCATTTCACTTCATCGGCCATGTTGCCTTTCTCTTGAATCGGGTGGGGCGGGGCTTGGTTTAAAACATGATGTGTCAATCATTGAGTCTAAGGGCGTGGTTTCGACCCCATGTGTGCATGTTACTAGGTGTTGTGTCGCCTGTCCAGACTCGTGGGTTTACTCCAGAACACTAACAGGGTATCAGCCGTGATGTCCTTCCTCCAGCCTTTCAATATACCTTTCGTCGATCCAAATATTAAATGTGTCAAATTACACATGCCGACAATTATCTAAATAAGTAAATTAAGCGTAAACCATAGTTTGGGTCGTCGCTGTTGTAGTGTGATCTGTTATCTCTAGCGGCACAGTACCGCCATTGCTTACCCAATCGTAGATTGGATATTGCTTTAATTGTATGGAAAGGTATGATGTATTGAACGACAAAGTATATTTCCCTGTCTCCTGCAGCGACTAAGCGAGAAGGACGCAATGACGAGCTTTGCGTCATGGTTTTGAGTTTTTGCGCCCCTTAAGTTTTTGCGGCCCCTTCACCAATAGCAAAAAATCACTCGGTTTCAATGCGGTTCATTTTTAGGTATACCACAAATCAACTCTAGCATGTCCCACACAGCCCAATATTATTTGGAGCCCCTGCACGCACACATACATAAATATTGATTTTTGAGGGCTTTGACGGGATCTTGCTACTCATGCAAAATTATGGTCCCATTCATGCTCTACATATTTTCACAATGCTTTGACAGATCTGTAAGATACCATCACTTCTTGATAGAGTGAATTGCTTGGGTTCACAGTGACATAAAACGTGGTAGAGACTAAAAAAAAAATTTAAGAGCTACTAATGGAAGCCGTACTGGAAGAAAAATACATTGACATTCAACTCTCCAACAGGAAGTGAACACGTTACAGTTTCGCACATTAAACTGCGTGACTTCCGGTAAGATCTTCAGTATCGACTATTGTTGTTTAATTTGACCGTTTAAATGGATATTGCAGGATATTACATGCAGTGGGCCACCGAGAAAATGGCTGGCGTAGTTAGCTGTCAATGCTCGAAAAATATACGTCGGAAAATGGTATCTGTGTGTTTCTTTTTATCAAGGACGGGGGCCACGCTGGTTAAGTGGGTAAGACACGTGTTCGCTCCCTACATTGGCCAAGAGAGTTCATCGGACTTTCCGGTGCGGTTTCCTCTTGTCACTGGTGCAGGACTGGGGGCCTGACAGACAAGGACAGCTGTCTAGTCTTTCGGGTGGGACGAAAAACCTAGGTCCCGTTTATACATTAGCGTCCACGTAAAGATCCCTTGGCAGTTGGAATTGGATGTAAGAGTAGACCATAGTGTCGCTGCCCGAGCAACATTTTCCTCATAGCACATTGTATGCCCGTCTTTATTACCCCAGTCGGAGCAGAACAGTAGGACGTTAAACACATTTATTTAGTTTCTTTGATATCAAGGACATGGATTGATAAAACAAACCTCCGGATTCTACTAATCGTATTTGACGCACCATCGACGGGTCCCATAAAGAAACGTCTTTAAACCAAGATGGAGTAAGACATTATGAAATGTCAGAATAACATTAATTAGACTGCGATAAAATATCTATAGGACGCGCATTATACCACGCAGCCATCCAGCATCCATAATTAAAGTTATTGTTGGGCATTTTATGCGTTTTAAACTACGACAATACTATATAAATAGAGTCTTGTATTACTGCAGAAAGACAGTTTTCAATCATATCCTCTACCCACTCGATCAGATAAACCCGTTCTTTATGGTTCTTTTGTGTTATATAATATTATAGTTATTTGAAAGAGCACGCGAGGAAGATAACTCTAGTGGACATCAACACGAGTATTCAACCGGAAGATATTTCTGCTTGGTGTCGAGAATAAAGTAATAAAAAACGAGTTATGGTGCAGAATTTTGCAATATCCATTTTTCGAAAAAAGAAGAAAGATTATTATATCCATTCGAGTCAGTGATTTAATAAAATGAGATAAGTTGATCATTTCAATGAGTTCACGTTGTCGGGTCAGTGTGATTGTGTTTATTTTTGCCAATATAGGAGACCTTTTTGTTTCAGTCAATTTCGTTTTTTATTCAGAGCTTATTATTACAGTGTATCTGAAAGTTAACGTACCTGTTTCTGTTGTTTTCCGTAGGTTTTAAACACGAAAGCAATGTAACTGTTACACTTCTTTTGTTTTATATGTTACAAACTATTTTATATGTCAATGTTATAAATGTTATGGTGTCTTTGTTACTATATCTTATATGTCAATGTTACACTGCATATTTGTTTCATGTGGAAACCATTTTGTCATATTTCTATTATACGTACTTGTCATTTATATACTAGTAATTACAAAACATTTTATATGTCATGTGTATATTCTTCGTATTTGTGCATTTGTTTATCATTGTAATTGAGATGTTTATCATTGTAATTGAGATGTTTATCATTGTAGTGGAGATGTTTACCATTGTAATGGAGATGTGTATCATTGTAATGGAGATGTTTATCATTGTAATGGAGATGTTTACCATTGTAATGGAGATGTGTATCATTGTAATGGAGATGTTTATCATTGTAATGGAGATGTTTATCATTGTAATGGAGATGTGTATCAATGTTACTTAGATATGGAGATGTTTACCAATGTAAAGAGATGTTTATCAGTGTAACTGGGGTGTTTATCAGTGTAACTAAGATGTGTATCAGTATAATTGAAATGATTACCACCGCATTGAAATGTTTATCATTGAAACTGAGATGTTTGCCATTATAATTGAGATGGTTATCGCTGTAATTGGGATGGTTATCATTGTAACTTATACGATTATCATTGTAACTTATACGATTATCATTGTAGTTGAGATATGTGTCATTGTAATGGTAGCTAGTACAATCATTATTTGTAATTGAGATGTTTATCATTGTAATCGAGAAATTTATCATTGTAATCTATATGTTTATCATTGTAATATATATGTTTATTATTGTAATCTATATGTTTATTATTGTAATCTATATGTTTATCATTGCAATTGTAATGTGTACGATTGTTATAGGAGTGTTTATCAGTGTGTGTGTAATGATAAGCATTGTAATGTATGTATTCTGTTACACTACAATTGTCATGTGAGTGTGCCATAATTGTTTGGTCACGACAGTTTTTATGAAGACTTGCAATAATAAATCAAAGATCAATATGGCAATTTGATAGAAATGTATTGGCGTGTGTGGGAGAAGAAAAGAAGTCTACATCTAAATCTACTTAATAATTGAGAGAAATGAACATAAATCTTCTTACCGAGTCTATTTGTAGAACTTCGTCATCTGGAATCCGCCATTTTCCTCCCCCGACCGCTCCGCCTCCTCCGCCCACAGCACCGCCTGCATTCATTGTCCTATCAGATTCAGGATTATAAAATCCCAATTCATTGGACGGACAATCCGATTGATGACTGGAATTTGTAAGTGCAACACTAGACCAATCAGCACTGCTATTACTCAAGTTAAAGTCGTTAATTGTCGTATCAGCATGCAAATTATAAAATCCCAATTCATTGGATGTCCATGGACAATCGCTGGTTTCAAAACCGTGCTTTTCAATCATCCAATCGAGTGTCAATTCACTAAACACATGGATTCGATTAGTCCATTTATGTGGAAAATTGCACGTTTTAAAAATTCGAAACCGTTTTAGAAAAGGCTTGAGATGAATTTTGATTATTCTGTCTTTTTTATATATTTTTAAAAATATGTTTCTTTTTCACAACCTAAGAAAAGCACCCAATTTAACCATTTGCTATAGAGTCTCACATACTCTGCCAATCGAGTGACGAATAAAGAGATAAAAATCCAATTACTTTCACCAAGGAATTAACAAATATTCACATTGTTTGCCAATTATGTTTAATCTTCAGTTTGGCACTTATATATTCAAAGAGCTGTGTAGTTGGTTTGCTATTTCAAACAGATCACAATTTTTAAAAGTTTTTATCAGTATAAATAATCTTCTTGTTGAGATCTGATTTTGAAAACAGATGCTACAACAGACCTTTTCGCCCGGTTATTTAATTGAAATGAAATGACTATATTAGATCCGTATATTAGTAGACGTAGCAGTAACTGATAATAATTATGTAGTCCCCGACTATTCATTAATTAGAATAATCAGACAAATGTATAATGGTTATTATATTGTAATTACTAACGACGAATACACACGCGACTGTTTTACCATTAAATAAGTTGATTTTACCAAATATATGTCAAAGCAAAAGAATTTAAAGACTTTCCACAAATAACCCGATAGTCGCACAATTTTATCAACATATTTTTCTCTCACAATCTGTCCATATATGCCCACAAATAGACAATGTATATCTATTTCAGATCTATATCACAATTTGATCATTCGATAAAGATTATACCGTTTCACCATCCGATAAAGACTATAAATGTAATCAGTAAAGATTATAAATGTAATCTGTAGAGTTGATCACAATGAAATCAGGCAAATTACAATGGTTATCGTTTAGTACCACAATGTAATCATTTTTTCATAATGAAATTCGACGTGGTATTTTAATTGCTATCAATTTGTATCATAGTGTAATCAATTTTTCACAATGAAATCAGGCGTAGTATTTAACTGGTTATCGATTAGTATCACAATGTAATAAATTTTCGCAATTAATCAGGCATAGTATATCATATGCTATCGATGTGTATCACAACGTAATTAATTTTTCACAATGAAATCAGGCGTAGAAGTCGATTTGTTGTCTATTTGTATCACAACGTTATCAGTTTTTCACAATAATATCAGGAGTTGTATTGTAATGTTTATTGATTTGTATCACAGCGTAATCCGTTTTGTTTCGCAATGAAATTCGGGAGGAGTATTTCAAGGGTTATCGATTTGTATCACGACGTAATCAGTGGAGTAGTTTTCACATTGGCAACGCTGATTGGTGTATATCAGAACGTAACAAATCCACGTTAACACAAATTATATCTCCAAAATGTGTATGCATATATCACAATATAAGCCCTCAATACACAAACATTATCTGGACAATAGTTACAATACACTCAGAACATTAGTAGCACAGTTGTAATCAGCGGAATGGGTATCTCCAACAATTCACCCAAATTTATCCGACATTAGTTTTTTTTATATAATAAGATATGATCAGATGCTTTGTATCACAGTGTAATCAATGGAATGAGTTACATATAATATCACGGCTATCCATTTGTATCACAGATCAATTATATACGCTATATATATATATATATTTACTAGCTAAATTTACTCGGGTAGTGTTGATTCCGTTTTATTTCGTAATTTACTGAAGAGAAATCACAACAAACAGCAATCATTGGTTATATTTCGTAGAGAATAATATAAAACAGCTGTATATCCTGACAATAAAGCATATCACAATTGGTGGGAATGGGCTACTCCTTATATATTATCCTAAGGTTACACAACAAGGCATTCGTATGATGCCATCACGTAGACGTATAACTCGCTGATTTATCACATGTTTAGCTCACAATGCAATAATACACCCACTTTAATGTATCCCCAATTAGTTGTTTCACTGTGTAATCACTTTAATGCAGTAATATTACTTTAATTCATAATAATGTAATCCAAATAGAACTTTAACTCAAAATGTAATCACATTAGAGTATATTAACGTAATTCACAGCGCACGAACTACTATTTAACTCAAAATGTAATCAAAATAGATTATATTAACGTATTCACACGCATGGACTACACTTTAACTCAAAATGTAAACAAATTAGATTTTATTAATGTAATTACATACAACGACGACTATATAATTCATAATGCAATCACAATTCTTAATGTAGTGTTTGCAATTTAATCCATTCTAGAATTTAGCATAACGTTTTAACACCGTGTTGTTACGTATTACAACTTTCAATTAGTCAGTCTCATGTAATTCAAATACGTATAGACATGGGAACGGAATTTCTCAAGAAATCAGATCCCAAAATAAACTTGTAAGATATTCAGTTCGTTTTGTTTCGGCATTTAATTGGAACCCGTCCTACTTTATATCGTTTCGGGAGAATTGTTAAAAAACACACTCTTTCACTGCACACTACATGCGAGTGTTAGTTACGATTAACGTGTTTCTATTCTTTCCGTTTAATCTTCACATAGCGTTTAACAATTCGTCTTGACCGAAGTTTAACCAATAGTCACAAATTATATCAACGTGTTATGGTGACCGTCTTAAGATGACAGTGTTGTTTACTGGAAGAATAACATCATATCCTTGCATGTGTTACATCTATGGACAATTCACAACTAGATTGAACAAAATGGTAATTTCAAAACACCTCTTCAAAGTTGTCGGTAACCGTTGTAAATCGGTATCGAATATACAAGTGTCACTATAAACAGAGATTATCAATTTCTCGGTATGTAATTTATCTCCACCTTCATCTAATTCTTCCTATAACACAAATTAACCATCCAAAAGGTTCACGTAATGTTTACATATATTCTTATGCTGGCGAAATTTATTTTCAGAACCTTGGATGAAAATAGAAGCAAAAAGTATGCAATTCACATAATGGTATATTTCGTTATGCTCTTCCTGTCACGCCAGCCAATTAGTAACTTCAGTTATTTGCATCTGTTCGGAGTTTGTTATGTAAGTCGTTGCCAAATTGTTGATGTGTTCTCTACCTGCTTTCAGTAATAAATAACCACAAAACACAATTGTTATTCGTGTAAGCAGAACATGTTGAACACAATACAATAACTCCTCCCAGGTGTAAAAAACAGTGCTGAAATTTTAACAGAAACGTTATGTTATTCACTGTCGATAATTTAATCCATCGTCTCTGGTTTTAAAAAAAACCACTATAGATTCCTTCGTATCGATTTCGCTACTGTTTGGCAATTGACTTTAGAATAGCAATGGATTAAGGGAAGTCGTGAAACTTTGGAATTTACATCAATATTTGATTTTGTTTCAATATAATTTAAGGAGTTAAGGACAAAAGATCGCTAAAAATAAATAAGGGACCAAATAGACGAAACCAAAACGAATGATCCAATGTCATTTTATGAAGGAGACGACGGATGCATTCAAAACATCAGAAACAAAACGGGCACCACATCGTACGGAGAACGACGAACGTTCCGTTATCCATATCAACGGGAAGCTCGTGTCCAATAATTATTTTTATTGAAATTGGACATTTCATTTATTGATTTACGAAGCATACACTATCAAAAGTGTTGGTATTTTTGCTTAGAAAATCTGATCTAAAGTTTATTCATATCTTTTAATTTGTTCTGAACCGAAGACCATTTGAAGTTTGCGTTGGTTTCTAACGATATCATACTGTTGTCTTTAAGACAGATAAATTAATAGTAATTATGCTGTCATTTTTTTTACAAGTCAACACATTCTTCAGGTCGTTTATGAGGAAAAGGAAAACCCACGGTGGAAATTGTTAGATTCTAATATCGCTTCGGTTTATAACCGCATGGCCCAAACGTTCATAACCAAGGTTGAAATTAACCCATTAAAAAGGGGACAATGACTATCTGAAGGCAAATAACGAGTTTTGTCACGACGTCGTCCGAAATTGTCCAAAAAAAGCGAATCAAACTGTTTAATCAAATTATTATGTAATCAGTATCCAGGAAATCGGAGAAATCATGATTAACCAAAACAATATGTCCCATCATGGGTAAAATACAAATTAGTCTCATTGTTAAGTGATTCGGGGGAGAGGGGAGGCTCATCTAAGTAAACAAAAATGATTCTGATAACAGCATGGAGAGAACTGAGTTTTCATCGTCAAAGAAAATAAAGTCATTTTATACTAGACAAAATGAAGATTACATAATGATATATATGTACCGATTAACATTATACAGCTTCAAACTGCTGTGCAAACAACACCCACCTTACAGACGCTGCAATATCTTCCAATCCTTGGGAGAATATCGAATGTAAAAATTGTCCGGTCAATAAGTTTTCACCCCTATGTTTATTATGTATGAATATAAAACCAAGTTATGTTACGGTTATTTGAAAGCATATGTTCTGTATCATAGACAGGTCTAATTACATAATTACACAGAATCCACAGTGAATTAACAAATATGGGTTAACATCAGATCTGACTTCTAATGAAGACGGGCATACGTCATACAGTGTGCTATGAGGCGAATTTCGAATTCCCCCGACAAGGGTTCTTTTACGTTTACACGGTATATGCTGTGCCTTTCCAGGCCCTCCGCCCTACAACACTGACAAGAGGGAAACACGCCGGGAAATCCCGATGAACTTCCTCGGACAAGGGACCTCTAGGTTAGAGAGCAAAGGTCTTACTCCTGGTGAATACATATCGCAATGGAAGTCCCGTAAACTCTAATTAGTCTCACTATAAAGTCATAAATATGAATAGAGAATGCTCCTGTAACATGCACACAAGGCAATAAACTGGTGGACTCTCTAAACTTTCGGATTGTTTTGATTTTTAACAGATTTAAATAAAATCGACAGTTAATGATTTAGTTTCAAAATGGATAATTGGGACTTTGTTTATTATCGTAACTACTGGCAGCAATAACAATAGAGTCTACACTGTTCAGCAAACGACGATAACTCCTCTCAGAATGGAGTAAGTTTGACTGATATTTTCAACATATTCCCTTTTCATTATCTATTTTAACTTATATAGCGAGAAATGCCAGCTCTTTATCTAGATCTTACGTAATGTATCTTTAATGAATTTAAATCATAATGTACCACTTCCGCCAGTTATAAGTTGCTCTCTGTAATACTAACACAATCACAGCCTTTTGCTTATATAGTTTTACAAAAAATAAACAACATCTCTTTGAATATAGATTATGTTCCAGCGCCACCTGGTGTCATGTTTAACTTAGGGTGTGGGTTTAATAAACTGTATTCAGATATTGACAAGGTAAATAACTAGAATTCGGTGAATTTTATAAATATATAACTATCATGCCCGTCTACCAATAATTGAGGGGCTGCTATGAAAAAGTATGTGTGAGAGAGAGAGAGAAAGAGATAGAGAGAGAGAGAGTCGACACAAATTGGATCATTTCGAGACTAACACATGGTTCAATATTATTTCAATAATTCTCTTTCGCGTAGGGGGTTTTAGCAGTGGGAGGCAGCCGGAGGACCCGGAGAAAACACACGATGTTGGACAGGCGAACAATCTGTGTATTGCGATACAGATACATCACCGATGTTAGAATTAACACTACATTTGTAGGCCTATCAACCAGTAGCTAAATGATTACGTGATACTAAATACGAATTATAAACTGCAATCTTTAATTCCAGTGGTTCATATATAGTATCTTACATGAAGAAACTCCAGAAACTGTAATCTGTAATTCCAGCTGTTCATATAGCTTACTTCAAATATATACTATGTAAAAATGAAATGGAGTTTCGAATCCTCGGTTGTACGTGGCAAGGAGTAGGGTCGCCTTTCCAACATCGTGGGTTTTCATCGGGTACTCCGGTTTCCTCCCACTGCTAAAGACCCCTACGCGCAAGCGAATTATTGAAGTAAAATTAAACCATATGTTAGTCCCGAAATTACCTAGTTTGTGTTTTGGTCGAAAATTCTAATTAAGCATACATACTGTTTATACAAAAGTTAATCTCACAATCCCTAAACAATATTCACTGAAAGATATTCCATATTGGCACACAGAATTCAAATATCCACCACAATCAACGTCTATGATCATTATTCAATAAAAACGGCACAGGTAGTTATACACCTCCAGGTTACTTACCATTTCACGTGCACAAAGTAAACTGTTGATAATAGCGATAATCTTTATAGTTTGCGTAAATTGCGTTAATGTACAAATCAGATAGCATCCTATTTAAACGATTGTTATTCGAAATAAAATCTACTGGCCCCGCCCTTAGGAATTTTATTTTGAATAACAATCTGGAAAGCGAATGTTTTCTGCTACCTAATAATCATTCCATCAAATATTATAACACAAGTCAATACATGTAGAAAGATTATTGTCGGTATAATATTTAATGAATTTACCAGACAGAATATGTGTAATATGCAAATACCGATATAGCATAGAAAACACGTTGACATAGAGATAAACCGACATGTAGAACTCACTATAAATCTCACTGCATACGCCATACAGTGTGCTATGATGGACATTGTGCCAGGACAGCGGCACTACGACCTACTCTTATATCGAATTCGAGCAGCTTAAGGATCTTTTACGTGCACACCAATGTGTACAAGGGACCTTTGGGTTTTCGTCCCATCCGAAAGACGACACCTTGTCCTTGTCAGGATGTATAGAAAGGTAATCTACTTTACCAAAATGAAAAGAAGTGGGGTTAACTGCTTACATTTCTTATCCAATCGGACACGGCCACTCTGTCCAAAAAACACTGACAAGGGAACCACGCCGGAAAATCATGTTAGACCGACACATCCATTTGATTTACCGACACATCATTGGGAATGTTGTTATAAATGGAATGGAGTTTGACGTCCTACAGTCCTGGACCGACTAGGCTGATGAACTTTGTTCCAGTCGGACAGTTGGGCCCTGACAGTGGTGTTGTGGTCTGCCCTTATTGCGAATTTCAGTTATCAGGGGTACTTTTATGTGTATTTGATACTTCGTGTTTTTGTACCATTCGAACGGCTCGGCACTGTCCTTGTCCGACCCTCTGCCCTGCACCACTCACAAGGGGGAAACCACACGGCAAAATCACAAGGAACTTCCTCGGCCAACACTGAAAGCGAACCCAAGACCTGCCGTTGACAATACAGTGTCTTACTAACTGAGACACGGCGGCTCCGCATCTTCAAAGATCAACGAAAGTTGTATCTATCCCCTTTGTGGTTTCTTCATTGCAGTTTGATGACAGAAGAAACCAGTACGACCGTACTATATGACGTCATTACAGCCATCTTTGAATTGTGACGGCATTTTCAAAATCTCAGTTGCCCAAACAAAGAACAAGCATCTCCAATTTCACGAGGATCATACCAGAATTGCCGGAGCCTTAGAACCATTTTCCATATACACATAACGCGATTTTTTTAAAAAAAAATAATTGTATTTTACGTGTACAGAAAAATCGCAGCAAAAGGAAACGCGTACATGTAGAATAGATCTTAGTCCTTTTTTGATCAGAGCGGCGTTCCGAGCAGAACAAGAACAACACAACTCTCTTTTGAAAAATATCAATTCTAATTGTGTTTTCGATGTCGAATATTATGGATAATATTGAAATACATGTTCTTTAAAAAGAGGGCGTTTGCCTTAAACCAGTCGGAGCAGAACAGTAGGACGTTCCACCTGATTTCATTTCGTGTCCTTCAAATCGTGGGTTGAATTCATAAAACAGACTAGAAAAATATTTAACTGTTAAATCTTTACAAACGTCTGCACAGACGGATATAGAGATGTACGTCTGTCTCAGTCATAATCGTTATATGTAATAAAATGGCGTGTAACGTCCTACCATTTTTTTACCAAACGGCATAATAAAGACGGATGAAACTATAAATGAGTATTAGTTCACGTTCAAGGTTACTGGTTCAAAACCACGTTTCCAAACAGATGTAAACGCGATGGTTTTAATTATATGTGAGAACGGTGACGACTGCTGTATCACACTACTACTACCACAAGCAGATGACGATGATGATGATGATGATATTGATGATGATGATGGTGGTGATGACGATGACGATGATGATGATGATCCATCAATCTAATTACGAATATTAGTACGATGATGGTGATGAAAATTATTAAAATGATTATTAGAGATAATACCAACCGTTAACGATGATAGTTTTAATGATGATGATGATGATGGTGATGATAAAATCACACCCCATTAGTTATCACTATATATATTTGACCAAGTGATTGCAGTTTGAAAACCAAACCGTTTTATTCCAATATTCCTGATTGTATGTTTATCTCCACCGACTAAGCATGTTAAATATCATAGCGGGAATATAAACTGTACCCAATAACATTTAATATTGAAAATTGCCACCAATTTATTTCTATCATATTCTACTTCTCATAATTGATGCCAATTTTACGGCAATAAAATACGTCTGGTGCATGCAAGTCTTTTATAAATCAATCACATAATAACTGGAACCACAGCCTTTTAATATCGATCTCCATATATGGGTGGTTTTTCAAACATAAAGCAGTTTAATGAACTAGATTTAAATAAAAGTAGAGAAATCTGCTAACTGCCCCAAACATTTAAAGGATTATTAACATATTTATCATAATTATATTATTTATTTCATGAGGACACGGTGAATCGATGAGTATGGTTGACTACTTGACAACTAGAAGGTCTCGGACTTGATTCTCGGGAATGCAGCATGGTTTCGCCCTTGTCACGAGAACAGGACCGGGGCGTGCAAAGGAAACAAGCCCTATTGTTTTTGTAGGTCTGCGTGTACGTAAAAGAACTCCATTTTAAAGCGAATGTGACAATCGCTACATTTGCTATGATGGAGCGACGTATGGAATTAGTTACTTTCCCTCGAGTCCAGAGTATCCCGTCCAGAGTATCCCGAACACATGTTTTTTTTTGATGGGGACTGGTCTTATATATTGATGCCGCCGCGTTTCAGTTTTCTACCATTGCGGTTTGGATTGCAACTACCTCTACATTTCGCAAAGCTCGTTAAAAGATGCATTACAATAATATCCGCCACAGGGGTTAATGCAATACTTATGCCAAGTAAAATAAAATCTCAAATGCCGCATTGACCACTTTTGATTCACCGAACAATGGATATAATCGTCCATGATTACTGTACGTTTTGGCAATGCTTAACAAGCATGTTTCTCCTTCTTCCCTTAAAGACTCGGGCTCCAGTTGGAACGTAGTTGATCAAAACAAACGCCGAATTAGTGACAGTACCCAAACAATGACCCGGAGAATACTGGCGAGGTTGTCACGTATAAATGTGGGCTCGAAACCACACCACCTAAACAGATATAATGATTCTAAGCTCACGCTTTAAACCACTCAGCCACACCCTTCTAGATCCCCTAAAACAAATAAACACTCAGCATAAACCCAACGAAACTTCAGACAATTAACCCTCAAGCTTTGTTCCCGAATCACAATCGTTGATTTTAGACTCATCTTAATTCTTTATTGAACGAAAGCTTTTACCACGTCTAAAGATGTCTACGAACATTATTGAATACAGTACCGTCTCAGGGGAGATTACCTAAACATATATGCATTCCATTCTATTCCATGTAGACAATTGCTCATCGTAAATCTAGCTGAGAGGTTAAAAGTCTGTCGGTTTTAAAATCAGGAACCACGGGTCGAATATATCTGATTACATCTTAGTCGAGTGAATTTAAAGTAAACCCCTCGTGACTTAAAAACAAGAGATAATCTGAACTCGTATTGTGGCAGTAGATTTACAAATGAAATGTTATCTTACAACTGCATTTTCGGGTTTCTTATATTCAGTTCTGTCGCATGGAGTCAGCTGACGCGATAAGGAATATGGTCGCCTGCCCAACCTCTTCAGTTTCTCCATACTAAACTCAGGCGGTCTACTTTAAGTCTCGCTTGAGAACAGCCACTATGCAAGTTGACCGACATTTTATGTCCTAAAGTACACGTCAAGATTTATGCTGTGTGTGTATTCTTCTTCCATTTAATATTATTGAAAATGTTTATTTGAGTATAACAAGTGTGAAGCAAAGTAGAAACGCATTACAAAGCAGTAGAATAATTTAACGCTATGACTGCTAGGGCAGAGATCTACTCCCGGTGAATTAAGTAGATTGATATCTGCGTGCAGAATTGGGTTTCTCGTATCTTTGCTTGGGCGCAGCGGCTTATACCAGTAGGAGGAAACCGAAGTGTCCGTGGAAAAGAACAGATATACCAATACACCATTAATATACCAGGTGATTTGTGCTCGCTTCGTATACAATATGGGAACCGCGGTGACTCAGTGAGGAAGACATTGTGTCATTAACCGTCAGATCCTTGCGATTTTCAACGTGGTCTCCCCTCGTCAGTGGTGAATAGTAGGGTATCTTGAGAGGAACAATGTCTATCCGTTAGAATGGGACAAAACCGAAGCACCATCTACATGTTGGTGTTTGAATGCGATGTCCGGACAAAATGTCACGAATCCAACTATATCCGCATGACCGAATAGAAATTACCATGGATATTTTTGCTGGCATGAGGGGTGCATGTAAATGAACTCTTGCAATGTTGAATTTTCCTCAGGTATATGTCCCTTATTAGCCTTACACAAATAACTGTCTATGTTGTGCGCAGTAAGCCGTAATCATAGATATTCGTGCTGTCAGGAAGAATTAATACTCCTGAAAACCCATCATTACAAGACAGTCTTGTTTTACACCTAACGTGAACCCATCAGAAAAATTGTGTTTTGAGATTTCCATGAAGACAGTACTTACAGGACAATTATTATGTTCTGTTGTTCAATTCATCCATCATATGTCACAGAACTGAAGCAATATTAATTATGTATGAAATAAGGTTGCTAATCGACCTAACAACAATAATACGCTCTCGCGTATATAGATCTAACCGTGCACAATATCCCTCATTACAAAGTAAGTAAGTAAGTAATTGTTTATTATAGTGTCACACAATGCATACAAGAATATATACATTACATAAAATATACATAAAATAACAGCAATGTCCAGTCAATATCGACTTACTAGACACTTTTATCTAAAATCAAATCATTAAAAATACTAAATAATTAAATAAAATTAATAAAGTAATAAAATCACTAACATCAATAAACACACTGTATGGCATATGGGTTTTTGCAGTACATTAGGACGTTAAACCTCATTTCCTTTGTCGACCATCACCCACGTTATTTCAAACGCATTGTAATTGTTCGGTTTGTTATTCTATATTATTCTAGCGGACGTTAAATATAGTTATTTCACACATACAAGGAGTATGTCCAGGAATTTTAATTTGTATTTTCATTGTGATCAATTGTAAATATTTATCTTCTCTTGAATAGAGTAATGTTTAAGCCGATTAGAACCGAAGGGATCCAGGGTGGAGACAACGTCAAGTTCGGGGATTACTCAAGAAGTTTATAAAATCAGAACCTCCTAAACCATTTTCGGCTCATTTAGGTGGATTAGAGCAGAACCCCAACCCTAACCCTAACCTAAAAAGCGATAAGGATTTCCCCATACAAATTGTGTTTTGTTAATGCTTGGAATGTTTCTTTGTTCGACGCTAATTCGATGAACGCAGGAGAAAGAAAATGCCCTTCGTGCACCCCACCCCCACCCCTGGACACGCGCCTGCACAAACATTCATAGGTTATAGATAGAGTAAGTTAGATATACCTTGCACAAGTTGCAGCCAATAACGGTTAAATATTCGATTTTATTAGTCAATAAAATTGAACCGTACATAAGAAACATTTTAGTTGTTAGAATTTTCTTTATTACCCTTTCGTGTTGCGACGGGTATAGTTGCTGTCGAGAGTCGACCCTACGGTCACTGGTGCGGAAGACGTACAAATGTTCGAGTAGAGTCCGGTATATCGCCTAATGCTCAAATGTATCGATAAAGATTAATGACTGTGTTTTATTGTTAGTTAGAGAATCGTGTAGCTGTTGTTTATATAAGATATCTGTGTTTATTAACCTATATTAATGCATCATTTAATACATTTATATTGGCAGATTAGACATTTATCTGACATAATACTTTACAGATAAGTTGAAGAAACAATTAAAGGGAGGGGTGAGCAAACCATTAAAGTTGCGGGTTTTGTTTGATATTTTATTCAATAATTAAACATGCATTATGCAAGAGCTAGATCTGCTTATTGCGGGTCTTTCTTTAGGCCTGAAATGTTTTCTAAACTATTAATTAGTCATTAAATTAACTGACCCAGGCCTTAATGAACTCCCGATTGCATCAGATTTCACCGAAATTAAATAAATTAAAACGGTTCAACGATACTTTGATTTAATCAAATATGGAGGACCGAGACTTAGCTTCGATCAACCAGTTCGGTGGTTGAAAGTATTGCACATGTCTGTCAAACCTTCAAAGGCTAATATTTTAGCTTGCAATAGAGTAATTATTCATTTTACATAATCTACTTTCGAACTATTATAGCAATAATGGCTAGTCTTTTATCTAAATCTTATATAATTTATCTTCAACTGGTCGTACAAATAGTTTTGTAACAAATTGATATGTCGGTTGTAACGTAAAAAATAGTTTGTGCTTTGTTTATTGTCTTTACCCACAAGAAAATGCCTTGATAACATTACATCCGGCTGGATCTAAATATTAAGGTCACCTGCAGATTTCGTCCAGGTAACGAGAGGTAAACAGGGTTAGAGCTAAACCTAATCTTAACAACAAATCTAGTCCTAACGCTAACAACAATCATCGGCAACAACCACATGTCCTAACCCTGTTTAAATCTCATAACCTTGACAAAATCTGTAGTTGACCTGAATATATAGATCTGACCTATCACATCCGTAGTCTTAATGAAGATATTCATGCGCGATGCAGAGTAACATAATGGGAGTTAGTCAGAGATCATAAGTTACAGTTTCCCTGGTGATCCCGAAAAGTAGGACGTTAAACCTTATTTTATTTCATTAATGGGTCCCCCAGTTTCCTCCCACTGCTAAAGACGTCTCTCTCTCTCCTTCTCTCTCTCTCATTAATGACATATCTCTCTCTCCCTTTATATTTCATTTATGACATCGTTATAATGCCTGGTGGTATGAGAATATGATATTGTATATAACGCTTGTATAATACATTAGATAAAACAATTCCACACTCAAACAAAAGATTATCTGTAAGGCCATGACACGAGTTTTCATTACAAACCAGAATGATAGCTTAAATATTGAATTAACTCCACCGATAGATTGGCAGTGAAAACGGCCCACGGAGATTCCTTCCATGTACAGTGTATATTCTGCGTTGCAATAGATCGAGCTAAATTCGTTTATTTGTTGAATTAAACCACAAATAATGATTTTTAAGTCCTCAAGGTGGCTTGCTTTAAATATGATAGCAGGAAAAAATGGACCCGAATATATTTCATTTAAATGGAATTGAAGAGACTGTAGCAAAATGAAGGAAATGAAATAAACTGGGGTTTAACGTCCAACTGCTCTGCACTTAACCTGGGCTAATGAAGATGGAATCAAATCAGCAGTCAACAAAGCTGTAAAATCATAAACGTGTATATAATAGTTACAATTGATACTAGAATATGTCAACGTTTGTACAATAATTATTTGCTCTACGCCATTCACCAGAAATAAAAGTAATAGAACGATGAAATATGTGTCATCGCACACGTGAAGCATCATAAGTGAGAGAGAGAGAGAGAGAGAGAGAGATAGATAGAGAGAGAGAAATGGGGTTTAACGTCCACTCGACACGAACTAGGTCATTTCGGGACTAATATATGGTTCAGTCTTTAACAATTCATTTGCGCGTAGAGGTGTTTAGCAATGGGAGGAAACCGACGTACCCAGAGAAAACCCACGAGGTTAGACAGGCGACCTTATTCCTTGCCACGTTGATTCAATGGAATACCTTATGATACAGCGCGCATGTGTTAACCATTCGGCTACTCCCCCGCCCCTTTATCAAAACAAGAAACATTGTGCCCAAGGTTTACCTAACAAAAATATGAATCAGCGAACACGTCACTTGATGCAGCTCTCCAGAAACGCCGTGGAGCTATTTCATTGGCCATTAAATTGCGAGAATTAAGTTTACGGAGATTTACGGACAAATCCGGGTATTAACCAGATCCTATGAAATCCCCGGAGATGGAGGCAACTGAGTAGTATCAATCAAGTTTTATTTGATTATAAACTGTGCGTGATATTCTGACTCGAGATGACAGCAACACTCCCAGATGTTATGTTAAAAATATAGAAAAATTACACCATCATGCAACATAACCCTGTAAATCTATCATCCATTGTCAGTTTCAAGTGTAGCTGTTTTAAATCCATCTTTAAGCCATTATTACTTCGCGTGACACAACAAATGGCAACAAAAGTTGGTTAGCTGCATAGTAACAACTCCTGCGATGAGAACTGTTGTAATGTGTTCAACAACTAACATGCTTGTTCTGTCCCATGTTAAAGCCCCCTATACACTCAAGCCAATTGTTGATATAAAATTGAAACATATGTTAGTCCCGTAATGACCTAGTCTGTGTTGAACTGACGTTAAACACCGTCATACATCGCTTATATTTATGTAGGCGATAGTTTAGTGAGATAAAAAAACCGTACGCACGTGTCTTGATTTCTATTTTGTTTTATGTTTTCTTTTGTTCTGGAAATATTTGAATCGGGTTAAAAAGAAATGCAATGAGGTTTAACGTCCTACTTTTCTACGTCGACTGGAATAATGAAAACGTGCAACACCAGCCCAAGGGTCTATTATGGTTCTTTTACGTGCACGTCCATGTGTGCACGGTTTTTCCTGCCATCTGAACGTCAACCACCGTTCCTTGTCAGACCCTCTGTTCTGCACCACTGACAATTGACAAATTCAGAACGATTAAACGTTGACATCTTTATATCAAACGTTTACTAATTTTTTTCGCTTAAACTATCGTGTTATTCGTTGCGAGACCCCCCACCCTCACGCTCACATTCAGTCGGTTTATTCAAACACACAACCTATTCAGTAACTTGCCCCTACTCGTGCTCTTATGTTTTGTCATGAACCACTGAAACATTAGTACCTGGATTGCGAAGATGAGTGAAATTAATATTTTCTAATTGTAGAGACCATAGATAAGAACACTTATTAAATGAGTCTCTCTGCACTTAAAACCGCGACCGCCCCATCCTACTCGACCTGACTCCAGCTACAAGATGCTTTGATATTTCCGTGGTTCGGGTCACAACAATCCACCGACTATGTCTGTCTAAATCCCGAAACATGTTCAAAGCCTGACAGAAACTTGGTGTAAATTTTCACATCAAATCGAATTAAATGGATTGTTCACGGTTTCGTCTGGTTCGGTTAATCCGCTCTGTTTCCATAAACAAGTAACTTTGTGGAGCTTGACTGTAAATGAAGAGCAAGTTTTACATCAAGGTTTTAGCTAGATGTTTCTAGTAGGAATTATTAATATATTCCAAACTGATCTTGTAAATATTGATTCTCGTCATTTGTAAAACATCTTCTCGTTATTCATATAATTTTGTGGTATTTTTGGGTGGTTTACACACGTATTGTTATGAAACGAAATAAAATGAAATCGAGTTTAACGTCCTACTGTTCTACTCCTACTGTTCTCGGGGGTGGGGGACACTATGGCATACTCTTATATCGAATTCCAACCGCCAAGGGATCTTTTAAGTGCATTTCAATGTGTACACGGGACCCCTTGTTTTTCCGTTTCATGCGAAGTATATCTGTTGTCCATCGCAGTTTTATCGCTGACTTAATAAATCTCCAGCAACGCCTCCCTCATTAACGAAATGCGTAATACCCCCCCCCCCCCGCAAAAAAACACACACACCCCGTCTTCGATTCTCCCAACGTATTCCCCCCCCCTTTTTGCCTGATCTGGGCTATTGTAATCTTTCTCCATCATATTAACGCAATGCGTAATAAATTCCTCAGTCACTCGATTCTCCGAACGTCTCACCTTCTATGTCCCTGATATGGACGAATGTAATATTTCTCCTTTTAACGCAATAAAATTCCCTCTCTTCGATTCTTCCAACGCCTCTCCCGATCATCATTGAAGTAAATATTGTTAATTATTCACCAATTATTAAACCCCTTTGCCTCTGGTGGCCTAGTGGTCTAGAGTGCCGCGCTGCGACCTCTAGCTGGCCGGTCATGTCTGACTTGCGGCTGTGGTTTCGACCCTTAATGTGCGCTTATGTGGCTTGGGGATAAGGGCGCCTTCTCAACCTCGTGTGTTTACCCCGGGTACTCCGGTTTCCTCCTACAGAAACAAAAGACTCGTCTGCGATATCACCTTCGGCGGACGCGGACGTTGAACACCAAGAACAACAACATTCTCTTGATTATCCTTGGGCTTAAAATAACGTAATCGTTCTCCGTCTAATGTTATACAATCGAAAGTTTTTCGTCTGTTGTGTGTAAGTGTTAGTACTGTCTGGAGTTGAGGGGTTTTTTTTATCAGTGGTAAAATAAAATACTTTTATTAGTTTAATCATCTCAAACCAATGAGTAAATCAAATTATTCCCAGATTGTAATCTAGAAATAAACATATGTTCTACTATCACGAGTAGCGGAGAAACTAATCAAAGTAAATACCTATATCAATCAATTGTGATAAAATAAAATGAAATGGGGCTTAACGTCCTACTCTTCTGCACCTAACCTGGGCTAATGGAAGACGCACATACGCCATACAGTGTCCAATGAGGGAAATTTTGCCCGGGCAGCGGCGCTACGGCCTACTCTTATATCGAATTCCAACTGCCAAGGGATCTTTAACGTGCACGCCAATGTGTACACGAGACCTCGGTTTTTCGTCCAATCCGAACGACTGGACAGCTATCCTTGCCAGGCCCTCCCATTCTGCATCACTGACAAGAGGAAACCAAACTGGAAAATCGAGATGAACTTTCTCGGCCAATGCAGGGATCGAACACTCGACCTCCAGGCTAGCGAGCCAGCGTCCTACCCACCTAGCCACGTGATCCCCGATTCAATTGTAAATCTAAGTGTAATTATATCCAAGGAAAAACAAAAAAAATCAGTTCACATGAGATGTGTCATTGGGTGTTCTTGTATAGTAGACTTAATACGCAGACATCTTTTAAAAAAAAAGGGGGTTGAGCGACCGAATGGTAGTACGTGCGCGTTGTATTATAAGGGCTGCCATTGAGTCAAAGTGGCGTGGTTTCGATTCCCCGACTGTTCGTGACTAGGAGTAGGGTCGCTTGTTTTCTACGGGCCGTCCGGTTTCCGCCAACTGTTAAAAGACCCCACGCGCAAGTGAATTATCGAAATAAAATTCAACCATTTGTTTGTCCCGAAGTGAACTAGTTTGTGTCGAGTGGACGTTAAACTCCAAATTGTTAAAAAAAAAAAAGATAATCAGTTATATTTCATTTATTTATTTGTATTGACTATGTTTAGTCAAAAGCCACGGTAACTCAGTGGCTAGGGTGCTGGCTCGCAAGTCTGGAGGTCGGGGGTTCGCTCCCGGTGTTGGCGGAGAAAGTCCATCGGTATTTTCCGGCGTGATTCCCCCTTGTCAGTGGTACGGGCTGGAAAGCTTGACAAGGATCCCCTCTCAGTTGGAATGCGATATAAGTGTAGGCCGTAGCGCCGCTGTATGGCCCAGTCGGAGCAGAACGGTAGAACGTTAAACCCATTTCCCTTCAATTCATATGTCTAGCCTTTTTTGATTGGATGCTCTTCGTTTTACACAATTACACAATGGCCAACCTAATCAAATCACTTTATAACACAGCAGACCAATCATACTACAATAGATAACATTTGATGTAGTTAGACAATCTAGCCTTGATATTAATTTGGTTTCTGGTCTGATAACAGATAACACTATTCCACAAGTGTTTTATGAGATGTCAAAGAAGCGCTGTTTGAGATATAAAATATTGCACATTTAGATACACTCTATACAGCTGTAGAACAATTACTTAAAATTAGACCGATCAGAACAAGTACGAGCGTACTATATGAAATGTGGTTGAACGTCCTCCTGTTCTTCCATAAGTGTGTGTTTCAGTTTATTGCTGCTCTGACTGTGATAATTAAGGTTGGGATAGAGCGTACTATATGAAATGTGGTTGAACGTCCGCTCCTGTTCTTCCATAAGTGTGTGTTACAGTTTATGACTCCATCTAAAGGAAATGAAATTAACTGAAATGGGGTTTAACGCCCTACTCTTTTGCCCCGACAGGCATAATGAAGACTGGGATATAGTATACAGTGTGTTCTAAGGGGAATTTTGGCCGGGCAGCGGCACTATGACCTACTCTTATATCTAATTCTAACCGCCAAGGGATCTTTTACGTGTACGCAAATGCATACACGGGTCCTCGGTATTTCAAATATTCCAACTGACAATGGTTCTTTATGAACATGACAATGAGTACAATGGACCCCGATCCCATCTGAACGACTATACGTTGTCCCTTGCTAGGCCCTCCTGCACCCCTCAGCCAGCGCGCCTCCTAATATTTGGAAATAATGATCTTCAAATAAATTTAAACTAAAGCTTTAAATCAATCATCAATTTATTTTGCTTTGTGTTTTAAGGGGCGTGTTTTATCTATAATCATTTTTTTAAAATGTACATTCTTCTTTTAAAATACTACCCCGTTCAAATATATGTTTCATTTTAACATATTTCTACCTATTTAAAGACTAGGTAGTATGCTAAAAATGAAAAATGGGGGGTCTTATAATTATAGATGGGAAGAAACCACGAGGTTTGACGGGCAACTCTACTTCTCGTTACGTTCAGGCAGGGAATCGAAACCACTCCAGTTGACTCAATGACAGATCTTATCATACAGCGCGCACGTGCTAACTAATCGGCCATCCAACCCCCACTGATTAGAGTGGATTGAGAGAGAGAGAGAGAGAGAGAGAGAGAGATGGGGTTTAACGTCCACTCGACACAAACTAGGTCACTTCGGGACAACACATGGTTTAATTTTATTTCAATAATTCGCATGCGCGTAGGGGTCTTTAGCAGTGGGAGGATATCGGAGTGCCTGGAGGAAACCCACGAGGTTGAGAAGGCGCCCCATCTCCATGCCACATACGCTCACACCAGGAGACAAGAGAGAGGGGGACAGGGAAAGAGAGGGAGGGGGAGCGATAGAAAATATTAAAGGGGGAGATATATACGGGACTTAACGTTCATTTGACCACGCCCCTTCATTCAAGGACAAACCATAATGATCTAAAGCGCACGAGTTAGACGCCCCTCCGCCAATGTTGATAGGTACTATATCTACTATTTAATTGTGTTGTTTCCTACTCTACATATACATACACGTATAAAACATAATTCCCAGATATTATCAGATTAAGTCTAGTTTAAATAGAATGTGGGGAAAGTTCTGATGATGGTACAAGTGTTTCTGTCAGTTAGTCGATAAACAACAATATTTGATTCCACATCTGTAATCACGCCATAATCATTTTCCAAAAACAATTATTATATCACATTGTGTTCAAATATTGGACCAGGTCTAACATGATTTGAAAGTTAAATAAGCAATCATAGTTATTTGATAACATGAATTATACTATATTATTGTTTCGATGGTCTGGAAACGCTAGAAATAGTTCCAAACTGCTTTGTTGTGTTTTTTTTGATAAATCTATCACAATTAAATATGTCTCTTTTGAATCTGGAATGTCCAGAGGGAAGTCGTGAGTGGTGTAATTCCTGATTTTCGTCTGATCTCCCATATAAAGTCCTTTAATTCCTGATTTTCGTCTGATCTCCCATAATGCGCAATGTCTGACGGGGGGAAATTATAATGAGCTACAGCATTATCTGTGAACAAGGTGAACGCTCTAAGAAATGTCAAGCAGTATTTTGTAAAATATGTCACAGGCATGATATCAGTACACGCACGGCAATTACAGGTTCGCGAGTTGTTTCTATGGTAATCTGATTAAAACACAATTTCGCTTTACTTATCTTTACTACACTTGGATCTGGAAGAGTTGTTATATTACTGGCGTTCTGGTTGAAGTGAGGGATTAGCCAATGAAACGGTCTGTTATGACCATACAATGTGCCATGGGGGAACTTGTGCTCGGAGAGCGACACTAAGACGGAATCGTATCGAATTCTAACTGCCAAGGGATCTTGTACGTGCATGCCGATGTTATTTTCCATCTGAACGACTATAAAGTTGTCCTCGTCAGTCTCTTCGTCATGCACCTCTGACAAAGGGAAAGCATCCCGGAAAATCTCGATGCACTTTCTCGATCACCATCGGGATCGAATCCGAGACTCCCAAGCTAGCGAGACAGCGTCTTACCCATTTAGCCACCGTGGCCCAGAAATTGGTACGGAAAAATTAAGACGGTAAACTCAATATTTTATATTTTATCTCATTACTGAATGATGGGTCTATAGTTTGACTTTAGAAATTATCCAACAACCTCCAGAAGAAAATAAAAAGCCTAATGTTAAGGGAGCTGAGGTTACTTGTCTACGATATCACCCTAGGTGGAGAGGGAGAGAGGGTTTAACGTCCACTCGACACAAACTAGGTCATTTGAGACTAACATATGGTTTTATTCGTTTGCGCGTAGGGGTCTTTAGCAGTGGGAGGAAACCGGGGGACCGGAGAAAACCCACGAGGTTGGACAGGCGACCCCACTCCTTGTCACGTACAACCGGGGATTCGAGTTGACTCAATGACAGGCTTTATGATACAGCACGCACCTGATAACCATTAGGCGACCCACCTCCCCATCCCCACCCCCATCCTAGGTGGAATTGGACGTAAAACGCCAAGAACGAACGAACTAGCTAGTTTTCATTGTTTCAAAAAAGGCGTACACAATTTCTACCATGATACATGAGTGGAAAGCGGTGCCCGATACTCTGAACCTTGATTTTTAAGTTGCATTACCCCTTCCCGTGGGGATTCCGACAAAACGCGGAAATTTCGAGTTTAATTCGATTTTGCGTACAACCAACCTCAGATGTCATCAAAATCACTGCTTCAGACGAACCCGCGACCTCTTTTAGAGATGGGTTTATTCAGCCGTTGTTGGCTGGCTAATTTTAGAAAAAAGAATTTAAGGCACATTCGGTGAGAGGCGCTACAATACCTAAAGCAATGACTAAATCCCTCCCTGGGTTCCCTCCCCAGATTTTCAATACCACTTAGTTTCGGGCGGTTTTGGTTGGGAAGTAGCCCAATGTTTCAAATGAATGTTAAATTCTGAAATGTTGGGTAACCACCCACTCATAATTTTGTGGTATGAAGAGATGGACGGACAGACAAATGGTGAATTATAGTAATATATATATATTATATTATATACGTAAACTAAGATAAATGAGTCCATTCTAGATAATTATTAAATTATTGACATGTTTCATTTTATTTTCAAAGTAATGTATGTAACTAGATCAGTGTTTCATTATAGTGGACCAATAGTGAAACAGTCAACGAAGACATTAATGTTGTACGCGGAAGTGGAATTAATTCATCTCGGTGGTGGTGGCGGCTGCTTGGTTAAGAGGGCCATCATAAGAGATGACGGAAGGGTTGGGGTCTTCGTCAGCGGTGCCCTTTATGTGATGTTAGGTCTGATGTAAGTCTACATAGACAGGACGGGTGATTATATCTGACGCTAAAGTTGAATTAAATCGCCAGTTTTGGCCATTTCATCCCTGGGCACCCGTTTTGTCGATGTTATCGGAGATAGATGGGGATTTAGCTATCACTTATTTTCTAGTACACCAATAGTGAAACTTTTAACGAAACACTTAATGTTGTATGCGGACTTTGAATTAAGTTAATGTTATGTTCTATTGGACAAATAGTGAAACTTTTAACGAAAACATTAATGTTGTACGAGTTGAATTAACTCCTCTGTGTGCGTAGGGGTGGGGGTGGTAAAGGCGCGTTCTTTAGTTAATGAAGGAATGGTGGGGGGAGTGGGGGGGGATCTTCTTAAGCAATGTTTTGATGACATTTGAGGTTGGTCGTCGTATGCACGAAAGTTTAATCGTTGTACCTAAAAGTCGGATAATACTCGACCGAACCCCAACCTTGCATAATGTAAATTTTCGAAACAAGCTGAACCTAGCTCCCTCACTATTACAATAGTCTAGGTCTACTTTTTTATTGTAATTGCTTGCTAAGCTAAGTATAATCGGTGGCGGACGCATTATGTGTGGCGGGAAAGGGTGTGGGGGGAGGGTGTCGATGGTTATTTCTGGTGCATAATTAGCCTTGAATGTACCATTCAATTTCATCAACTACAACAAAACTACACTGCAGTATAATGAATGCCATTTAATAATATGCTATTATTATTTATGCAGGTCCCGATCCCTAGATTCCCTCTACCGGATCTGACAACGGCTAGGTTATAAATCGCCCCATACCTCTAATAGTCGGCCATTTAGTTGTCAATTAAGCCAACATAATGTCATTATATAACTCGTGACGGGTGTCGTAAAATAAAGCAAATGGCGGCCTAATATCGCCCTCCATCTTTTCTGTTCCCTGGAGATAGAAACCGTGCATTGGATGAAAATAAAATAGCGTTTAATCACCCGTCAATACCAGATACAGATGTAGGGTTAAATCTATAGGTCTGATTCCAGTGTCACAGCGACCACTGTTCAAAACATATTGGTCGTCTATGGTCGCGTCTAACCTTATATTTAGCCTACCCACACGATCCTCAATGGCACGGTGGTATAGTCAACGTTAAAACTGAATTTGGTTTGGCATTTAGAATCGATATATATTGTAATGTGCTTTTTTGAGTAAAAAAGATTCAAGGTGATCCGAATGACAAACTGTGGAAAGGCACAGGCTTGAGGAGAGAGCTATAGTCTGGTACATGTCGTAGTTATTAAAATTTGTCTACTTTATTTGGGACGATATTGACATATCTGTCAAATGTTAACAGTCCACGGTGTTTAGATAACAAGACAAGCCGGCTTCATCCTTACAACAGATTGTGTTGGAAATAAACAGAGAATCAATTTAGCGATGTCAGAGAACAGACGAAAGAAAACACCCCTTGTTGTCAAATATTGCATTCCAAAAATAAAATTTTGAACGAAGACAGATCGGCATCTAACGAAACAAATCAATATTGAAACAGTAAATGAAATCAACAATTTTATTTTTTTGATCAATGAAAGCGCTTCGTTAGAAAATAATTCTCCTCTTTGTCGTCATAGATGACGTAAATTCAGTCAATTGGTGATGTATGATGGGCGATGATGTCAATGCTGGTGCTGATGGACGATAATGACGAATAACGATGATGATTATGAAGATGATTATGACGAGAACAATCTATCATTAAAATGACAAGTCGATTTCATTAAGTTTGATGTGATGGTCTGCTATGCACATTTATCTATCTATTAAAATAATAAAGGTCCACAGCCAGAGCCAATGTGTTCCACTGTTGACAATTTACATTCATGTTTATTACTGAGAGAGAGACAGAAAGAGAGAGGGGGGAAAGTTAACATCCATTCGACACAAACTAGGTCAATGAAAGACCTTATGATGCAACGCGCACCATTCGGCCACACAACTCCCCTATTACTGAAGACTAGAGGCGCTTGTTCGAAACTTCAGATGGGACGAAAATCCGAGGTCCTGTGTACACTTTGGTGTGCCCTTAAAAGATCCCTTGGTAGTTGGTGTTCGATATAAGAGTAGGCCATAGCGCAGCCGCCCGGGCAAAATTTCCCTCATAGCACACTGTATGGCGTATGCCCGTCTTCATTAGCCCAGGTTAGGAGCAGAATAGTAGGACGTTAAACCCCTTTATATTTCAATTCTTTGCTTGTTCGAAACGCCGCACAGCTTAGTTACTAAATGATACTAGAAAGATTTCTCGCTATACTACATTACATAAACTAAATTATGATTCAATATCTCACAAAACTACATTATGCAAACTAAATTATGATTAACATTTCGAAATATACCTCAACCCAAAGTATGTTTCAATTTCCCATGACGAAAAAATGTTTACCTCTTTAAAAATAATCAAGATATAATCCTGTTAGTTCAGATGCGGGTGTGACATATTAAATATTGTATTGTTTGAACAATTCGCTCTATCTTTATCAACAGCAACCTTTAAATATTCCTAAACACTTTAAAGCTTTGTGGGATGCCCAATTTAATAAGAATTATTCAAAAGAAGTCCGGGCCCTTTTTCACAAAGGGGGGTTGGGATGGCCTAGTGGTCTAGAGTGCCGCGCTTCGACCTCTAGCTGGCCGGTCACCTCTAACTTGCGGCAGTGGTTTCGATCCCTGGTGTGAGCGTATGTGGCATGGAGATAGGGGCGCCTTCTCAACCTCGTGGGTTTCCTCCGGGCACTCCGGTTTCCTCCCACTGCTAAAGACCCCTACGCGCAAGCGAATTATTGAAATAAAATTGAAACCATATGTTAGTCCCAAAATGACCTAGTTTGTGTCGAGTGGACGTTAAACCCCATTTCTCTCTCTCTCCCTTTTTCACAAAAACTTAAAGCTACAATTTCATATTTTTAAGTTCTATTTTTAAAATGTATTATAATAAAGCCTTAAAGTAGATGGTATCTATAAACAGTCCTACCTTGTTAAAGAATAATCCTATAATTTACTATTGCCAGTTGAGAAAATGGCAAAAATGTCATTTTCAACTTTAAATTCAAACGTTTGAAAATAGCTGTTCCATGGGTATAATAGAAAAACAAGGGAGGTAATTGTGTTATTATTTCTGATGTGAATAATTTTTAACTTGTGAGGATGATACCTATGATCGTATAATAGTGAGTTGACAACCTATAGAGCAAAAGACATAGAAATAATTTTGTTTTGACTTTCTTAAAAAATATGAAATTCTCGCTTTGACTTTCCACATTTCATTCATAAAACAAAAGGTACAACCATAATTTGATAGCAAGGAGAACTCTTCAAAAGGTCCCAGGTGTCCCAAATACATCTGGAAATAATTTATTTGAATAAGTACTGGACCTTGTAATAGTGAACAGAAGACAGCGAAAATCTCGAGCGTTTAGTGAGGGCTAGAAGATAATAATTTGGACACCAAGCGAGGTCATAGGATCGAACTAACATTTCAGATGATGACATTTAAGTTCCCATTATCACGATTCACAGAATCTTGTAGATCGTGTCGAAACGTATCCGAACATACCTGCACTCAATATGGACAATTCTTTCGAAACGCATCGCACGACAGTTGAAACCTAGCATAAAAGTACAGGATTTCATAAAAGAAGATTGCCGTATAAAGATTTCATAAAAGTACATTGCCGTATAAAGATTTCATAAAAGTACATTGTCAAATTTCTTGTCACCAACCGTCTTCCTTAGCCCAGTTGGAGCAGAACTGTAGGACGTTAAACCACCAAAAACACTAATCACGCAATTCATCCGAGTGTTTGTCGAAAATCTTCCGCGAGATTTTTTGCGTACTTTTCACTTGTTACTGATATAGGGCGTAAGGACTGACAAGAGACGGAATCCAGGACCCAAAACAGTATGAATTAGGTGAAGAGCATTCCACTGTGTGGGCAAGGTCAGGTCTAAATACTATGGTCAACGGCAGATTTCGTGATGGTCGCTAGATGTAAATATGGGAAGAGCACGTGATTGTGGATGAGATTTGTGAGCTTGGGCTAGGGCTAGGTCTAGGGGTAGCCCATTTTACATCTCCTGACCTTTGACCAAATCGGCAGTTGGCCTAATATTTAGACCTATCCGTTCGGGAAATTGTACCATTTCAATTTACCAGAAGGTAATAATATGGCCAATTTGTTGAGTAAATAATATATATTCTACACCCATGCTTACCTATATCTAGTATCACATTTACCTGTAGGTTAATTAATAAATAATCCAATTAACGTTGAGACACAGACACGTGATGTTGCCACTTTCAGAACACCCTTGAACTGCTGCAATTAACGTATCTCATGTCCTTAAGGTAATCCAACACACTTATATCCCAGTGGATAAATAAACCACTTGAACCAACTGGTCCATCATATATCGATACTATTTTCGATACCAGAAAGTCCTCTAGATGTGTTTCTACACGGACTAACACCTGGCAATTGACGATATATACTCCTTGAATTAATGTACTCCCTACGCTACACGTGCTTGAATTAATGTACACTCTACGCTACAAGTAGTGACATAAAATATCTTATCACACAATCCAGAATATGTTTGTGAAAAAAATCCAAAAAAAAATCAGTTTTTTAATCTACACAAATTTAGCCACAGACAGCATCGGAGTCCCGAGTACAGATTTATGCCTCAGTCAACTTCACACAGTGGTGAGTTTCGTGTACGAGGTAGGATATGGAAGATTCGATGACTTTAATCCAATTTCGCTTTACTTATCTTTACTACACTTGGATCTGGAAGAGTTGTTATATTACTGGCGTTCTGGTTGAAGTGAGGGATTAGCCAATGAAACGGTCTGTTATGACCATACAATGTGCCATGGGGGAACTTGTGCTCGGAGAGCGACACTAAGACGGAATCGTATCGAATTCTAACTGCCAAGGGATCTTGTACGTGCATGCCGATGTTATTTTCCATCTGAACGACTATAAAGTTGTCCTCGTCAGTCTCTTCGTCATGCACCTCTGACAAAGGGAAAGCATCCCGGAAAATCTCGATGCACTTTCTCGATCACCATCGGGATCGAATCCGAGACTCCCAAGCTAGCGAGACAGCGTCTTACCCATTTAGCCACCGTGGCCCAGAAATTGGTACGGAAAAATTAAGACGGTAAACTCAATATTTTATATTTTATCTCATTACTGAATGATGGGTCTATAGTTTGACTTTAGAAATTATCCAACAACCTCCAGAAGAAAATAAAAAGCCTAATGTTAAGGGAGCTGAGGTTACTTGTCTACGATATCACCCTAGGTGGAGAGGGAGAGAGGGTTTAACGTCCACTCGACACAAACTAGGTCATTTGAGACTAACATATGGTTTTATTCGTTTGCGCGTAGGGGTCTTTAGCAGTGGGAGGAAACCGGGGGACCGGAGAAAACCCACGAGGTTGGACAGGCGACCCCACTCCTTGTCACGTACAACCGGGGATTCGAGTTGACTCAATGACAGGCTTTATGATACAGCACGCACCTGATAACCATTAGGCGACCCACCTCCCCATCCCCACCCCCATCCTAGGTGGAATTGGACGTAAAACGCCAAGAACGAACGAACTAGCTAGTTTTCATTGTTTCAAAAAAGGCGTACACAATTTCTACCATGATACATGAGTGGAAAGCGGTGCCCGATACTCTGAACCTTGATTTTTAAGTTGCATTACCCCTTCCCGTGGGGATTCCGACAAAACGCGGAAATTTCGAGTTTAATTCGATTTTGCGTACAACCAACCTCAGATGTCATCAAAATCACTGCTTCAGACGAACCCGCGACCTCTTTTAGAGATGGGTTTATTCAGCCGTTGTTGGCTGGCTAATTTTAGAAAAAAGAATTTAAGGCACATTCGGTGAGAGGCGCTACAATACCTAAAGCAATGACTAAATCCCTCCCTGGGTTCCCTCCCCAGATTTTCAATACCACTTAGTTTCGGGCGGTTTTGGTTGGGAAGTAGCCCAATGTTTCAAATGAATGTTAAATTCTGAAATGTTGGGTAACCACCCACTCATAATTTTGTGGTATGAAGAGATGGACGGACAGACAAATGGTGAATTATAGTAATATATATATATTATATTATATACGTAAACTAAGATAAATGAGTCCATTCTAGATAATTATTAAATTATTGACATGTTTCATTTTATTTTCAAAGTAATGTATGTAACTAGATCAGTGTTTCATTATAGTGGACCAATAGTGAAACAGTCAACGAAGACATTAATGTTGTACGCGGAAGTGGAATTAATTCATCTCGGTGGTGGTGGCGGCTGCTTGGTTAAGAGGGCCATCATAAGAGATGACGGAAGGGTTGGGGTCTTCGTCAGCGGTGCCCTTTATGTGATGTTAGGTCTGATGTAAGTCTACATAGACAGGACGGGTGATTATATCTGACGCTAAAGTTGAATTAAATCGCCAGTTTTGGCCATTTCATCCCTGGGCACCCGTTTTGTCGATGTTATCGGAGATAGATGGGGATTTAGCTATCACTTATTTTCTAGTACACCAATAGTGAAACTTTTAACGAAACACTTAATGTTGTATGCGGACTTTGAATTAAGTTAATGTTATGTTCTATTGGACAAATAGTGAAACTTTTAACGAAAACATTAATGTTGTACGAGTTGAATTAACTCCTCTGTGTGCGTAGGGGTGGGGGTGGTAAAGGCGCGTTCTTTAGTTAATGAAGGAATGGTGGGGGGAGTGGGGGGGGATCTTCTTAAGCAATGTTTTGATGACATTTGAGGTTGGTCGTCGTATGCACGAAAGTTTAATCGTTGTACCTAAAAGTCGGATAATACTCGACCGAACCCCAACCTTGCATAATGTAAATTTTCGAAACAAGCTGAACCTAGCTCCCTCACTATTACAATAGTCTAGGTCTACTTTTTTATTGTAATTGCTTGCTAAGCTAAGTATAATCGGTGGCGGACGCATTATGTGTGGCGGGAAAGGGTGTGGGGGGAGGGTGTCGATGGTTATTTCTGGTGCATAATTAGCCTTGAATGTACCATTCAATTTCATCAACTACAACAAAACTACACTGCAGTATAATGAATGCCATTTAATAATATGCTATTATTATTTATGCAGGTCCCGATCCCTAGATTCCCTCTACCGGATCTGACAACGGCTAGGTTATAAATCGCCCCATACCTCTAATAGTCGGCCATTTAGTTGTCAATTAAGCCAACATAATGTCATTATATAACTCGTGACGGGTGTCGTAAAATAAAGCAAATGGCGGCCTAATATCGCCCTCCATCTTTTCTGTTCCCTGGAGATAGAAACCGTGCATTGGATGAAAATAAAATAGCGTTTAATCACCCGTCAATACCAGATACAGATGTAGGGTTAAATCTATAGGTCTGATTCCAGTGTCACAGCGACCACTGTTCAAAACATATTGGTCGTCTATGGTCGCGTCTAACCTTATATTTAGCCTACCCACACGATCCTCAATGGCACGGTGGTATAGTCAACGTTAAAACTGAATTTGGTTTGGCATTTAGAATCGATATATATTGTAATGTGCTTTTTTGAGTAAAAAAGATTCAAGGTGATCCGAATGACAAACTGTGGAAAGGCACAGGCTTGAGGAGAGAGCTATAGTCTGGTACATGTCGTAGTTATTAAAATTTGTCTACTTTATTTGGGACGATATTGACATATCTGTCAAATGTTAACAGTCCACGGTGTTTAGATAACAAGACAAGCCGGCTTCATCCTTACAACAGATTGTGTTGGAAATAAACAGAGAATCAATTTAGCGATGTCAGAGAACAGACGAAAGAAAACACCCCTTGTTGTCAAATATTGCATTCCAAAAATAAAATTTTGAACGAAGACAGATCGGCATCTAACGAAACAAATCAATATTGAAACAGTAAATGAAATCAACAATTTTATTTTTTTGATCAATGAAAGCGCTTCGTTAGAAAATAATTCTCCTCTTTGTCGTCATAGATGACGTAAATTCAGTCAATTGGTGATGTATGATGGGCGATGATGTCAATGCTGGTGCTGATGGACGATAATGACGAATAACGATGATGATTATGAAGATGATTATGACGAGAACAATCTATCATTAAAATGACAAGTCGATTTCATTAAGTTTGATGTGATGGTCTGCTATGCACATTTATCTATCTATTAAAATAATAAAGGTCCACAGCCAGAGCCAATGTGTTCCACTGTTGACAATTTACATTCATGTTTATTACTGAGAGAGAGACAGAAAGAGAGAGAGGGGGAAAGTTAACATCCATTCGACACAAACTAGGTCAATGAAAGACCTTATGATGCAACGCGCACCATTCGGCCACACAACTCCCCTATTACTGAAGACTAGAGGCGCTTGTTCGAAACTTCAGATGGGACGAAAATCCGAGGTCCTGTGTACACTTTGGTGTGCCCTTAAAAGATCCCTTGGTAGTTGGTGTTCGATATAAGAGTAGGCCATAGCGCAGCCGCCCGGGCAAAATTTCCCTCATAGCACACTGTATGGCGTATGCCCGTCTTCATTAGCCCAGGTTAGGAGCAGAATAGTAGGACGTTAAACCCCTTTATATTTCAATTCTTTGCTTGTTCGAAACGCCGCACAGCTTAGTTACTAAATGATACTAGAAAGATTTCTCGCTATACTACATTACATAAACTAAATTATGATTCAATATCTCACAAAACTACATTATGCAAACTAAATTATGATTAACATTTCGAAATATACCTCAACCCAAAGTATGTTTCAATTTCCCATGACGAAAAAATGTTTACCTCTTTAAAAATAATCAAGATATAATCCTGTTAGTTCAGATGCGGGTGTGACATATTAAATATTGTATTGTTTGAACAATTCGCTCTATCTTTATCAACAGCAACCTTTAAATATTCCTAAACACTTTAAAGCTTTGTGGGATGCCCAATTTAATAAGAATTATTCAAAAGAAGTCCGGGCCCTTTTTCACAAAGGGGGGTTGGGATGGCCTAGTGGTCTAGAGTGCCGCGCTTCGACCTCTAGCTGGCCGGTCACCTCTAACTTGCGGCAGTGGTTTCGATCCCTGGTGTGAGCGTATGTGGCATGGAGATAGGGGCGCCTTCTCAACCTCGTGGGTTTCCTCCGGGCACTCCGGTTTCCTCCCACTGCTAAAGACCCCTACGCGCAAGCGAATTATTGAAATAAAATTGAAACCATATGTTAGTCCCAAAATGACCTAGTTTGTGTCGAGTGGACGTTAAACCCCATTTCTCTCTCTCTCCCTTTTTCACAAAAACTTAAAGCTACAATTTCATATTTTTAAGTTCTATTTTTAAAATGTATTATAATAAAGCCTTAAAGTAGATGGTATCTATAAACAGTCCTACCTTGTTAAAGAATAATCCTATAATTTACTATTGCCAGTTGAGAAAATGGCAAAAATGTCATTTTCAACTTTAAATTCAAACGTTTGAAAATAGCTGTTCCATGGGTATAATAGAAAAACAAGGGAGGTAATTGTGTTATTATTTCTGATGTGAATAATTTTTAACTTGTGAGGATGATACCTATGATCGTATAATAGTGAGTTGACAACCTATAGAGCAAAAGACATAGAAATAATTTTGTTTTGACTTTCTTAAAAAATATGAAATTCTCGCTTTGACTTTCCACATTTCATTCATAAAACAAAAGGTACAACCATAATTTGATAGCAAGGAGAACTCTTCAAAAGGTCCCAGGTGTCCCAAATACATCTGGAAATAATTTATTTGAATAAGTACTGGACCTTGTAATAGTGAACAGAAGACAGCGAAAATCTCGAGCGTTTAGTGAGGGCTAGAAGATAATAATTTGGACACCAAGCGAGGTCATAGGATCGAACTAACATTTCAGATGATGACATTTAAGTTCCCATTATCACGATTCACAGAATCTTGTAGATCGTGTCGAAACGTATCCGAACATACCTGCACTCAATATGGACAATTCTTTCGAAACGCATCGCACGACAGTTGAAACCTAGCATAAAAGTACAGGATTTCATAAAAGAAGATTGCCGTATAAAGATTTCATAAAAGTACATTGCCGTATAAAGATTTCATAAAAGTACATTGTCAAATTTCTTGTCACCAACCGTCTTCCTTAGCCCAGTTGGAGCAGAACTGTAGGACGTTAAACCACCAAAAACACTAATCACGCAATTCATCCGAGTGTTTGTCGAAAATCTTCCGCGAGATTTTTTGCGTACTTTTCACTTGTTACTGATATAGGGCGTAAGGACTGACAAGAGACGGAATCCAGGACCCAAAACAGTATGAATTAGGTGAAGAGCATTCCACTGTGTGGGCAAGGTCAGGTCTAAATACTATGGTCAACGGCAGATTTCGTGATGGTCGCTAGATGTAAATATGGGAAGAGCACGTGATTGTGGATGAGATTTGTGAGCTTGGGCTAGGGCTAGGTCTAGGGGTAGCCCATTTTACATCTCCTGACCTTTGACCAAATCGGCAGTTGGCCTAATATTTAGACCTATCCGTTCGGGAAATTGTACCATTTCAATTTACCAGAAGGTAATAATATGGCCAATTTGTTGAGTAAATAATATATATTCTACACCCATGCTTACCTATATCTAGTATCACATTTACCTGTAGGTTAATTAATAAATAATCCAATTAACGTTGAGACACAGACACGTGATGTTGCCACTTTCAGAACACCCTTGAACTGCTGCAATTAACGTATCTCATGTCCTTAAGGTAATCCAACACACTTATATCCCAGTGGATAAATAAACCACTTGAACCAACTGGTCCATCATATATCGATACTATTTTCGATACCAGAAAGTCCTCTAGATGTGTTTCTACACGGACTAACACCTGGCAATTGACGATATATACTCCTTGAATTAATGTACTCCCTACGCTACACGTGCTTGAATTAATGTACACTCTACGCTACAAGTAGTGACATAAAATATCTTATCACACAATCCAGAATATGTTTGTGAAAAAAATCCAAAAAAAAATCAGTTTTTTAATCTACACAAATTTAGCCACAGACAGCATCGGAGTCCCGAGTACAGATTTATGCCTCAGTCAACTTCACACAGTGGTGAGTTTCGTGTACGAGGTAGGATATGGAAGATTCGATGACTTTAATCCAGTATCCTCGTATAGTTCACACACGAGAGCATAAACCGGTATCGACTTTCGCCTCACCTTAACATCCCCTTGAAATAAATCTACTCGTTCTCTTCATCTGTGGGTTAATATCGTATCCAACACACATGGAATGGATATATCAAATCATCGTTCTTGTTAACAATAAACCTCAAGTGTTTGTCCAATAACTGATGATTAGGTAGAAGCTGTGTGTATCAACATTGAATAAAAATATATCACCGTGAAATCATCACGTGGTTCATATATAACATAGAACCTGTGAGAAAACCCAAAACAGTGTGCAGATCGATCAGCTAGCCGCCTTTACCTTATAAATGTATTATGGTTACGATTTGTCAAATCGTGGGCTGCTGGATTAGATTTAAGGTGAAGGATTATAACGCCTACGACTATCTAACGATGTTTAGCTGGAGCTGGAGCTAGCCAGGGTGGTGGGGTGTTATAAGGTAATGATATTAACTGTTGTACATGATTTGTGAACGTGTTATTGTATACACGGTGGGATGGGATTAGAGATTGAATTAGGCAACTCAAATTAAATGAAATAGTGTTTACCGCCTTGCCACTCCGTACCGAGCTAATGAAGACAATCTACGCCATTCACTGTATTATGCGAGAATTTTTCCCCGGACAGCGACGCTACAATCTACTTTTTCGAATTCCAACAGTCGCGGGTTCTTTTACGTGCACGCCAACGCATACACGGGGACTTAGTCACCACTGAAAAGGGGAAATCACGTTGGAAATTCCCCTTTCAGTATATTTTTGACATTTTCCTGGATGTCTAATCATATTAAGAGTAACTGAACTGTTTTAGTCTAAGGTGGTTACTACCGTGTGTTCTCCGTCTTACGATTCTTGTTTTTCCATTAGACACATTCTTAATTTGTTTAGTGCAATAACAGTGAGTGGAATTTGGTGAGGGGGAGACGGTTACGTTGTGACATCATGCTAAATCCATTTTTGGTCGGGAATTTCATGCAATCCCTTAAACAATTCATGAATTTTATCAAATTACTAAACTTTTTTTGAATCCCATTAATATACTATTCATAACCCTTTAATAACCGAAAGCACGGTGGTTAAGTGGGTAACACGTTGGCTCGCTAGTCTGGAGTTTGAGGGTTTGATCACGGTATTGGACGAGAAAGTTCGTCTGGATTTTTCGGTAAGTGGTGCAGGACGGAGGACCTGACAAGGAGGCAGTTGTCTAGTCCCGTGTACTCATTCAAAATAAGAGTAAGCCGAAGTGGCGCCGTTCGTCCTTATTAGCCCACACGGAGCAGAACAGTAGCACGTTAAACCCCATTTCCACTAATAACACGGGGTGGGTGTGTGTGTGGATGGCTGAATGGTTAGCACATGCGTGCTGTATCATAAAGTCTGTCATTGAGTCAACTGGCGTGGTTTCGAATCCCCTGTTGTACGTGACAAGGAGTAGGGACGCCTGTTCAACCCCGTGGGTTTTCTCCAGGTCCTCCGGTTTCCTCCCATTGCTAAAGAAATAAAATTAAACCAAATGTTAGTCCTGAAATAACCTAGTTTGAGTCAAGTGGACGTTAAACCCCATTTCTCTCTCTCTATCCTTCTATCTCTCCCTCTCTCCGGATATAGCCATAAACTATATATAACACATACTTATGGAAGAAGAAGAATATTTACAAATTTTTCTGAGCACTGTTTCGATCGGCATTTTCAAGCAAGTACTGACGTTTTTAGGAGTATACTCTCGACATTTACAAACGATCCTTTACGAGTGTACTATACAAAAGACATGGAGTGTGGTTCCTTGCCTACCAGAACCTACGTCATGCACCACTGACTATTAGAAGCCAGACTTGAAAATCCTTTTGGGGAATTGAGGGATCACGTCACGTTTAACAAAAAATGTAGGAGGTGCCAGAGTCGTCATTTCCTGCTTTGCATCAATCAACACTATTCCCTATTCCCAATGAATCATGGCTATAATAATATGTTGACATTCTGAACCGAGCTATTACTAACAGGTTCTTATGACAAAAATATGCTTGACTTTCATAATGACACAAAGCATGTACAACTCGGTTACATAGCTCCTGGCATCTAATGAACATTAAGTAGTGACTCCTGCGCTTATTCTCTCTCCAACACCGGATGCAGCTACAATTTATTAGATTTCACATAAGTTGGACTTAAAAACTCTGAAATAATAATTCGATTGAATGAACGTAAAAAAACAGCCTGTCGTCGTTCCGACGTGCATGAACCCTAATTATGTACATATCGACGGAAGAATGAATTCAGCAAATTACACAAAACAACCACATTTGTGACGTATTTTAATCATGTCTCTCACTAACGTCATGGTCTAAGCCCGCCTTCATTAGGCCAGTTGATGCAGAACAGTAGGAGGTTAACGGTATCCCCACCCCCCACTCCCCCCCCAACCCCCCCACCCCCTCCCCCATCCGCATAAAACACACAATAACCGACAGATAATATACATTAAAAAGTTGGGCAATAGACGAACACTAAAAGAAACAGAGGAATTTGGTGGCCGAATTTCTATCGAGTGTACTTTCGATCAGATGGTCGGTCATTGAGTCAAGTTTTATGGCGGTGTGCACGTAAAAGATCCCTCGGCAGTTTGTATTTAATATAAGAGAATAACGTAGTGCCACTGAGCGGGCAAAATTCCCCTCATGGCGCACAATATGGCGTATTCCTGTCTTCGTTGTCGCGACCAGGAGCTAAACAGTGGTGATTCAGGTGTAGTTTCCCCTTGTCATTGATGCAGGACCGAGGGTCTGACAAGGACAGCTGTCTAGTCGTTCGGAAGGGACGAAAAACCGAGGCCCGTGTACATTGATGTGTATGCAAAAGAGCCCCTGGAAGTTGGAATTTGATATAAGATTAGGCCGTAGTGCCGCTGTCCGGACAAAATTCCATCATAGCACACTGTATGGCGTATGGCCGTCTTCATTATCCCAGTCGGATCAGAAGAGTAGGACATTAAACCCCATTTTATTTCATTTCATTTCTCTGGAACGACGACTGTACTTTGAACCAACCCGTACACTATGTATTGCTCAATCCAATATAAAAGGAAAACAATCTTTATCGTCCGATAAGAATTATTTAACGATATCAAAGAAAGAGCAAGGTCGTAAAGACTGGATGTGTGTGATAATTGGTGCTTTTATATCAAGACACCGTTTGTGTTTTAAACCATAAAACTTTATCCTTCTACTTCTCATGTCTCGGCATCGTTTGATACAGTGTGGAATGGTGGTGATAACTCAACACGTTTTGATAAGATGGCGAGTACAGGAAGACATGATTACGAATAGTGCTAAATCATAAAGCCAGCTAAAATTTTATTTCAATAATTCGCTTGCACCCTTTAGCAGTGGGTGGAAACCGGAGGACCCGGAGAAAAACCCACGAGGTTGGACAGGCGACCTTACTCCCTGTCACGATAAGATGGCGAATACAAAAAGGCGGTTAGTGTTAAATCATAAGGCCAGCTCAATTTTTCGTCATAAGTCACTAGATGTAAACAGGGCGAGCGCTAATCCCAGCCCTAACCCTAACCCTGGACCTAGCCGTATTACTTACCCTTACCTACAATCTCGCCAACAAGCACGTTCTCGAACCTTATTTACATTAACAAATAGATTTACGTGGGCGTAAATGATCCCTTGGCAGTTGGAATTCGACATAATAGTAGGTCGTAGTGCCGTTATCGGGACAAAATTACCCTCACAGCACACTGCGAAGTCAAATGGATCCATAGTGGGTCCGAGGAGAAACAAATGTTTTCCGTGAAATGAGATAACCAAGCATATTCGGACAATGAGTTTTAGAAGCTGGTAGGCGAGTCACATTTGTTCTCTTTCCCAGATTGAATAGTAAATATAGCTCAAGTATCAGATAGCCCAACTTCTCTCACAAACAAAGACGTATTAATAATTTAAATATTCACTGATCACATTCTCTAAGTTGAAAGTCGTTTTACATTTTCTTTTCGAAGTGACATTTTTGTTACATACACACGTGACCATGGCGTTCCCACATAATATCTCGAGTTTACTATATGTTAAACTAAGTGTAGTACCTTTTGGGCGCCAGCTGAATTACACGTCACACAACCTGCTCAACGGAAGGCCTTAGAACCATTCACTGCTGTGGCAGGAGTCCAACACGGACGTTATACGTAGTGAAACCAATTCTAATGAAATCACAAGAAAACAATAAAAGTTTTACGGTAGAGCAACGACGACCTTTACGTGTGTAACCGTATTAAAACTATAACCAGACGAGAATAAGCTGGACGATTGGGCGTCTCCCGGTTTCAATAGACATATTTTATGTCTTTCACATTATCAAAATAATGAGCAATATTTCGTCATATCGATTATTAAATGATAATTAATTATACCGTCTTATATAATTACCATATTGTCTATATTATATCCCAACTAATGGGTAATACTGTTTTTATATTTCCGTTTAGTTGATAGGTGGAGACGGATAAATCGTGAAACAGATTTGATTGATGGCCTAGCTTTGTGTATACAGTGTGACAGTTATAGACCTGAAGACGGTGTCGTGTCACCATGACTATCTGCAACCTACATCCATGAACCTTTCGATGAAAATATAAGTATTATAAGGCACACTCTCTCTCTCTCTCACGTTGGAAGTTTTCGAATCCTGTTGTTTACAGTAGCATTGGGTATACAGTGTGAGGGTCACACAGACTTGAAGACGATGTTGTGTCACCATGACTATCTGCAACCTGCTGTCAATCAACTTCCGATCAAAATATAACATCACGCAGTATCTCTCATAGGACGTGTACGAATCCTGTCGTTTGCAACTAACGAATTTGATTCTTGTATTTGATAGGGGCAAGACTTTAAGATATCATTCAGTCTTCGACATTGCAAATCCGACTTATTGGTGAATTTAAATCGACGTTGATGTTGGTATCTTAGGGTGAACAGATGGGCGTATGTTCTGTAATATTTAAAGGAGCTGAATCGCTAATATATGGAACCTAAAAATTGACAAAATGGATCGCAACACATATAATAATGTAATATGAATGTATATAAACTCATTTACTTTCAGTCGCTCGTTTTTACTCTAATTTCAAAACAGTTATGTTTGGCGAAATACACTAGAAGTCTTAATCGAATAGCAATCTCTAGCGTCTGATTATTCTAGTCTACACCGATAGCACTCAATGCGCATATTCTCCAGGGAATAATATGACGTCACCGATTGACATGGCTTGTGGAATATGTCTAGCCCCCCCCCCCTTTCAAAGTGGAACGCATAGTTGATTTAATTCGTTTTAACAGCACAAGTACGAACAATAAAATAAATAAAATTATGCTTTTTGTCTTCTAGCTGTCTAAGAAGCCCCAATTCTATTTCAATCATTCACTTGCGCGTAGGGGTACAGACAGTTAGAGGAAACCCGAGAACTCGAAGAAAACGCAAGCGGGGAATCGAAACCAAGCCACTTGACTCAGCGACAGCCTTTATGATGTAAAGCGCATGCGTTAACCATTCGACACCCCTACTACGCACACAATGAAAACGTACATGTGTCTGCGGCTTGCACTTTATCCCGGGGACATGACATTCACGTAGGCTGGATTGTTACGGTTTTATTACTGAGAAAAATCCATCATTTCCGACGAGTTACTTCTTGCATGAGACAATGTTATAGTTATTCCGTGAAATCAATAGCCATGATTTTAACTTGCTCGGCATGTGACAGACATCCAATTACTGAGTGAATTTCAAATACAACAATTATTTAACACATACAGACAGCTCGTCAATGTGCGGAATACGGATACAGAATCCACAATCAGTGCTCATGACTTCTCTAAAAATAGGGGGGTTGGATGGCCGAATGGTTAGCACGTCGTGCTGTATCATAAAGCCTGTCATTGAGTCAACTGACGTGGTTTCCAATCCCCGAATGTACGTGACAAGGAGTAGGGTTGCATGTCCAACCTCGTGGGTTTTCTTCGGGTCTCTATGAATAATAACACATTGATAAGTAGAAGATTTCATTTGTCGCACCATCCTTTTTTACACGCACAAATAAAGAAATATAATTCTTAAGTATAATTTTTTTTTTATTTCATATAAAGCGAATATGGGCGTTAACACACAAGCCACATAAAGCGTAGAATTGTTATTGGGTGACAAAATCAAATTTCTCAATTATCAAACAGATTTCGTGGAATTTAATGGTAGATAATTAGAATCCGACCAATCGTAAGCTGAACATTACTGAACAAGCCAGCACAGTAAACGTCTTCAGACCAAGATGAAGAAAGGCAAATATGTTTAATATTGAAGGTTTTTCTTTGGGCCTGAAGTGTTATATAAATTATTAATTATCCATTAATTAACTTACCAAGACCATAAACAACTCTCGCTGTCATTGGATGGCTCAAATAATTAGTAGATTTGAATACCTTTAGTGGTTGAAATGAAATGAAATGGGGTTTAACGTCCTATTCTTCTGCACCTGACCTGGGCTAATGGAAGACGGGCATACGCCATACAGTGTGCTACGAGCCAAATTTTGCCCGGCCAGCGGCGCTACGGTCTACTCTTATATCGAATTCCAACTGCCATGGGATCTTTTACGTGTACGCCAATGTGTACACGGGACCTCGGTTTTTCGTCCCATCCGAACGACTAGACAGCTGTTTAGTGGTTGAAGAATTAAGCATATTATCATAACAACGGTAGTAATGACAACCAAGGCGTAGCTCGGAGTAAAGTAATTGCACTGAAATTTTCAGCATATTATCTGTTCATTATCTATTTTTAACTGTTATAGCGGGGGGGGGGGATTGGGATGGCCTAGTGGTCTAGAGTGCCGCGCTTCGACCTCTAGCTGGCCGGTCACCTCTGGCTTGCGGCTGTGGTTTCGATCCCTGGTGTGAGCGTATGTGGCATGGAGATAGGGGCGCCTTCTCAACCTCGTGGGTTTCCTCCGGGCACTCCGGTTTCCTCTCACTGCTAAAGACCCCTACGCGCAAGCGAATTATTGAAATAGAATTGAAACCATATGTAAGTCCCAAAATGACCTAGTTTGTGTCGAGTGGACGTTAAACCCCATTTCCCCCCTCTCTATTATAGCAAGAACTGTCCGCTCTTTATCTTATCTTACCTAATTCCACTTTAAGTAGACGTACCATTACCCAATAAATATATCGCTGTGTGACCCAACAACACGTTTCACATCCCGACATTTTAACAAATGTGTATTCTTGGTTTTTAAATAGGATTTTATCGATCAGGGAATCTGATGTCAAAATATTAAATTGAATTTGAATCGGACTTTCTTTGATTTTGAAAATAAGTTGGTTTATTTCTAAACTTTCTTTACAAACGGATAAATCGAATTGATCGTTTTTCCCTCGTACCGTGGGGGTTAAAATCTTCTTTATATTGAACTGTGAAAATAAATAAAACTGAAGAATTCTATCGTGTTGTTTTCTGTAGTCTTCGTTTCATTTCTATCTGGATTCTCGCCAGAAAAGTGAAATATTTAATTTAGAGTGGTTATGTCACATTCTGTTGCGGAGGCGGGGCAGATCATTTTAGTGAAAACCCCGTATGAATGTCTGGGTATTTATCCATTTCTTTAAATAACCCAGTTTGACATTTCTTACAAGAATTTATCTTATTATATTTTGAGGAATACTACACTTAAATACATGTAATACCTATTTGTTCATACTTTGTTAAGTTTAACCTTTTCGTATCTCGGTTATCGCCCTTAATAGTGTTAGCGCTACAGGCGTATTAAAAAGCAATTATGTTTTTTGAATTGCCAGATATCCTCCCACTCGGCAAGTCTCGACAGATTCCGGAACCTACATCTAGTCTCGGCTGTATGACGAATTCCGCCATATTGGAACTACTTTAAAGGTCCCGGATGAAACATGGCTGCGGCCATGGTGTCTTGTTTGTTTGTAATAGCGTCATGTTTTCCTGCTAAAGTAAACCGGTAGCCGCATCGCAAATGTATGGGCGTAGGTACATATCACTTACTGTCATACAGCCGAGACTATATGTAGGTTCCGGAATCTGTCGAGGATTGCCGAGTGATATCCTCCCTCAGTCACGTATAACAACTTGTGGTCTTCGAAGGAATTATTGGTGAGTAGAAATTAGCCCGTGTAACTTTTATCACTCGTCACTTCACTCAGTTATATAGAAAGATAACTCATGTTTTTCTTTTGGACGTGATTTCACCTTGTCAGTGATGCAGAAGGGGGGCTTGACAAGGACAGCTGCCTAGTCGTTCGGATGGGACGAAAAACCGAGGTCCCGTGTACACATTGGAGTGCACGTAAAAGATCCCTTGGCAGTTGGAATTCGATATAAGAGTCGGCCGTAGCGCCGCTGCCCGGGCAAAATTTCCCTCATAGCACTCTGTATGGAGTATACCCTTCTTCCATTAGCCCAGGTTAGGTGCAAAAGAGTAGGACGTTAAACCCCATTTCATTTTATTTCCTTTCGGAGACAGATCCCTATTAATTTCCCCATTGACTTCAATCTTAAATCTGACCTCTTTGCCCATCTCCGCCTTCCCCCAAATTTTCGATGGGCTGAATACTTTTCACCACAAATGGTCACGTCTATGCACTAAAATTCGTATGAGGTTGACCACTAAAATTTTGAGATACACAAACTTGAAGAAGCATACTAAAAACATGTGTTGCCGTTCACATTACCTTAGCCAACCTGATGATCCCCGTTATCATTCCGCCTCAAAATCATGAATATCTTTCTGCGTGGTGCAGGAGTGAAGGCCAAAGACAACCATTCAATTTGAACTCTTCGCGCATTTTGCCGAAGATAAATGATTAGAAATTAGAGTAAAAACAGAAATGATTACATTCATATTACATTATGATATCTGTTTCCTATTGTGTCCATTTCTAGGCCCCGAAGAATAGCGATTTAGCTCATTCAAGCCACATGGAAATGAAGCTAAATCGATTATTTATCATTTCATAAATATCACTAAACCAAATAACAACGGTATCTATACCTGGCGGTGGAAATGGAATGGGGTCCTATGTTTCTACTGCCTTGTCTTGTACCCACGCAGATTGTTATTATTGTACCCATATTAAAGTACTATATTTTCACTTACGAGATTTTCCAGCCTGTTTGTCCATCTAGCGTGTTGTCGTTTGCTTGGACGTAAAATAACTTCTATTACGAATAGGCGGGATCGCCACTGTTTGATCCAAATAGGCCTCCTCGATACTGCATGGCGTATACCCACTTCCTTCTCCCGTTGGTGCTGAAAGTTTGGACGTTTGGACGTTAAATCCAATTTCATTTTATTGATCATTAAATCAAGAGGAATAGTGCAAGAGAGGACAAAATGGGGTTTAACGTCCACTCGACACAAACTAGGTCATTTCGGGACTAACGTATGCTTTAATTTTATTTCAATAATTCGCTTGCGAGGAGGGGTCTTTAGCAATTCGAGAGGCGCCCCTACTCTTTGTATGTCACGTACAACTGGGGATTAGAAATCACCCTAGTTGACTGAATAACAGACCTTATGATACAACGCGCGCACGCTAAACATTCAGCCCCCCCACCTCTCCGCTCCCAGGAATAGTGTAACTTCTCAATTCATGTCTGAATTTGTTTTGTCCAAGTTAAAGCCTGTCATCACGTCGTTGTTTTAAAATCAAATTTAAATCTGAGCTACTCTAGACCGTCGCTGAAAGAACGACATAGCTGGATTATCGAGACTAATTTGATATAAGACTAAATCGGGTTCGAACTTCACACCAAGTTACTATAAATGTTTTTCTACGTTTTTCTAAATTTGTCAAAGTGGCCAATTCAGACAAATTTATCTCGAGAAACAACAGAATCAATAAAAATCTAAAAGACAGTGGTTTAAAAGAATTTAGTCTGTTTGCTATATCTATATATACCCACTTTAATCAATATGGCGTCTTTAAATAGACAGCTGTACAGAACACCAGACATGTTTTAACCAATTTCATACTACCTCATTTCTTAACATGGCGTGGCGGATGCTAGTCACAATTTGAATACAATTCGGAAACCCTAAAATCAACAATTTGTGGCCTATAATAGGTCAAGTCAAGTGACTAGAGGGCAGCCTTCCGTAGCAGACGACTGTAATTTGGAAGATAATTCGCCATAGTTAAATCAAAATAGAGGTTTTATAACTTCGTTATTTCTACGTGAAATTTCTGTAATGAGAACATCAGTAAATGTGTGTTTTAGGTGGTTTTTTTTTACTTAAAGAAAGTTACATTGTTTAATTAATTTAACGTGAAGATTATAGGCCAGAGGCGATGTATGTTGAGATGAACACAGTTACAACTCCCCGAACACCAAATGAATAAAATGAAATGGGGTTTAACGTCCTACTGTTCTACACCTAACCTGGGCTAATGAAAACAGGCATACGCCATACAATGTGATATGAGGGAAATTGTGCCAGGGCAGCGGCGCTACGTCCTACTCTTATATCGAATTCCAACTGCAAATGGATCTTTTAACCGCACGCCATTGTGTACACAGTAACCTCGGTTTTTCGTCCCATCCGAACGACTAGACGGCTGACCTTGTCATGCCCTCCGTCCTGAATATTCCTATATTAACTTATACCCCCGTCAGACCTGGGTCTCGTTTTTACTGCGCTGCTACGGCGATGAAAAATGGCCCAAGAGCGCGTTTAGATCGCCATAAGCGTGGTGGAAACGCCAGATATCGTACTGTGGTCTTCATGGTCGCCAATGATCGCCGAGTCACGGCGTTTGTTTTGAACATGTCCAAAGCAAACACCAAGGTTCTGCGATCTGGCCTGGAAAGCTATGAGAACGGGACTTTCTTTAAGTTTGTAATTTTTCGCGACATTTTCTTGCGTTGTGTCTACGTTTACTGGCGACCTTGTATATTTTCTGGTCGCCGTACGGTCACAGACACGCTGACGGGACGCCATCCCTGTCTGACGGGGGCATTAGTAATTAATGACGGTTACGAATCAGACCAGTGAAGTGTCAATCGTATTTCGTTTCATTTGTTCAGTTCAAAATTTCGTTGTTCGTGCGTTCACTACACTAGGTCGCGTTCCGGTTGATGTGAGGCAATAGCCAATGAGATTGTCTGTTGTGGTGTTTTCTTGACGTGTGGTACACGGAACTGTGGGTAGACATTCGCAGCAAAGACAACATAAATCCCAATACCCACTTGATACATCAACGCTGATTGGTCAGTCAAATGTCTGGCGTCATATGACCCCTAATATGACCTGCCACTACAACCGGCCTTACATGCATATCGTGGAAGCCAGCGAAACGGAATATAGATCTGTATTTTGATCAGATTGTGTGAAATGTCTATACCCCGGTACTATCATACAATAAAGCTGCGAACCAATGTACAGCCCTGAAACAAACTATCAACAAGATTATTATTATATAATAGTCCTGACCTAGCGACCTGTAAATGTCTACAAGCTCTTATCTCTCAGTTTTTCTAGCCTGTCGACATATTTTCATCTCATCCACCATCAGCAATTGCCCATCGAAATGTAATGTGTCCCATCTCGTGTCTACTTAGTCTGAACTTTTATTTCATTCAACTGATTTTTAGAAATCTTTAACATGAGGGATCAATATGACGCTTTATTGAAAGCAATATGTTTTTGTGTGGAGCTAATCTTACCGGTCGTTTGAGTGACAATCTAGGCTCCGTTTATGTGTAAATATGATGGTTAAACCGCTCTTGAGACGATGACATCCCGCACGAGTAGAATAAATATGTTACTATTAACAGGTTTCATTTATACAATTCATCATCGAGTCATTTATTCGCACGAAAAGCACATAATCAACTCTGTAGATCGTCGGGTGGCTACGATATGAAGCGGATTAGACAATGTTAATAGAGACATATGAATGGAGATAGAGAGAGGAATGGGGTTTAACGTCCTATCGACACAAACTAGGTTATTTCGGGACCAAATTAACATGGACGCAACACTGGAATTAATTATATAACATGTATGGTGTGTTTAACATTTGCTCTTGATAAACCTTTCTTGTCGTTTTACAATGCGACTGATTAAATTATTTAAAGGGCCAATCCCGATAACTTTTGGGGGAATAAAACTGCTTAATTTTGTGTTAAAATCCCTTAAAACCCATTACCTAAGGCCGACCAACTAACCCGATATATGTGATACGCTTGTAAATAACTTAAAACTGACAGTCTTCATCTCAAAATGGAGACCGTTGTATTATACAGTATCTGGATAAAACCAGACTTTTTTCTATAAAAATAACATGCAGGTGAAATTTGCCTTTTGTAATCAAGTACATTGCATGGGTCATTCACTTTACAAAACTCTCAAGAAACGGGAATCGATTATCAGGTCACCCAATGAAAAAATTGACCCGAAATCTTAAAAGGGTTACGTGTCCGGATAAGCAGTGTTGACGTTCACGTCCAAACGACATAATATTTTGAGCTGAAATTTTGAGACATGGTAAATACACCATACCTCTATATTTTGGTCCATAAATTTCATAAATACTCGGACTTTAATTTTTGAGACTCTGTTCTTATCGGGATAGTCCTTTTAACATTGGTGCACACGTTAAAGAACCCACGGTTGTTGCAGTAAATGTTCAACTCCATTTGTTTTTTTTTCGTTTCATTCAATAAAAGTAAGATACAAGGTACAATTTTTATGGATACAAATTTAATGAGTTTAATACTAAGGGACATTTCGCTGAGGATATTCTCGTCTTTATCAAGCAAATGATACAGGTGTGTGAATAGTAGGAAAATACATACAGAATATGCAACAACAACAAAAAACAATCAAATACAATTAAAGTTTAACCCCTTTGATTATGCGGCCATTTACAACTAAACCAACACAGCGGAAACTCATACAGGCATTAGCATTAAACTCTTAGCCTTTGTACTAAGCTCCGGAAAATTGTATATCCATAAAATTCTATAAATATATTCAATGAATCAAAGAAAAGTAAAGATATTTCGTTTGATATAAAACTGGTTACTAATACACGATATATAAAAGGCTATAATATGGTTTAGTATATATAACCCATGTAAGTAATGAAAAAATAAAACCAATTACGAACAAACCAAACCGTAGACAAAATTTGAAGTCCTAAAAAAACGGTTAGGCAAAATAGTTTTATCAACAAATGGACCGTTAACCGTGTACAAAATACACGACAATGTATGATAGTGTATATGTATATATAGAAATATTTTGTATATATAATATTGATCGTGTTATATATATATATATACATATACATATTGTTTATTCTATTAATTAGTTAATGAGATAATGATGTATACTATTAATTATAATAAACAGTAGTACATCCTACTGTAAATAAACCTCTGATACATAATGGAAAGTCGCTTTTCTAAAACATAATTTCTGTATTGATGAAAGTCTCGGAAATAGCATTGATTTTTAGTGTATTTGACGATAGACATACCCTGGAGAAATATTTTGCTTTGTTATTATTTTTATCGTTTTAGATAAATGATCAATAGCTTCCAACTGTGCTCGAAACATCTTTGACCTGAACCCCTGTGGTCGTACCCTCTATTAGTAAGCGCTGGGGACTGCACCACACTTCATTACACAAAACAAATCTACGCTGACAAGTCACACTGCGCGCAGAAATCACGTACGGACGCACAAGTGAGTGTATCCGGGGTATTAATTGATGTAGCCGAGACAAACACGATATGTACAGTATCGGAAAGTGCTGAGTCAACAACAACGCGTAGCAACAACGTCGATCCACTCATTTGTAGATATATTGACACTATAAGTTCGTACGGCTAACAACAATTGTAACATATGCTTAAGCGTAAATCTTGCGTTTTGAATGGTCAATTAGACACTGTCTTTTGGACAATAACACCCCCTGTTTTAATAATGTCTTTTAAAGTCCTAAAAAAGCATGTTACAATGTCGATAATACTTCCTGTTTCGCATTTAGAGGGGTGTTATTGTCCAATAGACATGTCCAGAGATTTTACATTAGAACCCGCGACCCTACGCTTGTAGGGTCCTAATGAAGTCAGGACACGTCTATTGGACAATAACATCCTCTAAATGCGAAACAGGGAGTGTTTTATCTCCTAAATAGCTGTATTTGGTACTTAGTGGTGTTACAGTGTAACTGGGCGCTTTTTTTGTTTTACAATGTAACAGGGTGTTCAGTGGTTTTACAGTGTAACTGGTTGTTCCGTTGTTTTACAATTTTACAATTTAAATTGGTGTTCGGTGGTTTTACAGATTAACTGTGTGTTCAGTGGTTTTACAATATCACTGGTTGTTCAGTAGTTTTACAATTTAAACTTGGTGTTCGGTGGTTTTTACAGAGTAACTGTGTGTTATGTGACTTTACAGTGTAACTGGGTGTTCATTTGTTTTGTCGGTTTAGGTGGGTGTTCATTGGTTTTGCAATTTAACTGTGTCTTCGGTGCTTTTACAATTTAACTGGGTGTTCGATGGTTTTACAGTGTAACTGGGTGTTCAGTGGGTTTACAGTTTAACTGGGTGTTTTGTGGTTTTACAGTTTAACTGGGTGTTCTGTGGTTTTACAGTTTCACTGGTAGTTGTTTTACATTGTAAGTGGTTGTTCAGTGGTCTTTCAGTGAAACCGGATGTTCTGTGGATTTACAAATCTATACCGTTAACAGATATGCTCGTATGGAGCAACTATGGGCCGAATGGTTGTCAAGTGCGTGCTGTATCATAAGGTCTGTCATTGGGGCAACTGGCGTGGTTTCGATTCCCCACGGTTGTACGTGACAAAGAGAAGGATCGCCTGTCCAACCTCGTGGGTTTTCCACGGGTCCTCCGGTTTCCACCCACTACTAAAGAACCCAATGCGAAAACGAATTATTGAAATAAAATTGAACAATATCTTAGTCCCGACACATGTACTTTTTCATTGTGTGCGTGGAGTCGTGGGTGGGTGGGTGGGGGTGGGGTAATGCGTGCGTATTGCACCATAAGGTCTGTTATTGAGTCAATTGGCGTGGTTTCGATTCCCCGCTTGTACGTCACAACGAGTAGGGTCGCCTGTCCCGGTCCGTCGGTTTCCTCCCATTTCGAGACTAAGATATTTTTCAATTTCATTTCAATAATTCGATCGCCCTTAGTTTGTGTCGAATTGAGCGTTAAACCTTATTTCTCTCCCTCTAAACTAACTTTTACGTTGCGGTTTTTCCGCGTTCATCATAATCACCTCTACATGTAGTTATAACACTAAACACTCCCCGCTTTACAGATTATTTCTCATCGTATAATGGCCGAGGGCTGATTTTTATCGATATTTTGTTCCCCGTTCTAACATGTTACTACAAAATGTAATGTCGTTTCAGATTGGCCTCGTGTGTACCACGGAGCTGGATTGCCGAATGGTTAGCGCGTAAAGTCTGTCATTGAGTCAACTAGCGTGGTTTCGATTCCCCGGTTGTACTTGTCAAGGAATAGAGTCACTCACCCCACCTCGTGGATTTTTACTCGTATACCAAGTCTTATTTTGATATAAAAAAAACTCATCCCGTTGTAGTGTTTTGATGTGGAAGCCAGCCGAAATTTAAATGCTTTATACAATAAAATAAAGAACAATTCAATACAATACAATTTTAAATCGAGGAGTTCGATGAATTTAACATAAGGTTACTCGTTAAAAGAGTAAAATATCAAATATCGACTACATTTAAAATGTAATGTGTTATGGGGGTGGGGGGGTACTTCGACCAGACAGCACCCATTTAATTGAAAATGCCAACGTGTACTCAGGATACCAGGATTTCTCAGAGCGACCAGACGTTGTTTTCTAGCATGGGATGTCTGTTTTCCTTCATCTGAAAATCGAACTGGTTAATTCCGAGGAACTTTCACATCCGAGATTAAACTTGGGTGTTCTCCGAGCCCCCCCCCCCCACCCCACAACTCCTAAAGACCCTACGCGCAAGCTAATTAATGAAATAAAATTGACAAATGCATTAGTCCCGAAATAACCTCGTGTGAGTCGAGTGGACGTTAAACCCCATTTCTGTAACTACTAATGGGAATAGCTCTTCAAAGTGGATAGAGGCTGTTTTCTATTAAATTTACTGCCTCTGACTTAGTGTAAATACATAAAAAAATATCCGTGAACGCTCTTGATGGCGATTGATTCAAACAAGTTAAATTAGATGAATTCGTATAAATATAGATCTTGATAGTTTAAATTACTCGAGTACATATCCACAAAACCTAATCGACATCTTTATAGAATATTTTCTGTGTCTGCGTTATCTCTAGAAAATTAATTTATTGAACTTGATGTAAGTATAATTGACCATTTAGAAATTGATGATAATTCCAAAATATTGTATGCATTTGTTGTTTTCGTGAAAAGCAAAGACAACATCATGGAAAGAATTCAGACTGATGATGAGACATTAAGTAAGATCAAAAACAGTTTAGTTTAGTATTTTCATTAACAGAATAAATAGTAAAAGGGTGCTTGAAACAAATCCTTTTTAAAAACAGGAAATCTTAATTGCAAAATGGCTTGTTAAAACTAACAATAATATTGCCCTAGCGCAGTCTGATGTTTTTACTGAAGGAACAGATTAAATTGAATCAATATTGTGGTGTTGTGCTTAAAGACCCCCGGGCTAACATTGAAACAGATTTGTACTTAGATATATTGAACCAGTAACTTGGTTTAACTTGATTAGATATCGGATATTGCTCAATTATTGTTAATTATTGACTGATTGATTCTTGTTATGTGAGAGTTTTGTTCAGTGAAACTACATACATAATACATTATCATTGATTTTCATATGCAATACCCTTGTAGCTATTGACAAACCTATGACCATACCCGTTAATTTATAAACTCTAACAATTTAAACTCAGTTACCTGCAACTCCATATATAGAATGCTCTCGCTAGTTTCGATCTCTGTTTGATCCCTGCATTTGCCGAGAAAGTTCATCCAGATTTTCCGGCGTGGTTTCCCCTTGTCGGTAATGCAGGACAGCTGTCTAGTCGTTCGGATGGTACCAAAAATCATTGGTAGTTTGAAGTCGATATAAAAGAGTAGGCCGTAGCGCCGCTGTCCTGTCAAAATTTCCCTCATGGCAAGGACGTTACACCCCATTTCATTGTATGCCCGTTTTTATTAGCCCAGGTTAGGATCAGTAGGACGCTAAACCCAATTTCATTTCTTTGTTTAGATCTCGTTTACTTCGGATACAAAATTGTACGTGACAAGGAGTATGGTTTTGTGTCCAGCCTATGCATTTTCTCCGGGTCCTCCGGTTTACTCCCGCTGTTAAAGACCCCCCCCCACCCTCACGCACAAGCCAATTATTGAAATAAAATTGAACCATGTGTTAGACCCGAGATGACCTAGTTTGTGTCGAGTGGACGTTAAACCCCATTTCTCTCTCCCTCTATCTCTGGCAGTTGTCCGGTAAAGGAAACTAACCCATGGTACGTCAGGGTATGTGAAGGATGGTATTCGTCAGACAACGGAAGTAGACCAATGGTACGTCAGGCAAAGATAAATGATTGACTGATAATAGTCGTCAGGCAGAGGCAGCTGGCCGATGGTAGCCGTCAGACAACGGTACTTTACATATGGCATAGTCGTCACGTAACGGTCGCTGCATGATCGAGTGTAACGAGAGGGAGTTGGGTTCATCTACCGTTTGTTCTTCAGTTACACCAAATTGTGTTTTTCACATTTTGCACGCCAGCTATTTCTGCCAAAATGGCTGCCAAATTTAATAATAAAATGACATTTTCTTCCAACGACTTTCGGTGTCACTGAGTTCAATTTTGATCTGAAATAAAAGTCGAGAATCCATGATGGCTGAAAAACGAAATAGTCACCACAATGAAATCCCCAACGGCTGAATATTACTGAATGGTCATTAAAAACTTTACTTCCGGTAGATATGACTTGTAAGAGTTCTGAAGTTACGGAGTTGAATTTCTATGCAAAAATCTAATAATGGGGTAAATTTAAAACGACAATGGAAGTAAAATCCAAAATGACGATTTTAGTTCTTGTGGATATCGCGAAAAGAAGAAATTATGAATGGTAGTTATAGGCTTCCATAAGAACATTATCCTAGTTTCTCTCCCCTGAAACTATCATAATCGAACATTGAAAATTTTATTCCAGGCGAAGCAAAAAGTTTGCTATAGCCAAAAACATATACAGGTATAAATAGTATGCATTGTGATTTATTTATACATACATAACAGTATAAAATATATAATACCTCTCCCACCTTTATACACACTATTGTACACTCATAGCAAATACATATATAAATACATAATTAAATAATCCCACCACAACCCAACCCTCCACACACACACACAAAAACAAAATATTTAAAACAAAATAATAATAATTACAGATAGAATTTGAAATAATAAAAAAGAAAACATGAAATAATAACACATCCAAACAAAACCCTACAGAGGGATCCTAGTACCCATTAGGTATGATTATATAACATTTTTTCTCTAATTTCCATTGAGTGATATAGATATTTTCCAAGATTAAGCAGTTTTATATTGTTATCACCGTGATTCTTGAGATTTTTTAGTTTTTGACGAGATGGAAGAGACCAAAAATCTCGCGACAAATATTTTCTATGGATGGATATATAAGCGGGACAGCACAGCAGAAAGTGACATTCATCTTCAACAGCGTACATATTACATCATTTGCATAATCTTTTATATCTTTCGATTTTATTACATCGCCCAGTTTCAATGTTTAGTTGGAGAATACCACAACGAAAATGACATATAACAGTTTAATATTTTACTTGAATATTCGATTGGAGGTAATTTTCTGGTTCATAAATAGTTTTATATAATTTATAAAACTGTATTTTACTTGATTCTTCTACTGTGGCGAACCATTTCAGGTAAAATTGATCTTTCATACGAATTTCTATTTGTGATAAAATTGATATATCGTAAGGGAGGAGATGATAGTACGTTAAAACCTGTTGTAAATCCCTGCATAACTTGATTATTATAATCATCAGTGGAAATAAGCCATATAAAATGATAATTCGTATATTATTTTACGAAACACAGAAAAAAAAGTATGTTTCCTTTTTACCCAATAAACAATTTATTGTCAATTCATGGAGAACGATACGGCGTAGCAAATTTCCGCATTACATGGTAGGCCTTAAATTATATAAATCAACACACTGTGTTTTGATCATGTATTTTACAGCTACAAAAACGTTTTAGTGTATATATTTATTTTTCAGACCTCCAATCGTCTTAAGGTGCTTAACAGAAGGACGTTTAACCCCATTTCATTTCATTTCCAATCGTCTTAACTGTTCATCTGCATTAGTTCACCCCCATGGAACTGTTTGGATGGATTCTGTATGGAAATCGTCAATTCTGAATCATGAACTATTAGAAAACCTGACCAAGTCAATCCTAAAAGTCAATAACGGGACTTTACGACTGGGAGGAAACAGGAGAACCCCATCAAAACCCACCACACTTGGAAGGCAAATTTACTTATTGTCACGTACGAGTTTGGGATCGAAACTACGGCACTTTCCTCAATGATAGACTTTATGATCTTATGCGCATGCGTTAGAAAACCACCAGAACACTCACCCAGTTGAATCTGGAAGTATCTCAATCCAGATTCACGTCAATCCGGTATAAAATAAAACATATTCCTACACGTAGCCAAATTAAAAGAATGGGTGCCAACATCTGGACAGCTCCATTAAACATATTCGTCGTATTTCAGTGCAGGTCAAAATAAACTTTTGTTTCGGGTCAAAACCCAGGATAATTCTGTTCTGGTATTTATTGGTTATTTTGGGAAAAGTAAATGAATTAGTTTTAAACGTGGCGAACATTTTTCCCGGGAGGTTTCGACGCTTTCAATCATCTTCTACCTAGATTTAGTTTACGTTGGAATGGAATTAGGACGCATGGAACCATTGCATCTATTCGGTCATTCACAACTTTGCATCTCTTTTTGGTTTTACAACACTGACATAACAAGATTCAAGCTGAAAAAAGACGATATTAGTTTTGACGTTCCACCGTTCTGCTCCAGCACGACTAATAATGACGGTAGAGGCATACCTCATAAATTAAGGATAACGACATTTTCGGATTTTTTGAAACTCAAATTTCAAACGTAGAGTATGAACACCAACAAGCACTCAGGAACTCGGATGTTCATCCCATACGAAAAACTAGACGATTTTCCTCGCCCTGGGGAATCGAGGGAAATCCTGACGAACCTTCTCGGCCAACACAGCGATCGAACTCTGGACGTACGACATGTTCCTCAACCATCGGTGGTCACGTGACTAAGTGGGTAAGACGCTTTTCGGCGTGTTTTCCCGTTGTCAGTGATGCAGAACGGAGGGCCTGGCAAGGACAGCTGTCTAGTCGTTCGCATGGGACGAAAAGATCCCTTGGCAGATGGTATTCGATATAGGAGTAGGCCGTAGCACCGCTGCCCGGGCAAAATTTCACTCATAGCATACTGTATGGCGTATGCCCGTCTTCCATTAGCCCAGATTAGGTGCAGAAGAGTAGGACGTTAAACCCCATTTCATTTCATTTCCTTAACCACCGTCCCCGAGTTGAACAACATCTAACCTTTGCTTCTATACTCACCAATTCCCGAACGTTTACGCCCGTTGTGTTTACACGTGACTAATTAGAATTGTCCAATCAGAGGTCTTTGCACATGACATACTGTAAACAAACATGGCGGCCTCCATTAGTTTACAGCGTTGAAAGTTTTTTTTTTAAAATTGAGAAACTCACGGAAAACCAGCAACCTTGACATTGATCGATCTTTGAACTTTGCAAACATTTTAGCAAGAAGCGTGAGATCCAGCCCTCTATTGAAGATGGACATACAACGACACCTACGAATTACTCTGATGTTCACCGAGTTAACCTACTGTTTGAGTCAAAGTAAATAATAAATTATTTACCATGACTCAAATAGTAATTATCAATTATTAGCGATCGGTTTACGATCAGCTAGTTTATCAGTTATTATTTATTGAAAAACTCGTAATTATTTATTGACAAAATTATGTGAAGATATACAGACAAAACTATCGAAACGATTCACTGGAAAAACATCGTAACCATTCACAGACAAACATCGCTATTATTTACAAACAATAACGATATATTGACAAAATCTGGATAATTTCGTAACGATGGACGATATAAACCCAGCACAGATCGATCTGCATGGTTTGTAGTGCAGCATGATTTCTACTGCAAATAAAACGAGTAATTGTAATAAAGCACAGGTCTATAATAATATTGTGATACGTGTTTGGTGTGACTAGCACAATTACGGATCCTCGGTGGCTCTATATGAATTATTCATACCCATCAGCAGATAGGTATTTTTTAAAATATATGGTATTAAGTTATTTTCATGAATTTCTTATTTTGTTTCCTAGTTTGACAAGTGATGGAATAAGTGGTTGTTTGCAATATCGAGAACTGCTATTTTTATTCGCCCACATTTTCATGTGGACGTATATTGTCGTCGCCCCTGTCCGTCCGTCCGTCCACAATTGTTTGTGAACAGTCTACAGGTCACAATTTTTATCCGATTTCAATGAAACTTGAAATATAGGTTTATAACCTTATTGGATATCGGACTGTAACTTCATGGATTATATTATGCCCCTTGATTGTACGAAAAATTATGTTTTTAGCTTGTGAACACGGTAGAGGTTACAATTTTGAACCGATATTGATGAAACTTGAAATGCATGTTTATAACTCAAGGACCTTGGTTCCTTTCGATATTTGCGCATATCGGATCGTAACTTCCTGAATTATGGCCCCCGATTGTACGAAAAATCGCCTTTTTTAGCTTGTGGTTCCTCTTGAGGAGGCCAAAATTATTATCCGATTTAAAGACCCGTCTGAATATATCACCGTTACACCGTAAAGAAGGCTGTGTTTGAATTTCGTGAAAATCGGACCAAAATTGAAGGACAAAATGGCCGCCACTTGTACGCGAAAAGTGTAAAAAATATGGTATGTCAAGGTTGTGAACCCTGTAGAGGTCACAATTTTGAACGGAATTTAATGAAACTTGAAATGCATGTCTGTAACTCAAAGATCTTGGTTCCTGTCGATATTTGCGCATATCGAATTGTAACATCCTGAATTATGGCCCCCAATTGTACGAAAAATCGCCTTTTTTTTTTAGCTTGTGGTGCCTCTTGAGGCCAAAATTATTATCCGATTTAAAAAAAACCGTCTGATTATATCACGTTTACACTGTAAGGAAGGTTGTGTTCGAATTTCGTGAAAATTGGACCAAATACAATTACTGCTTATTACTGAGCGACGTTTCGACTAGGCTTCTCTAGTCGTTATCAAGCAATGATAAAATCTAAAAAATAAGACAAGTCAATATATACATGTCGCTCAGTAATAAGCAGTAATTGTATTCCATAGAATTGTGACCTGTATACTCTAGTTCAATTACTAAATGCCATTGAAACAGTTTATTAGACATCAATATGGAGATGTGGCAGTCAAACTCATTGATCAGATACGAAGAACAGAAGGAAAATATAATATTACTTTGTTAATGCGATGCAGGGATGCCGGTGAGATCCCTGTTTTGTCAGCATTGAGAATGTATTGTTATGTACATGTATATATTGACTTGTCTTATTTTTTAGATTTTATCATTGCTTGATAACGACTAGAGAAGCCTAGTCGAAACGTCGCTCAGTAATAAGCAGTAATTGTATTCCATAGAATTGTGACCTGTATACTTTAGTTCAATTACTAAATACCATTGAAACAGTCCACAAATTGTAGTTCGTCTATTTATAGTAGTTCTCTCTCTGTCTCTTTTGTCCTCTTTTGCATGCCCATTTTTGTTGATGTTTTGGCCTAGAATGGACTAAGAGGGTTTGAATTAATATTTTCTGCCAGGTTTTGGTAAATATTCATGATTTTGAGGCGGAAGGATAACGGCGTTATGAGGTTGGCTACGGTGATATGTACGGCAACTAGATACATGTTTTGAGTATGCTTCTTCAAGCTCGTGTATCTCAAAATTTTGGTGGTCAACCTCATAAAAATTTTAGTGCAAAGACATGGCCATTTGTTCCTCTGTCTGTAGTGAAAAGCATTTCGCCCAACGAAAATTTGGGGAAAAGTTGAAGGTGGGCAAAGAGTCCAGAATTAACATTGAAGTCAATGGGGAAATTAATGGTGGTCTGCCTCCATATGAATTGTAAATTCCTGAATTATGGCCCCTGATTGTCGGCAAAATCGCCTTTTATGGATTGTGGTCCCCATGGAGGTCGCAATTATTATCGGTTTTAAAAGACCATTTGATTACATCACTGGTACCCCGTAATGAAGGTTGAGTTCGAATTTTGTGAAAATCGGACCAAAATTGCCGGACAAAATGGCCGCCGCTTGTACGTGAATAGTGTAACAATATTGTATACTAAGGTTGTGGACCCTGTAGAGGTCACAATGTTAATGCGATTTGGATGAAACTTGAAATACTGTTTAAGGTCTTGAGACAAACAAGTATTTATATTGATTTTCAAT